>OU612014.1:11262500-12495000 GCA_914767945.1 Eilema depressum | reverse complement strand
GAGTTCGGCACATTTTTCTACGTTGATTTGTAAGCATATGACATGTCTATGTTATGAAACGTCTTTGCTTAAACACTTAAAAAAAATACAAGGTAGGTTCCTACCTCGTATATTGCAAAATACAAGAAATAAGTAAGGTATGTATGTTGGTATGTTCCAGTTTAAGTTTCAAGCATTCCTTAACGCGATTGTATGATTCATAATGAACATAAACCAAATTATCACGAGCTTTGCAACCAGAAATCAATAAACGAATCCTCAACATACATTTTGAAACCAGTTTCTTGAAGCATAAATACAATAACGACTTTGATGTAACGTATGAGCTATGGTGGAATAAAAAAATTACTCGTATTTAAAGTTAGAATTGATCTACGAGCCGGCTTCCAGCTTCATACGGGTATAAATGCCTAAAATAGAGGGTGGTACCTACTGCAATCGGGTTTTGCACTAGGTACCATCTTCGAGGTTTCCAGGTAAATTTTGAAACAAGCTGAAATACATGTGCCTGTATACCCACAAGTGTTTCAATTCAATTATTTCTAACCAAAAGCACGTAGGCAAATGAAATTTGGTGTAGAGAAGAGTCCGTACAAAACTATTTCTACCGGCTTCTCCATCAAGACTTTAGTTATGTTATTTATTGTTAGTTGTTACACTTGTTACCACTAATATTACCTATCAGAAACGCAATTCGAGTTCTAATACATGCCGAGTTTCATCGGTTTCCTATCAGAAAACTTTCACTAATCACCATTGAATGTTTCTATTTTCAAAAGTCATGAACTTCCTATAGAAAATTAACCCTATTTCACTTCAGGGGTAATATTTATGATTTTTTGGTTTTTCGAAACTTAGGGGAGTAAATTAAGAAGACGTCTCGAAGTTTTTAAGAGGGGGAGCCTGGCTAAGATGGGCTTGCTCTGATTTGAAAGAGTGTTTTATAAATTAGTGCATGCTTCAGATGCATTTAAAGGCGTTCGGGTGAAGAATACTCTTTTGCTGCAAGTACCTATTCGTATTTCATATGGCTACAATATTACGCCTAAATGTTAAGGTTAAAAAAACAACAACCTACTTTTACAAGATAAATTAATATGCAATACATCACTCAATACACAGATGATGGCGCCAACATTAATCCACACACAAACGTAAACGGTGTGAATCATAATGAATATCTTAATTTAATCTCAATGATATCTTATGGAGTGGAGATAAATATGTAAATGTATTCTTAATAAAACAGTTAAATTGATAATACTTATTACTTAGTAACAGGCGCCATCGAACTTCCAAGACCGGATTCGATGACATTGTATTTTTTAAATCACAATTTTATTATTTATGATGCTGTACATAAATTATTATTTAATTATATGGATTGGTATTACATAACTCCAGTGCTAACATTGCTTTAAGCGTATACCTACATATTTCTGACACTGTAATGATTACAGTGTAATTGTGCAAATCTAATCTATGAAGATTAGATTTTTTTTTTTCATTCTACACAATAGACCCAAAGTGAGCATAGCTTAACTAGCTTGTGTTATGAGTTCTAGAATGCGGATAAACATACCTACTTAAATTCATTTATCGCATATTTTGATCATAATATCGCCGATTCTACAAATTTCAATTTAAAAACAACCGCATCAAAATTCGTTCCGCATTTTTGCGACTATTGCGAATAAACATAATAAAATGAGGTTCAGAACTGTTATTTTAACACATTTTTTTAAATATTTCTGTTCTGCAGACGCAACTAACTTATAATTCTATGTTAATGAGTAGTTAATGACGTATCATTTATTTTCGTTTTCGATGAATTTTACCGCCATCTATTGGACGTGTTGAAAATTACGAAATAATTTATTTATTGCACAATGATTTCAAAAATTGCTATTTAAATATTTGAAATATCTATTTGAAATCATTTATAATAATAATATAAAAAATATTTCGATCCAAAATTTGTATTGTATCTCTACCAATAGTACTTATAACCCGCGCCACGTATCTTGGACCTAAATCGTAAGACAACATACGAGGCTCTGGCACCCGCGGATTGATTTGTAATAGTCTATGCTTGGTGAATTTGAGTTCGTCTACCGCAGTAGCATCTTATGCTATCCTCAAAAGACACCCAAGAAATGTGTACGGTGCGTATTATGGCACATTTTGAGCACATTTTAGGTCCAAGATACGTGGCGCGGGTTATAACCAGGATGGGACCACTCTTAGCATACCCTATAGGTATACCTACACCTTTCCCTGCCTTGGAGAGCACATTAAGCCGCCGTCCGTCGGTAACTAAACTAGGTAGCTACCTGAAAATTTCATAGTAGGTACTGGTGGAAATTCTTGACTACGTCGTAGGTACAACTCAGACGACATCCTCTAATTAAGTATGGCTTAATTAATTAATTAAATACCGAAATTCTCAAGAACAACGCAACAATCAGGCGCTTCGGCAGAGAATAAATAATAGTACCTACTAAGGCTTCGGGAAGAAGAGTTGAGAGTTCGACTAAGTTCGGCTTTTACTACGATTTTGTAGAGCGAGCGTCGCACGTCGTCGTTCGTCAAGCGCACCATTGCGTAGCGCATGTCTACAGCTTCATATGTTTTAAGAGTTGTTGAAACCGAAGTTGTAGTTATAATATCTAATAGATATTATTAACAAATGAAATGTTAGCCCGATGTACGATAAATAGAACGATCTACAAAACCGGAGAAAGCAGAATTTAACCGGACACTGACTATTTTCCCCGAGGACGTGCTTAATCCAAATCCGGGTCACAGTTTCAATTAAAAACCAAAGCAAATACCTACTGGAACTGCAAAATTTGTTCAACAGTTACCAAAAACCTTATCGCACGAACGACCATCACTCGTCTGAACATTTTTATTAACACCAGTTGTGCAAATGGATCTCCGTAAACGAACACCATAAAAAACCGTAGCGAAACCTTAAAATCAATCAAAATAAAAAACGCACACTACACACTCAATACAGGCAGTAGGCTTACCTTTACATTTACATAGGCATGGACGCTGAAAGAACAACTAAATCTCCGTACCTAATACATTCAAGGTAATTGGTTTCCATAAGTGACGTCACAGCTACTATAGTAGCATGGTGTAAGTACCAACATAATCACAAACAACTTTTTGCCCTCCCACGCATACAATTACCAGAAAAACACAATAATACGCCATAATACAGTGTTTTTTGGAACTAAATTTCTATAATCTATAACACAGTCTGCGACTTAACATGTACTCGTAGGTACCACTTGTACATATACCTACCCTACCCATAAGATCTTTTGTTACCGTGTTTATTAGCAAATAATTCCATTTGATTCAGTCCAAAGGCCCTGGTTTTTAGAAGTGATTACTTTCAAGCAAATTTTCCATGAGTAGCTTCATTTTGATGAGACGGCCAACTTATGTGTTAGAAAAATTCTTTTATTTTTTATTTATTTATTTAATTTAACCAACTTATACTTACAGCTAGCTAGTCATATTCTCGATTGTGGTAGCTAACAGAGGTAGGCAGGGATAAAATATTGCGCTTTGATGATTTTCCAAAAATATATAAGGTAATAAGAACGATCCGGCCCTCTTCCGGTGTGGGGACTACCGAGATCAATACTTCACGCGGATAGAGTTGCAGGCAACAGCAGCTATAAAATAATTTAGCTACATAAAGTACCTCCTAGGGCTATACTCTTCTAAAGGATTAACTAGCATTGACCGATACAATATTGTAGACTACATGGTATGTGCGTATTGTGCGTAACAGGTAAATTAAACTAAAATTACTGGTTAAATTAAACATAATATATCTATTTAGGATCATTCCTAGTTCCATTACATTATGTCATCTCATGGTCATCCATGAGATGACATAATGTAATGGAACTAGTCATAGCTCGACATTAGAATACCTACATAATATTTAAATTTATGTAGGTATATTTAAGAGTTATATAATATGGCCGCAATTCAAAATTACATAGGCAGAGATTTGATAATCAATACCTAAATATTGCAATCCAATATTGGACAGTTATGAACAAATCGCGAATCGAGCTGAATGGAGTTGCACCCGTGTAACCTCGGAGCCCAGGGTCCACAGAAGTAGAGATACTCTTCAATTTCTCTTCAATTCTGTGCAGGGGTCTAGTTTCTCGATTTTACTTCTCCACTTTGTCTCCACTTGGTCTTCGGTATCCCTAACAGTGAGCTCATTGGCACGCATAGCAGCCATTGCGACGCTAAATCCTTCCTCTTACTGAATCTTTATCTCCTACCGGCTCAGGCGTAAGGCACAAAATGTAGCCGCACCAGCGAAAACACTATCCTTCCTGCGTTTTATCTTCGATGTCCCTCATCAAAATTATCTATATCTGAATTTATAAATCGGTAATCCTGAATCCAATGTTATTGTAACAGATTCATCACTAATTTAATTCTTGATGTTATGATAAAGTGGTTAGGTGCACCCGAAACCGGTGGGCTTGCAACTAAGGTTTTATGATTTATGTAGATATGATTGAACAAAACGATTCATACTTCGTTTGTATAGATTTAGCGCTCATCCGTTTGACTACTAAAACCCGATACAAACATGAACTTAAAGATAATAAAGAACTGAAAAGTAGACATTAATTAATTGAATAAGAACACTTTAAAGGATTTCTAAACACCTAATTTCACTATTATTAGCAGTGACGTGCAAGACCTAGTTGAGAAGAACCTCAGGACCTGTCATTCTTCTGATTCTTCAATAGCAGCGAGCCCGACACCATTACAATGGGCCAATGCCCGGATGTTTACTCGCACCCTTTACGGGAAACGAATTTGATAAGTAAAATAATTGCATTTGCAAAAATAATAGTATTAGTTGCTGTTTAGCTGGACCTTTGTCAGATCTGAAAGTGGGTATTTCCTTTTTATATGGAAACCTTACTCGTGGTGTACACGTATTCGCGATGTCCACATCTCGATGTCCTTCTTACTTACTGCATAATTATATACCTGAATAATATATTATCATGTTCTTTATCACCCATGGTCTCATGATTCATAATCACTAAGTATAACGCATCCGGATTATTTAAATATATTAAAGTCAATAAAAACTGGACTCCAATGGACCGTTATTGTTAGAAGATCATTTTGACCATTTATGGATATTTTGTTACTGGACTAACTCCCACATAATGCCAGAAGTTTAGGTAAACTTTGTCATTACCTTATAAGTAGATATAACAAACGTCATAATTATGCTACTGTTCTATGAAATAAGTTTTATAAAAATGTACCTACAGCTCTCAGATTTTAATTTAGCGTGTTGGGAAGGAAAGTTTGTACCTTTGGCAGAAATCGGTTAGTTTCAATTTTGCAGAGAGCGTTCTCTCTATACTTACTTAGCATATCTACAAACCAGGACAAGCTATTTTCTTGTTACTTTTCTGTAATTTTATTGGAGTTTCTTTCAAAGAGGTATAACTATATCTTTCATCGGAAACTATCACGATTTATTTGTTTATTATTTACTAGCTAACCCGGCGAACTTCGTACCGCCATATTTTCTGATCCCGTTCCCGCTGCATATCTCTAAATTTATCAGTGTTTCTCTACAATATAATGCATGTGTTATACATATAAACCTTCCTCTTGAATCACTCTACCTATCTATTGAAAAAAATCGCTTCAAATTCCTTTGCGTAGTTTTGAAGATTTAAGCATACATAGGGACGGACAGACAGCGACAGCGACTTTGTTTTATAATATGTAGTGATAAAAGCAACGTAAAGAGCATCCGAAAATTCGGAATTAGTGCAAATTTTACAATAGATACTTAACATAACAAGTTAACAACCAAATAAATCGCAAATAGAATCTGTTAAAAAGAGGTTTACATACATATAATCACGCCTTTATCCCCGGAAGGTTAGGCAGAGGTGAATTAGCACCTACATTTTACCAATCATTGTATTAGGTACCACGTAATAGGGGGTGAGCCTATTGCCGTATTCCGGGCACTATTGTTGACTCGAGCTATGCATCTGAGCTGAGTCTGCATATGGGCTGTAGGTCATAATATCTGTCTGATGTTAAACAACCCTACCCTAAGTCGCCTTATAGCCGGTTCCCACGGTCTGCGATATCGCGGACGGACGCGGACCAGCTCGCACGGCACACCGTGGGAAGGGTCTCGTCCGTGGTAGCAGAGGACGTCCGTGGCGGTGCGCCGGTATCCGTCGCGAGGCGGTAACTTCAAAGGTGCGGTGCGGCGCGATCATTTTCCGAATCATAATCCCACCGCGCACCGGTAGGATCACAGGACAAGGAGTATTTTATGTCATTCGGTAATTTTCTACCGTGATTCCACTGCTATGGGTGACAAAACAAAAAATAAATAAAATTAGATATAGGTATGTCTATGTACACTTACGTTAAACGACATTTTGTTGTATGCTGATATCCACCAGCGACGTGGTTTCTTTTTACTTTTACTAGATCGCATAATTTGGTAATTGTTAATTAATACCACAGCCGCGGCTGCAGCGACGACACGTTTCTCTTTCACTTTGCATTTTGAAATGAAGTTATCAAAAGATCTGCACAGACCGACACGCACCGTTGGAAGAGCCCTGTCTGCGTGCGTTGCCGTCCGCGATCGTCGGCTGTGCGTGATGATCCGCAGAATCGCAGACGGTGGGAAGCGGCCTTTATACGACACCGTATGGGAAGAGATGGGGTGGCCCAAATTCTACTCTGCCGGGAACCGGGAGCCGGGAAATAAAAATAGTTTTATTTAGAAAACCCATAATTATGGTTTTTCATTTTTCATTTTTCATTTATCTCAAAAATAGTTGCTCATTTTGATTTCCGCAACAAAAGCCGGATGACATGGCGCATGGTGCCGAGTGCGCTGAGTCATCGTATCCTGTAGAGACTCCAATAAAAACACTAATTAAAATTACTTAACTTTAGTTAGGTACGATGAATATCTACTGTAAATTAATTTAAATCCTGTTAGTATAATTACATTTCTAATCGTGATGTGCCCTGCTATGACCTGATGTCGACTAGTCCATAGTTTCCTACCATGAGTTATGTGTATCAAGTTTCGGATAGGTATCATTTTTTGCGTTCCGTGTTTTCAACCAGGGTATGAATCACCCAATGAACTTTGTGGCCTGGGGCGGTTCATACCGTGGTACAAACCGCGCCACGTATCTTGGACCTAAATCGTAAGACTTACAAGGCTTTGGTGCCCGCGGATTGCTTTGTAATAGTCTATGCTTGGTGAATTTGAGCTCGTCCACCGCAGTAGCATCCCGTCCTATCCTCAAAAGACACACAAAAAATGTGTACTGCGCGTACGTATAGGGCACATTTTAGGTCCAAGATACATGGGTCATCGAAGGTTACCCTTTGTCGTAGGCGATTCATATCACGACCTAACAATAATAAGTTTAGTGTAAATTTTGTAATTAGGTAATATGGAAAAGGTCATTGAAACAATGTACCTACTTATTAAGCATATATTAAAACTATGTAATAAGTAGGTACATCAATAGTCAAATTGAAATAATTTCAAAAAATTTAGTAAGTATGCTAAACTAAACGCTTTTTCCAATTTAAAATAATCAATAGTCAAAAACTTATTTTGCAAGAGCGCTAGTTTACTTAGATTAGTACCTACCCGAAGATATACTAGATTATTTTCAGCTTATTATATGAAGAAAGGCTTTTTTAGTTTTTAATCATTTACCCAACTTTTAATAGTGAATTAAGTATTTGATAATAACGAGGATTGTATGACATCATACCATGATGAGAAGCTAAACTAATTCCATGGAACTTAAATCCTCGAGGTCTAAAATGGTGGCCTACCTAATAGCTACCCTATAGGCACTGGCGTAGCCATGGGTGGGCAAGGTGGTGCCGTGCACCGGGGCCCCCAAGTGCCGGGGGCCCCCAAACTCAGGAGGACCCCAAGCTCAATGGGCTTTCGGGCCTAAACTAGGATTTGATAATTTGATCCCTAACACGTTGGCAACCAAGGCCGGTTGGCCTCTAGACACCCTACTACGGTATACTCCGATAAAGTGATGTACCTACGACACCCGGGGAAGTTTTCCCAACCAAAAAAAACGGAATGAAAACATAGGGGCCCTGTTTCTTTTTGCACCGGGGCCCTTAGTCATCTAGCTACGCCACTGCCTATAGGTAGGTACTGCTCCCTAATTTCCATAGAGAGTGAAACCAACGAAACCTTGCATCACAAAATAATGATATTTACCTACCTATTCTGTGCTTGCATTTTGTCTTTTACCTACTTGTTACACCCGCAATCCTTTGTGAACCGAACATCTATTAACTATATAACTTGAATTTAAACTAAGTAAATCACATTCATTACTCATTTTACCCATGCGTAAACGCCATAGCGTGATGGGGAGCAAGAACTTTTACATTATAAAGAAATTATTATCTAGAAATTGCTTTTCTGTTTCAGATAACATCAAGAACATAAAGTGGCATCGCGATAAAAGCAGCAGTTAACCACAGGTTAACCTTCTGTTTTCAGTCGTCAATGTTGCCATCGCTAAATATTAAAATTACCTCGACTATTTTTTTCCCAAGTATTTTTGAATTTAAAAGATTTAAAATTTAAAAGTGCACCTACTAGGTAGGTACTTTGCCGTGTTCGTTCCCGATGGAGTTGACAAGCAAGGCAAGCCAACCCTAAACAACTTTTTAGTAACAACTTTTTGTGTAAAATTAGATAAACGATTTATTCAGTAAACAAAAATGTATCCTTAAATTCAAGATCACGGAGAACGCAACCAACCGAATACCACGCAAATCGAAACTTAGACTACCAGGGACCTCCCTCAACGAATTCAGAAAGAAAATTGCTACTAGGAATTTTTTCTAGGTTTGCCCCTTAATTGAGCTAAATCGGTTGTACTACTATGACTTCCAATCTGCGGTGAAATGTGTTTAAATTCAGAACAGCGGCCTTACCATAAACCTTAAAACAGGTCAATAATTGAACTGCTGTCATTTTGCCAACTGCAAATGTCACTTTGTAATGTCTTATAAATATATAGGATTACCAAGTGACATTTGCAGTTGGTAGAATGACAGCAGTTCAATTATTGACCTGTTTTAAGGTTCATGGTAAGGCCGCAGAATCCTCATCGGAAACTCACACCATAAAAACAAAGAACTTTGAAAACTCTAATAACTTCTTAAACATTAAGCAGGCACAAAGCCTTTTACACTCTGTTTAACAAAATAGTTCATTCGCCGTTTGCATAGCGGGTAATTATCCAGCGCATTGTTGAACACAATGGTAGTGGTATTTATTATTTCAATTTCACAATATATTGTTGCGAAGGAAACAATTGTAGCCGGCAAACGTACCGTTCTCGTTACAATACACTCTGTAGACTTTCTACGAAGTTACATATTGCATCAATATAGTTGATTTGTGATTCTATATCTATTGTCATCATCATCAACGTATATTTATTACTGTAGATTACCTATTATACATTGTCGGATCGAATGATAACGGTGACTAACGGTCTGGCCTGGAAAATTAGGCGAATGATTAAATACATAATTATATTCCTCCACATCAGGGTCATTAATAGCACCGAACTATGATAGAAATCAAAATCCTTAATTTGATTTCGAACAAACTAGATTATAAGCATAGATTAAACAAAAGATATACCTAATCAAAGACTTTTCGTCCTTGCAATTTCAAAATCTAGTAGGATACCTGTTATAAAAAAACGGTGTCGTTCGCATAGATAGAGCATCCTGCCGTATAGGGTAATGGTAGGGTAGGTAGGGCACCTGCGCGAATAGCATCTAATCCACGAAGGGAAACAATCAAAATTTTTGGCAGGTGCTATTCGTGGATACAAATAAATTTTTGCACGTTTATCACATCACGTTAGGCCCGGCCCCTTGCACATTGGAGCCCGGCGTCCGCTCGCCTGTACCTTCTGTTGATTCAGCTTATACAATACAATAGGTATTTTTTATTGTATCTATTGTACACCATATGAATAATAAAAGTGCAAAAGTGGCAGTATAACGATGCAACTGACATAGCTGAGCTTCGATATATTCCTTGATGTGACTGCCATCTGACTTTCATAAGCATAAAGGGATTGCAATTCGAATACTTCGAAATTCGAAAAATTCGAATTATTCGAATTTTTGGGCCAATTTATAAATTCGAATTTTAAAACCAAGTATTCGAATTATTCGAATTTCGGTTACTATCATGAAAAACTACTACGCAATAGTAGGCTAGACACTCTCACCATGCACAGACGCCAAAATAAAAGGCCCCCAGTTCCCGATGGTCCCGCTATTCCCAGCCATGGTAGCGGGTAGCTACCGAAACCATCTACTGCTGGCAGCTTATAACTGCAGTACACTACGACTAGACGAGCACCTCACCGAACTCGAGGTAGAACTAATTTGCATAAACTGGCACATATTGAGACTGTCAGAGATCTGAAGAAAGGGGAGGACACGACAACCCTTGAGTCAGGCGACCTGTTCTATTTTAGAGAAGGTGATCAGCTCCCCCAGGGAGGAGTCTGCTTTCTGGTAAAAAGGACCTCATCAGCAGCGTTGTTGAAGTTGTCTGTACCTTGTCCTGAAAATCACGAACAGTCGTTCGCTGAAGGTGAAACAGGTATATGCGCCGACCTCGTCTTACCCCAAAGAAACTGCCGAGGTGGTATATGAGGATATTGCTAAGGCAATTAATCACACCGCCAAGGCCACTTACAAAGTTGTTATGGGGGACTTTAATGCCAAAGTAGGAGTACAAGAACGCAGCGAGACGAAAATTTGACGTTATGGAGTGGGGAGCAGAAATCGCATAGGGCAAATGCTAGTCAGCTTTCTCGAGTTACAGGGGCTCTTCTTATGAATAGGTTCTTTAAGAAAAAACCCCACAAGAAATGGACTTGGCAACGCCGGGACTCTGTGATAAAGAACGAGATAGACTTTTTCATAACGGACAGTAAGCACATATTTAGAGATGTCTCTGTGCTCAACAAGTTTAAAACTGGAGGCGATCACCGACTTATCCGAGGCTCTCTAAATATCAACATCAAGGCTGAAAGATTCCGAATGATAAGATAAACCCTCCGACCCACGCCGTTTCAAGTAGCTCTAGGATCCGAAAAGTCCAACTAGAACTTCAAAATCTTTTCGCAATGCTGGAAACCTCTAGCGGCATTGACGAGAAGGCCAGCATAGTGGTCAAAACATTGCAGGAAGTGTCTGGAAAGTTGTTTCCCGGAAAACGCAGACAGCAAGAGTCCAAGCTCTCTCTGAGACTCTCGAACTTATGAGGAAGAGGCATGAACAACCATCCACACAGTTATCTTCATCGGATGGGAGAGCCTTAAACCAACAAATCAAAAAACTGATACGACGCGACCTCCGACACTCCAACACTCGCACTATCCCGGAGGCAATTGAGTGAAAGTGAAAGAACGAAACTTAAAACTGGGGATGGCAAAACGATTACCTCAAAGTTCAAGATACTTGAAGAGATCGAGAAATTTTATGGCTATATGCATCACGGATAAGTAAACCGATGGGACACAGCTATGAAGACCACAGTTCCCCAGTCACGCGCCATTACACCGAGGAGACGCCAGATATCGAGCGGTGCAAGGTAGAGGTGGCTCTCCGGCAACTGAAGAAAAACAAGTGCCCTGGTGATGACGAAATTACTACTAAGCTTTTGAAAGCAGGTGGCGCTCCAATCTTGAAAGAGCTAGCGAGTCTCTTTATTTCCGTCATCCAGCAAGGGCTAACACCTAGGGCATGGAGCGGGAGTGCGGTGGTACTGTTCTTCAAAAAAGGTGATAAGTCCTTGCTGAAGAACTACAGGTCCATCTCACTCCTGAGCCATGTCTACAAGTTGTTCTCGAGAGTCGTCACAAATCGCCTCGCGGGTAATCTCGACGAGTTCCAGCCACCTGAGCAAACCGGGTTTCGAAAAGGCTATAGTACCGTGGACCAGATCCATACTGTTCGGCAGATTGTAAAAAAGAATCAGGAGTACAATCGCCCATGTGTAGGTATGGCGTTTGTGGACTACGAAAAAGCCTTCGACTCTATCGAAACGTGGGCAGTGCTGGATGCCCTGCAGCGGTGTTGTGTCGATTGGCGATACATCGAGGTGCTGAGATGCTTAGGTATATGACACTACCACAATGTCCGTCCAGCTTTAAGACCAGAAGACGAAACCCTTACTTTTATTAAGTTCAGATTGAGACTGTGATTTTAAATGTTTAGAAGAAGATTTACTTTTATTAAATTGAGAGTACTTATTGATTTACTTTTATTTACTTGATGACCGATGGGGTCGAAAAGTCCTCGAGTGGAGGCCACGTATCGGCAAGCGCAGCGTAGGACGTCCACCACAGATTAATAAATAGTTACTACGTAACAGATACATCACTCCCATACAAAAGTGAAAATATCTACGCTATATTCACCTACAAAATTTTAATAATAATACCTGCTGCTCAGAACGAGAAGAATTGTACCTTAAGCCCGCACTCATAGAGTCGAGACTGTGTTGCCCGCCGTGCGGGTGACGTCATCGTAAGAATGCGCTAGGGTTATATCTATGATGATTATTGTAATAAACGAATTAACCACATTTTTTATTAGTCAATCAAATATGTTTTAGTTTTATATGATTTATATTTTTTTTCTCTTCTCGGAATTTATTACATTTTATATTATCTAGTCGAAAATATCTTTAATCGCGTAAATAATTTTAATAAATAATATAAATCAACGGTTTATAACTTTATAACATTTGTAATACGGTGCTACTTTAGGCCTTAGTGTACCTATAGGTAGGTATACAGTAAGGTATACCTACTGTATTTATAGTTTTCTCATATTTAAGATTTTTTCCAATTTTAATGCATTTAGATTAATCATTTTGTTCAAATCAGTTTGGTCAACCATTGGTATAAAATTACGAAATAATTTACAGTAGCTTACAGACGCTTATTTCTACCCTAAAAATAACGGACATTACCTACTATTCTATTACGTAAGTACTAGGTAACTTCAGTTAGTATTAGAATTACCTATAAAACAACACTTATATAATACCTGACTCAAAAAACGTCTTAATTTACGATTTACATACTTATTACTTAGGTACTTATGTTCAAAGAAATAGACTTAGGTAATACCCATCCACTGCACATTAATTACGTGGTTTCGGCATTTCGAAGCGTAAGCGCGGGAAACGTGCGGTGCAGTGTGATGCGAGAGCGCTAAGGCGCGCGTTCGGCAGCCCTCTGCCAGTTTGTACAGTCGACTGTACGCCAAGCTGTAGGTGTTTATCGCGTGGCCTTGAGCGAGTGACGGAAGCCTGCGTCCACCCACAAGGTGGACAGACGACCTCATTAAGGCCGCGGGAACGCGCTGGATGCGAGCCGCTTCCAACCGGTCCTATTGGAGATCTATAGGGGAGGCCTATGTCCAGCAGTGGACTTCCTATGGCTGAAATGATGATGATGATGATGATGAAATTGAGAGTGAGTATGAATGAGGGAATGCTCACTTAATAAGATACCAAGATACCAAGCAAATATAAAGTAAAGTTTATTAAACGCAAATTGTATAAAAATGGGCTGCCTTTTTTTTTTCTTATTGATCAGTGTAGGTATGCTCACTAAAAAATCCAAATGTAATAAAATATGCTCCTTTGCAAAAAAAAAAACTTGGAAAAATTCGAATAATTCGAATAATTCGAATTTAGGTCAAGTGAAATTCGAATAATTCGAAATTGAAAATTTTTCGAATTTTGCAATCCCTAAGCATAACCCATTGGCGATATCACAGTACCTACTGCAGTTAGACCAGTTGTTGGACTTTTTAGGGCTCCAACTAGCCGTAACGACTGCCAGAGATTTTCGTATGACAACGGGAACCGGTGCGACGGCTCTCCGAGGTACAAAAATATCCAGATCAATGCAAATAGACATATTTATGCATACAAATATTTACACTGAACAGGAATTGAACCCGCGCCTCCTGCAATAGCAGTCCAGTTTACCTACTACCGCCACGCCACTGATTATTTGATTCTAATAAGTAATTGCGGTCTAATTATTTGATTATTTCCTTTGATATAATTCACACAGTCATTAAATAGTCATAAAATTACATATCTAATCAAAGTACCTACATTATCATTGTTATACGAAATTAAATATTCACCCTTTTTAACATATACATTTTCAACCGTGTGGTATCCCTTTTTTTTATCGTGCGAAAAATCCCCACGGATACCTCCCCTGCCGGAGCCGGAGGAGGAGGTTATGTCAAACTCGTACCGACTAAAACGCACGCCGTCTGTGGGCCGACAGTTGCCAGAGGTGAGATTGTCGTAGCTATATCCTTCGCACCCTGGCCGACCCAGGGCCATATCTCTCGATCTGGCCCTCTTCCGGTCGTGTGGTATCCCTGACAGTTGTAAATGACATCATGTGGCACGGTCACGGTGAGAATAAAAGACATGGAATGACATGGAATAATGGATTATGAGTTATGCACAGATACACAATATGATAAACCACAATGAATTGAAGGATTCCATAGTTCAGAACGATTATGTGAATAATTCGGAAGTTTCTAATAGGTAGCTTTAATTTTATGGATTATAATTATCCACTAATAATAATATTCTATCTATGCCAGTAGGTAATAGGTAATCATTAAAAACTTGACCCAAAAGATATATCCACTGTATTCTGCAATGCAATTCTGTGCGCACATCGACGAGCACAACGTTGCGACAGCCTTGATATGGATTGTCATTGGTCGATCTCCAGTGACGTCACCCAGTCCGACCAATTGCAATCTATATCAAGGTTGTCGCAACGTTGTGCTCGTCGTAGTGCGCTTACAAAATTGCAGTGCTGTATCGTTTAGTTTAAATGCTTCAAAATTTCATTCAATAGATTTCTTGTTCTGCTCATGAAAACGTATTCCAGGAACAAGAAATAGCCTATCCCGACAATAAAATCTACCCCTGTACCAAATTTCAACCTTTACAGCGCGGCAGCGTGATTGAATAACAAATTAGTAGGGTCGTCAAAAATCTGTCGTTACAATTTGATGTTGACTGTAGCATAGAATAAATAATAGTAGGTACTACGTACGACCCTAGTACTAATAAGTACCACAACTTGTCTTACCCCTTAACCCTGTCAATGACTGATTATTTGATGCAAACACACAATGCCCACTTAATTCAGTTGAAATGCGTTTATTGGAGCTGGTTAAGGCATAACATATCGAATATGAGCCATCAAAGTAGATAGGGGTACGCAATTAAACACATTTATTTATATTGTTAGACATTAGTTAACTACTTTTGTTAGCGTGCAGAACCGCGGGCTTTACCTCACCGGAGCTGGTGATCTAGGTATGTCGGACTCGAACCGACTAAAACCGCACAGTACTGCGCCTACGTCACATTGGCCTGTGTAGCCGGAACAAGGAACTGAACCCGGAATCGAAGACCATTAGATAAAAGTGGCCTTTTTCCAATTATAGGTTCATCTGTGAGCAGCAGCAGCCGAATGAAGTGGCTTTTTTTAGTTATTAATGCAAATTATCTTATAAAAATATTATTTACCTAAGATTCAATAATACATATAAATAACTACAGTACAGGCCTCGGTTTCTCTCGGGAATAAATCCTATAATCTGATCGCAGAGCTACTTACCGCCGCGAAAAAACAATAATAGCTAAGAACCATCTCTGCAGCGGGTCATTTAAGCTCAATCGGATGCCGAACTTTCTGAGCTTTTTAAGCATAGCCAAATAGTCAGCAATACACCTTTACCTACGAACGCACACAAACCAACATAACGTCTATTCCTGTACAATGTAAAACATATCATAGTTATTTCACAATACATAATATAGAGAACCTGATAGTAGTTCCCACATTCGATAATAATCTGTAGGTACCTGTACCTACTTATTTATTACAGGAAGACTAACAAGGAACTACAAATCCTAACTGTACCTCTAACAAAGAAAATTATGAATCAACCGCGTCCCCTTATATTGGAATTAACTAAGCATACAAACGTAGCCTTAATTAACCTTTCTCCTCAATTGTACCTATAGTTTTTTTTTTCTTTTTCATTTTATTACACACATGGTGCGCGTCCTGACTTCGCTCTCCGGTGCGATTATGGCATGATAATAAATTAATTTTAAAAATTGTTAATGTAGTGTACCTAGTCTAACGTAAATAGTTATCTAAGAATGTAAAAGCCGAATAACCCTGAGTGGGTTACCATTTCCTTAAAATTAGGCAGCCTAGTTAGAATTAAACCTAAGCAGTAGAAGAATAGGCTTTTACTTTACGCCATATCTATGAGCTAGAATTAAAAAAAACACTAAGTGGTTAAGGTGTCTGAGAGGCCGCGGGTTCAAATTCTGGCCTTATGTACAGTGCTGTCGTGTCGTGAACTCACTCCTAAACACAAGCAATTTAGCTTAGCTAAAAGGAAAACGACTTACCTATTTCGGTTTGGTAAGAAAAAAAAGCTGTAGTGGCAGTGGGCTGGCCACATCTGCCGAAGGACTGATGGCCGTTGGAGCAAACGAGTCCTAGAGTGGTGACAGCGCGTAGGATAACGGAAGGTGGGACATCCCCTAGCCAGGTGGATTGACGACCTGCGAAAGGTGACTGGGACAGACTGGATGCGGAGCAGAGGATCGGCAAACGCGGCGCATATTGGGAGAGGCTTATGTCCAGCAGTGGACTGCAGTAGGCTTATCGATAGATTGAAGAAAAAAAAACTATAGTAAAAGATTTAGTAGGTATGGCAGCATACTTCGTTAGGTACTTCATAGTATGTAGAAGAACGTATTAGCGTTTAGACGTTTAACAACCAAGGAAACATTGTTTGACAATCAAATACTTGCCTATTTGTTAAATAAGAGTTCCTTTCTGTTGTACCTACCCACAAATGTACGTACGATTGTAAATGTTGCGGTTTGATGCTTACGAGTACAGCTATTCGTTGATATTCCCATCGGCACAACAATAATATTGGAGCATTGTGCGCGGTCGGCGCGGGCGCAGCGCGGAGAAAGCGTTGCCGCAACAATGCACGCCCGTGTAGATGCGCTAGATAGAGCCTGCGAACTTTGAACCACGCGCTATAACTCTTCCGTACTCGAACTTATCCCTAGTAAGGAGAATTGACTCGTACCGGTTCTCGAGTTAGTATAGTTTCATTGTTTCGTGGTTTATTCAACCAAGTTTGTAATGTAGGTACCAAAGGCTCTCGCGCCTTGCATTACAAAGCTACAAATTTGGTACATTTGACATAGTAATACGGTAAAGTTAGTCAGAAAAATAGTAGAAAAATAAAAAAAAATCGCTGAGAGTTAAAATTCTGCAAAGACTCCCTCTGGCACGGAGGTCGAGGTCAGGCAGTAGGCCAAAAAGGAAACGGGGTTAGTGGATCTACGTGGAACAACACTAACATGAGGATGATGGAGAGACCCCGCGCTCCAAGATGCAAGCTTTGGATGCAATCAGCATCATTTAGCGTTCCGATGATGACACTGATTTTATTTTATGTCACTAGTTAATATTATTACAATTTTATTTTCGATAGGCTGCTATGTGCTATTACTGTCAGAAGGTCATATTTTGGCCTTACAGAACCGGTCACGTACAGATTAGGATTCTTGGCCAATTACATGCTTATTTACACACTGATGAAAAAAAAAGTTTCGTTGGTACATCCTATCAGAAGCTGAGAACGTTGAACTTGGGCATGAAGGCCACGAAATTTGAAGGCTCGAAGCTTGCATTGAGCACGTTATAGTAACCTACAAGTTTAGCATCATATTTTAGGGAGATAGATTCTAAACTTGTAGGTAATAGAGAGACGGCTCTACAAAATCGAAGCAAGCCGATCTTAGCTGGACTCCTAGAGTCTTAGGTACCCTTTTTAAAAAAAATGGCTGATTTTTGGTCACAAATGAATATTTTTTACTAAAGTTCCGCTACGTTTTTTATTAGTTTTGAAGAGGCAAAAGGGGTTAGGTAACGTAGGTATAGACTATAGCACAATAATTTATAAGTTAACACTGCGGTAAAGGAGGTGTAGATGCAAGAATGCGTTGGCGTGTCGACACGTATTCCACTAAGGCTAAGTTTTTATTCAATTATGTCTGGTGAGCGTACGACATGCGTATTAAAATACCAATATGTTATTTTTATCTTTTGAACTTTACGAAGATGATGATAGCTAAAAGTAATTACATAGGTATGTGTAATCGTTTTATGACTAGTTATGTTTCTATATCTACACAATTGTAAATATTTAAATTTTAAACAAGACTGTAGTATTTATAGGTGCATTCATAGACTGCAAATCTAAATAGGAAGACCAAAGGCAAGACTTGTCCTTGTGCTGCTCGTCTTCTCCGCTGACGGCACAGCATCTCTCTGTACTTACCTAATGGGTCGGCAGCACTAGTCTCCGGTCTCCCCTGGTGTTGCACTCCTCCATAGGCCACGGTAACCGCTTTCCACTATGGTAGGTAGTGTGCTTGTATGCGACCTAAGTGGTATAAAAAAGTGTTGCGAGGGATATGGCTACGACAATCTCACCTCCGGCAACCACAGACGGCACGGTGTGTGTTTTAGTCGGTTCGAGTCCGACATAACCTCCTCCAGTGGCTCCGGCGGGGGAGGTGTCCGTGGGGATTTTTCGCACGATAAAAAAAAAACAAAGTTTATAAAAGTGCAACGTACCTATGAGCTTTTAGGTTTTGAACGTACCCAATTCACAAATCGCACTTTTCCCTTAGAAAAACAAACATTGTCTTGGTTTATGAATTTTGCCGTTTTGATTTGATTGCTTTTACTTTGATTGACGATATCGAAGTTAACAAATCTGTATCGGCGTTTTTTAATCTAGCTTTATGTATGTAATCTACCGGTTATACATACAGAGTAAAATTGATTTCGTGATCGTAATCAGCTACTGATATTGATGAGCCATGACCCAAAGTTCTGTTAGATCTGTATTTCTTTAAAAAATGTTATTATGTAGATACCTACCTATCTAATTAACCCGCTTAATAATGTTTAGCGAAGTCGCAAATCACATTCTAGGTAGTAGGTGGGTACCAAGCGAGCGAGTCAATTTGTTTTTTTTTTTATATATTAGCTGTTATTTTTCTGCAGATTAATTTAGTTCATAATTCAAACATGTAGTTAACTCGTAGGTACTAAGCACGTAACATGAACGAAAAACAGACAAAAATAATGTTTTTGTATAATTGAGGCTAATCTGACTAGGTACGATATCGGTGAGTGGCAATCGCGGACTAATACACTCTTATTAATAAACGTGGATTACACCTAGATTAACTTTAGTCTACGACTTACGTTTGGAATAGTAAAATGTCATATTAATAAACATGGAATAAGAAGGGAGTAAGCTAATCCGAGCCTACTCCTCGGTTTAAAGTTATTCCCAGGCGCCATGTGGTTTAACGACGGAGTAACAGTAGATTAGATTCAGATCTATCCTAAATTGTAAATTTTATTCTTGTCGTAGGTTTATTTGAAATGGAGAGGGATTACTTTATAGATGATCTAAGGTTAATAAATGAAGTTATTGAAATTGAAAACCAGAATACAACATTAGCGAGACGTATAAAATTGTACAAGATACGAAACAATCCACTCGAAGACCTTCAGGAAGATATGTTTAAATATAAGTATAGATTTTCGCGGGCAACTGCCTGTTTCATTATTGACATGTTGAAAAATGATTTATCTGGTGATGCAAGAGGTGGTTTTATACCACCCCATCTGAAAGTGTTGGCTGCCATAAGAACATGGGCCCGCGGAGAGCTAAGTGAATAATACATATATCAAAAACTACCTATTACAATATTAATGAGATAGTGTTCACGACAATCAATGTGGTAAACAGTACCTACATGAGTAGGTGAAGAGGTATGGGCCGCGGGCCAGCAATGAGCAAAACGATGCACTTTTTGAGCTTGAACGCGAGTTTGCCAGCGCAAGAAAGAGAAGAGAGAGAGAGAGCGCGAGGCCGCGGCGGGACAAGCGTTGTGCTCGTGATTCGCGAATAAAATCAGTCTTAGCATTAGTATAACCCGCGCCACGTATCTTGGACCTAAATCGTAAGACATACGAGGCTTTGGCGCCCGCGGATTGCTTTGTAATAGTCTACATTTTAAAGGATTTAAAATACAGAATTATAAATGATAGGTAGGTACTATGAGTTTTTTATCAATTCAATTCAATAATTTTGGTGGTTTTTTTTGGAGTTTTCTATCTTTTCAAAAACCGCGCGTCAACAGCACTGTCAAGTGTCCATAATGTCAACCACAGAACACTTATGTCAACATTAAGCATTACATTCGTTCTTAGTTCATTCACAGACACAATTTTTTACTTTTAAAATAACTGGGTTGCCATAAAACACGCCTTAATCCCAGTGTAAGGAATGTATAGTTACTTCGAGGTTACTCCACGTTTATTAATAACAATATTAATTCATGCTTAATACGACGTTACTCTGAGATTAACTAGTCCAAGTGTAACTTCAGATTAAGTATGGATTACGTGATTTTTATTAATAAGAGAGATAAAGTTTAGAGACAGTGAAGGCTGAAAGAAGCAGAAGTCGCTCCCGCAAAAGCTGAACTAAACCAAATCAAAAGAAAGACCATTTGAACCCAATCGGGACTAACGCTGTGGTGATGGTGATAGGATGAGTAGGTAGGTACATCAAGGCGATTGAGACTAAGTAATGGCAAACGTGGCTATAGATGTAAGGCCGGAATAATTCCAAATATTCCGAGAGGATAAAACGAAAAATCCCGAATAATTCCCAAATGACCCGGAATAATTCGGAATTATTCCGGTCGATATTTATGTAGATAGATGTAGTAGGTATTGAGTCTTGACTCTTGTTGTTAGTCTTGTGAATCGAAATGCAGTTATGATTCGCGTTTTATACGGTTATAGATATCTAAATTTATATAACTCAAAGGTGACTGACTGACTGACATAGTGATCTATTAACGCACAGCCCAAACCACTGGACGGATCGGGCTGAAATTTGGCATGCAGGTAGATGTTATGACTTAGGCATCCGCTAAGAAAGGATTTTGATTAATTCTACCCCCAAGGGGATAAAATAGGGGATGAAAGTTTGTACGAAACTTTGTCAATTTTAAACCGATCGGGTTGAGACTTTGCATGCATTAAGCCACTATGACGTAGGCATCCGCTAAGAAAGGATTTTGATTAATTCTACCCCCAAGGGGATAAAATAGGGGATGAACAACATTCCGAAGTTAACGCGGACGAAGTCGCGGGCAACAGTTAGTTGGTGTTTTTATACCTATCGGTATAATTAAGAAAATACAGTCTAAGACTTATGTTTTCCTGAGTACCTACTTATACACTTTTAAACTTTTTAAGAGTGTTTTCACACCATCCAATATCCGTATCGGACGACGATGGCCGACATCCGATATCCGACACCATATTATTATGTTGTTTTCATATAAATATCCGATAAAATCGGTCTGATTTGACTATTTGCTCCATAGCACAGACTAGTTCAGGATGCTAGGGATAAAAGACCTTAAAAAACGTAGTGCAAGCAATTTTCGACCTTAATGACATGACATAGAATCGAGTTTTTTTTCTTATATTCGTAATCAGTGTCATCTATTAGCGCAAAAAGACACGTAATTAAGATAATGTCATTAAGGTCGAAAATCGCTTACAGTCGCTGTTTTAGTATCTGTGTGAAAGTTTTACTCAAATTATATAATATTCCTACATATTATAATAAAATAAGTAGGTACCGTACATCTTGACTCCAAGTCGCGAGAGATGCTCGTATTGGTTTGATATCGACTGATATGGTCTATGATTGGTGGATTTGAGCTTTTCCGTCACCATGGTACACGGGGTACCACGGTGGCGGAGAAGCTCAAATCCACCTAATCCACAAAAGACATCCAAAAAACGCGTGTTACTACGCATATAAAAATACATATAAGTAGGTACATTTTGTGACGTCACTGAGGTCAAGACATATAATATTCCGGTATCTACCTACCTATATACCAATACCTACATAGGTCTGTACTTAAGTTTTCGCTTAGTAGGTAGGTGGAAGCACAGTTAATTCATTTTTTGTAGGTGAGTTCGGCGGGAATAATTCCGGAATATTTGAGAATATTTGGGAATAATTCCGAATAATATGGAATAATTCGGAATTATTCGGGATTTTTACATCTATAAACGTGGCAATACTAATGCACTATTATAAATGTTAACGTATGTACCTACCTATCTACACCTACTTATTACAACTTAACTTAGTAAACTTATTACAAATCATAGTCAATACAAACAAAAGATCATAGGTAGGTACTTACTTAGGTACTACAAAAGATGAGCTCACTCACAAGCTTACATAACAAACTACCTACAGCTACAGCATAAAAATTCGAAGCTCAAAAGTTAAAACAAAGTATAAAAGATAGTAAAACCATAGAGTTATAGAGTACTAGGTGGAGAGGTGAACGCTCGCGTCGACATTACCACGACCGCATCATTACGGGCCGCACGCCGCTCCGCCACAGCCTTTCATAACGTTTTTTTTTTATTTCCCTCCACTTTGTTGTTGACAAACTCATAGAAAAAAGCACTCGGGAATAAATTACAACGCGTTCTATTTAGGTATGTAATGAAAATGAGTAATGGAAAGAACAGAAGTAAATAAATGTCGCTTTTCAAATGTTCACACGTTTGGAATAGAATCTGATTACCTACCAACTACATAAATTGGGAGATAGAATAAGTCATTTTTCTGTCTGTTTTGTCAGGTTAAATACACTATGTACCTCATTTTCCTAGTTATCAATCTGCGTTTGTTCCAGCAACTTGTTACATAAGTATGTTGGGTTTGGGGTCATGTCTATGTGACCAAACCATACGTGACCATTATCCCGCTTCGAGCGTGACAGTAACGCTTTTTATTAGAATTCGGTCCCACTGTCCCTGAAATTTAAAAAATCTAATTTTGAAAAATGATATTGTGTTGATTGGAGTCTCCTTATGAGGCTCGAGAGCCGTGGTCCAGTTAACTGTACCACGGTTAATAGAAAACAAAGCCTAGTCCGGCTAACTGTACGACTGTTAATTTTGTTTAACCGTGGTCCGGTCAACTGTACTACCCAACTGCACCAAGGAAAAACGATGAAAAAAAAACGAACAAAATTGAGCATACCTAGAGAGATATTATATTTTTCACCATTGACACTCGAAAAAGGGCCCGTGATTCATCAAAAACAGTGAATAAAACGCTCTTTGTTTCACCGAGTGAATAAAAAAATTTGAATTTGGAACATGCGCGAATGTACGGATTCTAGTGAAACATACAAAGAGGTTGCACACTCTCACTATAAAAACGTACTAAAAGCCACCTAAATGTAAACACTGGCTGGATGGAATGTGGCTCAGTTTAAATTAAGAAAAAAAAAATGCCGCCATTTTCTGTGTAATTTTCCTTGTAAAAGTTTATGTTTGTCTCATAATCATAAAATTACTTCATCTAGTGATGAAAATTAAACTCATATTCTCGAACGCGAAAGACTCCTGAGTCTTTTCGCGCTAAAGCGCTAGCTATTACTGATAATTTGCTGCTTCTTTTGTGTACTATCCATAACAAAATGTAATTCATAATCACAGAGTAATCGTTTTCTCGTAGTCAATGGTGAAAAGTTGAGTACCTAACACGTGAAAAAAGAATTCATCTCGGCTCTTGTATCCCTCGATCCACTCAGGTTTCTCTCTAGAACCCCTCGCTACGCTCGGGATTCTACCGGAGAAACCTTCACTCCTCTCGGGATACAACTTGGTGCCTCGAAAAGAATTCACCTTTTTTTCACTTGTTGGGTAATCTACTAATATCCTTGCTTGACGCCTGCGCTGTGTCGCGCCGCACCGTTATAAGTTCGTAGCGTATCTACGAAGTAGGTACGAGGTCGAGGAGTGAGCGTTTGTTTCTAAACCGGCGAAGAACAAGTTGAACTCTGGAACGAGACGTTATGTGGCTCATGCTGTGACTTATAGTGGGGCTACCAGCATAGGTATCCGCGCTACATGTTTTTACACCGCTCACAATTTTATTTCGCGTTAGAGCTGGTCCTCTTGTAGGTATTTCATAGTAAAATTTAGATTCATTATGTAAATGCACCGAAACATATCTGCAAATTGCTATTAGATAGGTATCTGCTGTAAAAACAATTTCTGATACCACTTGACCGCCGCGCCGTTTAGTTAACAGCCTAGGCAGTTAATTGAACGGCTTTTTTTTTATCGTGCGAAAAATCCCCACGAATACCTCCCCCGCCGGAGCCGGAGGAGGAGGTTATGTCGGACTCGAACCGACTAAAACGCACGCCGTCTGTGGGCCGTCAGTTGCCGGAGGTGAGATTGTCGTAGCCATATCCCTCGCACCCCGGCCGACCCAGAGCCATATCTCTCGATCTGGCCCTCTTCCGGTGTGGGGACCATAGAGTCCCCAACTCGCCCCCGGGTAGTTAATTGAACGGCTGATTAAGCTAGTTGGCTGCGACATATACCTACATATTAATATGCTAAACAAAAACATCGAGAAGATTTTTTACAACGGATTTCCTTCATCCCCTTACCGTCCCAGTCATATTCGTGGCTCTTATCTCGGAGTCCGGGGTTCGCCTTACGTCTTTTTTCCTACACTTCGCACGGTCTTGTGTATCTATATAGTGAGACCATTGGCACGGAGGTCGGCGTCTACGGCGTTAAGCCAGGGCCTCTTGGGTCTATCCCTCCAACCGGAACCTGGCAGAGGCGGCATAGCCAGTCCACACGACACGAAAAGATTCGTTACCCACGTAGTTACGATTTTAGGATATCACTGCATACCTACATAACGTGTCCGCATCAGCGAAGGTAACTTGCTGAGGCAGGCATATGATGATGACTCATGTTTGCCTCAAATACATCCATAATAACCATCTATTACCCATGCCTATATATCCTTGAAGAGGTGCGCAGAGACACATTTTAGCTGGTCTTTAGGATTCAGTCGCTGTCACTAACAGTGCACCATTCACCATTCTGGCATTTTAGGCTGTGACCTGTGACGCAGGCTATCCGCCATTTTTTGATCTTATCTATGTTTGCCTATTGATGTGTTACCTACTTATAACTACTTATACCTACTATTAACCCGCGCAGAATGTTTCAGGTTAATATTATGACGTTATGAGCAATTAATCTTACAACAAATATCTTCATTTTATTTAAATAAGCCGCGTGGTTCAAGGCGGAGTTGAATTTGGGCCATCCCATCTCCTCCCACGCGGTGTCGTAGAAGGCGACTAAGGGATAGGGCTGTTTAACATCAGACGGATATAGGTATACAGCCCAGGCTCAGCCTCAGATGCTTGGCTCGCCCTCGAATCAACAATAGTACCTACCCGAAATGCGGCGATAGGCTTACCCCCTATTACGTGGGACCGAATCCAATGATTGGTGAAATGTGGGTGTTAATTCACCTCTGCCTAACCTTCCGGGAATATAGGCGTGATAATTATGTATCCTATGTAAGTATTTAAATAATTTCGTATCGTAGCTATTCGCCATGCATTGACTGCAAGCCGCAACATCAAAGGTTGTTCTGAATGAACAGCGGAACGGCACACGTTCCAGTTATCGCCCATCTCCCTATTGTTGGCACGCGGACACGTCCTCGAGTACCCACATCAATACTTAATAACCATATTTAGAATACTAATGCAATAAGGAAGGACTACAATGCACATCGATTTTTATTCAAATGTTTATGGAATTTTTATAGAAACATTTTTATGCAGATAATGACGTCTATGACTTGTAGGTTTTGGTCTCACTGTCGAGCTGTAGCAATTGTAGGTAAGCGTATGCGCAAGCAAACCAAAGGTTTAATTTTTGTCTGTCTGTTTGTTCCGGGTGATCTCTGAAGTGGATGGGATTTTTACAGCAGATACTTAGATGACTAATATAAGACTTAAGTAGATAGGAATGGAGGAACTCGGGGTACTTTTATTTCAGAAAAAATATTAAGGCTGGGTGAAAAGGTGGTTTAAGAGGCCATGTTATGGGTTCAATCGCCACATGAGACATTAGGTAGGTACTTATGTGATGCACAGATAAAGAAATACTTTAGACGAAATGGCCAACGGGTGAAACAGTGACACAGAGGTGCAGATCACCCGCCCAGTCTACGGCATCCCCGCTGGAAATAAGGGTACTTTTCGAGTTTCCTAGCAGTGCCACAGTTTCTAAGGAACATTTATATTATCTGAATAAAAATATTTATAACTAGCCTTCCGCCCGCGGCTCCGCCCGCGTGCATCTCGGTTAACGCAAACTTTGCTCATATCTTCGGTTCTACTCAACCGATTGCGATCAAACAAACGTAAGATTTTAAGTCTGAGTAAGCCCTTTCTAACAAAAAAAACCGCATCAAAATCCGTCCAGTAGTTTTTGCGTCCATCGCGGACAAACAGACAAACAGACAAACAGACGGGAAATTCAAAAAAAGTATTTTCGTGTTCAGTATCGTTAACATAACATAACCCAAGTATTTTTTTTTAAATATCTCCAATGTACAGACACGACCACTTTACAATTATATAATAGTATAGATTTTCAATTGCCGCTCCCCGCTCTCGATGGGTCAGACGCTCAAGTCATTATACCTTAAGTTTCCTGCATATGTGTGTGCGCGTTCTAGATAAAAGCGTATCATTTGAATGTCCAGCAGTCATCCTTGCGCATAATTATATGTTACTCGGAAATTGCTACCACTCGTTGTATGTGACATTGTCGTGAACATAACTACTTATAATACGTCTATCTTAAAATAGGTAGGGTAGACTGGGTACGGTTGAAACGGTGGACGGTTGAAACAAACCAAATATCTCGTGAACAGTGCGTGATGGGGTGAGGGGTACAAGGGGAGAATGAAGCGGGCGACTAGTCGAAACACGAATTTTAGTTTTACGTCGGGCTTCGGGCGACGTGCTTGTCAATAGGAGGCCCCATTGTGTTTTTTGACGGAAAAGTAAGTATTTTTGTACCTACATTTTTGCGATTATTAGGATTTTGTTTAAAGTTACAGTATTGAAAGTTTTATTTCGTTTTAATTAAAGCTTGTAGAATATGGCAGTATGAGTAGTTTTTATTTAAATTTATTATTATTTTTACTGTGAACCGTTTTATATCAAGAGGCGTATTGGGGACAGTTGAAACATTATTTGTGGGTACGGTTGAAACAATTTATTTATTTAGTTTTCTTGTTTCTTAGATGCCAAGGGTACGCCAAAGAATCCAATATTCAAGCTAGCTTTCGCACAACTGGTATTGTTCCGTTTAATCAGCATTTGTTTACAGAACTCGGATTTTGCACCTGCGTTTGGCCTATCAGATAGGCCAAATTCAATCGAAGCAGCTAATGGTCCTATTCAGAACATCACAAATGGATACAAACAACGCACAGTATGTAAAATGCATGGGCACATGAAGAGTTCACAGAAGGTGGCCTTAGTTATGTTTGCCACAATTGTGACTCCGAATGAACTCGTAAGTCGTAACCATGCAAGTATGTATTTTTGTTTAAAATATTAATTGTTATGGAAATAATGTATTTAGTTTTATTAAATATTATTAGATGATTATTAAAACATGATAATTGATTATATTTTGTATTATTTGCATGTGTTTCAACTGACCCCAGGCACTGTTTCAACCGACCCTGGCATGGGGACGGTTGAAACAAAAGACAGATTTTTTTTTATATGATCTTACACAGAAAATATTACACACTGATCTCAAATAACATTGCCCATTAGTAGACAGATACAAGGTCTTTTATTTAATATATTTCCGTCATCGCTCACTTAACAAATCCCGATGCTATGCACGATAAACGCTAAAATGTTTCAACCGTACCCAGTCTACCCTACCTATATGTATAATGATTTGTGATTTAGTAGTATACTATACCTCGGGGCATGTGTCTTACTTAGACCTAAATCGCGAGACAAATGAGGCTCTGGCGGGCGCGGATTGTTTTGTAATAATTTATGCTTGGTGAATTTGCCACTTGTCCACCGCAGTAGCACCCCGTGCTATCCTCAAAAGACACTCAAAAACGTGTACTGCGTGTATGGAGTACATTTTAGGTCCAAGATAGATGTCCCAAGCAATACTACGATATGAATAAACCAATGACTTATGTTAGGTAAGCTGTATAGAACATGAATAGTGTCGCGGTCCCAGAGTAGGCGGAAAAGAATTTCGAATTTAGGACGAGACGCCGATAAACAGATTCTAATTATTTTTGACACCTATTCGTAGACATGCCGCGCTTTTTTTGGTGCGTAGGGGTCGTATTAATTACAATAATAACATTTCACAGTGCAATATACATATTTAATTGACTAAAAAATAAATTCATATTATCTCAAATTGACATTACATAATTTCACATATAAGGTATATTAAAATTAATCATAGTTGTCAATTTATAGTGTGCTCATACATCTAATGCTGGGTATACACCAACCAAACACTTGGGAAACAAACACAAATGAGTAGTGATTCGCTTATTTTAACCGTAATATACACAGTATACACACTGTGTCGTTAGCCACCTTTTATTAGAGTGTACCCAGCTTTATCATAAATTATAATTACAAGTTTCATACCAATTTATTATGTCTTCGTATACGCTGTGGTATAGGTGTGAATTCTTGCTAAAGTCTACGTTTTTGTTCACGTATTACCTAAAATGATGACCTGCCCCCCTAGACAAGTGGCAATTCGTTGCTCGGCGTATGATGGAATAGAATGCCAAATGTATGGGATTTGACGTATATGACAGACGTCAACGAATGTCAAAAACGTCAAATCCTATACATTTGTCATTCTATTTCATCATACGCCGAGCAACGAATTGCCACTTGTCTAGAGGGGCAATACCTAAATCATGATAATTCTGTCTAGTTTAATATCACAAACACTAAATTTGATTTCTGTTTACCAGCTTATTATTCGCAGGCAAGGGTATGAAAGCTGTAATGATAACCTAAGTGTTATAAGCACACTTTGACTTAACAGGTTTACAAAATTTTATTTCGGCCGTTCTATTAGGTACGTTGATATCAATTACATCGACGAATACTTATAACAAACTTTATCATAATATTTTTATCACATTTTAATATTATTCAAAGCTCTCGCATCGCTATTAGCAATATACAGTACACGGGTTTGATTTAGCAGGTCGGGCAGAAGAAAGATATCAGAGTCGATTATGTCAAATGTTCTCTGTATCGGACAGTGCATGTTTTAGAGTAGTTAATGCCGAAACACTTTTACAAACACATATTTAACTATCTATAGTTATCGGCACATATGTAGACCGCAAGAAGCGGAAGAAACGAGACCTTGGTGCGTGGTGGAACACAGATTAGTTTATCTACGATTGGCGGATTGGCGCACCTTCCCCGCCGTCACAGTCTGTGCTTTTCTCGAAAGAGACCCAAAAGACGGATACTGCGCTTGTAGACTATAGTATAAATGGGGTCATCATATATGGCGATAACTACATAATTATGTACATATAAAGGTATCACACAGTCAGTCCGATGTACGATCGAGCAAGCCGATCTAAACCGGACAATCACTATCCTTCGCCACATGCCAAATCAAAAACCGGAACTGTATTCAATATGTACAAAAAATCAATCATTTATTTCTATTCTAAATGTTGGTTTTGTTAATACTTAAACTCTAATATATTTTTGTTTTCTAATTAATTTAATTTGATAAAACACAAAACGTTGTAATTTTGGCGTAAAATAATGGTTTCTTTCTATGCCATGACAAAACTGTAATATTAAGGCAGGTAAGTAAAAATTCAGACAGGTTTTAGGTGCGTCTAGGCAAAACCTTATGTATTATTTATATAATAACCACATAACGAATTATCACATCTATAGTGGGTTATATAGACAACGAGCTATCGTACCTGCAATATGATAATATATATGGAACGGTAGCTCAAAAGTTAAAGGTCTGCTAGTAATATAAACTTCAAAATGAAAAATGAAGTTCCACACACACGACTGACGATTTTGGCATTTTTATATGTAAAAGTCCTTATATATCATGACATGACCAATATGACCATATAGCTTAATATTACAATTTTTATTTGTCAGTTATTATTAATAATAATAACATAGTGGGGTAAATCGTAATTAATTTTAGAATGGCCTTTTGAAACTACATATATTTAGATATCTTGTTGACTCTCGAGAATAATCATTGGTGAGAACCAAGTCGGGGTCCCAGCCAATCTTACCTGCAAGCCGGTCGACATGCTGATAGACAGACGGGGTTCTGGTGTCGGTTTTCTTCCCGGGGGAGGTCAGAAGATAGTCCCCCTAGAAAAGGTGTAGAAGCAAAATCAAGAGGTGGAGATGGAGTAAGCAGACCTCGAGCTCCGAAGTCCCTTTCTGGTGCAACTAGAAACTACGCTAAGATGATAATGATGATGATTATATCGTCATACCCTAAGATTATAATAGAAATATTGTAATATACAATATTGTTAACGGGAATTAACGCGATCATGGCATAGATACATATACAGGGTGGAAAAATAAGTCGGGCCTTGGAGGAAAACAACCTTAAATCCTTAAGTTGGCTCATTTTACTTAAAGGAGAGATTCCTTTATTTTTAAAAAGAAACAAAAATTGTAAACCGGTATCAAAGTCATTTAGTACTTATTTCAATAAATAAATGGCTTCAAAGATAATTTTATTGTTGATAAGGCTTGGTTCCTTGAGTAAAAGTGCTATCTGTTGGAATTGAATTCATAAGATTTTATGGACTTCCTCTTATTTAATATAACAAGTTTATTAGAGAGATTTGATCCTTATGATTGACACTATCGATTGGTGCTATAAAAACACAGGGTGTTATTTTTCGGATTTTAGTTGGTTCGAGCCTGGGTGAGCCAAGCGAGTTTTAGAAAATCTTTGAATGCAGTTTTGTTTCCTTTTAATAATAAAGGAATGTCTCCTTTAAGTAAAATAAGCCAACTTAAGGGTTTAAGGTAGTTTCCCTCCAGTGCCCGACTTATTTTTCCACCCCATATACCTTTGATTTGCCTGACGTTTCGACCAGGTTACACCGGCCGTGGTCAAGTGACTGGCTCAGTGTTAACATTATTGTATATCATGGAACGCGAGCGTTTAAAAGTTTTTTTTTTTTTATACCACTTAGGTGGCAGACAAGCACACGGCCCACCTGATGGAAAGTGGTTACCGTGGCCTATGGACGTATGCAACACCAGGGGCGTCACACTCGTGCTGCCGACCCTGAAGAAACCTTCTAATGCCCTTCTTGAAGAACCCCATATTGTAGTCGCTTGGGAAAACCATCGCGGGGAGTTCATTCCACAGCTTGAGTGTGCGAGGGATGAAGTTCCTTTCATACCGCACAGTGCGCACCGTTTCCGGTCGCAATGTGTGAGGATGAACTCCCCGTCAATGACGAGAAGTGCGATGATAGAATGTAGCTGTGGGCATCATGTCAAACAATTCATCTGAGCACAAACCATTGTATAGGCGGTAAAACACACACAGTGAAGCAAAGTCTCTCCTGAGACTGAGTGGTTCCACATCGCCTGTGAGTATGGGATTGCCGACGAGCCTCAACGCCCGTCTTTGTACCGAGTCGAAAGGGTCAAGCTGGCACGCAGGCGCTCCGGCGAAAAGGTGACAGCAGTACTCCATGTGGGGCCGAACCTGTGCCTTATAAAGGAGTAGTCGTTGCCCCGCAGTGAAGTACTGCTTCACCTTGTTGAGCACCCCAAGTTCCTTTGATGCCAACTTGACCTTGTCTTCCAGATGACTTCGGTATTGGATGTCGCTGGAGATATCGACACCAAGAATCCCGATACTTGTGGAGATGGTGAGCGGTGTGCCCAGGAATTGCGGCGCTACAACAAATGGAGCCTTCTTAGCGGTGAATACACATACTTGTGTCTTGGTAGGGTTGAATTGGACTAAATTTAGTCGTCCCCAATCGGATACTCCAGAGAGAGTAGTCTCAATTTCGGACACAAGTTGTTCGCGACTCTCCTCTCAAATATTGTAATATTTGTCTAAATGCATATTCACATATCAAAGTGTGTATCATTTAGGAACAACTTAAGTATGTAAAATTAAATCAATACATTTATAATACATTATACGTAAAGGAAAAATTAACCTACGAACATCAAAATATGCATACCTACATTCTTAAAATAATAATAAGATATCATAATTATGATTATTCTTATTCTTATTTCGAATGCGTCAAGGGACAACGTGATAAATTTATTTTTAGAATGGCAATGCAAGGTATAAAATGTTGTAACGAAATATATTATAATTATGTACAAAGAAATCATTTAATCTACGAATTTCAAAATATGTAATATAATATTCTTAAATCATATTTATAAATTATTCATAATATTATGATCCTCCTCATTTGGAAGATGTAATTAATTAATGGAATTGGTATAGATAAAATGAAGAAATGTCTAGGAATAAATGCGTTGCGTTGTACAAACACCTCAGCTAAATCGTGGTATCACCACCATGGGGTAAATCGAGACGAATCACACCATTTTACGGGTTACATAACATAATTTTATATGCAGTACTCTTTTGGACTAAAATACACACCGAAATATGTAAATGTGATGAGAGTGTTAAAGTGATGAGAGTGTTAAAAAAGAGAAACGGCCAAACTTTAAGAACGATTTTTTTTTCTTTTTTTATACCATTTAGGCGGCAGACGAGCACACGGCCCACCTGATGGAAAGTGGTTACCGTGGCCTATGGACCTATGCATCACCAGAGGCGTTAGATTCGTGCTGCCGACCCTAACACAGACACTCGAAACTGCTGAATGTCATAATATGTAGCTTGTAAATCGGAATGTATTAATATTAATTCAAAAAGTTTGCAGCTTTCCTTTATATTTGTTTTTTTGTATAGAGCAGGTTAATACTAAGGATTTCACCCCGCATGTGGATCTGACAGTGTAATAAATAAAAAAATAATGGATGCTTTTTCACGCCCAGCCTAAACGTGTTCACGGTGATTAAAGTTATCGTGGTATAAGTATATAGGCCTGCGCAAACGAGGGATTTTTATCCGCGGCCTTTTTAGTCCTCTAAAATAGATCGCTTACAATTGTATCGAGTAACGCAAACGAAGGATTAAAAGTACCGCGTACAAAAAGTCGCTCGAATTGCCGCGGACATGCAGGGAGCGGACCGGACAAAAGTACGGGGGAGTCCCCGAAAAAAACAGAGCACGTGTGACTGTGCGATGCAACGCACATGACGGATTTTAATCCGCGTTGTGCGCTCGATAGTGATGTATCCGTGCTTCCTCGTAGTCAAACTTTTTGGTCAAACTTCATTGACATTACACCTTTTTATCTCCCTGTATGCATGCAGTTTATGTATGTACAGTCATAGATAAATAAGATAATGTTAAACGTCAAGTGCGGCGATTTCTTTCCTATATATAATTTAATTATTATTCACGACGATAAATGATGACCCAGGAAATAGAATGTAATATTTTAATAAAAGAAGTCGAAAAAAGAACTGCTTTATATGATACGTCAAAAAAAGAGTATCACGACCGAAATTTAAAGAAAAAGTTATGGAACCAGGTATGCCAAGAGGTTTATTCCACTCCTTTATGGGACTTATTATCGAATGAAGAAAAAACTAAATATGGTAAGTTTTGCTCATTTATTATTGTAAAATAATTAATAATAACAATTTCATATTAATTTTATAATTCACGTTGAGAAAGTTTGAATTATAGTGACGTCCTCTTAGGACGTGCACATCTCTACATTTCCGGACAGCAAATGATCGCACACCGTGTGCGTTGAGTACGTGGTAATTCCGCAGAGGACTTTTTATTGACGGAGCGTACTTTTTGCTCCGCCGCGGAGAAAAATCCCTCGTTTGCGTTGGCCTTATTAAAGTCTTTTGGACTGTCTGACGTTTCAATCATTTTTTTTTCACATTGACCGATTTTTATTAAATTCTTAATAAAAGAAAAGCTTATAACTTTTAAAAAAATATAAAAATGAGTGCTCTTAATGTGGATAATTATTATTATTTGATAAATATGTGCAGCTTGTTTCAGAACGGTGGGTTTATACGTCTATGTTACAAAAAGCCTCTCGATAGTTTTTAATTTCGAAAAAGGAAATATAAGTCGCATTCTATATGACTTGCGACATACACTTTCATAATTTCTGAACCAAAGAAGTTACTGAATTCGTAAGATGTAAGCCCCTTTACTTAATAAAATATATGGCCGTTTAGTAAAATATTGATAGAGAAAAATTATGATGACTACTTATCGTAATCGTAAGATTGTTCTAAACACCATCCATCATAAATGAAATCTAAAAAGTCCTCATCGATCCGAAGGCTGGATTTTTGAGACGACCGCCAGGCAAGTTGTGTAATAAATCTCTGGCTCTATAAGAGTAGACCTAAAGGTGGGTCTACGCTAGACGAGCTGAGCACGAGCGGAGCACGAGCCTATGCTAGCATTGTATCGGAATTGCAGTTTTAGATTGCAGTTTTAGACAAAGAAATGTGATGATTGATGAGTCAGTAGATAGCTGCCTCAGGTACCTCGCTCGTTCGAGGTTCGTACGTCGGTCCACACTACACGAATTTTGACTCGTCTCGTGCTCGGCTCGTCTAGCGTAGACCCACCTTAAGAAGTGCTGGCTTGCCGTCGTAGAACGAAATGCGCGCCAAGGGCTTATTATCATTGATGCCCAGACTATGTGGAGTGGTGGAGTAAAAGCCGGAAAATAGTTCTTGGCCTCCAAGGTAAGGATGTCATGACGAATCATACTCGCTTAGTATCCCGGTATTGCACTTGGCGTTAACCTAACGGTTATATTGCAGAGACAAGTCTATAAAACCATCATTAGTTCTACAACTAGTTCTTCTACGGGGCAAGCGCGTCCTGAAGAGACAAAGCAGGGGCTGTCTAGGAGATGAATATGCTGAGGTAAATTCGTTTAGAATGTTATATTCATAAGAGACGTTTTTTTAATTATATGTAAAACTATACAGTTGCATAATTCGGTTTATCGTTTAAAATGGTGGATAGAGCCAAAAAATTATGCTAACATAATCACCGGTAACTTCGAGAGTGTTAAAAATGCATGAAATTGTAGAATAATTCGGCACAGAGAAGTTAAACTTAATACAAAAATGTGTAAATTAAATACCTACTCTTACTCTAAATATATTTACAATACATGATCCCATTCCAAGGATATGACCAAGGAGCACACTCTTAGGGCACTTTTGTCCAATCCGGAATGGTCAACCGAGACCAATGCTGTTTGTGATTGGATAATCCTCATCTTATTAGTTGTTGATTGCTCCCCGAACATACCCTGAGACGTTACTCAATTACATATTTTATTATAGTATTATAATGGTACATATTAGGCCATGTTGGTTTACAAAGAGATCCTTAAAGTTATTATAAAATCTTGATTCATGTTATAGCCTATTTTAAAATAATAATGTCTTTTTTTATAATCTACACAATAATAAATTTCGTACTTTTATCGGCGATAACCTTTCTATATCAAATATTTGTGTGAATTTACAAGGACCGGAATTTACGGCCGACAACCTATTGCAGGTTCAGTGGGGTGAGCACGAACAACTATCGTAATCGTATCGTTAACGTAACGATAGCACGGAGCATTGCGATTGGCAGGCTTCAGGCAGGCGGCCAATCGCAATGCTCCGTGCTCTCGTTACGTTCACGATACGATTACGATAGTTGTTCGTGCTCACCCCACAGGTCAAACCGACTAAGAACAATGTATACAGTCGACAAAGTAGATACGCTTGCACCTTTACATACAACTTTGCAACCGTATCTCCTTTGTCAACTGTACTCAGTCCGATATACGATAGAGAGAACGTACAAAACCGAAGCAAGCCGATCTTAACCGGAGTTTCACTCTTCTTTCCGAAGCGCCAAACACCCTAGACAAGGGACAATTCGTTACGATATACGTTGACGACTGGCATATACGTCAAATCCCATACATTCGTTATTCTATTCCACTTGTCTAGGGGGGCTGTACTAAAATCGCCGATATCAGTTCAAGATTTCCATTTTTAAGTAATTTCCTAATAATGACTAGAGTTACTTATCATCATCCGTTTTGTTGTAGTACTGTTGCGCGACGTCGCAGAGCTCTCGTCGCAAGTGCTGCGCCTGCGCACGCAACTGTTGTTCGCGCGATCTTATCAGTCGGTACTGCTCCTCGCGAGCCTCTGTGTGTTGCTCGACAAGCCAACGGAGATAGAGTTCTGGAAATATTTAAAAAATATACATTATCATCATCATCATCATCATCATCATAATACCTCCTCCTCAACCAATTGGCGATATCGACGTTCTACAGGTAGACTATTTGTCAGACTTTTTAGGGCTCCAACTACCCGTAATGACTGCCATAGATGTTCACATGGTAACCAGGAACAATGGCTTACCACGCTCTCCGAGATACGGAAGGGTCCCAATATCTTTTTAAGAATGGTTACCCATCTTTAAACCGCCTGGCTAGTATTGCTTACCTTACCTTGTAAACATGTTTTAAAAAAATTAAAATACTTTTTCAACACACTTGCTTATAAACAGGCTTTTATTTCACCGCAATTAAGCACGGAATGACACCTATTATAAAACTATGACTTTTTCATTATTATTAATCACAAGTGAGTTATAGACTTCTTTTTTTAAATTTTATTGATTAAGATGCTTTGTTCTTAAAAAAGTTTCGATACAAAAAAATCGTGTCCAATAGTACAAACGAATTAATATACCTATTGCTTGCTCATTTCATGCAACTTCCTATTTTAGAAGATACTTTCAACTTGTAATACGTGTTTAATAAACAGAACTTTCACTAAAATGTATTTTTTTTTCTCTGTGAGTATTTACAGAGAAAAAAAATATCATAATTCAAATAAGTAAGTAAATGACAAGGCAGAATGGTGATAGCACCTTAGCCTGTTCCGAGAGGAACAAATAAAAAAAATGTTAGTTGCACGCGCATATGACAACAAATAGAATTTTACTATTGTGTTTTGATTGTGTTATGTAGTATTTTTAGTATTATTTTATTCGCAAGTGTGTTGAAAATAGTCGTATGGCACTCGCGTGTATGGTGACACGCTTGTACCATAATGTACTATAATTTGAAGGAATAGTGACGTACCTTCCCATATAACAAAACTCATGGGAGCTACGGAGGGCCATATTACGTTGGGCGTGGGGTCGTACAAAGGGTTGATGTACTTGGGCAGCTCGTCGGGCTGGTTGAGCCACGACCACACACTGGTGGTCTGTGTATGGACGCCGCGGGTTTCACGCTCCTGCTCGTTGTCGCATAGGAACGTACCTGGAAAGTCATTTATTCATAAGAATATTACACGTCACATCGATAACCATCCAAAAGATTTTCCTTTATGATTGTCAATTAATAAAATTAGACTGAAAATAGACACAATCTGTGTAGGGGAGGGGCATCAGAGAGCCAATTCTAGTTGGTGGCTAACTGACTGCATAGACCAACTGGGTGTACCGTGGTAAAAAATTACAACAGTTCACCTTGTCCACCTAGGCTCGGTGTACCGTGGGAACCATAATTTTTCCACAGTACACCTCTGTTTGGTAGGGCTGATCTATAAGCTACTACAGGACAAGGTGAACAGCTATAAATAAAGTACAACGATTTTTTTAATACCACTTAGGTCGCAAACAAGCACACGTCCAACCTGATGGAAAGTGGTTCCCGTGGCCTATGGACGAGTGTAACACCAAGGGTGTCATATTCGCGCTGCCGACCGCGTAAGAACAGAGATTCTGTGTCGTCAGCGCAGAAGATAAATAGGACAAGCCTTCGGTCTTCCCACTGATAGCACAAAACCTCTCCAGTGAACTCTGGCTACCTCACGCTCAGTGCCCCTACTCACCGCCAGGAATACAACACAAGGTAATTTAGCCGTGATATTCTGCAGGGCGGACTGCTCGATTGGGGCGGAACGTGGCCTACCTCCTATCGATCCACGATACACCCATGTGGCTCATGCAGATGAACGGTTGACGGGCCCAAAGCTCACACTTTGGAGTCCGGGTTCTGCTCTCCTATACCTACTTTAATGGGAGCGACTGCCGTCTGACCTTTCAGCGCTAAGAGGAAAGCCTATAACAGATCTAACTATCGACGTATCTTTAAAAAAAAGGAAATATTTCAAGCACTTACCAAACTGACTCGCATATGAATGTTCAAACAGCGAGATGAGGAAAGACTGCCGATATTCGAAACTGCAAGGGAACTGCTCCAAGAACTGCCTCACGCAATCCAGGAAGAGAAGGAATACGGGAGCAGCCTTCGGTGCCGAAGTGTACGGGCCGCAGCGTTGTCGAGCACCCCAGGGGTGACCACCTTGTATCCATTCTCTTTCAATTACGGCTTGGAAGCTGTTGAAAAACGGTATGTAATATAACCTTTTTTTTATCGTGCGAAAAATCCCCACGGATTCGAACCGACTAAAACGCACGCCACCTGTGGGCCGTCGGTTGCCGGAGGTGAGATTATCGTAGACATAACCCTCGCACCCCGGCCGTAGAATCCATACTAATATTATAAATGCGAAAGTAACTCTGTCTGTCTGTCTGTCTCGCTTTCACGCCTAAACCACTGAACCGATTTTGATGAAATTTGGTATAGGGGAAGATTAGACCTTGAGAAAGGACATAGGCTATGTTTGGTCGCGATAACCGACATCCACGCGGGCGGAGCCGCGGGCAAAAGCTAGTATGTCATAACCTGCATTTTGTTGCAGAATTCTAATTTGCTGTAGCAGTCTGCAGTGTCCCAGACCCTAATTCACTGTTTGTCTCCTTATGGATGGGATTGTTTTAGCTTTTATGCTTAACATTGTGGAGTGTGACATGCATGTAAATGGTTTCACTATCATGGATGCCCAATATCGTGGGAAGTGGAGGAGGAAGAACCGGAAGGTGGACCCTGAGCTCTGAGATCACTTTGGCATCGGATGCAATCAGGAAAATACGCATCCATAAAGATGATAATGATGTCTTAACTTTTATGGAAGCGACTGCTGTCTGACACCTTACGAACCTGGAGAGGAAAGCCAGGACCAGAGATGGTAGGTTTTCTTACCATACGAGACTACTTTTGAGTTTAAATACAAAACAAAGATCTTCGTGAATGATTAAAGGTTGACATTGTTATTTTTTTCTTGAGACAACCGCTAGGCCAAAAAATACCTGGCAATGACGCCCCAATGGGTCAAGGTGGAAGGGGTAGATCAAGAAGTCCTGGCTTGACGTCGAGGAGGGTGACATGCGTGCAAATGGTCTCACTACCATGGACGCTTAAGATCGTGTGAAGTGGAGGAGGAAGTCCGGAAGGCGAACCCTGACCTTCAAGAAAAATATTTTGGGAGAATACGTCTCCATGAAGATGATGATTGTTAATCATCTATAGATTCGTTCTTATTCTTCCTTTAAAATTAGATCCTGGTGCGGTCCCATACATACCCTAAACAAACTCATTACCAAAAGCTTACCCTCTGATTGTCCTGCAGTCTGCATTGAGTATAATTTGTACTAGAGAGCATACGAGTAACGTGGCATCATCTCCGCGGGTGCCGTGCACTAAAACTGGTTCTGCCTTCTGTAATAATAAAATATGATGAATTGTAATTTGTAAGACATGATGCCCACAGCTACATTCAATTATCGCACTGCTCGCCATAGGCAAGGAGTTCATCCTCACAAATCGCGACCGGAAATAGTGCGTACTGTGCGGTATGAAAAAAACTTCATCTCAGGCACGCTCAAATTGTGGAATGAACACCCTGCGGTGGTTTCCTCAAGCGACTACAATATGGGGTTCTTCAAGAAGGGCATTAGAAGATTTTATCTGGTGTTGCATACGTCCATAGGCCACGGTTTCCATCAGGTGGGCCGTGTGTTTGTCTGCCACCTAGTAGTATAAAAAAAACTTTTGTCATTATCATTTTCTATTTGTGAAGAAACCGCGCGGGTCAATATAACATCTGCTCGCCTGAAGCTGTCAGTAAAGAGGATCGCTATTAATACCAACTAACCAACAAGGTCCAGTGCCGCACAGTCAGCACAGTCCTTTCTCAATGTCCACCTTCTACATTCACTCAGTTCTTTTGTCATGGGTTAATAAAAAATATAATAATTGTCTATTACCTGGTGTATATGCTGTGCGACTATACAAGCTGTATGCAAAGAGTTCCTTACACTCTCCTGCCATCCACAAGACTCTAACCTGGACACCCACTTGTCACTTGATATTTCACGGTCATTGCAGGCTGAAACATAAACAGATATTGATTTGAGCAAGGTGTACATAATACCACCAACATTTTTGAGGCTCTAGACATCCTGACCTGCTAGTGGGTGCACCTGCTAAACAACAAACGAGGCTCTGACGGTGACTTTTCTTTCAGGGTTGGCGGTACTATGTATCACCTCCCGGAAATGACAAAATACCAATCAAAACCAATAAGTCAATAGTTGTTCCATCAATCAAAAAATAGACATGCTTTTGCCTGTAGGAATGCATATTGACTAAACTTGACAAAACGCACGCATGGACCCCGAAGCCCGAGGGATTTTCCGAAGGAAATAAAGCTGTATTCCGTATTCCTTTCCCAAAAATTGGGATTTATGTCTTCAAATTAATATTATTAAAAATGGGCCAAGTGCGAGTCGGACTCGCCCATGAAGGGTTCCGTAGCAGCAAAGGCGAAAATTGCGGTTTATGACGTATTAAAAAAAACTACTTACTGGATCTCGTTCAAACCAATTTTTGGTGGCAGTTTGCATGGCAATGTACATCATATATTTTTTTTTGATTTATCATTCTCTTATTTTAGAAGTTAGGGGGGAGGGGGGGGGGGGCACAACTTTTTCCACTTTGGAAGTGTCTCTCGCGCAAACTATTCAGTTAAGAAAAAAATGATGTTAGAAACTTCAATAGCATTTTTAAAGACCTATCTATAGATACCCCACACATATGGGTTTGATGAAAAAAATTTTTTTTAGTTTCAGTTCTAAGTATGGGGACCCCCAAAATATAATGCTTTTTTTCTATTTTTGTATGAAATTCTTAATGCGGTTCACAGAATACATATACTTATCAAGTTTCAACATCATAGGCCTTATAGTTTCGGAGAAAAGTGGCTGTGACATACGGACGGACGGACAGACAGACAGACAGACGAACGGACAGACATGACGAATCTATAAGGGTTCCGTTTTTTGCCATTTGGCTACGGAACCCTAAATAACAAACTTAGATCACATACTCAATAATTTTATTTTATTTACAAAATAAATAAAGACTTTTACCTTCCATTAATTTATAATAACTATCTAAAAGTTGTTGCTGGTTGTCCACTTCATCCATAGACCTATTGTATATTTTCCATTGCGAATAATTTGAATTGCTCTCTGTCCCGCCACCTGAAAACAAAAAGAATAATACTGCATTAAAAATAGGGTAGTTGACTGTAAAGTCAAATCTGTTTCTTTTTATCAAACGTCTAGATGTAATTTCCTATTATGGAAGTTTGAAGCTATCGAAGGTTTTAGGACATTTTACATGGCGCTATTTAGACACAAGGTAAGCATAGCTTAACTATACTATCGGTACGCTATGATGGCCTTTAACATTTGTCCACTTAGCAGTATGGACGAATCTGATTAAATATGGCCTTTTGTGGCACCTTTTTTTGGTCTCCTTTTGTATTAACTTGCCATCATAGCGTCCATCACAGCGTGCGGCAACTATAGATTGTAATATGGGTTCTAAAGTATCCAAGAAAAACTAAATATTTTATTGGCTCTGCCAACCTTTGTAGCTTAAGTTTCCAAGCCTTTAGGGGTTCAGAAATTAGACGTCAGTAAATACCTACTCATATTATGTACAGAACAACCAGACCTGAACGGAATTCCACGTGGGCAAAGTCGCGGGCATCAGCTATTTAAAAATAGATTACCTTTGTTTTGCTGTTGCGATATGGAATTAGTACTTCTCAGATCGTATATAACGCCTTTAGTGCCTAGAGCGACAACAGCATTCAAAATAGCCTCATCTGGTCGACATCGACGATGCTTTGGGCCGTATAGCGGTTGGCCAGCGCGCATAAGAACAGCCTGTTAGAAGGATTTTGTGTTTTATTACATAGTATTAAGGAGATTTTTTAAGTCTCATCAGTAAGACCTTGTCCAGAAAGTACGAATTCGTCACGAAACACTCGCAAGTGCACCTGCACCCGCGTCAAATCGGTAAAGTTGAGAATATGGGGCCTCGCCAAGATCTTCGAATTCCGAGGTAACCTCACCTACTTATTATTGAATGAGAGCCTGGCATAGGTTTGGGATTGGAGAGTCAAACGGCAGACCCTCTCGTAAAAATCAAGATCCACCATGTTTGTCAAGAACGTTTTTTTTATACCACTTAGGTGGTAGACAATCACACCGCCTACATGATGGAAAGTGGTCACCGTGGCCTATGGACATGGCAACACCAGGGGCGTCACAGTTGTGGTGTCGACCCAACCGCAATTCCCAACCGAAAGGAATGCCCTTCTTAAAGAACCTAAATCTCTAGTTAGTCTTGTTTTAACTGTTTTGAGAGACCGTTTTATAGCACTAATGTCGTATCTACTACCTTATAATAAGGTCATTGAATATTTAAATAGAAGTAAAAGCTGCTAGCTTAATCAATGAACTACATAAGACTTCTAAAAATACTTACGCCATTATTATGTCTGTACGACAAGACAGGGAATCGCCCACCCTGCCTGAATGTGGCAGCAGCTGCTAGAGTGTCATCATCAATACACTTAGGTACAACCACTGCTTTCCCATAACTGGAGCAGACATTATAATTCTGATTACATCGGGACACTCTCCATTCTTCTGTTGCCAATACTTTGGTAAATTCACCTTCTATACTATAACAAGAAACATAAAAATAGTTTGAGGACGTTTGCATTGCTTGGGTACCAACATTGTATGTTATACAGACTAGGGCTTACACAGTACACTTTACACAAATACTAGGATAATCTGTCACATCAGAATGCCAGATTAAATTTCATCGATTTCCTTTCATTTCATTTACCATTGATATTAGTAGAATCTAGAATCGAACTTCAAGAATATTATGCCTACTACCTTGGACATGCTATCCAGCTCAGTAGAAACAAGTGACGAACAATACAATATTTATTTACATCAAAAATAAGATATCTGAACAGCTAAAAAACAGCTAGCTGGCACAAATAGTTCCAATCAAATTATGTAGGTACCAATTAAGAAACAATCTTAGAAGATTTTTTTAAGCTATTGCATAGCTTCTATCGCGGGCCTTGAGCGTGGAGACCGAATCCAGAAATTCCCTAACGAAAAAAAGGTTACACCCCCAACTCCGAGCTCGCACGAATCGAGCCGAGCTGCTCCGAAGTAGCTCCACTTAACGTAAGTAATTAATATTCCCGTTAACCCCTCCAACTAAGCTACATTGCTTGTGCTAGGAGTGGGTTCACGTCGGTAGTGTAATGGCATTATTTATTATAATTGCATAAGTTCATAAAAAATGCTATGCAATAGCTTTACCGCTGCAGTCCCCGAGTGCCACACGTCTTTTTTTAATGATTTCATAATATTCGAGATTACATTTACCTGTACAAGGTGTATCCATTCTCCACAATAGGGTGCATATGTCTGTAGAAGAATGGGTAGAATAGGCTAGGATCTTGTAAACTGGACAAATTCTCAAGTGTTTGGGCAACTAAATTTAATTCAGTGGTGGTTGCAATGTCGAGCTGAAATATTCTTAAGTCTTTACATTTGAGGAACAGAGAGCCACCTTGCTGTACACCACTGCTTGGCTTGTTTTCTTTTTTTTCTATGCTATCAATGTTCCTATGGAGAAGCTGGAATTAAATTAAAGGAAATATTATTTCTGTAATGTTTATTAACTTGGATGAAAATTAAGAACCTATTACTCAAACTGGTTTACATATTGATAACACACTTGTACTTTTCTACAATATTTATTATAGAACCTGACCGGTTTCACCTTATGGTATTCTCCCACCCAAATTTGGGGAAATTGTGTACTGGTATACATCATTATGACCTCCGAAAGACGGTATTAGTTTGAAGAAGCTGTCTGTGATTTTTCCCTTTTTTAAGCGTTAACATTGTTAAAATCTTACCTCTAGTCCTCTTTCGACTATAGTTACCCGTTTAAATCACCGCTAGGGGCGCCACTGTTTCCAGTCGCACATCTTTATGTCAATCATAGATCATAGCGTTTTGTGATTTTACCGCGTAAAGGTGAAAAAATTTTCAAGTCAAGAAAAAAGTTATTAAATAACTAATTAAATAGTAATTACATTGTTTTTACCGTATGTATGTGTACAGTGCAACATAAATAAGTACAAGGTATCTTATTTAGTGAAGTTTCTTTCCGTGAGCTTCGGTAAGTAGATTGTACTTAATTGTACCATACTAATTAGAAAATACCGCTGAGGAATCGTTGCTCCCGAGGGAGAGCGAAGAGCGAAGCACTAATAAGTCTCAAAATAGTTCTCATCTTCGGAAGATTAGAACGACTTTGCCTCGCCATCCTCGAATAAATAAGCGGTTTAACCAAGTCATTTCAAAATGTGTTTGAGAGTTCGGTCTCACGCTCGGAACTCATTCCGCAATATGTTAAGGTTTTTACAAAAATTAACCTGATAGAATTATATTAATAATCATTTACATTCGTTAGTTACTGATGTAGGTACTTTAATTTTTTTATTGGAAAATATAAAATTATTATATTTTTTACGAAAACAATAAGATCGTTCCTTGAAAACCTGGAGAGGTACTTGATTTATGGACTATTATAATGAGTGTAGTGTCACTTGGATTTACCGGCCCAATAAAAATAAATAAGTTATAAATGATGTATCACCTTAATAAAAGGTATGATTATGTTGCCAGCACTGAACGGTCGATGGCGTACTTGTATACATTGTATTGCAGGGTCAGGAACTTCTAAAAACTGGCTTAAAAAATAGCAATATTATAACATTCTGAGTCTTATTCCAAGTTGAATTCTTGAGGGTGTCCTAGTTGGCGTGATATTCATACGTTAAAACAAGAATATCTATAAAAATACTAATCTATATTGTAAGAAAGTAGTAGGCATAAATGCATGTCATCTTAGGATGCAAAGAATTTAACATTTTTTTATAACTACTAATTTACACATACCTACATTAATAGTTAAAAAATAATTAAATTAAATGTTGAGGAACAGCTCCTTCCTGTTCATAAACGTCTTTAATAAAAGGTCAGATGGGACATTATCCCCCTTTTTAAACTTAAAAGCCTAAATTAACATGTTTGAACTTAACATGTCAGTTGAAATTCCAATTATTTGGGATTCAGTTCTTACAACAGGTAGATTGGATGACAAGACTTGCACCAGGCATTTCTTCATCTATGCATAAAGTAATTTCACAGGAGGCTCTTGCGAGTAACACCTAATATGGAAAAGAAATTGTCTCAGAGCCCACTCTTTCAGTCTCATCTTCACCTTATACCATTGTAACTGCGACTAATTGGATTGCGGAAATCCTTTGGAAACAAGTCATGGTCATGGTTCATTTGCTAAACAATTCCTTCATAATTTTTGTTTTGGGGCTTTGGTTAATACCCACTTAACGATGCCATAATAATGTTTTTATCCGTGAACATAATATATCTAAAGTATAACATATAGTCACATTATTAAAGTTGGATCAGTAGGTAAATTCCAATCAATTCACCTAGAGTCACTTGAAACACAGATTTCAACTTGATGCCTTTGCCCACAAAGTAACTAAAATTGCTACTTAATTGGTATATTTACCAAAAATTTGCAGAACTATGACTTGCCTCCAAGCGATACAGTCAACATCAAAAGTCCATAAAAACATTTTTTTAATGAAAAAAAAAAAAAAAAAAAAACTGCATTACATTGCTTAATAATTTGTCAATTAAGTTGATGTTTAAGTAGTTGTATAATATTTAGAAAACAAAGTAACTACATAGTACTACTAATTAATCTACTTTTGTCGTTGACTGTACTATACTTAGTTGCAAGACACTTGAAGTTAACCTGACGACTAGGATGATCAATTTCATTGTCTCAGGATGCAATTTTATTTTTGCTTGCTTCAAACAAGGTAGACTAAGAGAAAGATGGGCTCTGCATCCCCTAGTGAGGTGCAAATTACAGTGGCGGCTCAGGAATGGGAACCACAGTGCACAAGTGATACACAGGCAAAATGTGACTCACTTTCTCACTACAGAACGCGGCGGACGCGGGCTGGGGACTGAAGTTGAACAACTTTATGTTGTCAAGCAAATGGAGTTAGAGCCTACAAAAAACGGCATTCCAATGTGAGGGAGTTGTTTGCAGTGCATGCAGCATTATTGCTTATGTACAAAATGCACTACTGGTTCAGCCAACTGAAATGATGGGTGCACTTGCCCCTTAACCCCTCTAGAGCTGACAAATCAACCGAGCAGTTCAACATAATACTGACGGTTATCTCCCTGAGAAGTTAAACGGATTCTTTGACCTCGTCTCAAGAGGCTGATTCGTTCATGAATGTGAACTTCTGCTAGGAGTCGCAATGGCCTCGATCAAAGATCAGGACATATGCAATATCAACCCTTTCACATCAAAGGGACTCACCCGTCGTTCCCCAGTGCATGACGCGGGACTCAAAGGTGGTTCAGTGACCACATGTAAGGCTTTCAGTTAAACTGGAACTACATCATACCTATCAGTACTTTAGGCTGATTGATCTCAGATTGACAGCCCTACCGGCCCTGACTAATAAAGGATCTGCGGAAGATCCTAATAGATCAGTTAGGATGGAGGTTTTTTTCCCCCACCTATTTTAATAATTCTAAATATAGCCACATAGTGGGATCAATCTTAGATTGACAGCCCTAACGGCCCCTGACAAATAAAGGATCTGCGGAAGATCCTAATAAATCAGTTGGGAATTGGGATGGATGTTTTCTCCCACCTATTTTAATACTTCAGTGGCTGGCCCTTCTATACAATGCCAAGGGAACACAAATTCTAAATATAGTCCCATAGTGGGATCAGTACTTTGGGCTGATTGAGAGCCCTAATCGACCCCTTGCCGATAAAAGATCTCCGGGAGATCCTAATTGACCCCTCAGCAGAGAATTGCTATCCTCCTTAAAAAAGGGGGGGGGGGAGAGGAAAACTGGAGTTATCAAGTTGTAGTTAGCGGATAACCACTCTTGATCAATGCTTTGACTATACACTGTATTGACAAAGTATCAGTTGCATGTCAAATTTGCATATTATGAGATTATAGTACATATATCTCAAACTTGTTCCAAAGTAGTAGCTATCTTTTACGTCGTGACGGTAATGGCCATTTACTGGGTCTGTATAGATTGTGTATAGTCTAAGTGTACGGGATACCTACCCATACAACTATGGGTTACATATTGCATATTCAATGGCAATCTTTTATGTCATACGGCAGGAATGTATTTTGCATATCCCCATTTTAAACATAATTTTATTTTGAGCTTACATTTCAATTGATTTAATAATTAACATCTGCAGGGCCTGCAGATCTATACGATCTGCAGTGTTTCCGTACTGTGCTACAAATGTAGACAGTTTTTCTACGGAAAGCCCAGGCCATTAATTATCCTGAATGGGATACATACATTCGCGCCTGTGAACCCCTCCATGGGTCAGAGGTGTAATATTTGACACCCACATTTGGCCAGATAGTTATGAGTTCACATGACGGGGGCCAGACCTATTGAAGTCAGATAAACGCTTTGTCATGAGTCATGACTAATCACTAATGTCTACTGTCGGATGGGGAATAGCCCTGTTCCTTGGTAACCCATACCACGAGAAGTGATGGGATACCCAAATAATATCTAACTGACTATTTTCAGTACCATATAACAGTTTATTTTAGACATTTCTAGAAGAGTTGCCTTTATTCTGTCTCTAGCTACAGACAGGTGAGTACATGACTTCACGTATTAGATCAATTTCGCAGTATCGCAGCTTCATTGTTTTATCTCATTGAAAAATTGTACGCTACCCTATCATCTCTTCTGCTTCTATCCATCCAAAGGTTGCCTGGAAGAAATCGCTGTTAGCAATAAGGCCGCCCATTGTGCATTTATAAGTCGAAGATAAAATTAAGTGAAAGCCAGAATACATTATAATATTCTAAAACTGATTGTAGCTAGCATAGGCAGTCGGTGCTAATTGTCAAACACCAAAATGCCTAGTTGTGTACTTCAGTACACTCAACCTTGCGGTCTATGTTACTGATGTAACTAGTTGATTTATCTCAATTAGAGCAGCTACCACGACACTCCTAGGAGAATGGATAAGATCTATTTTTATGCAGTACATATTGATGCGGCTCAAGGTAGCTTCAGATCTTCAGTTGCCTTCAAAGGTTGACATGTATGCCCATGGCATAGGTTTTATGTTGAGGAAATTGGAAGTCTCAATTTGGTAATAAATTTTAATTAATGTTTGATGTTATGAATATGATATACATCTTGGTTGCATGTTTTGTATAAACATTCTATTATGATTAATGCATTATTTTAATTCATATGCTAAATAATACTGTTTTCTATATTATCACATAGCGTTGTTATAGTTACCATCACCAGCAGAAACCAAACAGGTCTTCAAACTAATACCGTCTTTCGGAGGTCATAATAGAGCTGTTTTACATAAAATAAAACAGTTATTATGGCCGAAAGAAAGACGGTATTAGAGCAAGGTCCTTGCTGGCGAGAAGACACTATGATCTATGATTGACATAAAGATGTGCGACTGGAAACAGTGGCGCCCCTAGCGGTGATTTAAACGGGTAACTATAGTCGAAAGAGGACTAGAGGTAAGATTTTAACAATGTTAACGCTTAAAAAAGGGAAAAATCACAGACAGCTTCTTCAAACTAATACCGTCTTTCTTTCGGCCATAATAACTGTTTTATTTTATGTAAAACAGCTCTATTATAAACTACCCACATTATGAAATATGGTTGTATCATAGTATGTTAAACACTATGATACAGCCATATTTCATAATGTTTGATTGGAATGTTCATATATGCCAATTCAAACCTTTGAGAATGCCATAAGGGGAATATAATAAATATTTTGGAAAAGTACAAAGTGTGTTATCAATATGTGTGACAATAAGTTCCACCAAGTGCTGTAAATCAAGAGTATAAAACTGGTAGTTTCTGAAACTGACTGAACTACAAGATGTCTTTAAGATCAGACCTTTTTCTTTCTTAATCTTGCTCTGAGTTAAGCAGAATCACAGTTCCTAATATATATACTTAGTATAAATTGAGAAGTAAAGTTTAAATTGCCTTATGAAAAAATTTATATACCTTGCTGGGCTTATATCAATTGTATAAGGAGGTAAATGGACACTGTAACTGCCACAGCCAACATACCTAAATACAATTCAATGTTGTATATGGTATACTAAAATGTAAACAATTGAAATTCAGGTAAACTTATCATTAAGCACTAGTTTTTTCAGATATATTTTGTACAAGCACAACTATTGTCTAATGAAAAGAATCGATTTTCCTTTAGATTTAGCAGTTTTGCATCAGAAAAGAGTTGATTATACAGTCCCAGCTGATACCAATAATGTCAGTGATAGCTTAAAAATATGGATTATGCTACATGAACAGTACATAAACAGTTATTGTCAACGACATTATGATGAACCATTGCATTTATTGTAATAAAATATTGCATTTATACCGACCCACAGCTCTTGAACGCCTTCTTTTCTGGAACTCAAAATAAGGTGATGTCCTGTGATACATACGGTACCATCAATATTTTCTTGGTGCGGATATTTTAGTATAACACCATCTAGTTTATTTATAAGTATAAGTTCTATAAACTCCATTATTTTGATTTATCGCACAGTAGTAAATGGTAGTAAATATTTGTAAATCAAAAATATTTATCTGAAATTTGACGTTTCAGTTTCATTTTCATTCATTCATCAAATGATTTTTAACAATAGCAACAATCCAAGTCTTGTTGACAGGTCACATTAATTTACAATAATTCGTTATTATTTCATGCATGTAATGTGGTGCAAATAATATGATAAGTGCAATGAAGCGTAATATTTGACATATATAAAGAAGGTCCAGGAAGTTCATAATTTTCGTTTTGAGATTAGGGACTTGTTTGTTTGTATATTTGTGGGCAGTTAATTATATAATGGCAACTTCAATAAAAAGTAACTTCATTTCGTATCGCATTCGCAGACCGAGAAACGAGAAAACTTCATTTAGTACAATTATCTGAATTCGGAAATCACCACTGTGTTTGTGCCAATATAAGATGAGATAGCGCTATATTTTGTTATGGTAAAGACATGGTAAAGACAGAGATGAATGAAAATGTCTAAAAGAGACGAGTATATGTAACGTTGTTGTTATTATGTTCGTTTAGTTCATGTTTAGTTCAATCAACTCCATCTGTCGTCGTTCACGAATAAAAACCCAACGCAATCCCAACGTAGCTGTATGTGCGATGGCGAAGTGTGAATTTTGTTGGATATCTATGTTTCTTGATCACAAAGCGACTGCATAAAAATAACAAGCCATATGAGTAAATTACAAACATTACTGAATCCTATAGATAACGTATAGTGATTATATTGAGTGCTCAGAAAATAACAATTCCTGTGGTAAGCGTATGTATTGTATGATACTTTCAAAGTAGGTATGTGAGTAGCTGACAGGATGGCTGAGCTTATATACTGACCGGCTTCTTCAGTGTTTAGATATTTATTGGAATCAGTAATGCTAAACATCTAGTCAAGTTACAAAACCTACATTTTACTTACATCACAAAAGGTCAAGCTAAAAATACCAGGTACTTGTTTCTCACAGGTGATGGAGGAGAGTACAGAAGCGCACATGGAGACAGATGTATCTTCCACCACAGAAGATGTCCCGGAGACGCAGGAAGTGACAGGTTCCAACGGAAATGTTGAGATGGTCATAGTAGTGGAGAAAGTCATAGAAGATGAAATGATGACTGAAGTCCAGAACGAAGAGCTACCGTCGACAGTTGAGGCAAATAGCAATGAAGTATCCAAATCTAATGAAGAACCATTACAGATGGATACAGAAGTACAAATAGTCACAGTAAAATCTCCAATTAAAGAAGTAGAAGTAGTAATTTCCCCAAGTAAGACAGAGCCAGTGCAAAAACTTGCTAACAATCTATTGCTAGACAGTGAAATAGAACATTCAGCACAAGTGCAACATACAGAAGATGCAGATTCCTCTATGAAAGACCCTTTACCAATAGAAAATGTTGATAAATCAAAATCTGTTGAAAACAGTCCTAAGAAAGTTGAAAGTGTTGATAATACAAAATCTGTTGAAAATAGTCCTCAGAAAATTGAAAATATTGACAAACCAAAATCTGTTGAAAACAGTCCTAACAAGATTCCAAATGTGTTTATGGAAAACAGTCCCAAAAAGGAAGCATCAAAACCTGTTCAGATATCGCCCACAAAGGAGTTACAAGAAAATGACTTGACAACTATTACTCCACCAAAGGAACCTGTGCTTGTAGAAAAATTTATAATCAATGGCAAGATAGAGAGCACTGATTTAAATGATTCTAATTGCAAAATTTCAACAATTATTCCAATAGACATAACAATTGAAAGAGATACATCAAATGATTCCCAAGTTGAAACTAACTCGTCAGAAACAAACTGTTCTGATGCATCAGAAAAGGATCACAATAAAAGCATTAGTAGAGAGTTAAAATCTTTAATAAACTCTGCAAAGGAATCTAAGATTATCAGTGAATGTACACAATTGACAAGTAAAACAAGAAAATCTAGGTCAGCTTTAGATACTTCCACTACTAGTTTAAATACTTCCATGGAAGCTGACAAAATACAGGGTATTAGACGTCATAGTAATAATTCTCAGAAAAGTAACTGCAGCGAGAAATCAGAGAAAGTTGTAGTCAAAAGGTCAATGAGGTCACAAAATCCTGAATTTGTAAGTAAGGTGAAACAATTTTTAAACTCTGTGACAGGCAAAGGTCACAAAGATTCAGATGAAGAGGGTGATGATGTGGAAGAGAAAGCCAGTAAAGAAAAAGGTGGAAATAAGGATAAAAGTGATTCCTTTGTATCTCCACCTAAAATTAAGAAGACTGAATCTCCAGTAAGTCAATAGTTCTGTAAAAAAAACTAATCATGCATGTATGTACATATTTATCATATTGATATTGATAGATAAAAAAAAGAAATAGAACAATTTGCCATTCCTTATTTTTAAATTTGTGTTTTTTAATGTCAGTTTTCACCTCTGCCCATGTTAGCATGTGATGGCCAGTATTATTTGCTATAAAGGTACATGTCAAAATGAAATCAAAATGGCTTCTTAGTTGTCATAAAATCATTACCCTATATTAACATGTCAATAAATAGTACTCAAATATTAGGCAATATAATCAAGTTGTATGTTCCATGTATTAAATGAGCAATTTTTTAAGATAATATTGCATAAAACATCATGATAGTAATATAAAATTGTAATTTAATTATCTACCCACTGATACATATTAAAGATAGGACAAACAATAATCATAATTTGTTTTTCAAACAGGTTCCAGATACAATGGGCAAGTTGCGGTCAGATTCATACTGTTGGAGATGCCATTGGGCTTTGGAGCAAACCACTCCAATGTCATGTACTGTCTGCCCAAGGTCCTTTCACTACAAATGTTTGTCAAGCCCTGAGAAGAGCAAGATAAACGAACAGAAGAACTGGGTTTGTCCAGAGTGCATGATGATACTGCAAGCTGAAAGTTCAGAGACCAGGTACAGTTTACCTATATGATTTGGCTATATATAAGTATTTGTTTGTGTAAAGTTAGAACTGATTCATTATGCTCCAATAAAATTTTCGGTCATGTATTAAACTATAATGCATCTGTTTATATTATTTACTAGAGGCTTGCCCCAGCTTTGCAGAAGGAAATTCCATATTTTGTCCCCTTAGTAGTGAAGCTTCCAATAATCCTAAGTAAGCGGATGCTTACAACATAGCCTTGGCTGTTTAGGTTCAGCGTCAATGAATCAGTCAGGACATACAATTCTTGTATATCTATCTAAATAGATCATAAAAACTAATAAAATCATCAATTTATGTAAGTTCCCAAACAATAATTGGATATGGGATGCCTGCAAGAAGTATTTCAAGCAGCAATTCCACTTCTAATGAAAATTGTATCTCATACAAAAAGCCTATAGGTACTCATTATTGCCAATTTGTTGAACCCCACGGGCAGTACACAATCATTTCAATCTATTTTCAAAATATACTGTAAAATTAGGACGACCAAGTAAAAAAGAAATGTAAATTGAACAAACAACAATTGTATTGTAAAACACAACTAATATTGGTCCTTTGTAAGATGAAGTTACAAGGGCAAGACCATTGTTGCTATAATATTTGAAGATGTGGGCTATACTGGTCTCTCCAGTAGTGCCACACTTAAGGATGTAAAAGCTTAGCTCTGTCCTGTGCTTACTGTTCTATTCATCTGCTTGCATTTTTTTAACCTTCTTTTTCTCTTATTTTTTGGTTCGTTAGGGTTGTAGTGTTAAGTTAAAAACCCTATAACCTTCCTTTTGAACTGGATTATTAAATGCAAAATGAAACAACTCTGCTTTATTATAAGTATAATTGTTTTAATAGTCTGCCCACTCTAAGCAATATTATCATGATGTAACATTCATCACAAGACATCATACAGACATTTTAGAGTTGAAATCCTTATAATATATGTTACCGTTAATTTGCGTAAATAGTTACAGTCGCGCGGTGGACTCGATAGATTTGGTTCGAAGGGTATGGCGGAGATCTTGAGACCTCAGCCATACCCTTCGTTGGTGTCCCTACTTGTAATAATGAACAAAAAATAGACGTCGACGTAGCTTTCCTTCGAGAACAGAGGGGTGCGGAGGAGCGGGTGAGCGAAATAAAAGTATTTCGTTCACCGTCTTCCGCAGTTTAGCGATGTACGATTCATTATTATAATACAGACATTTTAGCATTGCAATCCTTATAAATATTACCGTTAATTTGCGTAAATCAGTTACAGTCGCGCGGCTGAGTCGATCGATAGATTAGGTTCGAAGGGTACGGTGGAGGTCTCGAGACCTCCGCCATACCCTTCGTTGGTGTACTTGTAATAATGAACAAAAAATAGACGTCGACGTCGCTTTGCTTCGAGAACAGAGGGGCGCGGAGAAGCAGGTGAGCGAAACAAAACTATTTCGTTCACCGTCTTCCGCAGTTTAGCGATGTACGATTCATTACTATGCGAAGTACCTAGTTAAAGTGCAAATATGAGCTTTCTTAACAAAAATTTCACAGTTTAACTAATTGTATCAGAAAATCTGCAGACTACCCAGTTAATGTGCACATTAACTCATTCTGTATTCTAACAGTAACATGATATATATATACTGAACATAAATCTGTGGTTTGACTAGTATGCGAGAGTGTCTGTAAAATCTCTATTTATTATACCTAGTAAGTTGATTGCAACTATTATTTTCCAGGTCACAAGCCATGAAGAAAATCTCATTAGGAATGCTCTGTGATCTACTCAAGTACGCCCTGGAGCGCATGATGATTACCAATGGGGTAAAATATTGATTTTATACTGATATATTTAATACTGCTTCTTGTAATTAACTTTCTATAAATGGAATTCATGAAGTCATATCGATTTTACTGATTGACTAGGGAATCTAATCTCTCAATCAATCAATTATTGTAGTCCACTGCTGGACATAAGCCTCTTCCAATGTACGCCATAGCATCTAGACCCCCGCTTCCGTATCCTTAGCTGCCTTCTAAGTACACGCAAATACGGATCTGAATTTGGCATAGAGAAAGATATAGTCTGGAATAGCATATTGGCAACTTTTGTCCTGGAAATAGGTTCCTGTGGGATACGGAAAAGGAATCAGTATTTCTCGCGGGAGAAGCCGCGGGTATTAGCTAGTCCCACATAATAAGTTTACTTTAAAAAATTGGACTCTGATTCCACTAACCAACTGCTACTACAAAATTACCTACAGCCTATAGGTCTAAAATAAAATAAAACAAAAAAATGTTTGGAATCAGCTAAGATAACCAATCTTTTCTTTTGAGGTCGGTCTATAAAATGTGTAAACAACAGTATGTATTTAATAAGCTCATGTTATTTCGGCGCTTAACTAGTAGCTATTCAGTATTCAGTAGAATACCAATTTGATCGGGTTGTTATTACTTTGCTTGGAAATAGCGCATGGACTTTCACCCAACGTATGAACCGACAAAGGGGCAGACATTAGCATGTAGCAAACGATCGCGGCTGCGTCGGGCGGGTCTCGGGCGTCTCAGCAAAATGACCTTGCCACTTATCTACCTACTAACAGCGCGATCCCCGGCGCAACGATTCACTCGTCTCTTTCTAACCCTACTAATCAATACTGAAGAGTCATGTGTTGCTGTCTCCCTCCTGTACGCTAAGAATAAACGCGTCTGTGTGTGCTGTATGTTTGCAACTGTCTGTATAAACGTGTGCTATGCTATATATTTCTCGATTCGTCATTATGATTTGGTCGTCACAGTTTTCTATTAGCGAAAAATTGCGTGTTTTACAATTTCGAATATCGCTGATCGGCGAAATTATCATAATCATGTTACGCTGTAGTAATTGGAATGATGATTTTAATTCATAAGAGAAACAAAACAGTATATGAGCGTACGTTTTACTTGATAGTAGGCCGCCATCTTAGCGTGTGGCGTTTTTGACCTGACTGCAAACTGTACTAGCCTACTTTTACTTTATGCTGGAAACCCTTTCTGTCATAATTTGGTTAAGACTATCCGTAAATACCTATGTAAAAATACTTCTATTCTTCCGCTACTATGGAACTTCGCTAATATGGAAATGCCATGCAAAACACTATGATACTCACTCTCTCTTCACTTTGTTTACGTTTACAAAATTATTCATAAAGAAACATTCTCAGCACGACACCCGATATAACTGGCAACATTTCATTATACCTTATTTTATTTATATTTAGGAAGTTTGTAAATGCGAATGACTATGTTTACAGAATCCATTATTAGGCCATCATAAGGTTATCATTAGGCCAAAAAATTTAGTACCTAATTACTATTTAGCTATAAAATAATAGTAATCATTCCTACCAATAAATGCGCAAGATCGACTATGACGCCATATTGGGAGAGACCCATCCGGTCCGGCAATAGATTACAATAGGCTAATTGATTGAATCATGCATACACTTTATTTAACATCCCACTCAGTATTTTGCGAGTACTTTGACGACTGCAGAACAGCTCTGACTCTGGACTGTTGCTAAGAATTTCCTAAACAGACAAATCTAATAACTCTGCCTGAACCGGAATCTATGTAGGTACGACTGTAATCTAACTTTACCACAGCGCCATCGAAAATAGACTATCTTCGTACCTTCCGTAACTTCATATTATAAAAAGTGGGATACTATCATCAAATATCAATTAGGCTATTGCAATCCACTGCTGGACATGGGCGTCTCCCATCGGCATAGGGTGACGCCCCCGGCCTCAGACAGTTGACCAGAAAAAGGTAGCTAGGACTGACTGACTGACTGAGATAGAATGGATGCCCAAGGCGAGAGACCGGATGCTATGGCACACATTTTTTTCAAGAGTACTAGTAACCGAAATTACTAGTATTCCCGTTAGTCTCTCCGGCTAAACTAAATTGCTTGTGTTAGAAATGGGTTCAAGTCGATAGTGTAATTTAGTACATAGCTGCGTCAGCTAAATGGATTCGATTTCTGGTCATCTCGGTCGTAAGACAGACTCCTTAACCTCTAAGTTACGTATATTTACTAAATGTTTTACTGTTGTAGTTAAGCCGTAAAGGTATGATTCCGTAGCCGACCGCATACGACAACTGCCGACGCATGCAGCACATACAGCGTACCCATTACTTGTCAAACTCCGATATTGATAAAGGGGACCATTGAGAAGCCGCAATGAATTACGCGCATGTGCTGCGTGCGTAGGCAGTTGTCGTATGGGGTCGGCTACGGAATCATACCTTAAAGCTTATACTAGAATGCAAAATGCATGCAGTGATTCAAATACTTATAGATAGTTTGCGTGTATGATAACGTCGAAATAATCTACGAATATTATTTGTCAGCCAGTTTAAGCGGCAGGAACCTAGTTGTTGTCTTGCTCGAAATACTTTCTTTTAAACACAGAATTATTTATCAGTGCCAAGTTTTATACTAATTCTCATCCGTTTTGTCGTTACACATATACATTTCAACATTTGCACCCCTATTGTTGAATGCAATTTTCTTTCATTAGATTTAGTTACTCATGGTCCATTATAATAAGTCATTTTGTAAATTTCTATTAATTTTTTCCTTCATATTTTATGAAGCATTTCGATAGTGAACCATTCTATATTAACCTATTATAGGTATAAAAGTAGCTTGCGCTCATTCCAGATTATAATCTATCCCTGTACCGAGTTTTAGCTACATTCGTTCAGCCGGTTGAGCGTCATTGACTAACAAACATCCAAACATCTTCACATATTTTAACATTAATAATAGTAGGATAATACCTACATTTTTAATTATTTATTTTGCAGGTAGAACCTTTCATGCAGCCTGTAGACCGCACGTCGTTCCCCGACTACGACAAGTATGTCGTACATCCTATGGACCTATCGCAAATGCAAGCTAACATTACCGAGGGAGCATACGGCAGTACGGTGGCTTTCCTTACAGACACGCAGTGGATACTGCACAACAGTATTATTTTCAATACATGTTAGTATTTATTTTTTCTAACATTTAACTGATGTAGGTAGTGTGTTGTAGATGGTGTAGCAAATTGTAGTATAGCTGTTTATGTAAGAATGTAAATCCGGTTCGAGGGAGCATAAAAATGTTAATGTACTTTGTAAATCTGTACGATATTTAGATTGGAAATGCGCATGAATGTAGACTGTTTGTATGAAGATATGTGTGGTCGTCATACAAACAACTTCCCCTTTCCAACAACAACAACTTTCGAATTGTTCCCCTGTGGAGCCGGCTCCACATAGGAAAAATTCGAAATGTGGAACTTGGAGATGAGAATAGTCATATTTGGTAACGTGGGCAGGGCGCTTGTTATGTAGAAGTATGATTATATACGTATCATTTTAATCTATCCAACTTTAGGCCATTTATTATGCTTAAAATCTTGGGCCCTTATTCGAATTAATTAATCATTACGTAATGTAACGTAACCAATCGCTGAAGCTGATTCGGTTTCGCGTCCATTGTTTTACATGTTATCGAATTGAAATCTATCCAACTTCTTTAGTTACGACTTTAATTAACTTTACAATTAATAAAGAATAATGCCTCACTTACCTCACTAGTAAACCTCACCAATGAAGCTAGCTGCATGCTTAGTACATAATCATAGCACATAAGTATTCGTGTACAGTACCCAGCTTTGTCGGGGATAAGAGTAGACCTGCATCAGTTTCGTAGGGATATCTCTCAATCATACATCATCACAATATGCCTATTATAATCGAAGCAAAATACCTTTTGCCACTTCTCTTTTCTGTATAATTTACGCCTTAGCTCACTATTCTTCCCGACGTGACAAATCAAAAGCCGAGTACTGTACTCCTCTCTACCATTTCTTTCAACATCTGCTTAACATTGAAAAAAAAAAATACATTGCTAGATATTTCCGCAAGTGCTTGATTAGCTTCCGGGTTCAAAACTGTGTACGTTCAACAAACTCTTAATTAGTGTTTCCAACAGTGCAATCCAAGCTCACAGCTGTAGCGAGAGCGCTGGTCCGCTCGTGCAGACAGGAGATGGGCGAGATCGAAGCGTGTCCGGAGTGCTATGCGGCGGCACACGCCCGTAGGCCTACCTGGTTTACTGACGTGTGTACTACTCCACACATCCTCCTCTGGGCCAAACTAAAAGGTTAGTAACTCATGATAATATATTCCGAAATGATATAATACAGGGTAGCTTCTAAATGGGTGTGGATGACCAAATCCGTAACAAAGGAAATAGCGAAAGGTACTAAAATGACTTGGGCCTGATTTAAAACTAGAACTGTTATAGGTATCGATGATTTAAAAAAAAAAACTCGCTATATTATTAAAACGTTCGATAGTGTCGCTAATAATGACCAAATTCTGGGAAATAATGACATACGGCAAACTTAAGCTAAAGACTCATTTTTAACAAAATACATTTTATTTTTTCAACAATACCTACTTTAACTGATTAATTGTGAAAAATGATGACCATGGTTTTCAATACATAGCTAAAATTATGCTTCCTAATGATTTTAGGCTTCCCCTACTGGCCAGCGAAGGGGATGTCTGTTAGCAACATTGGCCACGTGGACGTGCGTTTCTTTGGCGCGCACGACCGAGCCTGGGTCCCAGCCAAAGACTGCTTCTTATACTGTGAGAAAGATCCTAATAACTTCAGAACTAAGCGACAGGATATCATAGATAGTATGCAAGTAAGTACATATAATTATGAATTTCTTATGACAGTCGAAACATACTGGAGTTACGTTACTAAGCTAATATTTGATGAATATTGTAGGAAGCCGAGGAGCATATTCGAAACATTTCCAGGAAATATGGCAAGTTTGTATACCCTGCTTTCAAAACACCATTTGTTGCCACCAAGCTAAATGAACAACTGAAAACTATGGTAAGTAATATATGGCTATTGTATTTTTTACTACGTTTTTAATAATTAGAAATTGTAGCATCTCATCTTCCATGAATGAGAATGAAAGAGCCAAAAAATAGATCTCCTTGCCTCTGCGTTTCCGTAAGGGTGAACGCAGACCTAGCCGCACCGCACTTACTGCAGTCCGCTTTTGTATGCAACCGCTTCGGGTACTGCGGCGACTGCGGCGCGACTAGGTGTGCGAGGTTGCATAGAACTTCACATAAAGAATTCGGAATGCGGCGACTGCAGTGCGTGCGGTGCGGCTAGGTCTGCGTTCACCTTAAAGCAATAACCTGGGAATCCTCGGATGCGACCGGGATTAACCTAACCCACGAATGATAATGATGACCTGAGACTCTTTAAGTTTCGAGTGAATAGTTTCCTTTTAGGTTAGCGTGTTTCATCGCTTATTAGCAAGTGAGATAATGGTAAATTTTACCACTATTTCCATATTTACCAGGCCTATCAGTAATAAAAAAAAATTGTATCTAAAACAAAATATTACATTCTAGCTTCTTTCTCCCAGTGCCTTTTAGAAGCTACCATTCTGGCTGAACACATTTACAGAGATTTTCAACCTCAATCTTTTCACCAGTGTTATACCATAATATTTCAAGGACCCACTTCTAACTTAACATAAAAAATTGTGTTGCAGATACCGTCTTTCGAAGGTGAAGTTGGATCATCTATGAAAGACAAATCTAGGACATCCCCTGCAGCTACCAAAGAGAAAAGGAGATCCAACTCTAAAAGTTCTAAGAGTTCTTGTAACGACGGGTTAGTAGTTTTTGATATAATTATCGCTGAATGCAAACCTAGGACATTATATAATGCCACCTAGATCGAAACTACGCATAGCTTTTAATATGGGTTCTCGAATGCGGATAAACACATTTTTACATACCTCTTACAAAGACTGACTAATTAAAGTAAAAAAAAAAATATTTTACAGAGATATTAGTGAAAATGAAGACGCGAATGAAACCGACCATTCTACAACTGTAACCTCTAGAAAAATGGCCGACGGCGCTGAAATTGCAAGAGAAGAAGAAGATACAAGCACTGACAAACCGTAAGTGTGTTACGACATAAAGAGTTCTCAGTTTCTTTATTGTGGTTTTCGAATTATTTTGTTACTTTTACGAAGTTTTCTCCTGCAAAGACTATTTTCGTTATCTTTACAGAGAAAGTGCGAATGTGGACGCAAGTAAATTAAGCGAACCACCTTCGCAGACGAACAAGAGTAGCGACACACCTTTGCAGTTAAACAAAATTAGCAACCCACCTTTGCAGACAAGCAAAAGTACCGAACCATCTTCATCAAGCAAAATTTCAGAACAATCTAGAAAACGTCGTCGTTCAGAACTGGAGGAGGCAGTCATTACTATAATGGAGAAATCTAATGATACTCCTGAACCTAAACGAAAGAAAAGTGAGAATAAACATATCAGAGAAAAGAAAAAATCTGTGGATCAGGAGTCAAGCAGTAGCAAAGAGGTTGAACAAAAATCAGATAGTGTTGAAAAATCTAAGAAGATTAGTGAGGCTAAAAAAAATGGAACTTTAGATAAAGACACTGAACCATCAAGCAGTAACTCCGAATCGGAAAAAGATAAGAACCAGAGAGTCACCCCGATAAGGATAGCCTTGGTACAAAAAGATAAGCGTCATAATCTTAGGACTAGCACACCCAAAGATGCCATGGCCAAAATAATTAACCCTATTAAACAAAAAGATAAAGAAAAAGATATTGATAAGACTTCGCTCCTAAAACAGAAACATGCAAAGACTGAAAAATCTGGCGATAAAACACCAAAAGATGATAAATTAACAAGGGCTGAAAAACGAAGAAATTCTAGAAATAAATCTTTAAACAATACTCCAAAAGCAGATAAACCGAGGTCTACATCAATTGAAAAGAAATCGGAAAAGACCACAAAACCTGAAAGTGAAGTTAGTAGTTCTAGTAAAGAACAAACTAAAGAAGTCAAAGATAAACCCAAAGAGAATAGTACTACTACAAAAGAAAAAGTAACAGAAACCGAAAAATCTAAAAAAGACCATCAAAGTTCGCCAAAACCTCTTGCAGAGAGTACGAAATCTGTAAAAGAACGTCTTCATTTCGACGACGATACAAGTTTGGCAATTATTGCACGTGAATCTCGGACAGTCGTTATATCTAAAAATAATAATAACAATATATCGGGACTTCCCACAATAAGTTGTGTCCGAAGTTTGTCTACTACAGCTCAGAATACTGGCACTGTCTATACTAAAACAACAAGCAATTCAAGATCACCAGATGTGTCTATCACAATAAAATCAATTCCGAACTCAACAACAACTAGTACAGCAAGCATCAACAATTCAGATGCAACATCTAAACTTCAGAAACTGCGAAACGATGCTGAACCTATGGTAGGGAGAGTAGGGGTGCGAGCTTTCGCGAGAATGACGTCACCCGAGAAATCGAATAAAAACGATGATGTTCAAATTGAAATAAAAGCGGAACCGATGGATTTAGATGACCCTGAAAGGCAAATTGAGAAACTAAATCTTATGAACGCATTTAGACTTCAACCTGTTAACCCTCCTAATACCTTGAATAATTTGAGAGAAGTTCGGATAAACAAGGTGTTGGTAACTCCTCTTAATGCAAAAAAGACGCCTGGTAAAGCTATTGAAGTAAGGCCACGCGCGAAAAAGACGTTCCCTGTTCAGTCTAAAAAGCCGGAAGATGGACAGCTGAATAGTAAAAATAGTATGGTATATATCCCTATTCAACCGCCGGTGACCCAGGCTCCGGTTAGACCGACGCGCGTCGTGGCGGGGCCGACGAGTCTTCCTCTTACTGCTAAACCGTTGATGTCGACAGGTATATCTAGTGAGTTTGCTCATTCAAATAATCAATAATTTAAGAATAGGCCCCATAAAAATTTGTCTTATTTGTCACTTTGAATTTCTTTACAGCCAACAGTCTAGTAAATACAGTGACGACGCCCGTGATGCAAGTATCTTCCATCTCGACATCGCCTTCGTCTACAGCGGTGACTACGAGCACATCTATGAACCTTGCGACGCTAGGACAGGTCCCAACCGCTGTACATACAGTGCCGCTCATGACGTCCGTCAACGGACAATGGATGTTCAGCTTCCAACCCATAATGTCTGTTGGAGCGATAGAGGTAGGTCTGCCTCTATTCCATAGTGATTATGACTCGGTAACTCTAAATTTGTTGTTATTGTGGGCGACAATGCAGAATATTTAATGATAATAAAATTGCACTTACATATTTATCTATGAATAGGTGAACATGGCCCTACTTAACACTTTCGGGACCCGTTTTAGCCTCACTAGTTAGTCTGTGAACCTCTAAACAACTAAACAAATGGTACTGGTAGGTTTATTTCTTGGGGTTGAGAAATCAGAAAGTCAAGCGCATTGGTTTTCGCAAGTTAGTAAACCAATCAGTAATATAATAAGAGGATGGCCGGCGTAAACTTTGGACGCAACTAAACTTGGTAAACGCTAAGAGAATGATGATCTAAGAATGCAGCCCCCACTCGCATTCAATGCGCGTTGCTTTTGCGTACTCGTATTATCGTGCGCAAAATCCCCACTGATAATCTGGGCTACCTGGTCCTGTGCTAGATAGCTGAAATTCTCATCTACATACGTCTTAAGCCATAAAGATTAAAATCCAATCACAATTCAATTCAACATTTCTTACACAGAACTCGCCGTCACCGCCAATTTTGAACGGAATAGCCGAGCGAGGCAAAAACGCATCATCCCTCGTATCATTATCTGGTAATACGACACAAAATGTGCAGCCCCTGCAAGTCACTTCTGGCTCGAGCAATTCTTTGGCGCAGTCTATAGTGATCCCACCCGTGTCTAGGACATCTGGCGAGACTGGTACTCCGGGAGAGGTAAGCACTAAATACATCCAACCCTTGTAATTAAATCGTATTGAGTGAATCGCGCCAAATTGCTTTTTAAATTTTTTAAATACAAGATACGATTGTCCTATTTCCTATTAGAGAAATTCTAAAATAACGAGGCGTCACGCCCTCGATATACGGTAGATTTTCCACTCATACACGAAACGTTTAGCAATACGTTCATTAAGCATACTCCCATGGATTCCATTGAGTGGAATGCCCTGCCTGAGTCTTATGTTGACGGAATTTTTTAAACTAGAAGGTCATATATTTAGTGACAGGGTACTTATAAGCACACGCGCTCCATCATCACTACATCATCATGTCAAATGCGTCTATTGGTGAAGAAAAAGAAAGTTTTAAGCTAAACTACATTATTATACACACTGTAGGGCGTCCTACTTTTAAGCATCTCACACAAAATAGTACATTATGGTACAAGTGAGGCGCAATTGAGACCCGAGCCGCTAGGCGAGGGTCTTAACTGAGGCGAGGACGGTAATCATCATACTCACGTGTGCCATACGACGTTTTACAACACACTTGCGAATAAAATAATACTATAAATACTAAATAAACAATACTACAAATTAATTCGTTTTCCTATGTGCGCGCATATCTAACAATGGCGGTCGGCCATATTTAAAAAAAAATGAGGTTTGAATTTAACTTTTTTTTTACTGTTTTTTTTTTCTGTACTTAGAGAAAAAAAAAGTTAAATTTGAGTGAAAATTTTGTTTAAACAAGTATTACAAGTTGAGATTATTTATTTAAATACGAAAATGCATCAAATGAACATACAATAGGCATATTAATTTATTCGTACTATTAAACACGTTCTTTTTTGTATCGAAACTTTTTTATGAACATAGAAACTTAACCTATAAAATTTAAAAAATAATCTATAACTCACTTGTGAATAATAGCAATGAAAAAGTCACAGTTTGATAATAGGTGTCATTACGTGCCTATTTGCGGTGAAATAATATCACTTTTATGAGCAGGTGTGTTGTAAAGGACATATATGATTAAGTTGTGTGATCTAGAAATAACATTACTGTAATGTTTATAGATTACTAGCTGACCCCGCGAACTTCGTACCGCCTAATAGTCGATTCATTTTTTTAATTTTTAATGTAATAACCATCCTCGTACTTCAAGGAATATGCAAAAAAAGAATTAGCGAAATCGGTTCAGCGGTTCTCGAGATTTGCGCTTAGCAAGACATTTAGCGATTCACTTTTATATTATAGACTAGCTGTTGCCCGCGACTCCGCCCGCGTGTATGTCGGTTATCGTGACCAAACGTAGCCTATGTGTTATTCTGATGTATTGCTATATATTTTTGTAAAGTTTCATTAAAATCCAATTAGTAGTTTTTACATGAAAGAGTAACAAACATCCATCCATACTTACAAGCTTTTGCGTTTATAATATTAGTAGGATGTAACCGTGGAGCACAGGACATTCTTATAATACTTATTGACTTCACGCAGCCACCTCGGTTGCAGCAGCGACCGGCCGCACAGTTGTTGAACCCGCTGGACCCCAGCACACCCATCGGTACCGTACCCACTCCGTCATCTGCCGGACCTCTCACTGCGAAACTCAACCAGAACGCTGTCAAGGTAACTTAATAACCTTAATAATAGAGCTATCGAGATATTTACCATATCTTTGCCAAAACAACCGAGAAGAAGCCAAAACAAAAGCGCGAATGGATACAGTAAGTGTCGTGAACGTGATGGAGATCGAGTTCAAATTTGTAGTGAGAGTGAAACCAGTGGTAGTGCTCATACGCCCAGCAAGAGAACTCGCAAGAGGGTAGACCGATATATTCACTCTAAAAAATTTTTCACCGTTTAGCACACAGCAACAGCGCCGAAATATCGGAAACTCCAAGCAATACATGGTAATTATCCCGTATCTGTACAATACCATGGAACGCATTTATCTTGCAATCGGACTCGAAGACGATACGTAACACTTTGTGCTGATGATCCTACCGATGGAAATTCAAAGTAACTTCATGGTACGTAAATGTTACATCTTTTGTTGTTTCAGTTAACAGATTTCTTCCGCACTTTGCTGGAAGATTCATTAGAAAAGTTAGAGGAGCCAGCGGCACAGTTGACGCTCGCAAGGCTACAGTTAGAGCAGAACAAGTGGAAGTTTCAAGCAGAGATTGAAGAGATCAAACATAATCAGGGTATGTTATATTAATGGACTCGCTGGTGCCATGCCTGCGGATCCGCCTGCATGGAATTTTGACCCATGATAACCTATTTTTTAAGGTGTCTCTTTGGAAGATACGGTCTTTGCATTTTGGTTTTGGTTTCAAGGTCATAAAGCATCAATTCACATCGTTATCATGACTTCTATACCTGTAAAAATTAATAAATGAGGGTTATGTATTTCAGAGTTAACGTTAGCGGAGATGCGGCAGGTGTGCGAGAAGGAGAAGACGCGGGCCGTGGCCGAGGCGCGGCGCGCGGCACAAGTTGAACTTGAAGCCGCCGTCAAAGCCGCTAAGTCCAAGCAGTGGTCAGTTCATACTATATCTATCATCATCATCATCATCTCAGTTTTAGTCCTGGTCGTACCCAACGCTCTCGTCTCTAGAGTTTATTTATTTATTTATTTACTTAGATACATCGCCTTTACAGTAAAAAAAACTAATGCGACAATGTTCTTACAACTATTGTACATAATATAATAATACAAAGTTAAATACTAATTTATGCCAGTTCCAGTTCCACGGTCCACCTCTCAGCTTTAACTCCTCTACTTCGCACGGTCTTAGCATCCGTGATATTGAGACCATAGGCACACGGGCTATCTACAACGAAATCAAACAAATACTTATGCGCGTACTGTATTTATGTACTTTTTATCGAGCTATGTATGTGGCGTAAAAATATGTGGTTTCTGCCTACCCCAAATGTAATATACATAACTTATTGAATGTTGCAGGTGTGCGAACTGCAGTCAAGAAGCTCAGTTCTATTGTTGCTGGAACACGTCTTACTGCGACTACCCGTGCCAGCGAGCGCACTGGTCGCAGCACTTCAACGTGTGTGCTCAGCAACGACAGGTAAACCTATGTTTGGATTACATTTTTATGGACTTTTGAAACCCGATTAGTAAACAGTGGAAAGTGTCGTTTTGATGCACAATGACCAACGGGTAATACGAATTTTGACATATACGCATAACGACCAACACGTATAATGACGCCTAAGCAAAACTACCAATACGCTTATTGAATGACCAATACCAAATAGACTCGCATAATGACCAACTCGCAATGTGACACACTCGTGTCTCCTCCTCTTCGCGGTAATGGAGATTTCGGTAAACATTAATTTTAAGGTGCAATCCTGCTCCCGGGGCCCGCTCTTGTAATCTTTGCCTTGATCTTACGAAAGTACTTAGCTTTTACGAAAGTTACTCTCGTCTGACGCTAGAGACGTCAAGAAGACAGCCTGTGTTAGAGCCTCGGCCATTGCTAACTAGCAGATGAGGTTGCTTTGGGCCACGAAGATCTTGGTGGACCCTTATACACCAATTGTACGGTCGACATCGTTATTAGCTTTCCACATTCCAAATTACCGATTACCTTAGCTCTAAAAAAATATAAAATAACAAACAATAACCCTTCTTGACAGTCGGGCAAAGGTCTTGATTTATTTCAATATAATGATCGTTCTGCACCTTCTACAAGTTACCTGCAAATTATTTACTATAAAATATGTTGACAGGATGGGAGCAACAATAGCGAACCACCGGCCCCAACAGAAACCAGACTACAATCTCAACCAGATAATATGCCAGTGAGTTGTTTTTTTGTTCTAACAGCTAAAAAAATCTTTTCCTGTATGATTGAAACATCAATGCCGAGGCCGCGGGGACTACAAATATGAAATTTTGACTCTTGATTTCACCCTTTAGTTAGAGGCTAAAATGCAAAGTTTTCCCGCGTGAAGCCGACATCGGCGTGAGACGAGGTAAAACAAAGAGAAAAGAAAAATATAAAGCCACAAGCGCTTACGGCGGTATCTCGACATTACATGAAAGAAATATAAGGGTTTACAACGCATGCCAGGTCTGAAATATTTGTTCTGTTGTATGTCCACAAGAGTCTCATATTTATGATACAGTTGGGGTGTATTGGTGTTACAGAAAAACTCTTCAGCGCCGGCCCTCACGGTTGGCGGCAAGCTGGCTCCCTCGCGCGTTTATACACAAGACTCGCTTAACGTCAGCGCGCAGAAAAACGCCATTATTGGTATGTATTATTATTTACCAGGGTAGTTATCCCTTTAGTATTTATTGTCAAAAAATTGAGGTAAACATAATGTGTAAACAAAGTTATTATTGTCAATTTGAATGCTGTGGAAGTTAGGAGTTATCTTGATGAACCAAGTGAGAAACAGCGTGATAAGGAAACGTGGTATAGTAGAAGGGACGTGACGCAGAACGTCCCATTCACAAAACGTCCCGGTGTAAATGAAAGTCCTAATCACAAAACGTCTTATAAAAATGTCCCATTCGCAAAACGTCTCATCCGCATAACATCCCATTTGCAAAAGGACCTATTCGCATTCGCAAATACCCCATTCACTTTGTATGGAACCATTCGTAAAACGTTCATTTCGCCAAATATCCATCTATCTATAGGTGGCAGATTTCAGAAGAATCATCTCGTAGTCAAACCACACATAGCTCCTGAAACATTGTTAACCACTGGCTATAATACCGTCTGCATGTGTGTCACTTTAACATTTAATCAATAATATCAATTCAATTAGCCTATCGCAGTTCACTGCTGGACATAGGCCTCTCCCAACGTTGGGAGGCTTTGGCCTACTGTTTCCTCGCTGGCCAGATGGATTGGTAAGGGGTTTTATTTCGAGCTTTCCTTCTCTCGCAGTGATATCGTCTGCGTCTTTTTCAGTTAGTCGCCACTTATGATACCCTTCGGATGAGATGGGGTGGTGATACTTGTATCATGATAATCGATATTAATAAATAGTTAATTATTTGTGTGTACATATTTGTGTTACAGTAAGCATGGTTGAAGATACGGGCGGCAACCAGACAATGAAATGCGTGGGTACGTACAAGTCGCCGGTGCCTGCCCAGAACATACCGTCATCGCAGTCACCCATAATACTCAACAAACAAGTATGTATTAGCATAATCTCGTAAGGCAATTTTACCCGTTGTAATTTTTATACAAATACTCGTACATCGTTAAGGCGTTGTAAAGGTAATAATTGACGATACGTCCATCAATCCAAATGGAGTGGACGTCTTCCACAATCGTTTCGTGAAAGTGATAAATGTATGCCTATGAATTAGACGTCTTTCAGCATTAGATTTCCAAACGAATTGAAATGCAGCATGGATCCATCACACCTGCCGGCAAGATGTGTTATGTAATAATTTAGGGTCTCAGGTATAGGAATCCGGCCACGCTCAGGTTCAGAATGTCCAATTCTCAAAATGTCAAGCGGTTTCAAAATGTCCTATTCCCCTATTGTCCAATCCCAAAATGTCCAACACTCATAATGTCCAAATCCCAAATTGTCCAATTCCCAAAATGTCCTATATTTTTTAAATTCAATAAGCACTCACAGTGCTCTTTTAACAAACCTAACGAACAAATGAAAACAACCAGACATCATCAAAGTATTTATTAAAGTCATAATTTTTGTAATGTATAGTATGAGGGTAAAATAAAATAAGTCTGGCATAAATAGACAGTCCTTATTAACATTAGTCGTCAATTCACTATTAGTCGACGGAGCCCCGCTTCGCGGGGCTCCTACTTTTAGGTGGTTAAAAAAAAAAAACCACGAAGACTAAGGCGGGAGCTCCGCTTCGCTTCGCTCCCGCCTTAGTCTTCTAACCTAACCTATCCGAGTCGGATTGCACTGAGTCGGGGTGTTATCAAGTGTTAGTCCTTTTGCGAATTGGCCCTTTTGAGAATTAGGCATTCTGCTAATTAGTCCTTTTGAGAATTTGTCCTTTCGCGAATTAGTCCTTTTGAGACACGGTAGGCATTTTGCGAATTGGGCATTATGCGACTAAACCGCTTAAGGAATAAAAAAATATTGGACATTTTGGGAATTGGACATTTTGGGAATTGGACATTTTAAGAACTGGACAATTAGGGAATTGGACAATATGGGAATAGGACATTTTGAAACCGCTTGACATTTTGAGAATTGGACATTCTGAACCTGAGCGTCCGGCCGCTCATAGTGGCTGGTTCTCGTATTTGCATACTCAAGTACCTGTAGCGCCTGCGCTGCAAGTTTTTCCCACAGTCGCCAATTTAGATAATGGTAATCTTATTCTGGGTTCACAAAATAAATTGCCATTTTTGTTTTATGAATAAGTAGAAGTAGACTAAAACTTCAATACTATTGTGCAATGACTATTGTTAAGATTTCTTTAAAATTAGTAAGACTGGATTTCACAAGTCAAAATCCGTTATCGAAACTGTGTTTTCACGTTTTACACACATACATATAGTCACGTCTCTTTACCATTGGGGTAGCAGACAATATCTTTCCACTTGCTACGATCCCGACATACTCCCCTTTCGTTTGGCATACTCCGAAAGTTGTTTTCATACATGCACGTCAGGTGTCTAGACAGACCTTTTCTAAGACTTCCATAGGTGAATACAGCCTAAGTCATACATGTGAAAAGTAACTCTTTGTAGGTATAGTTACTTTGATAGAATGACTGTGTGTCTTACATGCAGCGCCACCGTCAAGTTGTCCTGTTTCCCGGATGGTTCTGAACCGCCTCTGTAAGTATTCCAACTAGGGTGACAGGTGGCACCGCCTGTCATCCCAGCAGAAGCATAACGCGCGCCTCTCCCCTTTTTCGGGGCAATATGAAATGAATAAATAAATTGAATTGAATTGAAATATGAGGACATCCGAAGAGGCCATCTTAAAAGCCGTAGTCAACGATTAATGAAATCTAATGTATGATTGAGGGTTGAAAAGTAGGTTCATTGTCAATTTAAGTTGTAAGTTTATATCTGCTTTAAATGACCTAAATATTATTCCCTCTTAATGTCAACATAACGCGGGATCTACTGTACTTTTCGCGTAAAACTTATTAAGACTATCATGTAATTAACGATACCAAAATTTTTATTTTTTAGATTATGAATAACGAGGAAAACGCGAATAAAAAACTGGTGTCATCAGGCGGCTATTTGATTGTAGGTGGCGGGACAAACAGTTCGTCAGTGGTGACTCCGGCCCGACGGACGCATACTATTCAGTACTATTCATGAGCCAGGCCTTACCGCCCGGCCTACAGAAAAACTGAACGAAAACATGAATGTGAGTGTCCAAAATATTATCAGCAGTAAGTTGCATAAAATTTGAAGTGTAATTTCGTGTCTATCATCTCTTATTGTTGTTCGCCGATCATATAAGACATGCTTAGTTTTATGATTAAGCATTCTCATTATCTATTTTGAATATTCAAGCCTGCAATACTTATAGAGTAGCTTTATTCTGTGTAAAAATATGATCGGCATCTTTGTATATAGATATTAATCAACATTCTAATTGAAAATATGAATGGATATAGAAAAGAACGTTTTATTTTAATACTCTTAGTTACTATAGAAATACATGACGCGGACATATTTTAATAATGTAGTCATCAATTAGAAAAGTAGTTCAATAAATTACATACAAATATACATTAATAAGTACCTACGATACATCCATTTGTGTTTATGTAAGTATATTTATTACTGCTTCCTAACTAGTCTGTTTAGAGTTCATTATTGTATTTCAAAAAAGCAATCTTGACACTGGGGCCCTATTTAATATGTTTTACCATATTTGCAAATAGGTTCAATTGAGACTTAGTTATTTCTGTTGAATTAATTTGTATGTACCTACAATGTTAATACATATATAGTATATACTGTTGAATCAAAACTTTTGTGTCAACGTTGTCGTTTTCAAAATTGTTTCAAAAGCTTTTTAAACCCAAAATTGAACTCCAAAGGAGAAGCCTGCACTTTTGGATCGAAGTGTTAATCGAATCAAAGTACTTTTTACAAGTTCTTGTTGAAAATTTGGCGTAACGTGGCTAGGCTACCCAGGAAAATTTGTGAAATATAAAAGTGAGTATTTGTTACACATAGCTGACATAGCAGTTAGGATGAGTGTAACGTAAATATCTCACGTCCTTGATAAGAAATCGTCAATAAATTATTCCAAATAAATTAATTTCAATTTAACAATGTATTCATTTTCAATTTTAACCAAAAAAAAATATTGTACCTTTCGTTTTCAATTTTAGCCAAAAAAAATTGTACCATAATTAGTGATTTCCTTTAGAAACACACAATAACCAAATTTTCGACACTAATTTCGATCATTCAATAGTAGGGCCCAAGGATTCCGGTTTCTTTTATAAAGTTATCATATAGTATAAAATAGACGTAAATTATTTTAAAAAGGTATAAAGGCATATTCAAACCAAAATTGTAAAATGGTACTTTCTCCTGCATTGCATTCAAAATACAATGTTTAAAAAATCGTTTTATCAAATTGCTGTTTTACCAAAATGTAATCGCAGAATAAAATCGCGTCTGAACCCTACGCTTTTTCTTATAATTAGCGCCTTAGATAGCGCCCTGGCTAATAATAAAATTGTAAGTATATCAGTGAGATAACTTTGTGAAAACTAAAATTAATTATTCAATCAATATATTGGATCTCTTGCACTGAAAATTAGAATCTTAGCATCAAATAGAAACTCGATAATTTAATTTTAGTTCGGATACCAGAGTTATGTAAATATTGTAAATTGTAATACATTGCAGTTATCCAAATGATAACTTAATTGTGATGATGCTGATCAATGATACACAAGTTCAACTAATTATGCTTATTGTCTTTCTATGTATACCAAAATATACATAATTGTATTATCTACCTACTTAGCTTGTATTTTAAAGCAACTGTTGTGTCAAGGTAGATTAGGTCTCTCAATAATTGAAATACATATTTCTTGAGGGAAATAGATTTTGCAGGTCTCAAAGGTCTGTAGCCTACGACAGGAGTTAGACAGTCAATACTACAAGTATTTTTGCTGTGTAACATAGCAAAGTTTAGCTGACTTGTAAGAATCTGTTTCAAATACATAGTATTTTGCACAAATTGCTTGGTAATTTATTTGCCGTTTTAATAATCTATAGTATTGAATACAATACTAATAAGAGTAAGTGACTCTTTAATATTAGGGGTTATCATGAAACTTACGGAACTTCGGATATCCACGAAATTCGAATATAAGCGTAGCATTTAGCCATGTAAATACCATAAAGTCACTTCGATTTTCTTCCGGTAGGCTTTTAGCCGATCTGAAGTGTCGAATACCATCTTCGGATCCGATTTCAGGATAAATGTGATCTACGGAACCGATTGTAATAAACTTCCATCAGTAAAGGTTGATTTACATCAGACGAGCGAATGCTCATTCTATCCTCTCTACATCAAAATCTATTAGTGTAAACAGTGACAGAACATTCGATCGTTGTTCTTTCTTATGTGAACGCTGAAAACAAGGTTTCGTTTCCACTAAAATATTTAAGAAAGAATGCTCTTGTTCTAGCTCTATGTTCGTTTGGTCTAAATCCACCTTTAATGGTCATGTTTTATGGTAAAAAAAACGCATATCACGTCCCACACAAAACAGTGACTTGGTTGGTTATAATTTTGAACAGAGAACAAGCTCAAAACAAAAGTATATAGTGACTGATCACATGCGAATTATGTTGAAGTAAAACTGTTTTTAACGGATTCTATCGCTATTAACTTACAGTGATCCCAACATTTCAGTTGGTTTACAGCAGCCGTGGTCACGGGCAGACTATAAATGGTGGTTGTCTCATAGTTTGAAGAGTAACAGAATTGTTGAATTGTTACTATCAACGCGGAATGAGCTCACATTATCGTGAAGTCTTGTTTTATTTTGCTTATTTAAATCAAGGGAATAACTGGATCCTAAGTTGGTTGGTAGGATTTCAATGTGTTTCACGAAAAGTTCCGACAATATTATGTGCTAGTTATGTTAAATATCTTCACATCATTGTGAAACACGCTTCCACGTGTTTTTATATTCCGTGGTATTTGAAACTGATGCCACAGATATTAGGTATATATTTCTCTTTGTAATATGTTCTTGGCTGTTAGTTCTTCATTAGAACTATGTACTAATTAGTACACTTGCTCAAGTTGTATTATATTTAATCACAACTGAAAATTCGCCATTGGCTATATATTATGTAAAATAATTTTAAGACTGCTAATATTAAGTTCGTGGTAATGTGCATTTTAGTTGTTTACTATTGATTATAGTTAAGTCTGCGGAAGGCATTGCCTTTTTAATCGTATTTGTATATACATACGTATCATAATATTAAAATTGTCTATATATTAGGCGTACTGAAAATATTGTTAAATTGTCTATTTGATATAAGTAATATGTGGCCGCTAGTCGAAAAGTATTGATGTTCTGCATTTTAATAAAGTAAGTGACCACATTGACATTTTAGCTAAGAAATGTTGGATCGATCTTTTAGAAGAATGTGATAGGTACATTTAATTTAATTTTCATTTCACTTACATTAATATAAAACCTATATTTTGAAATGGAATTAGACACAGTAGTGTGAGTTTTTTGTTTGTAAATAGTAAGGGTAGGTAATATTAAGAGCTTTTAGTACATATGGTACCTACAGAAATGTTGTTTCATTTAATAAACGTCCGATTGAAACTGATAAATTCTTAGTTTCCTACTTTTCATCAGCATCACATAATAGCTCCAGGTGTTTTTATGATTGACCAAAAAATCGGCATTTTGAGCATAATAAGTACATTCCGTTAACGGAAATTATCTGAATATTTTACAAGAACTTGCAATCTTACAAAAAAAATGTATGTACACACGGCGCCAGACCTCGGTTTACAGGCCACACCAACATAAAGGAAGTGTGCGTGACAGCAATACTATTAATACATTGCTTAAAGATGTGTGTCATAACAAGTAAACCAATCAGGGCCTTTGACGCACTCACACAATTGCTATTTTACTTACATAAAATGCACCAAGGTTATAATATCATATTCTAAACTAATTTTATGAAATGTATGCAGCATTTTGTTTCTATAACTAATAGGAGTTATCAAATTTAGTCACTATACTATCTGTTCTCATAGCCGAGATGGATAAGAATGCAAGTAAGTAAGTTTGGACCTCACCGTTGTCGCCGCTCGTTGGTTCGGAACTTAACAACGGAATTCTCTTTTTGTCATTCGTGCATCTTTATGTCAGTCAATTTAATAGACATAACATTTTATTTTATGTTCCAATATCTTTTTAGAAGTTTATAATAATTATACTTATGTGTTTTTTATATTTTTTATTAAAGATCAAATATTTTTATCTGATACTTAATTAATTATTATCTATAAATAATTAATTATACCCATACTTAAGAAAAATATCATGCTTATAATAGTAAATATATTATTGCATTGCAACAATAAGTTAATTATTTTCCTTTCCTTTTATCCATTAAGAATAAATAGTATCATCAAGGAAATATACAAAAAATATATTAAATTATAATTATTATATAATGAATTTTATACACTTAGTTTCCTGTAAATAAACTAGACCAATCGGACTTCAATATATTGAGGAACAAAAAGTGCACCTCGCTCGAGGACCGAACCCGGTATTGATTCTATTGGTTCAGCTGCATATTTAAACCATTCAGCTATATCTACTTATTCGTTTTTCGCTAAATATGCTATTATAACTTGGTGCAGTGGCTATCATCAATACCTATATTTCATGTAAGTAAAATAGCGAATGTGTGAGTGCGTCAAGGGCCCTGATTGGTTTACTTGTTATGACACACATCTTTAAGCAATGTATTAATAGTATTGCTGTCACGCACACTTCCTTTATGTTGGTGTGGCCTGTAAACCGAGGTCTGACGCCGTGTGTACCTACTGCATTTTTTTTGTAAAAGATTGGAGGACATGTGCCTGGAATTGAACACGAGTTTGGAAAGGGAATTAACGCAACAAACCCGTGCCTGTTTCAAAGCAGTACTGCCTCCTATTGTACACGGAAAAGGAAATACGCGGACGGGTAAACTATAAATTATACCTTCGTACGTTATATTAACTGACAACGGTACAGTTAGCGACCGAAGGTGCTGAACGTTCATAACATACCTTCACATTTTGTAATATGTATTAGCAGTATTCTCAAGCAAGGAATACATCTGTAAAACCTGTATAGAGGGTTTTGAAGCTAAGACCGTCGATGACTGTACTTAGACAGTGTGAAATGTAAAAAGAAATCCTTTTTCGGAGAATATATTATTTTAAGTTATAGGTATATAATACGTAAATACATAGACATCCAGAATAAGAAAATTACGTCCACCTACTCCTGTAGGTTGGGTTCTTTACATCTCTTCGTAAATATTATCAGTATACCATTTAGGTAGAATTATGTGCGCTTCTTCATCTGTTTTGTACACAGAAAACCTGTGTTGCTCATCAATATCAATTTTCAGTGTTAGTGGCACTTTAAGATCATAGCTTTCTCCTAATGCTGCCTTCTCTGAACTAAAAGATTCTTTGACAAAGTTTAAAAAGCTGTTCAAAAAGTCGACAGTTCTTTGAGGAGACCAATTTTCCTGAAAGAAATAGGTTCCAGTTATTTAACCATCTAGGTGTTTTTGTATATAGTCATGGCTGCATATCCATGAAGAGGTAGCTAGAGGTGTAATTAAACTCACATTTGGTTACTTTTGCCGGCGGTCAATCGGATGAGTTCGTCATTGGATTAGACTTGCATAAAATATTATAGCAATACTATCTAATAACATAGAATAGCCTGAACGGGTAATTGAACTAGGGGCCTCATGGAAAGCATTCGCTTCAGCCACAGCTCGTATGGTTAACGGAAAACTTCGAGTACAAATATAAAAAAGATTGCATATGTGCACAAAAAAAAAACACGACATGATATTTTTTCATAGACCTTTTAGTACTTACTTTGCAAATTCTGACAATGTTTGGTGTGTCAAACCAGTCTACTGTTCGAATTATGCCATCATCATTACGGTATCCAACTAGCAAACCCTTCAAACCAGCCAAAAAACATTGACACCAACATCTGAGCAGTTTGTATTTCCTGTAACCACAAACAACAATAATATTAGAATTTATCGATTAAGATCGAACAAAGCGAATATAGCTCAGGCGGGACTCGAACCCGCGATCTTTTCCTTACAATGGAATAGTTGGCACACTAAATGCATAATTTTATTCAATTAGAATTTATATTTTGTGTTTTCCTTTACTTCCTCTTGTAAAACTGTAAATAAATTCTTCTTTTAATATTCAGACTGCTATATTATTTAATGTCACATCTCCGAAAGTCTTCATGGCGGTGTGATGCCTGACACCCAGCATCCAAATACCTTTCACCAACAGAAAATATGATAACTTACTTAAAGTTTACTACTTGCCGTCTCTGCCTCAATTCTTTTTGTGTTTTTAATTCAACAAAACGATTTTTCTTTAAAAAATTTAGACTGGCTTCCACATCATGGAGGTCCTCAGGAATTTTTTTTGTGGGACCTTGATCAGCCATCATTCCATCTATCTGAGCTCCATAAAATAATCTGTGATTTCCTAATTCAGTAAAGTAGTATATTGAGAACTCCTCATTTTCTAACACTGGTTTCTCAATGTCTGGTTTGGATTTTGGAGTGTCTGGAAATATGAAAAAAGTAAATCACATTTGATATCTATAATATAAAAATCGAATCGCTATATGTGTTGCTAAGCGCAAATCTCGAGAACAGCTTAACCGATTTTGCTAATTCTTTTTTTAGAAAATTCCTTGAAGTACGAGGATGGTTCTTACGCAGAGAAAAATTTAAAGAAATAAATAAAGAATCGACTGTTAGGCGGTACGAAGTTCGCGGGGTCAGCTAGTTTACTAATATAATAAGTTAGTAGCAGACTAGGTTATCTGTGTATTACGAATAAGTGTTGAACACAAGCAGGTTATTTTGGCTAATCTTTTACAGAGCAGAGGTACTTCCCCAGTAGCCATATACTTTTTCTATACTAAATATTTTACTATAAAATTAAACTATAGGTATAAGTAAAATAAAAAATATTTGTACAAGGTTAAATTTAAAGATTTAATTACCTGATAGCATGTACTGCTCAAATTTATAGCCCCAAGCACAGAACTTATCTTGCTCCCTGCATGACTGCCTCCTTGATATTTCTTGTGGTGATTCCAATGAACATAAATATATACAGTTATTGTATAAACTGGCCACAATGCTTACTGGTGTACAGTTGTAAATATTACACATTACACTTATTAAAGTCCTGCGATAACTTATGAATATCATCTCTTCATTAACTAAGGATTTTAAGCGATCTTTCTGGTCCAAAATGAACTTTAATAGCAGTGAGATTTTCTCATCATTATCATCAGTAGTGCGTTTCACTGCTTTGTCAATATTATGATTTAAGTCAAAGTACAGTGGCCCTTCCGGAATAGAAGTTAAATACTTCAATTGTGATAAGTCATTGTGGTATTCCCGCAGTACATCTACACTCATGTACCCAATAATCAGAGGTTTATTCAGTCTTAAAGCTCTTGTCGGTTGGGTTTCATCTTTTTTTTTATTTTGATCACCTGGTGTAAGATTGCCCTTCAAAATTTCACGTTGCATTGCTGTGACAAATGCTGAATTGACTTTGTAAACCTGTATCTACCTTTAAAAAGCTACTCGATAACAGGCATATTATTATTGATCATAATATAGAAAAGTTCATAATAATCAAAAAAGGCAAAACGAAGTAAAAGGGTCAACAGCTGATAGAGTATAATTGTTCTATGAGCTGAGCGTTTGGCTACCTCAAAATGTATTCTTTATTTCTGGTTATCAGCCTTATCTGATTACTTGGCACAAAACAAGTCTGCCATCCGCCTGTACCGAAACCCCTGACCGAAACGAAGCAACAAACAAACAGCAAATTGTATTCTCTTCTCTTTGAAGCAAAACAAACACAAAAATCAAATCAATAAATGACAGATAGTTAAGTAAGTTCGGGAAGCAAGCTGTAGAGCTGTCAACATCAGTCATTATCATAACCAATCATAACAAAGCATATCCAAAATAATAATTCAAAACTTGTAAATAAAATCTAATTTGTCCTAGCTGAAAGAAATGCCACGTTATAAGAAACAAAGAGAATATAATCACTTTTTTTTATCCTCATAAATAACTTTATTAAATACTTGGCATGGATAAAACCAGCCCCAAAAACTCTCTTTTCTTCAGGACACGAACAGAAAATTCAAAACTGATTAAACTGAAACAGAAGGGGTATTGCCCTAGTACCTACGTAGTATTATTACTTATTCTGATAGTGTTGATTCCACAATTCCACATACCTAACCACCACAGTGAGTGGCAAGATGATGACTTGTTCATGCTATCTCGCAAAAATCCGCTAGACTTTGCATGGGGCCTGTGCAACGACCATACATTGTATAGTCGCTGGGCCTGTGTCTTCACTATCACTTCATCACTCCACTACATATTAAAAAACAAAGAAGCTGTCTGTCTGTCCCTATGTATACTTATATCTTCAAAACTACGCAACGGATTTTGAAGCGGGTTTTTTTAATAGATAGAGTGATTCAAGAGGAAGGTTTATATATGTAGGTACATGCATAATATTGTAGAGAAACACTGATAAATTTAGAGATATGCAGCGGGAACGGGATCAGAAAATATGGTGATACGAAGTTCGCCGGGTCAGCTAGTATCAAATAAAAAACACGGTATAGGTACTAGCTACTATCCAACAGCATAGCTTCTTCTTCATCCTAGCGTTAATCCCAGCCGCATCCGAAGCTTTCTCCTCGAAGTCTGGGGACTCCTAGGTGAAAGACCCCAGTCAGCTTTACCGGTCTTATTACGGATTCGTCTGGCCTTCGATATTTTACGTGAAACGACTGCCACTGACCTCCACATCCCAATAGCGATATCGAAGTTAGAATTGCAGTTATACCATTCGTTGGATGTAACGACTGTCATAGATGTTCGTATGGCATGGCAACCGGACCGGGACCGACGGCTTATCGTGCTCTCCGACGCACAACACGTATTATACCTACACATATTTATGCATACAAATATTTGCACTGAGCAGGGACCGAACCCGCGTCTCCTGCGTAGCGACCGCGTTCACTACCGCTACGCTACGCCACATAGGCAGTCAGTATAGCTATTTAGTCCTAAACTATGCATGTTTGTAATATGGCTTCTCGAATGCGATAGGGATATTTAGATAAGTTTTTTTGAAATTACAGATCAATGCAAATAACATTATTCATATAACTATCTATGCATACAAATATTTGTAGAGCAGGAATCGAACCCGCGACGTCTGATTTAGCATTCGAACGGTATGGCAGAATAACACTGGTAAATGTTATGCCCGCGGCGGCGGCACGCATTCCGTGCCTCTGCCTCCCCATACCCGGGGGCGAGATGGGGACTCTGTGGTCCCCACACCGGAAGAGGGCCAGATCGAGAAATATGGCCCTGGGTCGGGTCGGTCGGGGTGCGAGGGATATGGCTACGACAATCTCACTTCCGGCAACTTACGGCCCACAGACGGCGTGCGTTTTAGTCAGTTCGAGTCCGACATAACCTAAACCGGGGGGGGGGGGGGGGGAGTATTTTACGCACGATAAAAAAAAAGGTAAATGTTATGCATAATATATTATTACCATCTAATTTCAATCTATGGGTCCTAAATACAAAGAGGACTAGCTCTCTCTATTGGGCCTATCACACCTACAACCTTCACTAGATTTATTTGCGCAGGCTGGTTTGTACCCAGGACATCGTGATTCGTGCATAACTGTATCAGTTTTACTTACCTACTTAACCATCAATCCTGGTTCCTGGTGGTGTCTAAAGCTTGCTCTTTGGAACACGGCGTCTGCTCTTATACTCCTTCCTTTGTTTGGTTCGCTTTTAGGAAACGACTGCCGCCTGATCAACCAACCGCAAGAGGAAAGTCTGCGTTATACCCTCGAACGTCTGTCAGTAGCTGTACCGGTTTACAGGTGAGGTTGGCTTGGCTTCAAAGACCTTGATGGGGCCATGGGGCCTTAGGGACCTCACCCACCCATCCTCATTTTATTGGAATTTTTTTAAATTATAATTGTTTAATTAAAATTAAAATTGTAAATTATAAGATTTATAAGTTACATCATTATCTCAGTTGGGATCAGCTTTGAGCGACAGCTAGGTCTTTTGTATAGTGAGATTTCTTAACTAAGTACATATTAAAAAATTAAAATTAAGCTATAGACAAAGGCATGCTTGGGAACAAACCTTAGGTCAATAATAATTATAAATTTAAAAAAAACTAAGGTATGAAAAGAGATTTTTATTATCAGAAACCACCATCATCTTTGGAATGTGTGTAAACAAAGTTTGAAAAATGCATTAAAGTTACAAAATAATTAATTATACATAATTATAAAAAGAATAACCTAATATGGAGGTACATTTGAGTTCATTATGTAAATCTGAATGCTTTTAACATTATTAGTCTTGTACAAATAATTTTAAAACAAAGATTTACATAATTTTTGCACTAGTATACATAATAAAATCTTATTAAATACACAAGTTTGACTAAGAAAATAGTTTATACTATAGACTTATTAAGACTAAACAAATAACCTAAGTATAAGGAAGTCTCTTTCATATGCTGGTGATTCAGGATTTTATTACCTATCACAGAGCACCAGTGACCCACAGACAGAATGTGTAAAGTAACGATCTTACTTGAACATTGTAAAGATTTTATATATTCTGTCTTGAGGTGAGGCAACAAATAAATGGTTTATTTATTTCAATAATAACATAAGAAAGAATATTTGAATGAACAGGCCATTTTTATTTTTCTCTCTGTAACTTTCTCTTTACAGATCATAAAGGACAAGTACCTATAGGACACTAAACTATGGAACCTTTTTTAGCCAATAAAAATAATAATTGAATATTCTACAACAAATTTCTATTGTACACCCATAATTTAAAAGTAGGCTACCCTGACGTAGGTACGTACTGGTGACCTACCAATCAGAATACATTACTTCTCCACCGGAGGGACCTTGGACCAGGGTCTGGATCATTCAGATTGATAAGTCACCTGTTACGTATAGTTATAAAAGTGTTAACATCAAATTAGGGAACTCAATTCCTTATTCAATGGTATTAGAGCTTTTCAGGGGAATTTATCTTCATTTGATTTAACAACAGGATGACAAAAACAATTCATTATAATATCCTGTTAATTATAAGATCAAACAAAGCTTAATCACAAGCACTACTAACATAATTATTATCTAAAATGTAAAAAAGGCAATATCGTCTATAATTATACATAATTACTACTATTTAAATGGTTTTTCTGAATAGCACTCAACTTCTAAGGTTTTTTGTCAGGGAGATCTTCTTCCTCACCTGAGCTACAATCGTCCTTCTCATTTTCATCACCTGTATAGTCTTCTATACCCAGTTTATCTAAAGATACATTGTTCATATCATCCAACTGATCCAACTCTTCAGTGTCATCTTCATCTTGCCAGCGGTTAAAGTCAATTTTGAGCCAATGATGTTTCTTCTTATCACTAGTTAATGAAGGCCAGAAGGGTGCATTTGTGTTATCTTTAGTAAGAATAACCTCTATATACCTGCCTTTATTTGTGTACGAACTTTTTTCTGGATCAATATCTGAATACAATGGTATTACTACTGCATATAATTTATCATCTGGTTTACAAATCCCTTCAAATGTAACGGTTCTTTTTTCAATTATAATTTTTGGTTTCTCTGATTCAACATTAAATGTTAAAAATACCGAAGCATTTCTCTGAGCCCATGAAACCGATGGTGGCGTAGTAAGTATATGCGAACTCATTGTCACTGTAAATTAAATTGGTAAATAAGTATTGGCACTTTTAATTAATATTATAATATGATAAATGATTATGTACTTACTATATTAATCGTAAACGTTTGTTAGAATATCAAGCAAGACCAAACAACAAAAACCACTCAAATAATGATGACAATTGACATTTTCTTTTGCAGTTTGCAGTTTGCTCTCTTTACTCTATGCTCATTTGCTGTTGCCAATGTTGCCATTAGATTTTCTTTGTTATTTTTTTTCAAGATTTTGTCACGGCTATAAGATCTTTACGTAACGCAATAGATAGATAAACAAAAATCAAGGGTGCTTTTGTTTGACAATTCTTAAGATATTACAATATTCCTTTGCCATTTATTATATTCTGTTATATTTTTGATGTTTTCTTGGTCAGAGCAGAATAGAGATATAACCACTAAAGTAGCGGTAGCTGTTAGCTAAAGTAGCGACGGGCTTTAAGTACAATACAACCTACAAAAGTCGTAAAACATCTTCATACGTAATATATTACTTACTCTGTGCAACATATTCTATGACAGCCTCCGTGGCATAGCGGTTGTGAACGCGGCCGCTACCTACGCAGGAGGCGCGGGATCTATCCCCGCTCCATGCAAATATTTGTACATACATACATACATACAATCACGCCTTTATCCCGGAGGGTTAGGCAGAGGTGAATTAACAACCACATTTCAACAATCATTGTATTAGGTCCCACTTAATAGGGGGTGAGCCTATTGCCGTTTTTCGAGGACTATTGTTGCAGACTCAGTCATGTATAGGCTGAGTCTGGACTGTATATATCTGTCTGATGATAAACAGCTCTATCCCTTAGTCGCCTTGTACCGTGTACGACACCGCATGGGAGGAGATGGGGTGGCCCAAATTCTACTCTGCCTAACCTAACCTTGTGCGTTAAATATAGGTATTTGCATTGGTCTGGTCTGGTCGTGCCTCAGAGAGCACGTTAAGCCGTCTATCCCGGTTGCCATAAGAACATCTATGGACTATGGCAGTCGTTACGGGTAGTTGGAGCCCTAAAAAGTCCAAAAAACAAACAACGGTCTAGCTGTAAAGCTTCGATATCACCTAATGTTACCATTGGGTTGTCGAGGTCAGATGGCAATCGCTTCACGGAAAATATCGAGGTCTAGCCAAATCCGTAGTAAGACTGGTAAAGCCGACCCCAGACTCCGAGCTGAAAGCTTCGGATGCGACTGGGAATTAACGCTAGGAGGAAGAAGAACAAACATATTCTATGCTCCTTCAATGTATGAACTACCTACACTAAACATTGGGGCCATGGGATTCGGGGATATTTATCGATTTCTGTATATCTAAGTATTTAGGTGTAAGTATATTATGTTCTTCGAGCGTACAGGTGAGGCAGCCTCCCAGATCCCAGCAGAAGTAGATCGGCAAAGAGCGGTGCGGCGCGAGTCGCACCTCGCACCTCGCACCCCCCTTTCTTAGAATTCCTTGTAATTACTTACGTTTCACTAAGTAAAACCACATAATTTATAAACTTTTTCTGTTTAATACAATCTATACAATTTCATTTTTCAACAGTATCAACATCGATACTTCTTCCTTCCTTAACACCAAATTGAAAATTTGAGATTTAGTCGTAGCCGTTGTTGGTACTTTCTGAGTAAAAGTACATACCTAAATATAAAGATAATACAATTTGAACGCAAATCATAGGTACTTATGGTACCTATTCTATGTTGGTAGGTACCTGTCTTTAACCAGCTGGATCTGGCTACCTTATGTAATATGGTTGCGTGCGACCAGCCGGTTTATGCGGTCAGCCGGAAGTGGGTTGCGTTCATGTGGTTTCATACAAAAACCGATGTGTGGTCAGCCGTATCCGCCTAGTCGCATTGCGGTCAGGCAGAAGCATGTTGTGGCCCTTGTGCACATAAAGTTATTGGAAACCTGTAATCGATGGGTGTGTCCCAAACCGTGTTTTTATAAAGGCGATGATGTGAAGATGGTATTAGGCCACTTACATAACAATGCATTATGATTTTTGTAGCGATGTCTCACGCCGTGTATACGCTAGTACCTATATTATAACGAATAACTTATATTAAAAGTGTAAAAATCTACATTATTCGCTATGCTATATCGCTATTCTTTGTAAATGTATTCTTTGCGATTTCATGCAGCTGGGCGGCCATTTTGTCACTGGTTTCTTTCACCATCTTGCTAAAGTATCCTTCTGGGTTGCTAAGAAGTTGGTGCGGATGGTCGAACTCCACCAAGCGACCTGAGTCCATGACTATGACTCGATCTGAGTCCATAATGGTGTTTAGCCGATGAGCAACTGTTAGTACAGTACAGTCTGCGAAACGTGTTCTTATCGTTCTTTGAATGAATTCATCCGTTCTGAAAAATAAAAAGGGGAGGTAGATCAAGCATGATGATGATATTGTCAAGTCAAAAGTTCAAATTAATATTTTTACATGAAAAACCCTGCTGTAATACCGACTAAGATATTAGGTGTTTGTTCGAGAGATTTGATCCTTTGGTTTGAAACTATCGATTGATGCCACAAAAATTTAAGTTTGATAACCTATTTTTTCGATTTTTAATCGGTTCGATTACTAGATGTAGCAAGCGAGCTTTCGAAACTGTTTAAATACAGTTTTGTTTCTTTTTATAAATAAGGGAATGTTTCCTTGGAGTGAAATTCGCTATCTCTAGTAGTCATTTATAATACTTTCCATTCAGGTAAGGTCAAAATTTTCCACCCTGTAGGTATACACCGAAGATCATTGGATATTAAAAAGTTGAATGGTAAAAAATGGATACCTAACACTGGAGTAAGTACTTATTTCTCTTAAGACTAAGTAGAGACGGATATAAGAGTAAGGACTGGTCCCGGCTCGAACCCGCGTCCAGTCTTTACTCTTTTTTCTTATATTCGTCCCTCTATTTAACATCAGACAGATATACCTATAGGTACAGTCCAGACAACAATAGTGCCCAGAAAACGGTAATAGGCCTATTACGTGGGTCCCTAATACAATGATTGGTGAAATGTGGGTGTTAATAAAATTCATCTCTACCTAACCCTCCGGGGATAAAGGCGTGATTGTATGATCGTCCCGAATATTGACTTTTTCCTACTGTTGTTGACGCCTTCCTTCTAAATCTATTTTTTGGTGATTCAGTAAAATAGGTACCTAGGGTCGACATTAGCGGTGGCCTCATCGAGCACGAGAATCTTGTTGCCGCGAAGGATAGCGCGTGCTAAGCACACGAGTTGCCGCTGTCCCAGAGAGAAGTTGGAGCCACCCTCCGACACTTTGAAGTCAAGAGCTGGCACTGCGGTTTTTAGGTCAACCTATAAAAGGATATAAGTTAAGATTTCATATTGCGTAAACTACTGACTGGTATTTTTTGAAAGAGTAGATTCTTTATAATTTCAAGTTATCCTTAGTGCATGTGTTCGACATGATGCCTACAGCAACAGCTACATTCTATCATCGCACTTCTCGCCATTGGCAGGAAATTCATCCTCACACATTGCGACCGGAAACGGTGCGCACTGTGCGGTATGAAAGGAACTTCATCCCACACACACTCAAGCTATGGAATGAACTCCCCGCGGTGGATTTCCCAAGCGACTACAATATAGGGTTCTTCAAGACGGGCATTAGAAGGTTTCTTTAGGGTCGGCAGTACGAGTGTGACGCTCTTGGTGTTGCATACATCCATAGGCCACGGTAACCACTTTCCATCAGGAGGGCCGTGTGCTTGTCTGCCACCTAAGTGGTATAAAAAAAAGGTAGACACCTATCTAGTAATTGAGATCACGGCAGTGTCCCTATAACCACTTTCTAAATATATTAACAGGTCTTCGACAAGTAGCTGAATCAAGGCCAACGCAACTATTTGGAACATGAATGAAGGGCTTACATTGAGGCCGTGCCATGTGTGGATATACCTACCTACTTTGAACTTTGTGTGTTTTGTGAGCTTTCTTAGAAGTAACTTTTATGTAAACTAGTAGGTAGTACGAAAACAATTAAGGTAATGTACGAACGAAAATAAGTTTATCGATTACAAACAAACAAATACCGTGTTGATTCCCAGTGGACTAGAATAGGGCCACCCCATCTCTTTCTGTGGGTGTCGTAAAAGGCGACTAAGCGATAGGGTTGTTCTCCATCCGACAGTAGATAAACATAGAGCCCATGACATATTGCCCGCTAGACGGCAATAGGCTCGTCCTCTATTACCTGGGACCGAAAATCATAGTTGGCGAAACGTGGGTGTTATACACCTCTGCCTACCAGTCGGGGATTTACAGGCGTGAGTATTTGTATGTTAACAAACTAATATTTTCGTCTCTTAATAGCTTATAGATAAAATGAACTTACAGCTTCCAATGCTTCCCAGAGCTGTTTATCATCGTAGTTATTGAAAGGATCTAAATTGTACCGCACTGTTGCTGAAAACAGCACTGGTTCTTGAGGTATTATGGATATCTTCGACCGCAAATCCTGTTGTAAAAACATTCATTAGTAATATTCCTACTATTGAATTATTTGCTGAACGATGAGCATATGGCCAAGAAAATAAGTAGGTATACACCTGGTGTATGTAAAAATGTATATCTACTTATTCTCTTGACCGTTTATTTGACCTCCAATCGAATAAATGTACCTATGTGTTACCAGGCATATTTAGGTATAATATGGTATTTTATACAATGCCTAGGTACCTAATACACTAATACTAGCACTAATAAAGCACTTTTATACTTTTCCACAATTATTTTATTTATTTTGAACCTAAGCGATTTCGCCTTACCACCAATGGTAAACCTTTGAGAATGCCGTAAGGCGAAAGCGGTTAGGTTTAAAATCCATATCCATACTTCCATACTAATATTATAAATGCGAAAGTAACTCTGTCTGTCTGTCTATCTGTTTGTCTGTCTGTCTGTTACGCTTTCACGCCTAAACCGCGGAACCGATTTTGATGAAATTTGGTATAGGGGTAGTTTAGACCTTGAGTAAGGACATAGGCTATGTTTGGTCGCGATAACCGACATCCACGCGGGCAAAAGCTAGTAATAAAATAATTGTAGACAAGTACAAGTGCTTTTTCAATATTTATTAACTCGCACACTCAAGCTGTGGAATGAACTCCCCGCGATGGTTTTCCCAAGCGACTACAATATGGGGTTCTTCAAGAAGGGCATTAGAAGGTTTCTTCAGGGTCGGCAGCACGAGTGTGACGCCCCTGGTGTTGCATATGTCCATAGGCCACGGTAACCACTTTCCATCAGGTGGGCCGTGTGCTTGTCTGCCACCTAAGTGGTATAAAAAAAAAAATTATAAATAAATAAATAAAATAAATAAATATGAGAGGCAAGTTCCACCAAGCGCCATCAATCTCCAGTTTCTACAATATACATTCAATGCGTTATAAAAAAATATGTAAAAATATTAATACAAGAGCTATCAATATGAAACTGTTCGGTACCTGTAGAGCTAGGAAGCCGGTATCGACGTCGTCTATCAGCACTTCTCCTTCCACAATAGCGAGACGGAATAATGATGAGATCAATGAGGATTTTCCTGCACCTGTTCTGCCTACAATGCCCACCTGAAAATAACATATTTTATGGTAGAAAGTACCCATCTAGACAAAGTTCTGCCTCTCATCGGCAATATGAGAAAGAAAGAAAGAAAGAAAGAAAGAAAGAAAGAAAGAAAGAGAAAGAAATAATTTATTTACCTATATTAAAAATAAATTAAATTCATCAAATAGGCCACCATCTCAGCAATAGCACACATGAGGTTATAGGGCGTAATAATATAAAGTAATAGGCAGGATTTTAATAGAATAGAAAAATAATTCAGAGGGGTCAATCTCCTTTCAGCCTTTCAGCATAAAAGATTTGATTTTATGACTTTGCTAATAGGTACCTAGATAATATTTGAGTTACATACTTTCCATCCACTTTCAATGACTAGGTTGAGATTTTTCAGTACAGGCAAGTCTTCCGGAGTGTACTTCATGTAGCAGTTCTTGAACTCGATGCGACCTTGTGATGGCCAATTTTTAGGAGTTTCCTTATCTAGAATAAAAATATTAGGTTCTTGTTTAAATACAATTCATAAGCATCTGAAATTCTCTATTTCTCTAATTTTCTATCTATTTTTTGTATATTACATTCATCATTTAAATGATTATGGCTCGTGATCATTTGAGCAGTTAGTTATGGTTTTACCCTCATGGTGAATATGATTCGGTAGCTATCTAGCTGCAGCTTTAATTCGCAAATTCGCTCGGCGGTAAAACGCTTGGGTATAGTCCAAGCCCCGATTCCGATTCCAACATTACAGAGACTGCCAGAAAAATCCATTTGCAGTCTCTATAGTGTGACAGTGGTTGTGCTTTAGCAGATTCGAGGGCCAGGTGATAAGGCCCATCATTCCAGAAGCTGAAAACCCAAGTTGGATGAGTCCTACCTTTGACTTTTGGCTTTGACAGATGGTTACGTCTATAACATGGTCATCATCATCATCATTATTTAGGTTACGTCTATAACATGGTACGTGCCTATAATAGTGACCCTCTTTCCGAGACTTTGCCTTCAGCTTCAGGCGAGGTGAAGTCAAATTAACGTGTCTTATACAAAAAAAGATACTGTTACAAACCTCCTTTTTCCCACTTAGATTCACGTTCGATGTGCGTGTACTGCAGTATGCGCTCGACGCTGGTCATCTGCGAGATCACCTCGGCGGTCTGGCGCACGCCGAACTGCAGCATGCCGGTCAGGATCAACGTCTGCGATATAGCCAGCCCCACGTTACCGGAGAATATAGATTCTGTTGACAATAACGATTATGAACTACTTTCGACAGGTCCACTTGGTTGATCGCAGTTTTAGCGAGATTTCTCCATTTCTCTTTAGCCGTGGACCTACACGTAGGTACCTACACTCAGTAAGAGAACGCTTTGTAAAGGATTTACTAAAGCTTGTCCATCTTTATCTTCTCCGTACCAAGGGAGTGCCAAATATCGAAGGATTTAAAAAAAGTTTGAGTAATAAAAAAAATAGAGATATATTTTTTATCTTATTTTTTCCTGAACAGTCATACCTACTTACGTACGTACTGGCCACCCTCTGTTATCCTTGAATTTTGGGACAAGTTATATGCAATAAATTATGTTTCAAAATTAAATTCAGTATCGTCTACGACTACCAGGCGTAGTGATCTACCTCCATAATGGGTAGGTACCCTCCGTAGGAGGATTAGAAATGACTCTCTCTTCTAAAGATATTCCATAATATATTGCCTAATACCATACATTAATAAGAAATTCTATATAAAAATCGATCATATTATTTTAAAGTTGGGTAGAATAGCTACGTTCAAATTATGATACTCACTGCTGTCGATGACGAGGAAAGCAACAATGACAATGGTCAGGTACAGCACACAGATGAAGTCCAGCCAGAAGCCCAGCGTCGCACCACTCGCCAGGTAGCTGCTCCACGTAGATGTGTGGATGTCCTGGAACGACATATTCGTAACGTAGATAATCTTCAGTGAACAAGTTGCAGTTGCAGTAGGTAGACATATCTTATGGATGTTTGACCGTATCCGCTGTACTGTGCCTTGGTATACCTCGGGACATGTATCTTGTACGTAAATCGCAAGAGAAACGAGGCCCTGGCGTCCGCGAATTGTTTTGTAATAATCTATGCTTGATGAATTTGAGCTCGTCTACCGCAGTAGCACCCCGTGCGAAAAGACACCCAAGAAATGTGTGCTGCGCGTAAAGATGAAAATTTTGTGCACATTTTAGGCCCAGGATATATGTGGCGAGACGGCAGGAAAATCGACTAATCGAACGTCAGATTTGGTCAGTCCGCCTCCGACGCTCATGGCGGTATCTCGCTTGCTCTCCATTCATGCTCTTTCTTTCTTTTTTCTTTACCTCGTCCCCCGCAATGCCGCGCGCACCTAGGGCGCGGTACAGTGGTCGTGGTCGGTCAAAAGATCAATCTTCAACGATAATATACTGGGTGGCGCAAAAGTACTGGCACTAAAGAAAATACCTTTATTTTTTTTATATGACATTTTCTGTCATTCTGTTGTTGAAAATTGTGTAGTGAACAAATGTAAAATACACTGAAAATAAACATGGACCGTTTTACTCCCCAAGAACGTGGAATAATTGTGTCAATGTTCTTACGGAATAATTCATCAGTGATAAGAACACAACGTGAATTTCGTCGACGATTTCCCCACCGTCCGGCACCGATTGGTCGCACAATTCGACGCTTTGCCACACGCCTTGAAGCAACTGGCTCAACATTGGATAGACCTAAGTCTGGGAGACCAAGAACAGGCCGTTCAGCTGAAAATATCGATGCTGTGCGCGAAGATGTGGAAGAGTGTCCAGAAACATCAACGAGGCGACGTGCCACGCAATTGGGCATTTCCAGACGGACCCTGCAGCGTATTTTGGTGAAAGACTTAAAGATGTTCCCGTATAAAACTCAAATGACTCATCAGCTGCTGCCTGCTGACCACCGAGCTCGTCTAGATTACTGCCAGCGCGTCATAAACCTCAACCTTGAAGAGGATGATTTTCCTTCAAAATTGGTTATGAGTGACGAAGCGCATTTCCATCTCTCAGGGCATGTCAATAAGCAGAATACTCGGTTCTGGGGCACTGATAATCCGCGCATTATTCAAGAAACACCTCTACACCCACTAAAAGTTACTGTATGGTGTGGCATCTGTGTTGACAGAGTGATCGGACCCTATTTTTTCGAAGACGCTGGAGGCAATGCGATAACTGTCACTGGAGAACGCTACAGAACCATGTTATGTGAGTTTTTGATACCCAGTTTGGACGAATTGGGGCTGGAGCACATCTGGTTTCAACAAGACGGCGCTACGGCACACACAGCGCGCGACACTATGGACTTAGTGAGGGACGCTTTTCCAGGCCGAGTTATCTCTCGTTTTGGCGATTTGCCTTGGCCTGCAAGATCACCCGATCTGACCAGTCCAGACTTCTTTCTTTGGGGTTTTTTGAAATCTCGGGTGTATGTGAACAAGCCACAGACTCTCGCAGCTCTAAAAGAAAACATTCGTCAAGAAATAACGAACATATCGCAGGAAGTGTTACGGCAAGTTATGCAAAATGTCATAAATAGGGCTCAAATGTGTATCAACTCTGGAGGTCACCATTTAAAAGACATCATCTTTAAATCCTAATGGTACGAAATTTAATGATACAAATATACATTTAAAAAAACCTAAATCTAGTTTTCTAATTTAGAAAAAATGTTATAGCCGAACCAAATAGGGTCTTTACTTTTGCGCCACCCAGTATATAGTAGCGCTACTATTTTCTAAACAATTTTTTCCATACTTTTTACCCGACTATGACACATAATCTAAAAGATTACGTAGGTAAGCAGTATGGTAAAGGAGCTATACTGTTATCTTAAGGTGAAACAAAATTACCTGGAACTTATCGAACTCCTGGATCAGCCTTTTCTCAGCTCCAGCTGATCGAATTGTACCAATACCATTGAGGGTAGCTGACATGTGGGAGAATACTGGGCTGCGAGCTGCAATTGAGAACATTAAAAAGATTGCATTTTAATGGAAATTGAAGGCAATTTAGTACGCTATCGTATCGTAAAGGTAGATTTAGATCGGAACAAATTACATCCAGGAAAGAAATTGAAATAGTGCGGAAAGACTTTGAAAAATTGCATGTACCTTTCAGCCATTTGAGAGCGTTATTGAATAATAGTATCCAGATATCGAAACATCTCATCATCATCAAGAATTAGGATTAGTTAGATGGGATCACGGAGGACAGAATATGATTAGTAAACGGAGATGTTCCAGTGAAATTTCTCGTAATAAAAACGCGTCGCCAAATGCGGGTGAGAAGAAGACGCGGGGGGCATGACGCCATACCTCGTCCCCCACGCGTCTCTTCTCCTGAGTCTAAGCCCCTCCCACTTTTTAGAATGCCACCTAGTGTGGCATGGCGAAACCAAATAGAAATAATGCATGCTATTTCCATTGTAGTTTTACCACTCGCCACAAAGCGCTGCACAGAATTCTAGAATAATCTATGTGTTTAATGACAGCGGGACCACTTACATATTGACCACTATATATACAAGCTGTTGCCCGCGGCTCCGTCCGCGTGGAATTCTGATATAAGGAATATAAGGACATAATGATTGGGTTGCATTATTGGAGTTTTAGCGCCTTCGCTGGCATAGGCGGGTGCGGGTCGCGGACGTCAGGCGCGGGCGCCCGTGCCGGGCGCCCGCCTGTCCGCTGCTCCGTCGCGGACGTCCGCGACGGGCGTCTGTCACCAGTATAATTTCAATAGCGTCGGTGTACAGTCGATAACTATGGATCATTTATTGATATATTACTTAGCCAAAAGACGACGACGTGAACAAAGGCGTCAGCCAATTAGCCCATATTATGTCACGTCTAGATTGTTGTGTGGCGAATTTGTAACCAAGTTTTCGTATAAGAATGTACAGCTATCATAATTAGTATATTGTAAATCAAAGACAATTTTGCACGGTTTGTCAAAACTGAAGAGAAAGAGGCGAACTCCTTTGGTTCACGGAATTTTTGGTTTTACTTTACACAATATACCTATTAGCAGGGCTGGCTCGCGACTCGCTTGGGGGTACAAGTGGTGCAATGCATCCGGGAGCAGGTTCCTGCTTTTGCATTTTATATTGATATATTATGTTGTTCTATGAATAATATAAGACTGACCTTCAAAATAACATTCTATTTAAGTTTCGTTTACCAAAAAATTTCAAAGGTATTTGCCGTAAAAAAGCTTTCAGTTTGCAGCTAAGGATTATTCTAAGTTTATTGCAACGACTGTACAAGCACGGCGCGTGTGACACGGATAACGTAGCGGCGGTCGATGATTTTGTTGAAACAGACCCGCTCGCGTGCTCCGTCGCGCGGACACACGGCGCGTGCCCCGTTGCCCGCGTGGCGGGCCCCGCCGCCCGTGTCACGTGTGACGGGTATCCGCCTCACGTAGCGCTGCTCTTGAAATAACATGAAACAAGCACGCGAAGCGGACGTCCGCGACCCGCACCCGCCTATGCCAGCGAAGGCGCTAAGTACGGATCCCTAACTTTTTCAAAAAGGAAATTAATAAAGCAAGAAAATAATGTAGAAATATAAAAAAATTATGTTATTATACTGTAAAATTTTCACTTATGTATTTCTGGTATACGTATATACAATTAGGTATAGCAAATTTAGGCAGTAATTTTTTAAATCACTTTTTTGTTTTATAGAAGTCATCTTCATTGAAGGACCTCGAACAGATTCTGGAATATTTTGTGGGGTACCTACCAGCTGGAAGGTCTATTTAAAATACGTACCTATCCACGCATTTTTTTATTTCTGGGTTACTGGGAAATCTAAAATGATATAATATAATGTTGACAATTTTATTGGCTTCCTAAAAATAATGTGAATATAGTGGTCTCACTACTATGATGCACACCATTTATTTTAAATAAGGCCATCTGTAGAATTATAGCAGAATCATTTAGCCCCCCTAAATGATTTGGGCAGATACCGACAGATGGCTCAATTTTTTTATTTTCAATTTTCAATTTCACCCAAATATAATGTAAGAATTAATAAAATAACAATTGCGGAATTACTAATGAAGTGCGGTGAAATTATTGTGGTGATTTTTTTATAGAATGAATTGAATTGTTGTTACAACATTATACAAGTAAGACAAGGTTACTTATTTCTTCTCTCCGCTAGATGGTTCTATAAAGACATTTTTTTTCTAAAAATGAAAATAAAATTATAGCGGACTTACTGATGAAATGTTATATCATCAATATATTTAAACATCTTATCTCTACAATTTGTACACCCTTGTACCGCACACTTCATTCTTAAATCGGGTCAAAACTATTTTTATCTTTGAACTTTTAACCAAAAATGACAACCTATCGCAACGACGTGCCACTAGAACTGAGTGGTGACGTCACAGAACTGACGTCTATATATAGGAGTCCTTTTGACAGTATGGAAGCACGCGACTCGATTGCCTTTGCAACAACTCCGCTATCATTTCCTTCTCCATGGATGGGATTGTACAAGCCAGGGGCTTCGAAACTCATAACGCAACAAAATTCATAGAGTGTCAGTTTCTATTAGATGCTATAGTAGTTAGATGGCATCCAAAAGCTAAAAGATACCTTTTATGATAGAAGCTGTATTCTATCATAAAAGGTATCGGCTGTCAAAATTTCAACTTTGTAGCCCTAGTGGTTAAGGCAAGGCTCTGCGTTGATGAATAAGTCAATCAATTAGCTTAGCCCTTAGCCTATCGCAGACCACTGGAACATAGGCCTCTCCCAATGTTGGGAGGCGTTGGCCTACTGTTTCCACGCTGGGTTAGTACAGGGATTTATTTCGAGTTTTCCTTATCTCAAGCAAGCAATTCATTTCTTTTACAATAATGTATTTCTTAGTTTTATTTTAAAAGAGGTGTTTTAATTTACATGTGCACAAATAAATGTATAGTATACTTACTAGTGCCTTCCAATCGTTTGATAGACTGAGCGGACTTTAAATAAATCTGCAGGATCGTGTAGAACAATAGCAGGATAATGGTGGTTGGTAGTAGCGTCCATATGAGTGCAGCCGCATTCAGAGCCAGAATACTGAACATTACGAGATATATCTGTATAGACTCTAAGAGGAAACGAGGCAACAACTCATCCAATGCACCTATGTCTTTGGAGAACCTATTGAGTATACGTCCTGTAAAAAAAAAAGGTATATATTTTATCGCCCCCTATTATGTGGGACCGAAAATCATGACGAAATGTGGGTGTTGATTCACTTCTGCCTACCCCTTCGGGGATTTACGGGCGGGAATGTGTATGTATGCATGTAAAACATTTCATACAGGAAACTGTAGTAATATTGAAAATAAACTAAAAATATTTTCTGATTATTAATGACGCATATTAAAGGCATTAGAATGATACTCAAAGTAGTATCATTCTAGGTCGAAGCTTAAAAAGGACAAAAGAAGGAGTCACTTTTATAACTTACCTGAAGAGTTTGTGTCAAAGAACCGCATAACGCCTCGAAGCATTGAGTGGAACATGTCGTTGTGAAGGTTACGAGACGCTGTCATGGATACCTTGAAAAACATGAAAGCGCGGGCGGTGATGAAGAATATACAGCACACAATCAGAGCTGAGTAAACGTAGAGATATTGCGCTGTGTCTAAGGGGCCAATGTAGGCGTGGATATTTAGATCTGGAAAAAGAAAAAGGTTTATTAATCACGTTAACACGTCGTCGGTACGTTGGGTTCAGTTTAAGAAAGACTCCTAGGGAAAGTCAGTTATGAGTGGGTGCTGCATTGTATTTTTACAGTAGGTGTCATGAAAGATAATGCCCATGACGAGGTCACTCAAGTGGTTCGCCCTTTGGCACTGTGTTCTCACAGGTGTTGCCTAACTTAAGGGGATTCGATGCTTCCTGCAGAAGACTACGTTTTAATGATGCAGTCCTTATACAGGCCCTCTCTCATGGATGCTCTCTAAAAAGGATTCGAATTCGCCTGCTGAAAACTTTAGGTCAGGATCATGCCTATTGCCCAATTGGCTCAACCATTGTATTTGGCCCTTTGTAAGCCGGCCATTGATCAGCCAATTGGCCGGATTACACCGAGCCCCATATTGGGCCATGAACAGAGCATTGCAGAATAATATGTTGCCTGGAAGAAATCGCTTCTAGCGATAAGGCCGCCCATTGTACATTGAACCGTAACATGCTACCTACTTGTATTACTGTAGATCTATTGGTGTACAATAAGGAATTATCTATCTATCTATCTATCTATCTATCTATCTATGTGCCCTATAAAAACATTAAAAATAATAGTTACCAGGCTTTTGGAAGATCCCGGTGAAGTAGTTAGAAATGTTGAATGAGCTGTTGCTAGGGGCAGGTGTGTGGTCTAGGAGGTAATGTTGTTTGCTTGTTAGCGTTCTGTTATTTTCCAAATCCTTCATGGTGGTGACCTCGTTTGTCCTGATAAACGATAATATTAAATATATTTTTCGATAAAGCACTAGGTATATTGGTGTACCGTAGGGTACAACTGGTTAACGTGGTGGGCAATCCAAATGGTACACTTTCGAATTCATAAGTGTATCCACTCAGTATTAGCATTAGTGTTAGCTAATATTGAATAGAATAGATACAGTTATTACTTCATGTAAAAACGTTAAAGAATAAAATAACGTGATCTTTTGGATCCAATTTTTTTCCAAAAAGTGAAGTGGTATTTTGAACCTCATCATTCCAACGTGTTAAGGTCATAAAAGAAATATTTATGGAATTGTAATTACCAGAATGTAACCCAGTAATCACAGAGCGTGGCTGACAGTTGTCCCACAACCAACAGTAAAATCATGAACAATAATCGCGGGGTCTTTCCCCCAGCTCTCCAGTAAGCTCCATAGACACGCCAACCCATCGAGCCGAACTCCCTTTCTTCTTCTTCCATCTCTTGGGCGGGCACTTCGAAACCACTCATCGAATCAGTCAGAGATGGGCGACGAGTAGTTGACAACTGGGGAAATATTAGTTATAAAGTCAATAAAGAAAGAAGGTCATAATCAGATTGTTTCGGGAGAAATTCAGTATATACTTTGCCCCATCAGTGGGTGACACTTGGTGGGGCAAACTGGAAGTACCCAGTATAAGTTTTGTTGTAGTTATTGCAAGTACAGTGATGAACAAAGTATACCTATAGAGTCAGGAAGTTTTGTACAAATTCAAAGATAAATATTGGAAGTTAATGGTACTACATATTAGCAAACATCAAGCTTGAGCAGTTCCATTAGGATACGTACCCTGGCAGAAGTGCGTCTGGAAAGTGGAAGAGTTCTATCCAGTCTAGCAGAAGTACGTCTGGAAAGTGGGAGAGTTTTGTCATCCTTCTCATCATGACTGGCAGATAATAATTTAGCAAAATCTTTTCCAGTGGTCTGCAGTTCATCGTATGTTCCTTTGGCTTCAACTGACCCCTGTAATCACCAAATCAACACCAATCTTGTGGGCCATATTCAAGTAAGTAATTAACCTACCAGTTTACAGAAAGTGAGAATATAGTCAAAATGAAAATAGTATTTACATGATTCAAAACGACGATATAGTCGGCATCCTTAAGATAGTGGAGTTGATGAGTGACGAGGATGCGCGTGGTGTGACGTAGGTGACCATTGATACAGTCCTCGAAAAGTTGCCGGCCTACGTGAGCATCTACGGCAGATAGCGGGTCGTCCATCAAATAGATGTCTGCCTATAATGAAAAAAAAAAGCTGAATAAGACTTTCAGATAGTCAGTTCGCAAGTTGTTGGCGGGTCTTTTATGACCTAGTAATGTATTACAATTATTCGTCTTAGTTATGTCCTTTCATGTACCTTGGAAACATTTACTGTGTTGCCTTTAGCCATGAAGCAAAAGGCAACACAGTAATATTTCCAAGGTACACTAAAATTAGGTATTGGGTGAAGACTAGTTCTTGTAAATTGAGCTACGCCTTGTCTGAGATATCATTCATTTTTGTTTTACAGAACTTCTACAGAAGCTTCAAACGAAATGTTTTGGGTGAAACTTTAATTTGTGACGTACTTGTCTGTAGACAGCCCTGGCAAGGTTGATCCGGGCCCTTTGACCACCAGATAACGAAACACCCCTCTCTCCAACCAGTGTCTGGTCCCCATGAGGAAATTGTTGAAAATCCTTCTGAAGGGCACATACCCTTATAACCTGCAACACATTCAATTAATCAAATAAATTATTTGTAAATGTATCTACTTTTAATTTGATTGCACTAAAAGCATTTAGTATGCTAACTCCTGTAAATTTCAATTAAAAAAAGTCAATATTCAGGACAGGATTTGAATCTGCAACCAGTCTCTTGTTAGGGGAAATGCTTTAACCAACTAAGCTATCTGGACACGGCCTGGATTGCCGAAATTTTCCTCAACTTAACACGTAAATCCTATACATAAATATAATAGATAGGAGTGTGTTACTCACTTCTTTGTACTTTTTGGCGTTGTATGCCAGTCCGAATAAAATGTTCTGTCGGACTGTAGCTACGAAAAGCCACGGTTCTTGGCTGGCATACGATAGTGGCCCAGACAGGTATACCCGTCCACTACTTGATCGTAGTTCACTCAGCAGTAATTGAAGAATTGAACTCTAGAAATAATATTGGAAATTATCTAATAATTGACTGCCTCTGTGGCGTAGCGGTAGTGAACGCGGCTGCTACGCAGGAGGCGCGGTTTCGATCCCCGCTCAGTGCCAATATTTGTATGCATGAATATAAATATTTGCATTGGTCTGGGTGTTTCTATGTATATTATGTATGTATTTACAAAAAAAAAAGTATCTAAGTATGTATATCCGCATTCTAGATTCCGTAGTTTCAGAAAATATATGAGTAGGTGTTAAACATTTGTTTTTCTTCTTCATCCATGCGTCGAATTGGAAAACCATATGCCAATATGTCAATATACCTAATTGGTTTAAAGAACTTTTTATAAATGAATGACAGGTCTTTAGACGATTCGATTCGATAATGTTTTGCTTGAACCTTTCTAAAGCTTGAATTATACAGAAAAGGCATAGGAAAATGAACGGATGTGAAACGGGCGAGGCATGGATAATGCACGAAACTGATTTTACTTTGATCACCACTTACACTTTCTGCCTTTTCTGTGTTATATGTATAAATCTTAGATATGGGTAAACTCATATTAGTTTTCTCGTTTAGCTTCTACATGACTGCATGACTTTACCTGATTTAGTGGTCTTACTAAATATTTACCTTTCCGGATCCAACAGCACCAATGATGGCGCATAGTTTCCCTTTAGGTATTGTTAGGTTAATATTGTTTAAAGTCATAGGACCATCCTCAGTCCAGTTGGCGCTAACATTCTCTATAAGTATACCAATATCTGGATTTATCGGCAACGGGCAAATTGTTGAACTCAGCATATCTTTTTCGTTGCAGTCATATCCTGAAATTAAAAATTACAAGTGTCATTCATGGCGACTGCGAAGCGGCAAATGAAAGGTGGTCCTCGATTCTGCTAAAGCAAAGCCATTGTCTTACCACAGAGACTGCAAAAAATGGCATTAAATTTTAGACATTATTGCTACAGACTCAAAGTCCAAAATTTAATGAAAAATATTGCATTACACTCTCTCATTCGCTCTACAAAAAGTCATTTAATTTTAAACTTTAACTGCATTACTTTAAAGGCTAAAATTAAATGGAAATTTCTTGCAGTGGCAGTGGCATGACAGTGGTTTTACTTTAGCAGAATCGAGGGCCTGAATACCAACTGGACGTGTAAGGTGGAGGACCGTGTGTTACGGCGCACATCCAAGGAGGTCTTATATCCAGCAGGAGACTGATAGGTTAATTGATTGATAGGAATATTAATGATTGATTCATTATCAAACCTAGTTAAACAAGGTATTTTGATAGTTTTGAATCAGATCCTGATATACGGGTGAATTTCAACAAATGCCATTTTTTTTATCATATCGGTGAACTTTTTCATTTATATGTTTTTTGTATATTTTTAAGGTTTTATGTAATCTTTGTGATAATCATGTATCCCCAAATTTAATATCATCAACGTATCATTTAAGATTATGGAGAAAATTCAGTTTTAATTTTGGTTTCCACCGACATGACAAACCCGCACCGATTATTTTTTCTGTACACCGATTTGATAAGTTTATCCACCGAAATTATATACATATCCACCATTATGATAAAATATTCACCGAAATGATAATCTATCCACCTTTGAACATCAAAAAGGAAATAGTAGGTGCCTTATTTTTACAAGAGTGACTTAAAACTGAATGCCTGACCTGAAGAAGATCATATCCGACGAGAATAGAGTTCTTGAAGATCCAATGAAAATATTATATTTTTTGAAATTATATAGGTACCTATTTTATTATATTTACTTTCTTCTATTCTTTTTTTATAATAATATAATTAATTTAAAAAAGAACGTTTATAAGCTGGTAACACAAATCAATCAATTAGCCTATTGCAGTCCACTGCTGGTCATAGGCCTCTCCCAATATGCGCCACGTTTGCTGATCCTCCGCCTTCCGCATCCAATCCTTCCCAGCCACCTTTCGTAGGTCGTCAGACTCGTCAGTCCACCTGGCCAGGGGGTGTCCCACCTTCCGTTTTACTCCTCGCAGTCTCCACTCTAGGACTCGTCTGTTCCAACGGCAAGCAGTCCATCGGCAGATGTGGCCAGCCCACTGCCACTTCAGCTTGCTTATTCTGCGAGCTATGTCGGTAACTTTGGTTGTAATGTCGGATGACCTCGTTTCTAATTCTATCCATCAAAGAAACTCCAAGCATAGCTTGCTCCTATAGCCCGCTGTGCGATTTTTAGGTCACGGACTAACCCCACCTTCAGTGGCCACGTTTCGGCACCGTAAGTCATAACAGGCAGAACGCACTGGTCGGAAAACCTTTGTTTCAAGGCATTGCGGCAAGGGGGAGGAGAAGACCCGACGTAATTTGCCAAATGCTGCCCACCCCAGTTGGATTGTTCTGGCTTCTTCTTTCTCGAAGTTGTTTTTACCGAGCTGAATAATCTGCCCCAGATAGATATACCTATTTTTGAACAACTCCGAGTGTCGTTCCTTCGATGGCAATTGCTCTCGGTACAACATGTTCGTTTTGGATAAAACCAAAATTATGTATCTTGGTTTTATCCAAGTTTGCACTGAGGCCGACTTGTCGAGAAGCTCCATTCAAGCTGTGCATCATTTTGCCCAGTTGTTCCAGCGACTCCGCAACTATTATGATGTCGTCGGCGAACCAAGGGTGCGAGATGTACTCACCGTTGATGTTGATACCCCGCCCAGTCCAGCCCAGAGTCTTAAAGACGTCCTCCAATGCGTTGGTAAATAGTTTGGGAGATATAACATCTCCCAGTCTCACTCCACGTTGGAGGCTAATGGGTTTTGTCTTCTTCTTCGACAGTTTAATACAAGCATCTCAGCACCTCGATGTGCAATCGAGGCGGTACCGCTGCAGCGCATCCAGCACTGCCCAGATTTCGATAGAGTCGAAGGCTTTTCCGTAGTCCACAAACGCCATACACAGCGGCTGGTTGTACTCCTGAGTCTTTTCTACAATCTGCCAAACAGTATATGGATGTGGTCCACGGTACTATGGTCTTTTCAAAACCTGACTTGCTCAGGTGGCTGGAACTCGTCGAGCTTACCTGCGAGGCGATTTGTGACGACTCTCGAGAACAACTTGTAGACATGACTCAGGAGTGAGATGGCCTGCGTTCTTCAGCAAGGTCTTGTCACCTTTTTTTAAGAACAGTACTACCGCACTCCCACTCCATGCCTTAGGTGTTAGCCCTTGCGGGATGACGGAATTAAAGAGGCTTGCTAGCTCTTTCAGGATTAGAGCCCCACAATGCAATGGTTTGACCACTAGTCGGCCTTCCCGTCAATGCCTCCCTAGAGGTTTCCAGTATTGCGACCCTAGAGCTACTTGGAGCGGCGTAGGTGGGAGGGCTGACCTTATCATTCGGAATCTTGATATTTAGAGAGCCTCATATAAGTCGGTAATCGCTTCCAGTATTAAACTTGTTGATCACACTTGTTGATCTCTGAATATGTGCTTAGGTACCATTATGAAAAAAGTCTATATCGTTCCTTATTATAGTTCACTGCTTGTGGGGTATTTTCTTAAAGAAACTATTCATTAAGAAGAGATGCCTGTGACTCGAGAAAGCTGACTAGCATTTACCCCCTGCGATTTCTGCATACCACTCCTTATGATCCGATTTTCTTCTCGTCGCGTTCTTGTATTCCCACTTTGGCATTGAAGTCCCCCCTATGTATGTATGTGTTTATATGTATGTTCTTGTATGTTCCATTTTTCCTTTGTATACTTAATGAAATCGCACGGGATCAACCGATATGATAAAACGACTCACCGAGATGAAAAAATATCTACCGATATGATAAAGCAATCCACCGATGTGACAATACTGTGCAATGATCATGAATCAAAACACCGATATTAGGTGTGAGACACCGATTCGTCTTTTCTTATCATTTTCGGTGTAAATTATCATATCCGTGGTAATAAAGACCACCGATTACACCGATATGCGAACACCGACGTGAGAAATTTCACACTTTTTAGAATATTAGAAAAAATGGATAATATCTAGGTTAAATTCAATAACAATCAATGAAGCTAATTCACTTTCTACCTCTATTAGAACCAAAAAACAATAATAAAACTGCTTACTACACTAGAAAGATGCCACCACCGATAGTATAAAATAATTGTCCGGGAGCAACTAAAATGGCGTACTTATATTATTGGCGGGAATATGCAGTGATTTAACATACGTCCGTCCTGACTGCACACTAGCAGGCACTAACGAGAGAAATAAAATTGAGGTGGGGACACTGTCGGACTGGTCGATATAAAGTTATGTGTTAATTACTTTTGGTCACCGATTTGAGAACATTTCGCAGGACAAGTACGTTTGTGCCTCTCAGTAATAATATTCGTTAATTATATAATAAAATATGACTTAAATTAATAATAAAACTAATATTCTATGAAATAGAATAATTTATTATACTTAATTTACTTATCGCATCATCACCCACTTCATTTGAAATCAGTAAGCTCGACGCTCATCCAGCGAGCAAATGACCTGTGTGACCCTGAACACCTGCAGCAGGAGTTAGATCATGTTCAGGAGGTTCTTCAAGTGAACGGGTATGTTACGAGTTCTAGAAAGCCGCGACGTGTACCGAGGAAGATGTTACCGGGTGTTGACCGCCAACCGGCGTACATGCCATATGTGAACGGTATAACGGACAAGATCGGATCCTGCTTACGGAAGTTTTCCATTAAGACTATCTTCAAACCGTGCGCCAAAGTAGCGAAATATGTGCGAACATCGAAGGACGTCATACCTCTACAAACACCAGGTGTCTACAAAGTGGATTGCAGCTGCGGTAGTTCCTACATAGGCCAAACGAAGCGAACCATTGCAGAAAGGGTCAGAGAACATATCGCGGCTGTGAAAAACCGTCAGCACAATAAATCGGCAGTAGCAGAACATCTTGAGTCGGGGGCCAATCACTGGATTGAGTTTCATCAGCCTAGAGTCCTCTCCACTGATCGCCACTATTATCCACGGATTGTGCGTGAAGCTATTGAAATCAAAAAATATAAAAATTTCAATAGGGAAGATGGATTCAGGCTGTCTGGGACGTGGAATCCAGTGATTAAATTACTCAAACCCAAAAACACAGTGCCATTAAAAACTGACGTAGTGAGTGTTGTGTGTCGCCAGCCTTACCATTCACAAATAAGTAGTGGAGGGTAGGCACACAAATTAATCCCGCGCACCTCTCGACGCTCGCAGACCAGTCAAGTCGTGACCACGGGTGCTGCAACGCACCCGAAACGTCGGCACAAGTAAGTTCCAAATAATAATTAATCGCGATAAGTCCCGAAACATAAAAACTATGAGTTTACACCGCGATAGTTTAAAAATAACGTTAGCAAACCGATACGGGCCGGAAATTGCACAAAAAGTGAAAGACCTAGAATATTATCGGAAAAAGTGTGCGCGTATTTCTACCTCACTTGTGTTTCTCACGAAATGCCGTGATTGGGACATTATTCCTACGTGTGTTCGTATCAAACCGCGGAGTGACATCGCGTATTCCGATAAGGTTCTGAGACACGCGAGTGTTCGTTTACTACGACAACTAATTAAAAACAACTATGCGGAGTTAGATAAAGTGCACAGAGTGTTATACTTGTTACATTTGGAGTGCAGTAAAAGGTTGACCGGGAGTGACTTTGATTTAGTGGATCGCATTGCATACCAACAAGCAGAGAGAACCTATGAACTAAGCAGCACCACGCATGATGGGAAATTTCTCAAATTAGCTGCTCGCCAAGGTAAAGGTACATATGTTCAAAATAAGGCTGGTGACACACTGAGCAATACTGTGATCAATTTGTCAAAAGTAGACTTAGACCGGCCAACCTTAAGTATATTACAAAAGGGATTGAATTACGCTCTTACACCGAAAACTGTGCCATATGAAAACATCATCTGTAGTGTAGAGGAGGCAATAGCCCGAAATAAGATACCAGTTTGTGACGCTGACACTTTACGACAAGATGTCGCCCATGTCTTACGGAAGGCCCGCCTTCCGAAAAGTAATGCTACCGCCGAAGAGCGGGAGGCTTTGGTTGAGTTGCGGAACAACAAAGAGGTTCTGGTATTGAAAGCCGACAAGGGGAATGCCACAGTAATAATGCAAACTACGGATTATGAGGCAAAAATAGGCACCTTACTCGAGGACACCCACACATACAAGAGTGTTAAATATGATCCCACGTCAAGAGTAACACGTAAAATACGCAGTTTGATTAAGGAGCACGAAGAGGATTTCACAAAGGACGAGTTCGAAAAATTGCACCGACCTAAAATCACACAACCACCAAAACTGTATGGCTTGCCCAAAGTGCATAAACCCAATGTGCCACTGCGACCAATCGTAAGTCAAATTGACTCGCCTACCTACGATCTAGCGAAACACATTGCTAAAGTACTGCAGCCATTAGTGGGAAAAACACCGTCCTTTGTCAAAGATTCGTGCCATTTTGTGGACATAATCAAAGACATTAAGTTGGAACCAGATGAGCTTTTGGTAAGTTTTGACGTGGAGTCGTTATTTACCAATGTTCCATTGCAAGATTGTCTACGGATTATCGAAACCAAGCTGAAGGATAATGGTCTACCGGATAGTTATGCAAAACTACTGCAGAGTTGCCTCGAAGGGAACTACTTCCTTTACCATGGCCAACACTACCTCCAGATAAACGGCGTCGCCATGGGCAGCCCTTTGGCACCAGTCGTGGCAAATATTTGGATGGAACATATTGAAGAGGAGGTGTGTCAGAACGCCCACACCCAGATCAGGCTATGGAAAAGGTATGTAGATGATGTTTTCTGCATCTTTAAAGGCAACAGTGAGCAAGTGGTTCGCTTTACTGAGTATCTCAACTCATTACATGTGAAGACACAGTTTACGTATGAGATTGAGAACAACAGGACATTGTCTTTCCTGGACATCAAGCTAATGGTGCGAACCGATGGCTCTTTGGCCCACACTGTGTACCGTAAACCCACTCACACAGACAGATACCTGCACGCCTCCTCGCATCATCACCCACTTCATTTGAAATCAGTAAGCTCGACGCTCATCCAGCGAGCAAATGACCTGTGTGACCCTGAACACCTGCAGCAGGAGTTAGATCATGTTCAGGAGGTTCTTCAAGTGAACGGGTATGTTACGAGTTCTAGAAAGCCGCGACGTGTACCGAGGAAGATGTTACCTGTTGACCGCCAACCGGCGTACATGCCATATGTGAAAGGTATAACGGACAAGATCGGATCCTGCTTACGGAAGTTTTCCATTAAGACTATCTTCAAACCGTGCGCCAAAGTAGCGAAATATGTGCGAACATCGAAGGACGTCATACCTCTACAAACACCAGGTGTCTACAAAGTGGATTGCAGCTGCGGTAGTTCCTACATAGGCCAAACGAAGCGAACCATTGCAGAAAGGGTCAGAGAACATATCGCGGCTGTGAAAAACCGTCAGCACAATAAATCGGCAGTAGCAGAACATCTTGAGTCGGGGGCCAATCACTGGATTGAGTTTCATCAGCCTAGAGTCCTCTCCACTGATCGCCACTATTATCCACGGATTGTGCGTGAAGCTATTGAAATCAAAAAATATAAAAATTTCAATAGGGAAGATGGATTCAGGCTGTCTGGGACGTGGAATCCAGTGATTAAATTACTCAAACCCAAAAACACAGTGCCATTAAAAACTGACGTAGTGAGTGTTGTGTGTCGCCAGCCTTACCATTCACAAATAAGTAGTGGAGGGTAGGCACACAAATTAATCCCGCGCACCTCTCGACGCTCGCAGACCAGTCAAGTCGTGACCACGGGTGCTGCAACGCACCCGAAACGTCGGCACAAGTAAGTTCCAAATAATAATTAATCGCGATAAGTCCCGAAACATAAAAACTATGAGTTTACTTATTTTTATTAGTGTATAAGCTTTTTTGTTTGTAAAAAAAGTAGAGGGACAGCACCGATTTGAAGAAAATAGAGGTTTATGTATTTATTTCTACCTTAATATATAGTCCTAGCCTAAATATATTTTTGCCACAACTCATTAACAACCTATTGAATACTAAAAAAAATAATTCAGAACAATATTCCTTTTTTCAAATACTAATTTCACCGAAGACAAAAAAAAAAGCCATTTGGGAAATTCACCCATACCTATTAATGAATTTTGTACAATTCAGAATTTACCTTGGCATTTAAAATACTAACGCGTACCTATTCATTAATGGATTGTACCAGATCTACACAAAATGTCCGACTTTGGCTTGTATAAAAGGTGGAAGTCCCCAATACAGGTAAGATCGTTCCCCGATTATTAAGTATGGATAAATTATTATTTTGTCTGGTGACTCCTTAATTTCATTAAAATAATGAAGGTACCTAAAGTTCTGATCGTCTTAGACTATGAATTTTCTCTACATTCTTTGATAGTTTCATTCGACACATACCTACATTGTAAATGCCCTCTTCGTCGATTTTCTTGAAAGTAGTAGTAGGATGTATGTCAATTTCACTAAAAGCTTTTCTTTTCTTTTGACTGTCAACACTTTGCAATAACTTTGCAATATCGACGTCAGGGACACTGCGAAGATCCTCGCGTTCATCTGTTTCATAAATAGCATGTTAATTATAACTTTATTGTAAAAAACATTAATATGGAATTTTAAAAGTAGGTATTCTGTTCTATAACTGACAGTAAATATTTTTGCACAAATTGTTTCACCTCGTTCAGCATTTGTTTACTGACTCGATAATATTATTTTAACAGTTGTTTTCATTATTTAAACGTTTTCATTGAAAAGAAAATATTTTTTCTGCATGTAATGATGTGAATCAAATTGCTATTATATTAAAAGTCATATTTACTAATACATAATAATATACTCGTATCATAATCATATGAGTAATGAGTGGCACACATGACACGACAAATCGTTATTATGTACCGATATGAATGCATCGTTCAAACTGCACCGATAAATAATTGATGCATGTTTGTGATAAAAGTATGCAGTATAAATGGGAAATTGCGATCATAACTATTTCTCGTAGAATGTGAACCACCTGAAGCCACCTTTACCTAAGTTTGTTATTTTATGATGCATTGTTTTGCAATTAACAGTATTAGGATTTTAGAGAACACAATAATAAGATCTGTAGTAAGTAAGGAAGATTCAGTATAATTTATTTCATTCATTCTTACGCACCTAGCAACATAAATTCTTCTAGACGTTGGACTGATATAAGCGCTTCTGCTAAAAATGATACAGCATTTGACATGATGATTGACAATGTTCCTTGAAGAGTGTTAAAGAATTGAGCTAGAGGGAAAACCTGCAAATAGTAAACGTTAATCACATATAAATATTCAATTTCAACTTACATTTCTTGCTTTGATAAACTAAGGTAGCATAAAAGAGGCTTTTTAATTTTGAAATCAGCGGGTCTAAAATGACCATTGAGTGATTTCGCTAAAAACGATTAACCTTAGATATTAATTTCCAGAAGAATTCATAGATTCCTATAAAATTCGTAAAATGGTCACTCATATGAGCAGAATTATTTATTTAGATTCTAATTTCGTGTAACGCCGCATAACAAAATATTATCCTAATACGATTCCAATAAAGTGGCCTTTTTAGATCTGCAGATGCATGACCCGAGTCAACAATAGTGCCCGGTATACGGCAATATGCTCCCCCCCTATTACGTGGGACCGAATAAAATGATTGGTGAAATGTGGGAGTTACTTACTTAATTCTCCTGTGCCTAACCCTCCTCCGGGGATAAAAGCATGATATGTATGTATGTTAATTTTGAATACTCACAATATCTGCAGTAACTTGGTAGCCAAACAAGGAGTATGAAAGTAACGTTATGTATAACGTTAGTCTTTCAGTGAACACCATGAAGCTGAGGTATACTCCTCGAAGATATGAAGCGGACGTGACGCAGTTGATCTCATTTTTGCGTGCAACCGCTACTACTTGCTCAAAGGGTTTCTCCCACGCGTACATTTTAATGACCTGAGATTGAACGAATTAGATTAATAAAAGGTATACTTTGGTGTAAAATAAGAGTGGATATATACGAGATAGCATCCGAACATACCGGCAGGATCTAGATTTAGAAGTAAGTAAATAATATCTTAATTTTTCCGTACGAGTGGTTATCATCGAAAGAAATGGAACGGCTGAACCGATTTGGATAAAATTTTGTGTGTATATTTCACTGGGTTCGGAATGTTCGGAGTTGAACGTACCTGCATGCCGTTAATAATTTCATCCATAATGCGTACACGCTCATCTGTTTTGTACGCGGTTTTCTTCCGCAACCTTGCAGCCAATTTGCTCATATATGCTGCAAGTACAATTAGATAATTATATTTTAGGTGTTGGTTGGAGATAGCGAAAGCCCTACAGTTTTTTACTCTCATTACTGTTTAGACTTATTATAGAACTTGTAAATTACATAAAAATCTATAATCATCGCCCAGAAAGATGATGTCTTGTTCTGTAACTTAGTAATGATATATTTTACAGAATCAGACTCGAGAGTTAAATACATTTTTTATACATTGTACAATACATTGTAGAAAAATTTGACATTTTGGGGAAAATAACTATACTTACACTGTACAGGTAGGGTCTGCAACACAATACCAACGACTCCAACAACGGCTGCATATCCAATCTTAAGATATATAAGATAGCAAACCAGGATCAGTTGGAATGGTAGTAACCATATGAAATGGCTGTAGATAAAAGCATAGTCGAAACGGTTGACATCGTTCGATAACAGATTTACAACTTGGCCGGCTGTGGTCTGCGCCAGTGCACCGGAGCTCATACGCATTACCTGATACAGAAGAAAAACATATTTTTTTTATTTAAATGCACTTTTCTAAGTTTAAGACTGAAGTTAGTGAAAAGTGAATGATATTTAAAAAATGAATGATATTTAATAAATAAATGAATGATTATATTAATTAAGTAAAACTTAGTGTTCAGCTACTTATGAGGGCGACTGTATAATGTAAAAATACTCTGTAGAACTAAACAAACTGCCTTACCTTTCTATAAATAAGTGAGCAGGCGGCAATGCGAACTTTCATGCCGAATTGCTGAGTAGAGTACGTCCCATGATGGTTGAGGAATCCGATGACGATCGAGATCATGATGACGGTGGTTGCACAGTACACTGCTTGCTCGTACGTCATGTTCGAGCCTGGCTCCCAGTACGCCAACATCATGCTTAGGGCCACAGGCTGGAACGGTCTATTGAACATAATATTGTTTTTGAAGACAGTGAAAGGTATAACCTACCTAAGACTACTTATTTATGCATAGGTACTTAATACATGCTCATTGCTCACGCCTTCACCTTTCCGGGTCCGGTCTTGGTGTGACCCCCAACTACTGCTACTTCCAACTAATTTAGAAGGTTTAGTATTTACCTAAGTAGATATAACAGAGTGGTGTGGCGGTAGTGAACACGACTGCGACGCGGTGTTCGCTGGTTTGATTCCCGTTCAGTGCAAATATTTGTATGCATGAATATGGCTATTTGCATTAGTCTAGTCGTGCCTCAGAGAGCACGTTAAAAAGTTAGTTCCGATTGTCATATGGACATCTATGGCAGTCGTTACGGGTCCAACGGGTAACAGTCCAACAAAATATCTAACTGCAATACTTCGATGTCGTTAATGGGTTCTGGAGGTCTGATGGCAATCGCTTCACGGAAAGTATCGAAAATTAGCCAAATCCGCAGTTAGACTGCAAAATCAAAACCCCAGACTCCGAGGCTTTGGATGCGACTGGGATTAACGCTAGAGGGTTAGGAAGTATCAAACTAAAATACTTAATTTTTTAAGTGTCGTCTTCATTTGTGACTTCAAAATTTTATGTACAAGAAGGTGTACGTACTACATACACATTTTGCTACCTCTTACATATTATATTATCGACAAGATCACTTACTTGCATATGAGTGCTTGTAAGAGAAACATGATTCCAGAAGGGGCATAACTCATCCAAAATGTCTTGGTCATTGCGCGAAGTAAGGATGGTTTACGGTCCTGCCTGCTCGCCAGTGCAATTTCCTCCAGCCATTTTCTGTAACAAAGTACCTATCTTATTTGTAATTACGTTCAACAGGAGCTTATTATTTACTTATGATTTAACGTAGGTACACCCAGTACCTACAATAAAGTGTGAAGTGAAGTGAAAACTTGGGGTGTTTTTGTAGAATATTTTTTGAGATTGGGAAAATCCAATGAACTCGCGACACATTTACCGACACCTCTTTAGACAAATTGTAAGACTTCACATGTGACATCTATATAAATTGGCCAAGTTTTCATTTCTTTCAGCACTCCCGGATAATCACTGTTTTTTTTCTTTTTTTTATACCATTTAGATGGCAGACAAGCTCACAGCCCACATGATGGAAAGTGGTTCCCGTTGTCTATGGACGTATGTCATAAATATTTGCATGCCATGACTGGTGAATAATGTACCTACCTCTGTTATGTTTATAATTGTAATAACTGATAACATTTGCATGCTGCAATCTGCAGCTGAACATGCTGTGCGTACACATATTGTAAGATCCATGTTACCATGTTTAAAGGCAAATAAATTATTCTATACTATTCTATACAATCATGCTGCCGACCCTGAAGAAACCTTCTAATACCCTTCTTGACGAACCCCTTTAAGTAGTCGCTTGGAAAAGCGACGAGAGCGCAGCAGGGAGTTCATTTCACAACTAGAGCGTGCGTGGGTGGGATGAACTCCGTTTCCGGTCATAAAGTGTGAGGAAGAATTCCCTGCATTTGGATTTATGTATTTTAACACGCTTTTACTTGCTGCCGCTGCAGATAGCGAACCATGTTGTCATAGGCTAACCTATTCGAGAAAAGGCATAAATGCTTGACTCATCAACATTATCTTCGCCTTCGCCTTGTTCCAGGTTGCATCCGAGGCTTCCATTTATCGTTCTCTATTAGGTTGGCATGGTTTGGCTTATAAGAAAATTGCTCCAGGAAACAAACAAACCCGAAATACACTTATAAATAATATAACCCTTATTAACCTTCCCGGAACTTTATTTGGTGCGCAAGCAAAACAGTTGATTAAAACAATAAAGTGCACTGAATTTGTTTAAAAGAATAGGTAGGTATTCGTATGTTGTTCAATTGAATGAGACTGGGAGTTACGCAAATATTGAACATTATCTACTATCTGGGTAGGTTCTACTACTTACCTAGGTCGTAATCTTCTAATTTATATGTGTATGTAACTTTATTAATCAACACGTAGAGAAAGGTTTAAAAAGACAATTTGTAGTATGGCGCCAAATAAGTATTCGAAGTTTTTTTAAACAAGCTACGGACACCAAACTGAGGTCCCGGGAACCATAGAGGCCAAGGTTTATGATTGCCTAAGACATATCCCTCGCACCCCGGGACTTCTCTTACCCACTAAAGTTAATTCTATACTGTCTTGTCCCAGGCTTCAACGTAGTTCTATTAATTGAAATACTGGTATGTGACTATATATCACGTAAACGGCAGATCTATTCTCAATGTCACTACCGTTGAAATAGCTGATTCGTGTTATGAACTTAAACACTACAAAAATGTTTATGTTGAGTTTACTGTGTCGTGTATATGTTATATGAAACAAAATAACATTTTGTTTCATATAACATACAAAATTTAGTTTATCTAATCTCATACCGACATGTACCTAAACATAACATTAAAAACAATACTTTAATGACACTCTTTACGCACAGAGTATCAAAATCAATTAAAAAAATTACATTATGATATTATGTGTGAAAGTTTTCATGAGATTAGATAAAGTAGTGTATGAAACTGCACATGATTTGGTCTTAAAACACTTGTGTGATACTATAAAAACACTCGCCTGCGGCTCGTTTTTTTAACTCACCGTGTTTTAGGAATCCAATTTTTTTTTTAAGTTTCGGTAAAACTTAGGTATACGTGAAGCGACATAACTTATGACATAAATCAAAAATAAAATTATATTAGACATAAAATTATGTATTATAAAAATTATTACCCCTCCCTTCTATAATCGTAATCCCCAAAAATGATGTCAAAACGCTACAAAAGGAACCGAATGATTGCAATAAAATTTTAGTGTTAAGCAATAGTAAATGTCACAGACATTATAAAACTTATCACTGTATCGTAAAATTAATTATTAGAATTAGACCATAAAAGAGCATGTCATTTAAAACCCGATTTCAAAATTTCTCAACACATACATCTATGCAATTAGAGTAGGTAAACCGGTAAAAGGGCCCACATCTTACTATGAACTCTTCACGTAAAACGCATACTAAAAATTGTCCCTGGGCCCTGCCTCCCTAGACAAGAAGCACTTCATTGGTCAGGGTATTGTAGAATAGAATGATGAATTTATAATAATAACTAATAATCATTTAGCTTGATCCATATAGGATTGACACATATCTTGACGTTTATGATATGACATACGACGGTTGACTACTGTCATATACTACGTCAAATCCCGTACATTCATCATTCTATTTCGTACAGTACGCCGCCGCCGGCCAACGAATTACCACTTGTCTAGGGGGCAGTCATAAAATAGCTCACGAACATTATTCTGAGTGACATCGAGTTTGAGTCGTAACATAAGATAAGTATCTAATGAAATTTCTTTATTGTCGTTTACTTTTTATACAACTGTAGCAGACAAGTGGACCAAATCTAATTACATTTTCGAGTACTTAATTATCTATGTGCCTGTAGTAAGTTACATATTTTAACATTACTTAGAAGAAGTAAACAAAAAAAGTAAAACTTCAGCACAGATTAATATCTGGAGCGTATTTATAAGTTACAGGAAAACAAGCTGTTGCCCGAGGGAGCCACAGAGCCCGCGTGGAATACTGATATTGGTCCAGCGATCCACAAAGCTTATTTCTGTATTATAAATTAGATATGTGCAAGGCGTATGTCCTATTTCCGGTTGACCTCTATCTGTGTGCCTAAAACTAGCTAAAACTAGTTCAGGCTTTTAATCGCTTGTTTTTGCGTATCAAAAGAATATGCAAGGAAAGATATGAATGAAAGGGGATTAGAATGGACAAATGCAGGAACTGCGGTTACTTACTTGTAAGTTGATTTTTATATTGGGCACGTCAGTATGACTTCGTTACCTGATGGTCTGGCACGAGAAAAATATACATAGTGGTAAACTGCAGGTCTTTGAAAATGTAATAGAGAAGATGTTAACCTAGGGAGGTTATCTATCTTACCTATGTTTTAAATTTGCCAAGGGTAAAATATGCAATCTGTATGAAATTGTTTCCATAGCATCGACTAGGAAGTACGAGTACCTACATCAACTGTAGATAGAGGTATAACCTTCAAAAACAAGTGGAAGTAAATTCGATATTCGAGAAATAAAACGATGCATAACCGGTACCATTGGCTATTATTGAATCATTTTAAAAAGCCACATTTGACATAAGCTTCATAGTGAGGTGACATGTTTGAAAACCCAATTCTGTTGGATAAATCGATAAGAATTTCAAACATCTCTGAATCGAATAAACTGAAATTTATTCCTAAAAATATTTATAGATTAGGTATGTAAGTACTATAATTTTAACTGAACATTGAAATTCAAATTAAAAATTGATACAAATCCGTCTTTTATTTTTTTTCTATCGTGTTATAAATTTAGGAAACAATAAGACACGTACATTTTATCCGGTAAATTTACACAATCCAAGGTTATAATAATTCATACCCACCTGAAATCACAATTCATCAAATCACTTTTACCTAGGACACCAGTGACAGGCCAGTATCCATAGCATTAAGAACAGGGGACGAGACTGTGTGCGAAATTCTAAAAGAAAAATATGGACCCCATGGCTAAACAAGAATATCCTACACGGAAAAGCTATCGGGTTCCTTATAGGAAGCAGGTTATTTTCTGGTTGTCAGTTATCTCTGCCAATGGTTTTGAAATCAATTGGCTTTAAATACAAACAATCTGACAAGCGGTAAATCCTACTGAAACGCTACGATATTATTTTGAAGAGAGTTTGAAGAGAATTACTGATTTTTTTCAAGGATAATGCCACGTTCTTTTCCCTGTAAGTTGACAAACTACAAACTCAAACAAACAAAAAACAAGACATAGTGGGGTGGCTGGAAAGGAATGGAGTGGAAGCAAGAAGTCCAATCTTACTGAAAGTGGACTTATTGCACTTGGTAAATGCAACTAAGTCGTCCAATCCACGCTATGTAATTCATGAACTAGCTTTAGAATATGGGCACAAAGTCATAAGTTTGCCTCCCTACCACTGCCAATATAACGCTATTAAGCTAATTTGGGCACAAATAAAAGGAAATGCAGCGCGCAACAATACTGAGCCACCCTTCAGCACTGGAAAGGTGCTGAAACTGCTAGAAACTGCGTGTACAGATGTTAATTGTATAGGACTTCAGAAAATTCGTCGAGAAAACGAAAAACATTATATTGAACGACTTTCAATGTGATATAAGCATAGGCAATACTATTGAAAATGATTTAATCATATGTTTGAGGGCGGATAGCAGTGATGACAATGATTATGACACTGATAGTGTTCATCAGAATAAATACTTATTTTGTCAAATTATTGACATTGACACGTGACCAGCGGTGCTTTGGGGTCCACCAAGATCTTCGGGCACTAAGCCAACCTCACCTGCAAGCCGGTGTACCCGCTGAACAACAAACGTGACTCTGGTGCTGGCTTTCCTTTCGGGGGAGGGGGGTCGGACGGCAGTCGCCCTCGGAAAGGCCAAAAACACCACATCAGAAAATTAATGGCTATATTATTGGAACATGGGAAGGGTAGGACGCCGCCGCCCTATAGATAATTGTATGATCCTTAAATTTTTATTAAGTATAGATTATCATGGATAACTTCATCCCTGAATTAGGTTAAACATTCCTTCGCAAGTAATCATAGCATTTAATTTAAATTAACCGTTCATCAATCTTTTAATGTAGGTATTTGCATAATTTGTATTAAATACAAATTTTATAAATTCTTAGTTTTGATCATAGATTTATAGAAGAAAGGTTTTAATGTATAAAAAAAACCGGTTCTGGGTATCATCCCTAGTGTCAATGAAGAAAAAAGGTGCACTAACGTAACCTTGTAATGACGACTGTGCGACATGAGGAATAAATATACGATATTTTCTATAGTTTACGCGAATGTCACTCATTGAAATAAAACTATAACCCGCGCCATGTAACTTGGACCTAAAATGTGCTTTATACGCGCAGTACACATTGCTTGGGTGTCTTTTGAGGATAGCACGGGATGTTACTGCGGTAGATGAACTCAAATTCACCAAGCATAGACTATTACAAAGCAACCCGCGGGCGCCAGAGCCTCGTGTCTTACGATTTAGGTCCAAGATACGTAGCGCGGGTTATAGGTTCTTTTTAATGGATTCTATTGCGATTTATTTGTTAGTTGTCGGACTAAAAGTAACTGATAACAAATAAATCGCGATAGAATCCGTTAAAAAGTAGTTTTATTTTCATTTTCTTTCCCTATTTTCTTCTCCTATTTTCTCTCTCCATCCTCTTAAGGCTTTATCCACGGGGAGGCAGAGGTGAATCAACACCCACATTGCCACCAGTCATTGTATTCGGTCCCACGTAATAGGGGGTGAGCCTATTACCGTATACTGGGCACTATTGGGCACTACGTATACACTCGAGCCATCTGAGGATGAGTTTGAGCTGTCTGGTGTTAAACAGCCCTATCTCTAAGTCGCCTTGTACTACACCGCATGGGAAGAGATGGGGTGGCCCAAACTCTACTGTTTACGAACTATAATAAATTGGAAAAAGCGAAATCAATTCTCGGGCGGGACTCGAACCCGCGATCTTGCGTTCCCCCTGTAAGGGAAAGATCGCGGGTTCGAGTCCCGCCCGAGAATTGATTTCGCTTTTTCCAATTTATTATAATTTGTTTAGTTTAGCAAATTAGTTGCTTTAAAATTATCTCAATTGTTTACGAACTGTCGGACACTTTTTATATAGGTACTTTGTAAGGAATGCCGTTGGGGTCTGGGCAGATTTGGAAGTTTTCTTTTTAATTTAACAGTTTATTTCATCTTCGTTGGGTGGAGTATTTTGAAGATTAATCTGAAGATCATACGTCTTTGGATGTTTGGATCTACGTATGGGCTCGCGCGTTTAGCCATTTCGTATGGCTTCAGTCAAATATAGCTTTCCCATTTCAATACTCGCAAAATATTTTCAAGGCTGTTCCTTGAAAATATTTTTCGTGTATTGAAATGGGTTTTTATTGAAGTCTACTTACTTCATGTTTGACTCTGTTGAAATTATCACGACTGAACTGTAAAATTGCCTAATTTGGTCCCTAGTGCAATAAATATGCATTTTGAGCTATACAATATTTTGTTACTCCGTTACAAGGTTACGTTGTCAAATTTTGATGAAACTTCAAAAGGGGCATATTAAAATGATTTTATAGTAGTCACGTTGATCGTGGTTTTAACGATCGATCGATGAAAATATTCATTAAATTGTAAATTGTATTAATAAATCGAATACTGAGCACTTGTCATGTCATTATTGTCATAGAGTTCAAAAGACCATATTTAGTATTAACATTTTTGGGAAAACATAAGTACCGGCCCCGGCCACAACTCCACGGCACGGCGCGCGCCGTCCGCCGTCGCCGTCGACGGCGACGGCGCCGCGCCGTAGAAATTCACGGCGCCGCGGCGCCGTGCTACAAAATGGCTACAAAAAGTGGACGGTGTGTTGCAGGGGGCGATTCTCAATCGAAATTTCTCAGTTGGCGAGCGCGCAATGACATATTATAGTGTCTTACTAAAAATACGTCAATGTTATTAATTCACATGAATTATATTATTATTTATATTACAACATTTTACTTTAATATTTCAGTGATATATTAATAATATTTCATAAAATTACGAATTCATTATTAAAAACATATTTTTTGTGGGTGGCGCATTGTCGCAATTCTGATTAGTAACTAGATACGCAATTGACGCGAAAATCCGCCCCAACACAACATAGGATCACGGTCCTATGTTTCGAATCGTGTCTTTCAAAGACTGATGATACGTCAACCAAGAAGTTTAGTGACAGTGAGACAACAAACGTATTAAATATATGATGAAAGAGTGCGTTTTTCAGCCTCAAATATCAAAGAACAAACGGAACTACATTTCACGCTTAATTTTATTATTTCTATATTTACATTTCTTGAAATAAGATTAGGAAACGTATTATAAAAATTACAAACTATGTCAAATTTAGGGTTGTCAATACAAATAAAAATTAGTTTTCCCATGCATTTGGAAGATTTTAATTAATGAGGTGAACTTCTTTGCTAATATCAAAAATGAACTTTAGACAGTAATAATAATTATGTATAATTTAAATCGTATTACATATTTTAGTTATCTGAAGATCTAAGATGCGCGTTGGCGTACACTTTTAAGCATTTCGAGTATATAAGGTACCAGCCATCCTGCTGTACTGTTATGTCCTTTTTGTGGACATCCGAAGGGATACCCACACGATAAAGAAATAACAGACTTATAGTTTGGATGACATTATAGGCTACATTTTATCCCTGTACTTATAGGTTCCTCTAGATAGTTTTTATAATGACTATCGCATTGAGATTAAAAAACCCGACTGCAAGCTACTTTCGACCTTAATGACATTTCTTAAAAAATACGTTTTTTGACATGTATAGATGACGTTGATCACGAATATGAAAAAAAAAACTGGGTATTAGTTGCCGTCGATAAGGTCGAAAATGGCTTGCACGTATTTTTGGAGTCTCTGGGTTATAGTCAATGTAAAAAATAGGCGCAAGCCATTTTCGACCTTATCGACGGCAACTAATACCCAGTTTTTTTTTCATATTCGAGATCAGCGTCATCTATAGATGTCAAAAAACATATTTTTTAAGAAATGTCATTAAGGTCGAAAGTAGCTTGCGGTCGGGTTTTTTAATCTCAATGCGATAGTCATTATAAAAACTATCTAGAGGAACCTATACAGGGATAAAATGTAGCCTATATTGTCATCCAAACTATAAATCTGTCCTTTTTGTTGAGCGAAAATCCTCTCAGATACCCATAAAAAAGGACATAATCGCTAGGCAGAGAGATAGATCTTTTTTCTATACGATTTAGGTGGCAGACTAGCACACGGTCCACCTGATGGGAAGTGGTTACCGTGGCCTTTGGAGGTATGTAACACCCTCTTAATTTGAAATAATACGATTTAGTTATCCCGAAATTAGATTCTTGGGGATTGCGGAAATAGGATCTCTTTTATTTCATGCAAGCGGAGTCATGGTCAACGTCTTGTTATAATATTTACATAAAAATAGAAACAATAATAGAATCCGTTACAATTCGTTTTTTATTCTAATTTAAGTTCAAATTGCAATTTGGCTTTTATTCTTATCCTTATTTTTTGGTATACTTAGCTTCACTTTCTCACATTTGCGTTATTTTATCCGAAAAATAATTAATTGTGAAAGACATTTCAGATGTAATTTAACAATAATTATTTAGGGAAAATTTTCATATGGTACGCCACACTGAATTTTTCTCTGAATTAATATCGCCATTTCAATCAAACCGAGACGTCATCCGTCAAGCTCGCGACTAGTGTGAAAGGGATAAAATATAAATGTTTACTTCAGAACTTTTACGTTCGTAAAGCTTCGTAAAGGTTCGTAAAGTTTCGTTTTCAGGTTACAGTTTTTTTGATGTCGAACTATGAAGTCGACTACTCTAATTGGGGAATTGCCCTCCCTTATGTCACACTTTCCACGGCGCCGTAGAGATGTAGCCGGGGCCTTAGACTATACTTAAATATTCTGAAACCGAACTTAATCAATAATCCGTCCTTCTAATAATCCTTCCTGAACTGAAACCGAACTGGTGATATTTTCTTGGCAATCCTATGCCTTGTCTAAGCTAGATGTATTTGTGAAGAACTTTGAGTGTCGGCCATTCGACGTCTAGCGGTCTAGGTTTGACAGGCCCATTGAACATAACCTTGGTTTGGTCCAAGTTTACACCAGTTGCGTCCAGGGGTTCCATTCAGGCAGTAACTATAATGACATTGATGACTCAATCGATAAGGATAAGATAATTGGAGCAAAAATATTTTTTTCAGCGCTTCTATTCCAAAAGTGTCGCTTTGTTCCTCTATAAGTGAGAACAAAATAGCTCCTCTCTCTTTTAGCGGGCAGAAAAGGAGTCTGAATTTGGAACATTTATATTATTCTATCAAATCGAACGCCAATTGTATGGAGCGGGCACCAAAGGTCGTTTGGCTCCCAATATTCGAACCCGGCATTTTGGCTTCTTATATGTGCTACGAGTATAGTAGTTACAGTAACAGTGGCTACAGTATGACAGCCAACTGCTTGTGTGGTCATATCAGCAAAGTTATCAGATAATGACAAATGACGATGACCACAGCGTCTACCTTCGCTTGATGTAATTTATTAGTACGAGTGCCAATGCTATGGCATTCCTATGATAATTAACTTTTATTTTCCAGTACCGTGGGATTACGCTTTCTTTGATTTCATGTTACTGTCGCTTGACCTTTGAGAGCTTATTTACGTTGGTCACCATACTGTCCTATTATTTCACTTTTTGGATGCATATAGTCATGAAATTCTACACAAATACATATGTTTCGTTCTTCCTACAATTTCTGATCATCTGTATGACAGCTACAATAAGTCGGTGGTTAGCTTGTGGTCTATTGAGATACCAAATTGATTGAAAACAGGAAAATTCCACCGATTACATATGAAAGTGATACAGGACGGATGCTATATTAACATCGTCATTGTACTGGACAATACGTATTACAAATTTATCACAATGAGTGAATTGAATAAGCGGCAGTTACAGTCGGTGTCATGAGTCTTGAGTGCAACAGAACTTAATTTTATTTTTTTATTTTTTTGGGAAAGGTTTGAATTTTATTGTATAGAAATTGATAGGACTTGTTGGTAAAGTATATTTTATAATAGGTAGATGTAATAGTATGAGAATATCATCATTCGTCATTACAGTCCATAAAATAGATATTTGCTGGGTTACTCTTAAGATTGGGAAGAGAACTGGATAGAAGTATAGGTAACCAAAACTTTAATGATGAAATTAATTCAAACGGGTTAGATTCAGAGTTCTGAAGGAAGAATACCTGGACCTATTCAGAACTTAACATAGACGTAGTCGTAGGCAAGTTGTTCAAAACGTGATAATTATTGTGTTGAGAATGAGGTCGCATAGCGATATCGGAGACCGGCCAGAATTAGTAACAGGTGCTTTAATATTACATACAACTTTTTTATTCTACATTAGACATAATTTATCTTTCTGATATGCTTACGTCTGTTCAGCCCCGAAAGGGTAGGCAGAGGTGCACCGCGTATACAGCAGAATATCGCGGCCATAATAACTTCGTGTTGTGTTCTCGATCATAAAAGTGTATTTGATGTATAAAAAGCCTGTCTTTCGTCAGTGGTAAACTAGGCGCTCATTGCTACTTGCGATCAATGTGACCTTCAGTTTCAGCCAAGCCTCCGTCGCCGGTCATGTCGTTCGGTTCGGTATCGGCGTCATCGCAATCGTTTTAAGGCTATTTTGCAATCACTAGCAAATAGTAATATATGTTTATTTACGTCATACCTGTATTGATTCATTGAATTTATTAAAAGGTTTTATACCGTTCCATCATCATCCTCAGTTACGTCGAAAGCAGTGACGAAGGGTGAACATTTTCAAAAGGGAAGCTGGCAGAAACAAAACCCTACCTCTCATACGAGTACCTACCTATAATGATCTTAGCAATTTTTGTATGGAATTTTACCACCACTTCCAAAATTCCGCTTCCAAGTCTTTAAATATTTTAGTAACTATAACAGTTAATTGTCTAATCCATGGCATAGTATAACTTGCTTGCGATAGGACGTAGGTTTAAACTTTTTAATTTGTAACGTTTATTATGTTTGTGAACGTCAAATCTTTTCCAACATCTTTCTCTTATACTACAATGCTGAAATTTCCTTTTTAGGGTTCCGTAGCCAAATGGCAAAAAACGGAACCCTTATAGATTCGTCATGTCTGTCCGTCCGTCTGTCTGTCCGTCCGTATGTCACAACCACTTTTCTCCGAAACTATAAGGCCTATGCTGTTGAAACTTGGTAAGTAGATGTATTCTGTGAACCGCATTATGAATTTTACACAAAAATAGAAAAAAAAGGGTTAAATTTTGAGGGTCCCCATACTTAGAACTAAAACTCAAAATTTTTTTTTTAATCAAACCCATACGTCTATTATAGACAAGTTTCAACAGCATAGGCCTTATAGTTTCGGAGAAAAGTGGCTGTGACATACGGACGGACAGACAGACAGACGGACAGACATGACGAATCTATAAGGGTTCCGTTTTTTGCCATTTGGCTACGGAACCCTAAAAATGTGTGTGTGTGTCCCCTCTAACTTCTAAAATAAGAGAATGATAAATCAAAAAAAAAATATATATATGATGTACATTGCTATGCAAACTACCACTAAAAATTGGTTCGGACGAGATCCAGTAAGTAGTTTTTTTTAATACGTCATAAACCGCCTTTTCGCCTTTGCTCTTACGGAACCCTTCATGGGACGAGTCCGACTCGCACTTGGCCGGTTTTATTTTTTCAGTTCCAGTGGCCAGGAGATCCAGAATTTATATCTATAATTCGGGAACTTTTCAGCGGTCAACAACCCAGAATTAGAATTTTGTGTACATACGGCCGGACGGATACGGAAATAAGTATACACCTTTATGTAAAGGTGTGTAGTTATTTCCTTTCGCGTTTAAAAAAATATTATATTCCTTTATTTTATTGCAACAACAACAGCATACCATTAAAATTATAGTTGACTGGTTTAGAGGTCTTTTGGTGGCATCGTTTAGTAGTAATAAATTAATAATTTTCACAATAGATGTATTATTTAATAGCTCGGATAGTTTATTTTATTGCATTTCGAAGTTATTGCCTAGTAAATTTTTTAACGAATATTTTAGACTAGATTCATTTAAATAGCAATTTTGAGTGGTTGGTCTATATGTTGGCTAATATCTTGTACCTAATACATTAATGGCTAGCAAATTCAAAACCTATTATTACACATACACGGTAGATATTAATATCTCAGTAAGCACTATTAATGAATTAGGATATATTACAAACAATGGGTCGCATATAATTTTCATAGATCGTAGAACAAATAAAATATAATAATAATAATGATGTATGTACCTACGTAGAAATTACTTGTTCTGTTTCGTAAACGCAGAGCCAGAGCGTGAACAACTTGGAAATTTCACCCCTATGGTGCACACGAGCCTTTCCGTGCAAAACTGGGATCGTGCCGCGAAAATCGGATACTAGATTAATATGTAACTACTACATATGGATTCTTTTAATCACGTTTAGTTTTTTTAACTAACTAGGCTTACAAGTAGATATACTTAATACAAACGATGTTCACGATAAGGAAATGCAGAATAACGGAAATTTGATTTTTATTAAGTAAACTAATTGAGGTCCATTTAACTTAATTTGAGAGGAGTCATTACCTGAGTATTTTGAATGTTCTGCACATTTGTTATTTATTTTTACTGTAGGATTCGCGGGCTGCTTAGTGCGATGAAAAGAGAAAAGCGACAAAAACAGAGTTTAGAAAGAAGAAAAGAAATGTGTTTATAAAGAAAACTGCAACACACAAACACCCAGACCAATGCAAATAGACAAAAATATTTCACTGAGAGGGATTCGAACCTGCGCCCCCTTGCGTAACAGTCAAATGCCCTACTGACGCACTACGGTGCCCTACTTTAGTTTATCATCTTTTTCGGAAGATTTCATCAATGGTTTGGAACACTTGTTACTTAATATTATGTTCATTGTTTATATTATTAAACTGTAATGTAATGTAAGCATATTTAATCACGCGCAGTAAGTGAGTCTAATTAATTTCACAGAACTGAACATTATAATAAATTATAATAAATTGGAAAAAGCGAATTGTTATTATTTTTTATTTACTTTTGACATCCAAAGGTAGTGGCTTTAGTGAGTCTGAATCCATGGGGATATACCCAAACAAAATAGATACGACTCGCGTTAACAATATCAATGTTTATATAAAGGGTCGCGAAGACGCGATATTAGCTATATTGTCTAATCAGACTTTGGTTGCATGTATTAAAGGACCGTTACTGATATCGATCGCAAGGCTATGAGCTGAGGCAATTTTCATGTATCATTAAAGGTGAGAAATATACCTAACCATAATATTGTGTTCTTCACATTATGAACTAACAACAGTCAACGATGCAATGGCCGGCGCTTTGCCTTGTCCTAATTTATCCCATCACGAGTAAAAAGTACGTAGGTATGATACCTATTTACATCAGCGTCTTTTAGCAAGATATATTCTTTATGTGGTCGATAATTATTTATAGAAGTACCTATTGTAGTTGACCTTATCATATCATTGTACTTCATCCCAGTCACACTTAATGGTGACGGATGGCTTTGATTCGCGTATATTCATAACATAACTACAATTTTAGTCAGGCACTAGAGTTTAAATATCACCAATATATACAGGGTGTCCCAAAATTCAAGGATAAGCCGGCAATAGGGGGTGGCCCTACTTATGGCTGCTCAGGAAAAAATAAGAAAAAAAATATATCTCTATTTTTTTTTTAATTACTCGAACTTTTTTAAAATCCCTCGAAATTCGGTACCCTTAATGATATTTTCAACTACCAGGTCCACAATTTTGCAAATATTTTTGAACTCTTTTCTGTATTAGCAAGCTAAGAAGCATCCATCACCACCCTGAAAAATTATAGGATATTTGAAGTTATTTTACAAAAATAAGTCAAAATATTTTTTTGTCGTCAAATTTTCATACATTTTTACTTTCGACCCACTTTATCTTATCTCGGTGGAAAAAAAAAGTATGGACACCACTGTGGCATTCTTTTCCAAAAATTGGCGCAATTATCCAAGATTTCAAAATGGTATAATTTGGGTATGATACTATAAAGAAATACTAAAAATTTTTTTTTTTTGTAAATAAGAATCACATTTTATACATTGCTCTTATTGAAAATCACCAGATTTACTTTGTACACAATGCATTCATCCTCAATAAAAAATCATTGACGGGACTTGTGACAAAGTGGTAACCGAGTAGGTTATCACATTACGAGGTTAAGCAACATAAGCCAGGGTGGTTTTCGGATGGATGACCATTCTTAAGACATTAAGACACCTCCGTCCTCTGTTTCTCAGAGAGTACGTTAGCTCGTAGATCCCGGTGGCCATATATGAGTATCTATGACAGTTAGTCGGACCCCTAAAAGTCCAACAACTGGACTCACTACATAACTTTGATATCGCCAGTGGGTTGTGGAGGTCAGGTGGCAGTCGCTTCACGGCAAATTTCGCATTTCTGCTGTTTCACAGTTAGCCGGGAAATCCGAGGCTCAGAGTTTTATTGGAATTGTTTTAAGAACAATTAGGTTTCCGAAAGCAATTGCAATGCTGGACTAGTTTCATTCAAATATCAATGCGGCTACGGATTATATTTCTGACAAAAGAAATGCACGAAAAATAAAATGTTTTAATGCCGGTGGCAAACAATTAAAAATGTTAAATAAAAAAAATATTAACAATAATGCAATAATTATAAAATTATACCATTATGTTTGTTTAATATTTTAACAGTATGGATTTTCATCCTCTGAACCTTTACAAAATACAGAGTCGGATTTTATGGTTAACTGTGAAACAGCAGAACCGCGAAATTTTCCGTGAAGCGACTGCCACCTGACCTCCACAACCCATTGGCGATATCAAAGTTATGTAATGCGTCCAGTTGTTGGACTTTTAGGGCTCCGACTACCCGTAACAACTGTCATAGATGCTCGTATGGCCACTATGATCGACGGCCTAACGTACTTTCTGAGGAATGGAGGTGTCTCAATGTCTTAAGAATGGTCATCCATCCGAAAACCACCCTGGCTTATGTTGCTTAACCTCGTAATGTGATAACCTACTCGGTTACCACTTTGTCACAAGTCCCGTCAATGATTTTTTATTGAGGATGAATCCATTGTGTACAAAGTAAATCTGGTGATTTTCAATAAGAGCAATGTATAAAATGTGATTCTTATTTACAAAAAAAAAAAAATTTTTAGTATTTCATTATAGTATCATACCCAAATTATACCATTTTGAAATCTTGGATAGTTGCGCCAATTTTTGGAAAAGAATGCCACAGTGGTGTCCATACTTTTTTTTTTCACCGAGATAAGATAAAGTGGGTCGAAAGTAAAAATGTATGAAAATTTGACGACAAAAAAATATTTTGACTTATTTTTGTAAAATAACTACAAATATCCTATAATTTTTCAGGGTGGTGATGGATAGCCATGCTTCTTAGCTTGCTAATACAGAAAAAGAGTTCATAAATATTTGCAAAATTGTGGACCTGGTAGTTGAAAATATCATTAAGGGTACCGAATTTCGAGGGATTTTAAAAAAATTCGAGTAATTAAAAAAAAAATAGAGATATATTTTTTTTCTTATTTTTTCCTGAGCAGCCATAAGTAGGGCCACCCCCTATTGCCGGCTTATCCTTGAATTTTGGGACACCCTGTATACACGGCCTCTTTACAATTATATATAATAAGGATAGATATAAGTATTAAGACAATATTTTGGTTTTTTGGGCGCTTTTCTGTTTAGATAGAGATAGGCTAGGCATAACAATGCTGAGGTACGCTGGGCGTATAAAAAAATTGTGCGTCGAGGAATTAACTATGTGTGAAGTAAGTAGAAATGAACCGGAGGTGTTATAAACCGTTAAAAATGAGACACCTCCAGTTCAATTGAATTACCGAAATCCTAATCTCAATTATACAACTGACATGCGAAAGATCATAGGGAGTACTACACTGTGGTCCTGATATTGCTTAATAGCTCTTATAAACTTCCTGTCTAATTCGGCCAACGTTTCTGGTATTTGTGATTATGTGCTGTCCTTCTTATTGGGTAATGTGGACAATGATGGCGGTACATCAACAGCTGTGCAACACGCTACAGGAACTGGAGTCATTAACCAATTTAAAAGAAGACTTTGGACATATTCGACTTGGTTAATTTCGGTGTTCGTGGTAACTTGTTCCTATTTGGTAGTACACGAAAAAATTCCTACGGACATCCATCCCGAAGCATTTGGTGTTCATGTAAAAGATTACTTGTTTGACTCACAGTACCTGCCTACTATTTTTTCCCACTCTAACTTTAAATATGCTTGCCACCTGTGCCGTATATGGTTGTATCAATCAATCAATTAGCCTACTGTAGTCCACTGCTGGACGTAGGCCTCTCCCAATACGCGCCACGTTTGCCGATCCTTCGCCTTCCGCATCCAGTCCGTCCCAGCCACCTTTCGCAGGTCATCAGTCCATTATAGCTAGGGGGTGTCCCACCTTCCGTTTACTTTCGCGCGGTCTCCACTCTAGGACTCGTTTGCTCCAACGGCCATCAGTCCTTCGGCAGATGTGGCCAGCCCACTGCCACGTCAGCTTGCTTATTCTGCGAGCTATGTTGGTAACTTTGGTTCTTTGTCGGATAACCTCGTTGCGAATTCTATCCTTCAAAGAGACTCCAAGCATAGCTCGCTCCATAGCCCGCGACTTTTAGGTCACGGACTAACCCCACCGTCAGTGGCCACGTTTCGGCACATTAGGTCATAACAGGCAGGACGCACTGGTCGAAAACCTTTGTTTTGAGGCATTGCGGCAGGGGGGGAGGAGAAGACCCGGCGCAATTTGCCAAATGCTGCGCTCACCCCAGTTGGATTCTTCTGGCTGCTTCTTTCTCGAAGTTGTTTTTACCGAGCTGGATAACTATGGTTGTGTGTCGACGTCATATAGTAATAACAACAGTGGAAAACTGCGTTTCTATAAAGTTAATTCCTTACCAGTTCACGTGTTTCCCTCCTCCTACAGTCCCGGGTCCTTTAAGCGGGGCGTGAAAAAGCATCTCATGAGGCAGTCAAGCTGATTGCCACCATTGTAACATGGTACGTGTATATAATGGTGACCCTCTTTTTCTAAAACTTTGCCCTCAGATTACCATCAGCTTACCATCAGGCGAAGCGAAGTTAAATTAACGTGTCCTAGATAAAAAAATTATCCGAATTTTAGTCCTAATTTATATAAATTACCTTCTAGAACTTTCAAGGTAGGTAGGTAGGTAGGTACAGGTACCTACCTAAAAATCAAATGTTGGTTAAGCCGTTTCGAAAAAGTATGGTTGCAGACACGAGAATTGTAAATATGTATTTGAAGATATATAATAGGTAACATACATTATACTTTGTACATAGTGGTATTACGTGAGTGTAACAGCTTTGTCAAATCTAAGGAAATAATTTTATGACAAACCTCTCACAGATTCTTAACTAAGTACCTACTTCATGTCTAGACAACCTTTTAGATATTTTGCGATTTAACAATGGAGTTGATTCACTATTTAAATTAGTCTTTGCACAAATGGTATTGCTTACTCAGATGACTGTAGGCGAGTTGGTAATGTATCGTTATTTACGGAAACATTTCCAATCACTCTTTTAAATTTGGTTTTCACGGTGGCGATGGCGGCCGAAGCAGTTTGTGTTGTTTAGTTACTATACAGAACAAAACAATAAAATTGATTCTATTATTAAGTTTAAATGTTATGAATTAGTATTATTCACAGCTCAGGCGTTCAATTAACTGCCTAGTTTGTTAACTGACGTCTCCGCTACGCGCCGTTCCCGTTAGATTAGTTAGAAGGCTAATCCTTCTAACCTAACCTTTCCAAATCGGATTGATTTCTCGGATTGATTTCTCGGATTTCTTTCTTATTTCTGGGAGATAACCCATCGTAATGGCCTAAGCATTAGCCATCCAGTTTGTTAAATGTTGTAACAGACGATATGGCTGAACGTCATTCAGGCCGTTAATTGAACAGCGCCGTTTAATTAACAGGAAGGCAGTTAATTGAACGGTTGATTAAGCTAGTTTGCTGCCACATATCTATAATAACTTCTTTTGGTGTGCCTTGGCGTGACTAGGTGCGGTGTAGGTAATGCGTGAGTGATACTCTTGGCAATCATCCATTAGCGACGATTACCCTTTATCATCAAGTCCGGTTATGTGTCACAACTTAGGACTACAGAAGAAAAATGAATGGCGCTATGATATAATACGTAGTACCATATCGTACCGGCATTAATTTTTCTTTAGTTAGTAGTAGTTCTACTAAGTCATATTACAAGATTATATAAACAAACAGCTGGCACAAATCTTGCATTAGATTATTCTGTGTAATAAAATATAACATAATTATATAGATAGGTCCCTAAGTCCCTAAGTTCGTCGGGGCTAAGTCAACCTCACCTACAAACCAATGCACCTGCTGATTGAGACGCAAGTAAGAGGAAGAAGAGCAAGCGGATCTCAGGCTCCGAGGTGGAATCCGGGAAGATGATGTTGAACTTTTTTGAAAGGGTAACGTAAACTATAAATGCTTGGAACACGCATTAATTTTCCTATTTTCCTCTTTTTAGGTATCGTAATCCTCAAGAAAGTTATGGAATAGACTTTACATATCAATTCGTAAACTACAATTAATTTCTTTATTCTGGCTAAACAATCTTTCACCACCAATCACCCAAAAATTTCATAATTATTTACAAAAAAAAAGATGTTAACCTATAAATTCCGTTTAGTGACAACCGGTTTCACAACGAATGCATTCGTTTATCTTAGAACGACTGACAAGATCTCTTACTTAACATGTTTTATTTGAATATGTAATTTTTATTGAACTGTGTCATGAGAAAAGACCCACTTCGGTTCCGCTCTCAATTTTTGTCTCCACTTGAATCTGTGTAGGCAGGCGACAAAGAAGATATGGTTGCACCTTTACATACGTATCTCCTTTTTCGACTGTAACTAATACATAGAGATGTAACATTATTTATTATCGTTGGGGTATCTTTGAGACCCAAGTTAATCTCGCCCTGCTTTCGTTTAGCCCTGCTAAACGACGGAGGAGACTCTTATGCAAGGTTTCCTGTCGGAGTTGGGAGGCGAGACGTTAGTCTCTCGGAAAAGTCGACTAATCAAAAATAATAATGCGAACCTCAGGCACCAAAATGTAAACTTAGAACGCAACTGGATGAGGAGCACCTGCGAAAGGGACATTGGGCGAAAGGATCATTTTGCGACCTAGAGACAATTTGCGAAAAAGTCACTTAAAGAACCTGCATATAGACAATAGTTATTTGTTATACAAGAGTGCAAAGTTGCTTTTTAACCGCGTGCTCATTTTTGATGACCGAGCAAGCGAAAGATTCTAAATTTGAATCACGAGCGTAGCGAGTGATTCACAAATTAGAATCTTGAGCGTTAGCGAGGGAATCAAAAGAGCACAAGGTGAAAAATCTTTGCACTCGAGTGCAACACGTAACTTTTCATCCCACCTCAGCGAGGAAATAATGAAATGCTTCTCCTTCCTAGCGTTAATTCCCAGTCAGCATCCGAAGCTTTCACCTCGGAGTCCGGGGTCCGCTTTACCAGTCTTAACTGCGGATTTGGCTGGACCTCGATATTTGCCGTGAAGCGACTGCCATCTGACCTCCACAACCCAATGATGACATTAGGCGATATCGAAGCATTGCAGCCAGACCGTTGTTGTTGAACTTTTTAGGGCTCCAACTACCCGTAACGACTGCCATAGATGTTCGTATGGCATCCGTGACCGACGGCTTAACGTGCTCTCCAAGGCACGACCAGACCAATGCAAATACCCATTTTCATGCATAAAAAATATTTGCACTGAGCGGGGATCGAACCCGTGCCTCCTGCGTAGCGGCCGCGTTCAATACCACTACGCCATGGAGGCTGTATAATATGTGTATTAATACTAGTAATAAAATACAACAAAATAAAAATTCAACAACAATGTCAACAATATGACGTGAAAAAAATTGATGCGCGCAAAGCAAATTAAAAAAAAAGTACACCAAGGAGGTTACGAGTCTGAGTTTTTCATGAATTAAAAAAAAGTTGTATGATAAATTCGGCACCATAGAGGTAGAAGTAAATAGGTTTAATGATGTTTCGAGTCCACAAACCTAGTACACACGATGTTCTAAATTCAAATTTACTTTACCTCTCTAGAGGATAAAAACGACTTTTACGCTCAGTTATCGAAGAGCAAAAATAGTCTTTCCGAGATGGTGGGATGAAAACATATTTTTCATCCCACCATCTCGGAAAGAGTACTTTTTTTCTTCGATATCTGAGTGTAAAAGTCGCTTTTATCCTCTAGAGTGGTAAAGTAAATTTGAATTTAGAACATCGTGTGTACTAGGTTTGTGAACTCAAAACATCATTAAACCTATTTACTTCTACCTCTATGGTGCCGATTTATCATACAACTTTTTTTTAATTTATGAAAAACTCAACTCGGAACCTCCTTGGTGTACCTACTTTTTTTTTTAAATTTGCTTTGCGCGCATAATTTTTTTTTAACGTCCTATGGTTGAACATTGTTGTTGAATTTTATTTGTTGATATTTTATTATTAGTATTATTACACATAATTATTATACAGCCTCCGTGGCGTAGTGGTAGTGAACGTGGCCGCAACGCAGGAGGCGCGGGGCCGATCCCCGCTCAGTGCAAATATTTGTATGCATAAAAAGTTCAACAACAACGGTCTAGCTGCAATGCTTCGATATCGCCTAATGTCACCATTGGGTTGTGGAGGTCACATGGCAGTCGCTTTACGAAAAATATCGAGGTCCAGCCAAATCCGCAGTTAAGACTGGTAAAGCGGACCCCGAACTCCGAGGTGAAAGCTTCGGATGCGACTGGGAATTAACGCTAGGAAGAAGAAGCATTTCATTATTTCCTCGCTGAGGTGGGATGAAAAGTTACGTGTTGCACTCGAGTGCAAAGATTTTACACCTTGTGCTCTTTTGATTCCCTCGCTAACGCTCAAGATTCTAATTTATGAATCACTCGCTATGCTCGTGATTCAAATTTAGAATCTTTCGCTTGCTCGGTCATCAAAACTGAGCACGCGGTTAAAAAGCAACTTTGCACTCTTGTATAACAAATAACTATTACGGCTTCATTAGTGTTTCAAGTGAGCATTGAAAAAAAAAACTTAAGAAATATTCACTGTACAGTTTTCCTTAATATGGTTTTATACACCATTAGATTTATTTTTAATAGGTTCCATATAAATGCAATATATTATACCATGCGTCAGATGAATTCAAAGAATTCTCTCATCATAAAAATGTAAGCAGATACAGCGTTATAAGTAAATACACTTATCTGCCTGCCTCTGTGGCGTAGCGGTAGTGAACGCGGCTGCTACGCAGGAGGCGCGGGTTCGATTCCCGCTCAGTGCCAATATTTGTATGCATGAATATAAATATTTGCATTGGTCTGGGTGTTTCTATGTATAATATGTATGTATTTACAAAAAAAAAGTATCTAAGTATGTATATCCGCATTCTAGATTCCATAACACAAGCTAATTAAGCTTACCATGGGTCTAGAAAGCGTTGTGTAGAATGTTGTGGAATATTTATTTATTTATTTATTTACTGCATTTATTAGAATAATTAATAGTTTAAGGGTCTATAGTCATCAAATTAATCAAATCCTAGTCATGATGCCACCACGTGGAATATAAAATTAAACGTCTATTTTTTAATCAACTTCTGTATGTAACGTGAGCCCGTGGCCGATTTGCTAGTAGGTACCTTCTAACTTAATACCTATCCAAAGACAAAAAAAAATGATGATGGGATTCAAACCCGTAACTTGTCATTCGCAAGACCTTCGTAACTGCCGCTTATGGCTAATAGTATTATTAATAGATAGTCATAACAGAGCTGAAGGGGTAAATAAAGAAAATTTTAATATTTTTGTTTGTTTGTCTTTATGTCTGTTTGTTCTGGGTAATCTCCGATGTGGCTGGGGTGATTTTGACGGGATTTTTACTGTAGGTACAGTACGATTAAAATCAGTTGAACATTCGGTCAACCTCGGTAATTGTCGTGAATCCCTCGTCTCTTACATAGAGTTATCAATTTACAGATATGACCTTTAATTATATTACCCGTTGTCATAATAAATACAATACAAGCACGATATGAGCAACAAAACCTCCTTTGTAGCTCAAAACTAACACAAAAATATTGAAATATATGAAAAATAATTGATTTATTTGACGTATATGATACATTTTATGATTATGAACGCTAATTTCATTCGTGAACATATTCGATTCTATCAAATTTTATCAAAATTAACTTACAGTAGTTATGTATCATGGCTTCAACAAATTTAAAGCGTGGTAAAATAATTGTTGCTCAGTCTCGTGAAATTTTAATAAAGAATTTAATTTATTTAAAAAAGAAGAAAATTTACTTTCTACTTTTTTAATTGATAAAATATCAACAAAAATCGGTAGAAGTCGGTTTCTTAAATTTTTAATTTGATGATTATTATCAATTATTATTAATCCGATGTAATATCGTTCTGTTACTTATGTACATAATTAAGGTAGGTGTGAACATAAATTTAAGATTAGCCGGCTGAACTTAGGTTTATCTTCGAGAAGCAGCTAAAGTTCGATAACATGTTAGTTTGCGTCGGGATATTTCATGTTAGCCGGTTAATGTGCACATTAACCGAAACGAAACGGCTAAAAATGTATTCGTTCTACCTTTCAGTTCAAATGATTGATTAGGCAACGCCTGCTGCCGGTCTATATTTAATTGCGTATGGCTTTACGAGACTTCAATTTCTTGGTCATAAAAAAAAAGAAGAAACTAACATTAACACCTCGTCGAAGATAAATCTAAGTTTAGCCGGCTAATCTTAAGTTTATGTTCACACCTACCTTTAGCCGTAACATATCTAAGGTAAACGCTTCTAATTCCGTGGTATTTTCACCAAATCTCGAAAGAACCTCAAAAATTAAGTATTCATTGTAACTTTTTTTTACATAAGGCTATTTTTATTAGAAGTGTAATCTATCTTATTTTTTAAAAATACCAAGCAGCTAAAGTTCGATAACATGTTAGTTTGCGTCGGGATATTCCATGTTCAGCCGGTTAATGTGCACATCCGAAACGAAACAAATGATTGATTAGGCAACGCCTGCTGCCGGTCTATATTTAATTGCGTATGGCTTTGCGAGACTTCAATTTCTTGATGGTCATAAAAACAAAAAACCACGGAGGCCTAAGTGGACACTTTGATATTTGCACTATTAGCGGCATAGAAAAGCTGAAATGAGAGTGATTATTCCTTTCCCATTTCCTTCTACATTTTTAGGGCCTGCGGTTAGACTTAACTTTAGCCGGCTAAAGATAGAAGAAACTAACATTAACACCTCGTCAAAGATAAATCTAAGTTTAGCCGGCTAATCTTAAGTTTATGTTCACACCTACCTTTAGCTGTAACATATCTATGTATTTTTTTATTTAATGTATACAAGTATAGCTATACTTGTATACATTAAATATAAAATATCGCGTACATTACCGCGATTTCTTATATCTTCAAATTCATTAATTATTGAAGCTTCAATAAATAATGAATTTTCAAATTCATGTCGCTTCTCTATAATTTTCTTAGTTCTGTGGTTAGTCATGTCATCTTGGCAGATGGTATACATTGCGTTTAGGATACTTCAAATAGAATGCTACATAAAAGAAATCGCGGTAATGTATGTCGTGTCATTTCCGTCTCCGAATTTAGGCGATTATACCCGAAAAAAGCCGAATGTTCAACTGATTTTAATTGTACTGTACCTAACTGATGTTATAAGGCGTAACTTAAGCTACTTTTATTTTGGAAAAAGTATTAGGGGCACAGCTAGTTTCAAATATGATATTTTATAAATTACGATAACAATAAAGCCTCAGAAGCTTAGTGATTATAGAGGAGTTTATGAAAGAGAGGTCCAGAGTTCTAATCTTGGCCATTACAACACGGACGCGAACCCATTTCTAACACAAGCAATTTAGCTTAGGGTATTAGATAGCAATTTTCGTTGCTAGTATTTAAGGATAGGAGTGTGGGCCGGCCCGTACTCGTATATATTATACATACCTACATAAACTGACGCCTGTAGGCAGAGGTGCATTATCACTTATAACCTACATTTCACTAACTATTAGTCCCACGGGAGCGATCCTTTTGCCGTAAAGCGGGCACTTAGTCATGGGCTGTACCTATGTTTACTGTCGGATGCAGACAGTTGTCAACGTATGTCGTAAACGTCAAATCTCATACATTCATCATTCTACATAGTATTCCACAATACGTCGTCGGCCAATGATTATGTCTAGAGGGGCAGCCCTATCCCTTAAGTCGCCTCCTATGACGTGACACTCACAGAAAGAGATGGGATCAGGCGCGGTCAGAGGGGAGGGGGGGGGGGGGGTCACACGGGACAGGACCCCCACAAAACCATGCACGTCATATTGAAAAGTCCCAGTACGAGGGGAGGGGGGGTTAAATTTCTTAAGGAATTTCCGATGGGGTGGCACTATGCTACTCTACCGGGAACCAACAAGGCACGCATGTTTTAACTGTACGAAATTCGAATAAAAACCACCTATCTTTATGGGTAAGTGCGATACGAACATAAAGGTCTAGTACGAATAGAATCTGTGCGAATGGGAAGTACTAATCAAGGCGACGTAACTCTTGTTAACTCATTTACACACACAATTACTACTACTTACAGCAGCGTACATCATGTTTGAAGCTTACTCACCGTTTATGTGACAATAAAGAGTAATAGGAAATCCAATTTTTCTATTAAACCATTTTGAAGTCTACTGTGTCCGCATTCTTATTTTTTAACATTCGTGCGAGCGTATTGTACTCGCACATCTGATTCACCAAGGGCAGGCTCCACTACACTTGTATTGTCAAGCTCATTGTCTGCAATAGCACACAACCGTTGTGAGGCCTTGAAAGATATTTCGACAGATCATTTTTTATTTATAAATTGCGCCTGAATATTCCCGAAGGGGTAGGTAGAAATGTAATAAAACCTACATTTCGCCATTTGGTGAAATCTACTGGAATATGTAGGTATGTGTGGTTTTCATACATAAATATGGGCCAAAGTTTTTCAATGTCATATGTTCTTGTACGAAGTTTTGGCGTTGGTTTTTCTCCAGGGATTAGGAGTTCAGATGGCAGTCGCTCTCGGAAGAGTCAACATGGAACAAACAAATTGTGTGTAGAAGAACGGACAAGGGCTTAAAAACGTAATTTATCGGTAATTTGATTTGGATGCAACTGGATTGATATTGGCATGGAGCAAAAGATGACGGCTCTACCCCAAACCACTGTAGCAACGTAGAGGAAGGATTGTATTTAGGGGTTACGAAAAACAAAAATCTGCCAATAACCTAACGTATCAGATGTAGAGGCGTTCAGGCCCTCGATTCTGCTTAGGGAAAACCACTGTCGTGCCAGAGTCTGCAAAAATTAGCATTAAATTTTAGACTTTATTTCTATACAATTAAAGCCCAAAATTAAATGACAATATTTTCATTACACGCTTTCGTTCACTCTATAAAAAGCCATTTAATTTTAAACTTTAAATACTTACATTTCTATAAAGGCTAAAAGCAAATGGAATTCTCTTGCAGTCTCTGTGGTGTGACAGTCGTTGTGAGTAGAATCGAGGCCCTGGTCATTCCAACTATTAGGTAATCTGTGCCCTGGTGTCTCACTTGCGCTTCCCAAGACACAGTGAGGTTTTAGTAAGTTCAAAACAGACTTGACGAAGGTATACGAAGATTTCGTATAGAAAAATGTAGGTACCTAATTTATCATAATCTTAGAGTTGTTTTTGGGTTGCATCGGAGACTTTTACTTCGGGGCCTGAGATCCTTTTATTTTGACTTTTACAACTTATAAGGAAGCACAACCGTACCGGCTTGTGGTGATGTTGGCTACTGGCTTGGCACAGTAGGTGTAGGTGGCGCCTCATATATCCATACATACCTATGCAAAAATGTACTGATCTACGTGTGCAATTTACGATTAGCATCACAAGTTTGATCCGAATAGTGCAACTGTTTGTTTTTCGATATGAACGTGACATTCTATGTGCATGATAGATACGTATTTCCACGAAATAAATCGCGATAGCGAAAAATAGTTTTATTTCAAAGCTAAACAGACTTTAGTACGTTAGTAGATGCAAGGTCGGCGTACAGTACACATTCAGGTTTCGCTGTCATATTATTGAAGTGTCGACCGTCAAGTAGATAATGATTACGTGCGAAACAATAGGCATGCAGATGCAACACGCTAGTCAATGACCCTAGATGCAAAATATAGATACCGATAATAGGTTTAATTTCTTGCATCTATGTTGTTGGTAATTAAGGGATTACATACCTACATATTTGAGGAGAGATCATGGTCAGGCGCGCTCACTGTTTGGTAAACAGTCAGACCAGTGGGTTAAGCTACCTAGGCATAGTTGCCATTTTGGAAAAGTGACCACTTAGTGGTATTTCATCTGAGCGGAAGCGCTTAGAAGAAAAACTCGAAAAAGTCGGTCCCGGCTGTCAATTAGTCAAAATGAAGGCTTTTATGGGTGACATGAGCAACTCTGTCAGTGGTTGGCCACTAATCACAACTCAGGCTGGGAGATCAGACGGCAGTCGCTCTCAAATAGCCAAAAAATCAAGTTACCTACATACTTCGAGAAGAAGGCGTCGAATGTAACCGTGACTGACGCAAGGATGATGATGATGATGATGATCATGATACCTACATACTTGTATACTCACCACTAAGCACCACAATCCTTCAACCACTGATTTGGTTTGGTACCGGCTTCAACAGAAAAATAGTACGCGCATTTTTGTCTTTTGCAATTAAATTTGTACACAGCGGTATCTAGACCATAGCTTGTGTTATCAAGAATGCGGACAAATATGCTTACATTTATTTTATAAATACATAGCATACATATTTACATGTTATACATAGAAATACCCAGACGTGGGAGCGGGAATCGAACGCGTGACGTAGAAGTCGAACGCCCAAGCCCAAAAAGTAAAAAGCAAGTGACATCCTCCGTGGTGTAGTACCACGGAGGATGTCACTTCCTTTTTCACTGCCTGGGCTTTTTTGCTTTGCATCTATCTATGATTTTAATATTATTAGGATACGTGTGTAATATTCATTTAACTAAAACATTATCTAGATAACTTAACGATTAATATAATTTGATCATATTTAATTTTGCAAGTTTAAACATAACAACGCGACAAATACTATTAATTCTAAATTGGTGAATTTCAGTTTGACATCCGCATAGCGTCTTCGTATGCCCGCTTAAAAAGTCTGGGTTTACAGGAGAACGGCATTCCTTGCGTGGGTAAACAATTTAAAGAATTTACTGTGCTGTTAAAAAAGGTTGTGTATTGTTGCTACAATTTTGTTTACAGTGGAGGGAACAAGGTCGGAAAAGGAATATAAACAACCATGTTACACAGCGCTACACAGACCTACAAGCATAGATTGTACTATGAATTCTAGGACACAGATAAGTAAGTATACTTAGATATATAAGGAATTGAACCTATGGCCCTTGAAGTAGCACTAAAACGTTCTAATGCCACGCCACATAGGTCGATAAAATAATATTCTAACAATAAAGTAATAGTGTATTGCAGTCCACTGCTGGACATAAGCTCCCAATGCTGAGAAGCTTTAGCCTACCGTTTCCACGCTGGCCAGATAGGTTCGAGTTTTCCTTCTCTCGCAATGATATCCTCTGCATATTTTTCCGTTAGTCGCCTCCTACGACACCTTTCGGATGAGATGGGGTGGTGATACTTGTATTCTTTCTACATCACCACAAGGATTAAATAAATTACTGTCTACATATACACTAAAAATATAGTATAGTGGGACTTTTTCTTTTAAATTAATTACGGTACATTTTTCATACGATAGACCTCGTTTAAAGAATCCAGTACCATATAAGGCATCGAGTTATGTTTAAATAATTACAACTTAAAACGCAAGTTGTTTATTCAGATATTTATGTCTACTACCTACCGTCTTGGAGAACGCATCGTGCAGTGAGGGTCAAGAGTGATGCCAAAAGTCCTCTCGATCATACAAATATGTCCAAGGCCAGCTCCGGTCCTTGTTATTTAATGTGCACTGATATCGAGAATGTACGTTAATTTTAAGGCGAAATATTGTAAAAAAAAAAAATCGACAAACCCTGCTCTGAAAACTGGATATTTACCGAAGCAAGGACTGGTATTTCATCATCATTCTCTGAGCCTTTTCGCAACTCAGTTGGATTTCCAGTCTAACCGTGATGCGGTTGAACTTCGATATTTTTCGTGAAGTCCACCTGACCTCCACTAATATTATAACAACTGAATCAGAAGACTGTGGAACGGAACTGTATCAATATTCTGGTAAATCAATGAACAGAACACCGTAGTTTACGGTTGGTATAAGGTGTTTTCTTTGTCGAAGGTTTTTCTAACGAAAGGGGATCAAATTTTACAATACTTAAATAATCGCTCTGCTTGAGGTTATCTCAAAAATGCATCAAAATAGAAATTTCATGATATGTAGATACTTAGAATTCCTTATTACGGGAAATCTTAATGTAAATTCTAACAGGTGATTACTATATAACTATTAGAATAAATTATGATAGACTCGAGTTGTGGCTATTGCTCAATTTCTTGTTGATCAGTTACCGTAAAATTTGTCGGCAGTCGATGACGTCCATTATTGACGATTTAATCAAACGTTTGTAATGCAGTTAAAAGTTTGAACACTCTAAGCCGAGGTCTCACGAAGGGTGCAAGGTTATTTTAATGCCAGGACCGGTTGTAGTTTATAAATGTTATTTTTTATAGGTATTTACTTTACTGTATCGTGTGCAGGTATTTATACCTCAATGCCAATTGCGTGAGCTTGCTGACGTAGTTTGTATCATTAAGTTTTCAAATGTTTGTAACAACTAATTACGAGAATTCTGATCATAACATCAAAGAGGGGCATAAATCACTGCATTGTTAAGATAACTGATGATATGACAAGCTATAATGAAAATAATTACTTATGTATTATATAATTAATTGCAGTTTTTCTATCAATAAATAAACAATTCTTCGCTCATTATTATTTATGTATTGTAAATGTAACTACGTGATGATTGTATGTTATTTTATATACCTATATTAATAATACCTACAACGTTAGATATTTAATACTTATATTATTATGAGATATATTATTATTTTATTATCTTCTGCTTTAATTCATCTGCACTGTTTCCTTTTTCATTTAGTTTATATCTAAGTTGGAAGCACCTAAAAAAGGGATTTATCTAAATAACAGCATAGTTAAGTTAACGTATCGGCTTACTGGTTCTTCTACATAATATTTTAGTACAAAATTGCGTTTAAAGTCTAAAATTGTAATGTAACGGTTGGCATTGCCAGGAGACTATGTTTTTAGGGTTCCGTAGCCAAATGGCAAAAAACGGAACCCTTATAGATTCGTCATGTCTGTCCGTCCGTCTGTCCGTCCGTATGTCACAGCCACTTTTCTCCGAAATTATGAGGCCTATGCCTATGCTGTTGAAACTTGGTAAGTAGATGTATTCTGTGAACCGCATTAAGAATTTCATACAAAAATAAAAAAAAGGATAAAATTTTGGGGGTCCCCATACTTAGAACTGAAACTCAAAAATTTATTTTTCATCAAACCCATACGTGTGGGGTATCTATTAGGTCTTTAAAAATGCTATTGAGGTATCTACTATATTTTTTTTCTAAACTGAATAGTTTGCGCGAGAGACACTTCCAAAGTGGAAAAATGTGAGTCCCCCCCTCAAACTTCTAAAATAAGAGAATGATAAATCTAAAAAAAAATATATGATGTACATTGCCATACAAACTTCCACCAAAAATTGGTTTGAACGAGATCCAGTAAGTAGTTTTTTTTAATATGTCATAAACCGCAATTTTCGCCTTTGCTTCTACGGAACCCTTCATGGGCGATTCCGACTCGCACTTCGCCGGTTTTATTTGTTGTAGGTTAATAATTGTATGTGTTTGTAACCAACTTTGGCAACAAATACGCTTGCTTTTTACTTATTGCATTATTTTCTAAATTATTAACAGGGGATTTCTGATGATTTTCTGTTTAGTAAAAATACCTATAAGATAGGAACTTAATATGTAAATCGTATCACTTTAAATTACGTTAACAGTGTTTCAACTAGATAGGGAAATATTTATTGTTCTAATATTGTGCAAGAGGTGCACAGGTGTTAATTTGCAAGCAGTGCATCTACATTGCGCCGCCGTTGTCGGTTTGTGTAAACTGCCAATGTTACACTCTAACAAGTTATCAGGCGCACATGTTTGGTATGGTATATATGTAGAGTACTTAAGTACATAGGAAATTATGTACTAATACATAGGTACTAATGGATCCCACTGCTATAGATGCTCAAGATTTTGCGATAGGGAAAAGGAAAATTCGGAAAGCGGACCACGAGCTCAGAGGTGAAGGCCTTTTTTTTCGTGCGAAAATGCGCTAGGATATTGCCCCGCGTCCGAAAAATATGAAAGCAGGTCCGGGTTGTAGCCAGAAATCACCGGAAATAAATGCGTAATTTTTTTTATAAACCTATTTGCAGAGCCATAAAGAAAAATAGATGAAAATCATCTTTGCAGCGGTTTATAAGTGTTTATATTATATTGTATCCAAAAAGCTCACTCATTGCAGAACTTTTAGTGTACCTACATTTATATGCTATCTATTTAACAATACTTAGTAACTCACAACATTTTACCAAACACTGAAACACTTATTTTCAATACACCTACTAAACAACCACCATACAATATTTATCCAATAATATTTTATTTAGGTACTAGCTTTTGCCCGCGGCTCCGCTCGCGTGGATGTCGGTTATCGCGACCAAACATAGACTATGTCCTTTCTCAAGGTCTAATCTACCCCTATACCAAATTTCATTAAAATCGGTTCAGCGGTTTAGTCGTAAAAGCGAGACAGACAGACAGACAGACAGACAGACAGAGTTACTTTCGCATTTATAATATTAGTAGGGATATAAATTAGAAATGGAAAAATTAATTTAGGTACATAAAAACGTAAATCTTAGATACATGCATGAATACATCGTTTACAATATTAATAGATACGATTTATGTAATTAGGTACCTATTTCATTGACTTCAATCAATTAGCCTACTGCAGTCCACTGCTGGACATAGGCCTCCCCCAATGTGCGCCACGCCAAACAAGTTCATAAATGTATGTAGTGTTTAAGCACGTCTTACTGTTTCTGGTAATGCATTCCATAAGTGCGCTGTATGAATGGTATCGATATAATTTACCGCGCCAGACTGATAAATGTTTCCGTTATTAAATTTTATTTCGTAAAACTTACAACGTTTTTGAAGAAAGGGTAAAAAAGATATAAAGAGATTTGACACTTGGATCTAAACGATCTTGTAAATCTTGCAAAAGAACATCATTTCCTGTAGGAGATTGCATAAGCTTTGTAAGATATATGCTATGACTCTGATGGTCTACAATGTCGCATCTAATATTGCGACCCCATGTATTGAAGCAGTGAATGCACCTTCGGTTCGTGGGAGATCCCTCCCTTACCAAAAAAGACACAAGTTTCATCTTCTGATCTTTTCAGGGACATTAAATAGAGTTATAACTAAGAACGGTCTATATTAGCATGGACAGTCTTCAACCTCTACCATGAAAGTAGGCTACACAAATAAATATTGTGGAGTGGTGGAGTTGTTCGAGGAATCGAACCTGTAACCATTTAACCTTAACACTGCTGCTAGTATTTGACATCTATAAAATCTACCGTTTTGTTTTTTATTTGTGTTGATTTTTTGTGAATATAAGAAAAGGAAACTTACTGTTCTAGACGATCGCCAAGTTTATCAGAGAGATGGCTGTCTTTAGGTTTCGTCAGGTCCGCGTCGTATAGGTCCCTTTTGTAGCCTCTCCAGAAGGTGGGCATCATCCAGGTGAACCATGTTTTTGAGAAGCAATTTGCTCTCTTATAATTATTTGACTTCTTCTCACGGTCCTTTGGATGAGTTTTCTTATTATCCTTCGGGTCTGTATTACCACTAACCATTTTGGTGCATTTATTGTAATGAATATAAATTTATAAAAAACGATTTTTTTATAACAATTCTCTCAATTTTATATTAGCTATATAACACGCTTGTCGGTGCGGTAAAGTTCGCGGCGGTAACACTTATACCGGCAATAGGAGAAGCGCCTGATTAGAGACGACACGAAGCGAGCGCTAACCTGCCACTTACTGGCGGCGCGGGCGCAGAAAACGCACGCTTTATAATGTATAAAACAGACTAACTCGTGGCGGTGGGTGCCTCGAGCGATTGCAAGCCGGGCTTAAAGCTTAAATTCATTTTCTGGTTTCCTCTTTCTGTATTATTTTCTTTTGTGCATACTATACAGATCTTGTTGATTTCTGTACATTGCTAGGTTAGAAAGCATCATGTTCGTCGGTGGGACGTGGACCTTTAATATATCTCTTCTAAGTAATTTACCTATTTGTCTCTCTTGTCTCTCGTTTGTAATGTTCTCTAATTTTCTTATGATTAATTTCAATGCAGGTTCCAAGATAATTTTCCTTTTTGCCAGTTCCAGTTTAACTTTCCCTATCATTATTCAGTCTGTTCGTGGGTCTCTCACTACTGTTAGGTAGGAAGTATTAGCAACAGGTAACAACTTTTTAACATTAATTGAATCCAATTCATCTAGTCTAAAATGAATCTCTTTTGATAGCTATAAGCTTTAGTAACAATATACTCGTATATTAATGGCTATAAGGTGTACAATGGGCAGTACAATACATACACGAAAAGGCAATAAGCTCGCTTTTATTTGGAACCGAAAAATACAGTTGGTGAAATATGCAATAATATGTTGTATTATGCTATGACTCATCTATTCCTTTAGGTATATATTTTAGGTTTACTGTCGCATAGTGATAACTATATACCTAATCACGCAACCGCAAGTTAAAAAAAATTGGAATGCTCTATTCGCACACATGTTGCCTACCTCTTACATTCCCGGGTTCTTCAAGCGGGCGCTTGAAAAAGCACCAAACCGTCATGATAGGAACTACAATTTTACGAATGATCATCTGGAATGGCAGACCATGTCTTAGAGACTCGTTCTTACCATTCAACAGAGTGCAGTCGTTTGATGGCCCGAATATAAAAAAATAAACTCAGTTTGTCTCCCTGTAAGTCACACGGAGAGAGATGGGGTGGGCCTTATGGTCTCCTTCGCCGGGAAACACTTGGCCTTACATAGGACCTTGATGCAGATATTATACATATATAAAGTACGTTGGGGCACATATCTTGGACCTAAGTAGCGAGACAAACGACGCCCTGGCGCGCGCGAATTGTTTTGTAAAATAACCTATGCTGGGGTGAGTATTTATTTATTTATTGAATTAATTAATTAAGTCAACAATTTTCATTTAACATTAATATAGGGTTATAGTCGAAATATATACAGATAAATAAAAATATTTACAAGATTAAAAAAAAAGGGAAAGGAAAAAGGGGTCAGGTGTCGAAGAATTCCTCCCCATCGATGTCGACTGGTAACGTACCCAAAAGGCTGGTGGCATTACCCCGTTGGATGGCAATGCCAATCCTTTGGGCAAAATACAGGCCAACGCTTTGGTCACCCGAAGCATCGACCAGTCGCTTTGCAATTTCCGTGTAAAAGCGACCGTGCGCTCGGACCCCACGAACCCAACGTTTCGACCCCAAACGGCTCAAATATATAATTTTTGGTTATAACTATTATCATATTTGCGCCGTTTGAGGGTCTTCGCAGATGCCGCAGCAGCACAGGCGCAGCCCGTCTTACTTGGAAGATGGGAACGCGCAAGGGTGTCGACGCATATTGCGTCCCACACCAATGGCGTGCCCATCTTCCAAGGCACCAAAGACATACCATCCGGTCTCTTGCCATCATCGCACACCAAACCAACTGGTTCAAGGATGGCTGGGACGCCGACGGTGACAAGAGCCCGGCGGATTACATCATTTAAATGTGCATGACGTGACATGTGTCCTGCGCTCCTGCTGCATGATAGGCCGTGGTGCCCGAGGCTGTCGACTGCTTCTCCGCAGTGACAACGATGAGGAGCAACACAGGGAGCACCTAAACGAAGACAGGCTGCAATTCTGAATGTCGTGTCGTCCAACATGGTGCCAATGTTGGACGACGGAAGAGCCTGAAGCCACACACCAGACTCCCATCCTCCCACAGCCAAAAGGCGAGCACGCTCTGCAACATTAGAGGACGTATTATTATTACCTATGCTTGATGAATTTGAGCTCGTCCCCCGCTGTTGCACGTGAACAAGAAACGTGTACTAAGCGCATAGAGCACACTGAGCACATTTTAGGTGCAAGATATATGTCCTGAGGTATGTACTATCGCGATTATAAGTGCAGTAGCAATCTGACGCAACTATAGCGCGTCAACAATAGTCGTACTTATGACCTTATTCTTTGAAGACAATTCACACACACATACACGTCAACGCTAGTCGTACAGTACTCTTAATAAACTTTTGAAGTTATTGTTATGACCTTAATCTTTGAAGATAATTCACACACACACATACACACACATTCATATTGTTCACTCGTTGATTGATATTGTTAATTTCAATATCATACGTAAGCCGCCCCGTGGTTGAGTAGTTTAAGGTGCGGCTTGACGAATAGTATGAAACCTGTCGGTGATGGTTCGAACCTACCGGAACTTATATAACTTTTTGTGTTTTATATTTAAAAGTTATGATATATAAAAAATGTTGATACGAATATAAAAATGTTTCTTAGGTAGAATTTTAAACTTAGCGAAAAAATAATTATTTGAGGGTGCATTTGAAATAAAATGGATTCATTGGCTATTAGTGAAGTTGTTGGTTGGTGAAGTCAGTTACGACTACCCTATTTATATATTATATCATCTATGGTTACGACTGTTTGTGTTAATTACTGTTCGAGCGATTACATTTCTTCTTTAATAAATCAATATGTCAAATATAAGTATTGAAGCAAAAGCTAATATTGTGGCCATATTCGAATGGTCTGAATATATCTCAAATTTCTAATGAGACCGGTTTATCTGTAAGTTAATTAATTAATTAATATTGTTGTAGTGCAATTTTGTTCATTGGTTGCAATTGTGTAATATGTTTGTTGTTTTTTAGAGAAATATTGTGAGTCGTTGCGTGAAACAATTTGAGGAAGAAGAGTTGCAGAGTTGGAGGAGAAGTGGAAGACCTGCTGAAGCGGCGTTATATGGTAGCAGAATATGAAACGAATAACGAAGAGTATTTACTTTAACTGGGAATCAACAATATTTTCTGATGAAAAAACGTTTAAATCATCTCAAAAAGGAAGATTACATTTATGGCATAAGGATAACACACGGTGGTGTGAAAACAACATAGTACCGAACACTGAATCTAAGTGTAAATTATGTGGGGGGGATTAGTGCGCAAGGGCCGGGTGAATTAGAACCAATATCTACGCGTGCAAATAGTGCAAATTATGTGGAAGTGTTAGAAGATATAATGTTGCCCACAGTGCGAAATGTCTATCCAGATATAAATGAAGGTTTAAGGGCATTAGAAGGTTTCTTCAGGGTCGGCAGCATGAGTGTGACGCCCCTGGTGTTGCATACGTCCAAAGGCCACGGTAATCACTTTCTATCAGGTGGGCCGTGTGCTTGTCTCCCACCTAAGTGGTATTTAAAAAAAAATGATATAAGTTTTGTGCACGATAATTGTCCCATCCATCGAGCCACCATACTTCGCGAATGGTTTAGTGAACGTAAAGTTATTCCTTGCTGTGGCGAAGGGTGAAAATGTTCAAAAGGGAAGCCGGTGGCAAATCCCAAAGAACAACCATGGCAATTTTGTATGAAATTCTCTCAAATTTTAGATAGGTACTGAATTTTAGGTGTAATACATGGAATTATGCATTAAACTTAAGCATCTCTACCATGACTTCCCTTTGCAGAGCAAGCCGGCAGGAATCGTGTTATGAGTACTCCTCGCCACTGAATTTCCTTGGCCAGCACGATCCCCTGATTTGAACCCGATTGAGAATATATGGGGTTTAATGGTGCAAAGAGAGATAAAAGTTATTGTTATTATAATTATATTTTATATAAAATAGTTAGGCTCAATTTAAAGTGAAAGCTCTCGTGATATTGTTATCGCCGTATTTCGTGCTAAGCTATTCTGTTTAAATATTTTTGTTATTTAATTTCAGTTGAGCCTATTGAGACTACTGAGCCTATCAAGGGACGTGCTGGCCTGTAATTAGTATAAGACTGTATGGTTGAGGTTAAGTTTCAATCCTCTTTTCCGAAAAAAAACTTTCGAGAAAATGAATAATTATTAAGCTATAACCTCAATATGCAATATTAATTTTATTATAAAAGTATATTTTTTGGATGAAATTATTATAACCACAAATTAACATTGGATAATTCTTTTAATAAACTTTTTTTTTTTAAACTATTGTTTTATTTATAATCTATTGTAAATTAAGTATAATATTTTTCTATTTGTAAATATTTATTTCTAATTCTATTAACTTGTTCCTAAAATTTCATGAAAACAAAACAACAAAAAGTGGAAAAACTAAGATCCGAACCCACAACATCCGATTTCAACACTATCCGTAGCAGCCTTTTTACCGACCAGGCTACGCACTGCCTTACGTAAAATCACGAATTTTTGCATTACTTTATATAGATGCATGCTTCGAACATAATAGTATGAAAAGGCGAGCATAACGTTTTCTTTGTTTCGCATCACACACATTCATAATTTCTCATATCGATACTGTGTGACGTATAAATGTATGCGTTAAACATTACATACACATAGATACGCGTTTAGCCGGACAAGCCATTATAAACATTACGGTGCTAATGCACTTTTAATTACGATAGTACATCTAGATCAAGTATTTATTTAATTATTTATATTGTACATGTAAAGGCTCGAGCAACTGTCCGAATATTACCTATGTTTGATTTTCACCATAAGTTCTTGAATTGAATTGAGGACATGCACGAGGTCAGTTTAAACGACGGATAGATTTGTTTTGACACGTTTGTTTTGATTTTAGTTACTTCAAACAAATTATTATTCCCAATATTCTTGTCTGCACGGTTTCCGACAATCACCTATAAATCAATGTTGGCCTATTGTAGTCCACTGCTGGGTATAGGCCCGCACTCTAGCAACCAATCCACAGCCAGCATCCAGTCTAATCCAGGGTCGTCAGTTTATCTGGTTGGTAGGTAGGTGTTCTACTATCTATTTACCGATTTGCAGTCTCTACTCTAAGATTCGTTCTCGGCCGTTTTTGGCAGATGTGACCAGATAATTATTACTTCAGTTTGCTACAGGTTAAATTAATAACTCCAATTTTTATTTTTCAAAGTTAACTTAAAATTTGTTCCTCAACCTCTGTGGTGTATGGCATACGACAGCCTCTGTGGCGTAATCGCTACGCAAGAGATACGGGTTTGATCCCCGCTCAGTGCAAATATTTGTATACATAATGGATATTTGCATGGTCTGGTCGTGCTTCGGAGAGCACATTATGCCGTTGGTCCCTGTTGCCATACGAACATCTATGGCAGTCGTTACGGGTAGTTGGAGCCCTAAAAAGTCCAACAACTGGTCTAACTGCAATGCTTCGATATCGCCAATGGGTTGTAGAGGTCATTTGGCAGTCAGTTCACGGAAAATATCAAAGTTTAGCCAAACCCGCAATTTGACTGCAAAGACCGGATCCGTGTTGCAAGCTTCGGATGCCACTGGGATTAAGTAACGGTAGGATAGAGAAGAAGAAGAAGAAGAATCCGGTTGTATACAGAAAAATAAATGTTACTTATTTAAAGCTAGCTAAACTTCAATATCTGATTCAGTTGACTACCTACTTGACATGGAATTCTAGTAAGTCTAAGTCAATGGATTTTATGTATCTTTAAAATAGTATTTAAAGTTACTTTAATATCGGACTCATTTGACTACTTAACATTTGTAGTAAATCCAAGTCGACGGATTTTACGCATCTTTAAAATGCTATTTAAAGTTATTTCAATATCTGACTCAGTTGACTAGGTACTTAACATTTGTAGTAAGTCCAAGTCGACGGATTTTACGTATCTTTAAAATGCTATTCAAAGTTATTTCAATATTTGACTCAGTTGATTACTTACAGGTAAATTAGCTTGGAGAAATTTTTGCGTTTGTAGTAGTGTATGGTCAGCAAATAAAAAAAAACAACACGTCTACGCATACGCACTACGTACTAATACGGATGTGAAAATGTGTATCCACTGCATTGTAATCTATGGAACTGTATGAGGCAGACAAGCCAGTTCCAAACATTACAAGCAGTGAATGCCGGTTTTCACTTCAGTGAAGACGTGTATGAATTAGGTGTTCTCCGGCCATAAATGTTTTATTCTAATAATTCATCAACCCCAGACATATCACAATCATCCCCATCCTCGCTTTCATCAGATGAATTATTTAAATTAATTATGATTCGTTCTGATATTGTGTCTAAAGCTGCGTCTCTACCCTGATATTTGTTTTCCTCCTCAATAGCATGCAAACTTTTCTTCATTCCTCTACAGTTATGGCGTTCATTTTTTCTTCAGCTAATGACATTATAACCTTCATATTCATTGCGACATTCTTTTTTGCGACATATGTTTTCACTATCCCCCATATATTTTCTATAGGATTAAACTCCGGATGGTATGGTGGTAAACGCAGCATAGTATGACCGTGCTGTCGTAATATTTCGTCTATCTTGTACTCTATAAATCTCGCCTTGTTTTGCAGAATCAGTTCATATAATTGAGGCTTGAGCAACGTGGATGAATGCTCAATGTTTCGAAATGTCAGCCAGTCAATCATTTGCTGTTTTCTAGAATTACTATTCGGTGCAGGATTTTGTATTGAGTTATGATATGGTGCGTTGTCAACAACAACAACACTATTTGGTTGTAAGTTGGGTATTAATTGAGTTTGAATCCACCTTGAATAGTTGTCATAGTTCATATTGTCGTGGTAATCTCCACTTTTTTGGTTGACTTTAAACATAAGCAATGCATTTGGTATAAAGCCATCCATACCACCGGCATGAACAATGATTAAGCGGTTGCCTTTCGACATATGTTGCTTCAAACCTGAAGTGCTTCCATCTGACCAAGATTTCGAGAGGGTATGTGATGTATGTATATAATTATGTTTCGTCGGTGTAAACAATTGGTCGGCGTTGTTCACGATATTCAGCAATTTTCATCAAATAATTAATTCGCAAGTATCTAATTTCGTGTTTTTCCATAAGAAGTTTCCGGTTATCTTCTGTTTGCTTCCAATTAAAACCTAATGACATGACGTGTTTTCGTAACGTGCTGACACAACCTTTATAATCGATATCTTCTTTCAATTTTGCGTGCAAAGTTTCCAAAGTGGGAACTTCTTTATTGGTGATGTGGAAGTCATGAATTGTTCTTCTGATAACTTGCTGATCAAAGTCATCGATTACTATTGTAAGTTTACGATTCGGTTTCTTTTTAGGAGATTTAAATGTTACTTCCTGATCTGAAGGACGATATTTGCTTTCTGATACTACCTTTCTGACGGATGCTATTGAAATTCCTGTTGATTTAGCAACTAATTGAGTGGGGGTCATAATACTGCTCGGGTTGTTATTACACTCATTTTCGAAATATTTGTACAAACAGTACAAAACTTCTTTAGTTTGAGAAGTCAAAGGCTTGCCTCGACCATGTTTTAACACTGGAGCCATTTTGAATTAACAATATAAAGTTACAACACTTACACACACACTTTAACAAATATTATAACAATAATAACAAAAAATAACAACAATCAACAAATACAAAATTTAACAATTAAACTACGTAATAATTATAATTTTTGAATGAAATGTGTGCTTTATGTTCTAACGGTACCAAGCTGCGGACAGCGTAAACTGGTTTATTCTGGTTTTGTGCGTGTTTCCACTATCAAGTGACGATTTATTTATTTGTTTTGTTTCGTAATTATTATGGTCAAAACTTTTTACCTATAGCTAAACTACTATCATCTAAAGAACGACACGATATTTTATTGTTTCACGGTAGTCGCCTTGTCGTTTGCTCAAGGACGTGAAATTGAATGAATTTTTTTTCTTTTTCTTTCGACTTGGTAAATTATGAGCTACTCTGGCATAAGCTTGCCCATGATACTACTGTCCCGGCTAATATTATATCACTGTTGCGATATTGGTACAGTGGTCAAAAGAATAGGGTGAGATGGGCAGGCACATATTCTGAAGTGTATGGGCTGGATTGTGGGGTAAGACAGGGCGGGTTGAGTTCCCCTCGTTTGTTCAACCTGTATGTAAATAAATTGATAGAGGAGCTTAGCAGCACCAGAACAGGATGTCACGTAGATGGTGTTTGTGTAAACAATATTAGCTACGCTGACGATATGGTGTTGCTGAGCCCTTCTGTTGGTGAGATGAGGAAACTCCTCAAAATCTGTGAGGGTTATGCGGTGGCACATGGGCTCAGGTACAATACCAATAAGAGTGAATGGCTAGTTTTTAAATCTGGTGCCAATACATTAGAACATCTTCCAGAACTCTCACTCACCGGATTTCCTATGGGTCGGGTTCAGAGGTTTAAATACTTGGGCCATTGGGTCACCGATGACCTAAAAGATAATGTATTGTGGATATTGAGAGGGAGCGCAGGTCGTTGGCTGTCCGTTGCAATATGCTGGCTCGCAGGTTTGCGCGCTGTAATGATTCTGTCAAGATTACGCTGTTTAAAGCTTTTTGCCAGTCTTTTTACACGTGCAGCCTGTGGACTAGTTTTACGCAGAGGGCATACAGCGACTTGCGTGTCCAATATAATAATGCATTCAGGGTGCTTTTGGGGTTGCCGTGGCGTTGTAGCGCGTCGGGCATGTTCGCGGACGCGCAGGTTGACGGGTTCGCTGCTATAATTAGAAAACGTTGCGCTTCCATGCTGACGCGTTTGCGCTCCTCCTCCAACAGCATCCTGAATGTATTTTCTGAGAGATGGGACTCCCCCCTGATTTACAGGTGGATTTCCATCCATACCAAAATTTAATTTGAATCGGATTATATTTTCATTGTTGATTTTAATTTTAATTTTTAGTTTGATTTTGATAATTTAATTTTTGATTTTATTTATAAATTTTATTTTGATTTAGATTTCAATTTTAATTTTAATTATATTTGATCTCAATTTTGATTTTAATTTTTTGTTGACATCGATTTTAATTTTATTTTGGAGCTTGATTTTAATTTGAATTTTTGATTTTAATTTTAATTTTTATTTATTACCTACTAACACTAGTATAAGACATTGTTACTAACATAATATTATCTAGGGATCCAAAATAGTATCCGAAATAAATTATTATTATTATTATTATATTTAAAATAAAAACTTGTTTTTATTGAAAACAAAAATCAGAGTGTTGCTAGGGATAAGTATAAAATTAAATAGTAATGTTAGGATATCGAAACATTTTTGTACAGGCCAGAACGATATAGTGGAAACGCGCTCTAAGATCTGAGTAATATACACACCACTACATATGCAAAAATTTCTCGAGACTAATTTCACTGTAACCACAAATTACGGAAGTGTGCGTCTTTTATAAAATCTAGATAATGAAATTACCTGCATTAAAAATCAATATAAAATTAATATCCATATTGAGATTAATGCACAAGCTAAATTAAAAGTCATTAAGTAAGAAAAAAAAAGAAATAAGATTAGAGAAAATTTAAAACGTAACTGCTATGTATGAGTATGATATAATGTGCTTAAGTATGCACTACTATTTTGTCGGTTGTCTTTTAGTCGCGTCGGGTGTTTTGTTATCGGGTTAGTTTTATCAGAAGGAATTGAAGGTCTCCACACGAAAAAGAAACGACATAGTTATGTCGTGTTTACGTCGACCGAATCAGTCTTACATGTGTGATCAAAATTGTATAGGCTCCTTTTGTGGCCGGATGACGGTATTGAAAGAGTTAATGCTCAGTTCCGGTACCATGTTATCAGAGTATTGAAGTGCTATTGTAGCGTGAAGCAGCTGTGTAACAATGCGGCACACAATACACAGGTCTATTGACATTGCGTGACGGCTATTGGTGAGGCTCTTTGACACACCCCCGGTGCACTTACGCGCAATTAGGAATTACGTATAAAGTACCGTCTAACACACTGAGCGTTGTGATTTGGTGTGAACATGACATCAATGGCGAGGAGTCCCTATGACTGGATACCTGCTGCTCGAAATTTCGCAAAGGACGTTTTAGAAAATACTAGAATAGAGGGTAATAGGTATAGGTATTTGTAGGAGACAGGAGAAGCTGACAATTGTCGTAATGATAAATGTGATTAATCGTTAAACTGGCAATTTAATATTTTTTTTTTGTCTTGAATTGTAAACACATAAGCGTATTCCCATGACCATGACTGCTCTTTTATTGCCGTGAGGAAACCTTCAGCTACTAGTTCATGACTGAACGGTAATGTCGGACTTGAACCAACTAAAACCACATGGTGTGTTCTACATAGACTTATTACCGGGAGAGGTAATTTGCAGGTCAATTTAGAGCAGGTCTTTGTTCTGAAGTTGTGCATGATCTGATCATATTATGGTTCTGATCAAAATCATTAGGAGTCAGGAGATTACATGGAGAGACTATTTAGCTAGATTAGCATTAGTAGAATATAGATATACAACAATTAGTTCACCTCTTGTAACATGGGGCACGTTACGGAATACACTGCTGTCACCTCTTCGGGGATACATAAGTACATATACGAGCAAGTTCTACAAGAAAGATTTAAGAGAATTTAAACAATGCTCTAACGTGAGGTTTTAACCAAAGTAATGGATTGACCTATAATAAATTATTATAGTTTATTCTTTTTCCAAAGACTACATCTGCTGTCAGATAAGTTTGTGAAGACAAATGTCTAAATTGTCGTTGTAGAGCTGCAGTAAAATTTAAAATGTAATTTTTCATTGTATTATTAATTTCTTTCTATAAAACAATTCAAATGCAAGTCACAAGTCATTATTTTTCTTTTGAGTATTTGTAATTTGCCTGTAACGTTACTCAATTATTTTATACTGTAAATTGGAAAACAATAATATGGGAACAAATCACGAAAATGAACGCAACCGACCAACTGAAACATCTAAAAAGAAAATTGATCAGAAGGTGAGTCAAAATGTACATAATGTAAAATCAAACTTGTTATTAAGTTCATTAATCTCTTTTCTCTTACCTTCCTCAGTTAGCAAAGCTTGTGGTTAGGCATCATTTCACCAACCATGTTTTTGTTTTGCCTTGAAAAACCTTCAGATCTTTGCATTGGTTACCATTCTCTTGTCTTTATTAAGGAACCTAATCGCATTTTCGGGTTGTTTGATACCTATTAGATTATCAGAATAATGTTCAATTTTCCATCCACTGACAGCTGTTGAATTTCTCTTTGTTTCTTTCCTACAGGCAAGTGATGTGGTCGATCTATCAACAAAGACAGAGTCAAATATTAAGCCAAGTCATACATCCATGAGTAGTCTCATTATATGGAATATTTCCAAAGCACTCGAAAGAAAACCATATATGGACTTGCAGGTAACTGCAGTCAAAATATTATATTCCAAAAGATTTAAGAAATATTAGGTAGGTACATAAATAACATTGTTCCAGGGTTCCCTACCAACATCTTCAGGGCACAAACCAACCTCACCTGTTAGGTGGTTCATCTTCTAAACAAAGGATAAACCTCGTGCTCAGGTTTTCCTCCCGTAGTTGGAAGCTCAGACAGAAGTCGCTCCTAGAAAAACCGACAAATTCTAACTTTATTTATAAAAACTTTCTGTACGTGTAGATATTATATTTCGGAAGTTCGATAACCCTGGGTGACCTGGATATTTTATATTCACAATTAATCTCAGTACGTGGACAGTGATTTTACTATAGTCGAACTTTTAATTAGCTGCAGTAAAATGACGTTTTGTGGGATACCACTTTTTGAAGAAAAATAAATAGGGATGTGGCTAAGTGAGTAAGTGAATCATTCAATAAATGAATGATCTTTGGTTTTATTTTAAAGATTCAATATTAAGTTGTAATGTATTTTTTTATCACCATATTTGGTTCAAATGCAATATTTTTAGTGGTCAGCCACTCTTGAATTCGTGCTTTCGTCCACGACCTCTCCGGGATTCTTTCGATCGAGAGTGATAGAGCGCATTGATAATATAATTGAGCGTTGCGAATAATTAAATCATGTAAACTAAGCCGAATACTTACCTATAGAAGTGTCTCAAACTGACCCGAAGAAATGTTGACCGCCGTGGCACCCACACAAAACACAACTATTAAGTTTGAAACTTATTTGATACTAGCACTTTTGAAATAGCTGTCATTGTCATGTAAACGTTATTTTTCCATTACAAGAAGTGGAAAAAATCCTCGTGAAATAGATAGATCGTTTTAGCCGTGTCAAAACCGACATGTCCGGAAGATACCACTTATTACGTTTTTATTTGAGATTAAACTATACTTAAACAGCATAAGACTCGAATTAGAAACTTAGGACGCTGCTAGGTGTCTAAGATATCTTTCAAATGGGACCTACAACTCGTGCTAGCCTACTTAGCCTAGTACAAAAAAATTCAGTATCGCTTCCACATAAATTCAATAACTTGAGTCCACGCCAAAAACTGATGTCTCGGTGTATAAAAATCATCACAATTGAAATATTACGGCAAATAGGCTAAAATAATGAATGGATTTAACTACTTTAGAGTATGTTTATATTTTTAAAATATTAAAATCATTACCCAGATATATAATATGAATATCTCTTTTCTTATTGAAATTCAAACACAGGGGCTCAAAAGTGAAGGGTAGTTACACTTTTTTTGGAAAACGCTCAATTCTGCTACTGCATTCGGCTTGAGTTTGGGTAGAATGCCGGCGAACCACACCCCGAAACACTCAAAAAGGAAATGTGTAAAAGGATCAACGTTGATGCAGCCTTTTGTTTATATGAATATTATATAGAATTAAGTATGATCATTATGAGTAAGTTATGGAACGATTAGAATGATCTTCGATGAACTGAATCACATCCCTATTGAGATTAGGCTGTAAACATTATTTTACGCAATGACATTTTGAAACGTCATTTTACTGCATCTCATTAAAAGTCGAAGTATAGTCTTACCTTTTTATACTACTTAGGTCGCAGACAAGCACACGGCCCACCTGATGGAAAGTGGTTACTGTGGCCTATGGACGAGTGCAACACCAGGGGAGTGTCACACTCGTGCTGCCGACCCTGTAAGAACAGAGAGATTCTGTGCCATCTGCGCAGAAGATAAGTAGAACAAGCCTTTGGTCTTCCCACTGACAGTAAAAAACCTCTCCAGTGAGCTCTGGCTACCCTTCTCACCACCGGGAACGCAATACAAGGTTATTTAGCAGCGGGATTCTGTAGGGCGGAGATACTTCCCCAGTCGGACTGCTCGATTGGGACTGAAATTATGATACTGACTGAGATAAATTTTGACTCTACAATTCCGGTTCATCTTGATTTATAACCATAACGGTATATTTATTGTTCAGTCCGGGATGAAAATGGCCCAAGAAAGGCTTCAGCGTGTCTCTCGTGAAGGTAATACGACTATATCGCAACACCCAGAGGAAGAGCACCTAGTGTGTGCTTTGCTTGCGTGGCAACAGTTGGGTCACGCCCATGCAGATAGTCTTTATAAGTAAGTTCTAATACTTTTAAACCACAAACTGCCGCAATATCTAGTAGCAATAAATAGGAGTACGCTAATCCAAATTATCTTTTGTAAATAAACTAAAATGCTTTAAATAAGATGATTGAGTTTTTGTAATTCTCTAAAGAAAAGGTCAACTATATTTTTTATAACTCATAGGAGCATCATGCCCACAGACTATTTTATTTCAAATACGACATCCTAAACCCTCATATAAACTAGGATTCAACAATAGGTACAGCATGATATAATGCTGTAAGTTTGGCAATAGTTAGGGCATATAACAGATGAGTTGTATATCCAATATAGCTCTTTCTCTCTACTTCCTTGCCAATATTATAAATGCGAAAGTAACTCTGTCTGTCTATCTGTTATCTTTCATGCCTAAACCACAGAACCGATTTTGATGAATTTGGTACAGTAATGGATTAGATCTTAGATAAGGATATAGCCTATATTTGGTTGTGATTACCGATATCCACATGGACGGAGCTGCCTGCAACAGCTGTACAAAGGCTCGTACAAAAGGTGCCCCTTCGGATGCGAATTCAACTCGCAATTAATCGATTTTTTATATTTATCATTGTGATTACAGTTTCATAATGTCAAAAAAAATTGGAGATGTTAGCAACACTAGTAATCCAAAAGAAGAGAAGCAGCATAACACTTTAATCGTTACATCAAATTCGATTAATATACGTTGTAATGAGTCACGTTCACCTAAAAACGTCGACGCTCCAAGTTACGGAGCGTATTCTAATGGTCCAGTTATCAAACTGCCTATAGAAACAAAAATAATTATGAGAGTAGATGAACAACCAAAAAAGAAATGTACAAAATGTAAACGTCAAGAGTCGAAAGAATCAATCAAGTCTAGAGTCACGATAAAATCACTGGACTCCGATACAGCGTCAATGAAATCATCATGTCAAGCGCCAAGTGCAAGAAAGGACTGTCAAAATTGTGGACAACAAGGGATGCAGGAGTCATCAACAGATACAGCAAACAAAATCAATGCAGTAAGTATATAAGTCACATTTTTAAACTTATCATTTAGATTTGAATGTTTGTTTTCTACAAGTATTATATTTTCCTGTATACTGACTAGTAAGTTCAAGTTTCTAATATATAAAAAGAATAATGTTTTCTATGTGCCTTATTAATACATCTGCACATTGTTCCCTTCTGTGTATATTATTATTTATTTATTTGTACTTATAATTTGTTTAATTGTAATGGCCATTAAATTGTAACGTCCACCGTACAGAAACCCATTCTTCAGCTATATTACTTGTATCAAGTATTGTTTCTATGGGTATGTGTTGGGAGTTTCTCTAAATCTCTCATTTACTAGCGTAAGATGCTACCACTTACCCTTTAGTACCACCATCAGACTGTCCTGTGACCTTAGTAAACTGACATCATGATGTCTTTAAAACATGTCTAAAATAAAGATATATCTACGTTTCTAATTATTATAATTTGGTTATTAATAAATAGGCATGTTGCATGGAATCCATGTGTTCAGAAAAGTTGACTAAAATGGATGCTGAGACGGCAGAATTGAGAACGCGCGCGGAGAGACTCGCAAAGCGTGAAGCTCAAAGAGCTGAACTTTTAGAACGTGCTGAAGCCGCTTGGAAGGATCTCGAGCGAGGCTATCAAAGAAGACTAACACTCGCCCAAGAAAAGGAGGAAGATATTACCAGACAAGTAAATTTAGTTCAATTTTTTTATTGTGATCTGTAAGTATGAATGTAGTTTAATTTTTTTGTAATTTTTGTAGATTCAGAAAATGATTGATGACAGAAATAGTTATAAAAAATCTTGTAACACTCTGGCCCAAGAGTTAAAAAGCAAAGGTGACACAGCTGAGGAAGTTCGACGTTTGTTAAAAGATGTAGAAGCAGAGGTTTGCAAATTTGCATGCCAGCGTCTGAAATTAAGTGAAGAGGCAACACGAGATGAAGCTGCTCTTGCTGAACAGCAATGCAAAACAGTACAACTACAGAGAGACTTACAAGTAAAACTTCATATTATAGATAGTTTACTTTTAGTAACTTGTAATGGCATTCATTATTATTATTACCATTAGTAGCCGTACGGTTGATTAAGCTTGTCTGTGAGTCATTTCAGTCTATAACTTCCCGTTTCCAGTATTTAAGTATGGCATCGTGTTTCACTGTGTACAAAATCTCTTACATTCAAATCGGATTTTTGTATTTGAGTAGTTGAACCGACCTTATGAAGTTCCTGAGCTTCGATGGCATTTATTAGCAATTTATTGGCAATTCACGCGATCTGGGACGAAATCAAGAGTAGGTTTTTACTCCCACCACTGTCAAGATGCCTATTCAGTCGATTATCGACAATCATGGTATTTTCTTTATATTTCTTCCGTTATAGATTCCAAGTTACTCTCGTAAGGTGGCTACGTGGAGACTAAAGGTGCTCCTAGTCTCTTTGTTTAGCTGAATTGTTGCTTCAACACTATAAAGTTTCCTGCACAGTCTGCTTTTATTAGCTGTACTGCCCTTGTCCTACTATTCATATTATGATTGACTATTATATGATTGATTGTTCGATTGACTCGCCATTTTCTTATTAAATGATGTCTACTCCTAGCTCTTAGTCAGCTCTGTTAAAATAAGTGATGTATGGTATTTACAAAGTAGTTATTTTATAAAATCTTGGTTCTTACCTAAAATAATAGTTTGCTTTTAAATAATACTTTGCTTTTAGTTTAAAGAAGAACAAGTGCGTCGAAAAGTGATGACGATGGAAAGTGAGACAGAATCTGCTTGTGCGCTAACACATGAAACAGAGCGTGCTCTGCGTGCAGAACTAAGTGGTCTGCGTGAACAAATATCTCAAGTATCTAATCAGCTGCTCGAAGAAGACGAAGTGAACAAGCGGCTTAAAAAAGAGGTTTCTCAATCTTTATAACTTCGTATACAGTATAGTTAAGACTTTTCATATAAACGAGTTAGTAAACTAACCGTAAACGGCTATCGTAGTAATTATTATAATATCAGTTCACTCAATTCTGATAGATTAAAATTATGAATAACCAATTTCTTTAAAGTTTCGACAAGCAAACCACAAGTTGAATACTTTACGAAATTTATTGAAGTGAAAACTTCCTTAGGCGCGTTGAGCACTTTTGGAATGGAACTCGCGTCATCGTCACATAACGCTTGTTTTATCACCGATCGCTTCACGTCACTCTTCGGCTCCACCATACTGACGTGAGAATAATACAATTCACAAGAGTCATTTAGTACCTACCTACCTACTATACACAAGTAGGTATAAGACTCGTTAGTTGTTAGCCGTTCCCAATAACCTATCTATCGCCAGTTTTAACATTAGAAAGGATAAAAACGTCATCAATCTCTATGGTAATGCAATTCATAGTAGGAAAATAACAATAGGATTTGACAAAGGAACTATCTATATCTCTCTCTCTACCTTTACCTTTATCTGTAGATATGTTATTGGGAACGGTCGTAAAAGTACTACCTATTGATTCTTTATCCTAATCAGCAATAGTGGGACATAATAAATTGTCGTTTCGTTTTATTAATAAAATTCACCTCGCTGGATGTCGATGTGCGATTTGTGATTTACTATGATGACGGTGGCCACTTGCGCGCCTGATAAATACCAAGTGGCAATTGATTAACTGTGGATTAGCTAATATGCATTCAAAGAGTAGTAAAGAAAAAAAAACGAATTTGTAAAGGAAAATAAAACTTTAGTCGATCCCAGACAAACTTTTCAATTAGTTATATATACTTATCTCTACAGATTCTACAGACTCTACAGAATCTACTCCACTACTACTTACTACTTGAATTGATTTGGAATTGAAATATCGAAGTGTGATGTGCATCACTTGCAATTTAATGTTTATTGATAGATACAATTTGTAAATATACACTGTAATGTGTATCGTTAAAATAATAAAAAGTAGCCTTGATTTTTAATTGCCTAGTTCTTTTCACGTATGTAGCGTAAACGTAAATGTAGCTTAATAAATAAGTGTTACTTGGTATACAGTTGAGTGAAATATTCTTGATTTCGATATCACAATATATTTACTAATAATATCTTCTTTTTTTATTAGGAAAAACATTATTTTAAATAAGTCATCGAAGATCTCGATAATAATTTCATATGTTAACAATAATATAATTTATTTACAGTTGGATGCACTTCGTGCGGAAAAGTTGGGTATGATCGAAGATTTGGAAGGGTGTAAACTGCAGTGTGACGGAAAAATTAAAAAACAGATGGACGAGGTACAGGCAAAAAGGCAACAATTGCAGGAATTAAAGGCTATAGAGCTGGAGTGTAGATGTAAAGTACCCATTGACGCTGCAGTGGAAGTCAAGCGTACACCTTCACTCGCTGCGCTATGTAAATGCTCACCAGAAGATAGGCTGCTGGTAAATTAAAATACATACCAAGTTACTTTAATATTAGTTTATTACCAAACAACTGGTAACAAAAGTGGGTATTTTTAAAACTGCATCTACGGAGAAGGTGCATCTAAAAGGACTAAACCGTTAGACGTTTAGGTATTAAACGATGCTTTTAGGGGATAAAACTACTTTTAAAAATTCATTAACCAGGGTAAAGTGTTTGGGACTATTCACGTTTCATATATAAATCATGATGACTTTTCAAATATTTTACTGCTTTCTTTTCTTCTTTCGTGTCAATGATTCACTTTTTCACTACTTTAAAGTATTCGAGAATAAAATTCTACCATCTCGACCGCCCTGTCAGTGGCTTTATTTAGGTCAGCTTTAAAACTGCTAAAACATTAATTATTTTATTGGCTATGTAATCTATCTATCTATAGTCAACGACAAAATTTTGCTGAGCACTAAAAATATTTTACAGGACGACACATGTTCCTGTACATCAATGAAAGGCAGACTTCTTTCGAACCTACTGGCGGATTTGTTTGGAGGACTACAGTCTGAATTGGGTGGGACTGGCTCACAAATGCCCTGTCAGTTATTGAAATGTCTTGAAGACCAACATAATTGGGATCGAGCCAGTGTCACTAAAAGCAATTTAAGAAACTACTTCTCTAAGTTACTAGTTGGTGAATTGGACATAGCCATTGCTACTTCTATAGAAAATTATCATGCTAAGGTAAAATTACGAAAAGGTCTCATTTATTAATTAATGTTTAACCTCTACACAACTGTTTTTAGATTAATTAATGTACCTATCCTTTTTTGTGACCGAGCCTTGTGCATCAAATAACAGGTGTAACGATACACCCCACCTTCCTCTCTGTGTATCTAATCAAATACTTATCAATTATAGTGGGTCGGTGTTTCGTGCGCTGATGCTAATATGAGAATGACTCCTGGGCCAGGCGACGACTCAAATGAAGGATGGGAAAAACGGGCTATTGAACGACGAGCTCAGAAGCTCGCTGCTCAACTTGCAGAAGAACTATACGAGAAAAGAGCTGATGAACTGACAAAGCGAGCCAAAACAATTGTTACTTCGGGACCACCGCCTTGTGAGTGTAATAAACGGGGTGGCTCACACCATGGTAAGTTCGTTATGAATGCGCGTTCGAGTGAGTTCGCTCACTTATCTATGTATATTAAGCTTGAATCTTTTATGTTTTTTATTACTAATAAGTAGCTGACACGAGAAAGAACTAGCCAGAAGAATCCCACTGAGGTGGGCAGCATTTGGCAAACTACGTCGAGTCTTCTCCTCACCCCTACCGCAATGCCTCAAAACAAAGGTCTTCGATCAGTGCGTCCTGCCTGTTATGACTTACGGTGCCGACACGTGGCCACTGATGGTGGGGTTAGTCCATGACCTAAAATTAGCCCCTAACCAGATGGACTGACGACCTGAAAAGGGTGGCTGGGACGGACTGGATGTGGAAGGCGGAGGATCGGCATAAGTGGTGCACATTGGGAGAGGCCTATGTCCAGCAGTGGACTGCAATAGGCTAATTGATAGATTGATTGAGCTGACTCGACAAACTTCACTGACGCTGACAAATTTCGCCTAATCAATAATGTTTCCATAAGCTGTATTAATTTCTTCATTATTTTAAGAATGGAAAACATTACCACAGGTATTTCAATTATTTGACATTAGTGTAAATATAAATTGCTCCATGAGTTGCAATCGGGTCGATTCCATTGAAACACGTTGGAGCCTAATGTTAATATTGGCAAATAAAAAATGACAATATTGTCGCGATGAGACAATCCCTCTGCTTTCCTTGTGATGGTTATATCATTATCAAACGTGCAAACCATCAGAATCAAGAGTACGATGACTTGATAGCCAGCTCGGTCAAGCTGTCGGTGGTCAAGCTGGCAAGATCTAAGCTAGTTGAGGCCCACCAATATGATTATGATGTATTTCTAAACACCGTTATTAAGCTTAAGGTCACTTTCTGCATTAAAAATTGATGATGAATCTCGGCAAGACCTGTTTACGCAAGTAGTTACTACGTTACTTACAATGTTGGCGTTGACGACACCCAACTTTAATTTCTCAAATCGATTATGATAGGAAAAAAGAGAGAACGATTTGAATAGTTAGCATTATAAATACTTTAAAATTTTATTCAATTTAATTTCTCAATTTACTAACCAGTTATTAGTCTAATAGGTAGGTACTAATTACATAGAACTATTGTCTCATTCCAATTTTGATAATCTCTCAGCTTATCCATGCCTTTTGGAATCGGCGACACCTTTTCAAAATAAGTTGCCAGAGGCTCCCCGGAAAGCATCACAATATGATAAAGGTCTGTCTCCCCCACGGCCATCCTATTGGAAGCGTACTCATCACGATGTTACACAACTCAGGCTTGAGATTGAAGATCTCAAAAAGGTAATATTTTTTATTAATAATACATACAGTAATAAAACATACAACCCATGACAAAGACAAAGTCCTTGACAGTCTCCATGGCGTAGCGGTAGTGAACGCGGCCGCTACGCAGGAGGCGCGGGTTCGATCCCCACTCAATGCAAATATTTGTATTCATGAATATGGGTATTTGCATTGGTCTGGTCGTGCCTCGGAGAGCACGTTAAGCCGTCGGTCCCAGTTGCCATAAGAACATCTATGGCAGTCGTTACGGGTAGTTGGAGCCCTAAAAAGTCCAAAAAAAAAAAACAACGGTCTAGCTGCAAAGCTTCGATATCGTATAATGTTACCATTGGGTTGTGGAGGTCAGGTGGCAGTCGCTTCACGGAAAATATTGAGGTCCAGCCAAATCCGCAGTTAAGACTGGTAAAGCGGACCCCAGACTTCGAGGTGAAAGCTTCGGATGCGACTGGGAATTAACGCTAGGAGAAAGAAGGTCCCTAAAAGTGACCGAAAATCATAGTCGGCGAAATGTGGGTGTTAATACACCTCTGCCTACCCTTTCGGGGATTTACAGGCGTGAGGATATGTATGTATGTAATAAATTTACGATCTACTTGCGTAATACTACAAGCTTAAAATGTACCTACAAAATGGATCACGAGCACTATTAGGTCTTTTGCAATTTAATACCCGTAATAATTACAGGAATCAAGAAAAGAGATATTTTGCCTCTCTATCTATAATCTGTATGCGGCGATTGTTGGTATCAAAATTGCATTTGCATAATCGAAATTTTCTCCGACCAAATTTGATTTTCTATATTGTTTTTTGTTTATTTACACGTTCTTAAGATTGATATTCTTGAAATGTATGCAGGAATCTATCAAGAAAGAAGACTTAAAATTAATGGAAGAGAAGATTACAAAAATAGTTCAGAAGACTGCGGTATGTGAGAATTTTGCACAAAAGTATTAAATTTGAATATAATACAATATAATAGTATAGTTTAGTAAATGTAGTAATTTTTTTAAGGCGCCCGAAAGTGAAGACGTCGTATCTAAAGATAATACAAATTACCAAACAAAATTTAAAAAGGAATTCAAATGTGCAAGAAACACCAACACCGATGATTTACTGAAAATTCCTGGTTCCAATAAGACCGGGGTGAATAAAAAAAAATCATTTGATTTTAATAATTCATCTAAAAAACTATACGTTCAAGAAAAACCGACTAAACAACCTAAAAAATATAATTATCATCAAACCTACGCAGTTAATGTGTGTTTATGTGCAACACAGAAACCTAATAAAAACTTACCAAGCAATCAGTCAAGCTTTGATTTTAAAACATGTAAACAAAAGTCACCAAAGGAGATTCATTCCTTACCTTACAATGCCCAACGGACAAAACTTAATAACCATTCCCCATCAGATGATGAGGAAATGCATAACAAAGACTCTATAGAATCACAATGTGGCAAAGACTGTAAATGTTTCCATAAATTACCATCTAACACATCAATAGATAAACTGCTGGAAACTTTAACCAAATGGAAATCTGATTTAGGACAAGAGTCTGAAGATAAAATAATTAGGAATGTAACAAGTATTAGCAAAATGTGTCTAAATAAACATTCTAAAAGTATACTAAAAAATAAAGGCCTAATTGATTCAATGGAAAATGGTAAGGCAGTTAATGAAGGTGAAATGCGTAAAACGAATTTTGAAGTTGGAAAACAGAATCACTCTATTAAACTTAATGAGATGGTTAAGACGGCATCAGAATATATGACAGCTGTTAATTTAGATAAAAATATTAAAAATTCTGGCAATTATACTGACTCCAAGGAGTCAGTTAAGGAAAATAAACAGCTAGAGGTAAACGTGACGAACATATGCTCAGATCCTTTAAACCACATTCAACCAACTTCAACTAAACATAAAAATCAACATCCTCTCATTCCAGGAGACAATGAAAAACAAAAGCCTAAAGATGCTCAAAAGATATATAGCAAATTAAATAATGCACCCAAAACGCACATTTTGACAAATTCTAAAAATACTAGAGCTATTAGCACAGAAGAAAATATGAAGGAACATGTATTAACAGAGAGAGTTAGACATACTGATGATATTCAGAATAACGCAAAATTAGTTCAAAATTTAGATTACTATGTGAAGTTTTTAGGGGTAACTCTGGTAGATACAAAGCCTCACAAGATAGTTAAAGATTCTGTTAATAATAGTCATAATACATCATTATGCAAAGAAAGTTATAAAAATGTTCACAAGGAAGTGGTGAAACCTGAAACGCCAAAATCTAGCAGTGACTCAAGTAAACATTTCGCTGAAGAGATTGTTCGTAATTCATCAAGGAAACAGAAAAAATGTGAATGTAAAGCTAAATTTGATGAATTAAAAAATTTCATTGTTGGGTTACTTAATGATCAAGTGAAGAACAAAAACATTGGATACAAAGATACAGCTCTTGATTCACAAAACTTTACACGTCCAATAGAAACACTTGGAAGTTGCATTTGTTGTAACACAAAGAATGTGGACTGTTCGAACGATTTAGAAGTTAATGCTTTTGATTTATTAGGGGCTCACTTAAAAGAAAAGATAAAAGAATTTAAATTTTGTTCATGTCAATCATCGTGTATATCAGTTGAAGAAGAGGAAAAAATATATCGAACAATTTTGAAAAGGGTAAAACAAGTAATATCAGATTGTGCAAATGAATTGAAATGTAGTGACACAGAAAGTTTACTAGGTACTTCTGAAGGGAGTTGGCAAAGAGCTTACGGACTGTTACGGGAATACTTGAAAATGAAAATAAAACGTGCTCAATGTTTGCCTTTAAACGAAGATAAAGATGAGGTTTTACCGGATATTTTAGATAAAGTTTGTAATTTAATTGAAAATGATTTTCAACGATTAACAGACATGTGTAAGTGCGAAAAGAAAGAAAAACTTGTTACTAATATTACATTAATAGAATCATTGTCGAAGCCCGATGAGGAATTGCCTGAAAAAGATATTGAATTTTCTACGAATAAAAATGATACGAACACAATTTCTCAGCTAATTTCAATTAGACCTTCAATATTCAAACAAAGTATATCGTTACAAGTACTTTCGGATGTAAAAAAGGATACTAAATCCTGCGACGCCATGATTAAAAATATAAATATTGCTAATGTGTCCACACAAAATTTAATAAAACCTATAACACAAAGTTTCTCATCTCAAGTACCTTTAGATATGGGGATGGCAACAAAATCTTGCCATGTAATGCTCGATGTCAACAATAAGGTAAAAACAGTGTCAAAGGAAAATTTAACTGGATTTTCAAATCTTTGTCTTCAACACCATGTATGTTCTCAAGTACCTATCGCATTGGGAATGGAAACTAAATCCTGCGATGCTATGATTAAGGCTGATAATATTGTTAAAATAGTGTCAAGAATAGCTATTGCTAACAATAATGATATATCACAACACATGGCATCTCAAGTACCTCTTAATTTAGGAATGGAAAGTAAATGCTGCAATGCCAAGGTCAACATAATTCAAAATCAGGAATCCGAGCTACTCACACCAAATAATTTATTTCACGCAAGCATGGCAACACGATCCTGTGACGTTCCAGATACGGGAACTCCTCCGGAATTAATCTATAATACTTGTAATTGTAATTACAGTCATAAAAAATGTGGCAATCGAAATTTTGAAAGTAAAACAGTACTTTTTAACCTTCACACAGATGTCCTAAAGAGTTCTAATGTTAGTAACTCAAATAACTTGAAGAAACCTTTAGATTGGATACAAACTAATGTTTTAGAAAATACACAGTCACTACCTAATTTCAAAACTATAGGAAATACAAAGACACTGTTTATGTTAGGGGGTATAGAAAATAATATGAATGGTGTGAACAATGATACAACAAAAATAAATAATTATGCACCATATAATAACACACCTTATATTGGTACTACCATAGATTGTAACTGTGACAGCAGTTTTAAGTCTTGTACGTGTACAAAATCATTAGTTCAGAACAGTTCTAATAAACTAAGTCACGATTGGAAACAAATTCTTGCTGATAACAATAAGTCTATGAAACAATTTTCATATATTATGAATAGCAAACCTAATAAATACAATGATAATAAGGTTTGCGAAATGTTGTATAATATTCCAATATTTAATGAAAGAGACAGTGATAATAATGCCTGCGAATCGGAAGATATGCTTTTGTCACACTCTGAAAAACAGGCTGGACCAATGAAAAATAGCGTAAATAGTAGTGACAAAAATACAAAACTTATGACTGATCCTAATTGTAATGGTCAAGGTCAGTTTAGTTGGTTTATGTGTCCACATTCTGCTAAATCTAAAACAAAATCAATGACTGCAAACTCTTTATTCTGTTATGAGCCTGTTGACGAAACTGCAACATCTGAAAAAAGTGCAACTATCACCGAAGTTATATCAAGTTCTGATAAGTTAAGTGATGCTCTATATTATGAACCTATTATTTCATCGAAGTTATCTCGTAAAAGTCTTACAACTTTAGACATAACTATCAATACTATAAAACCATATCACGATTGTACTTGCGATAAAGTGCCACTTTGTCATGTCAAAATGTTGGTTGAAAATATTGAGAGAAATTTAATTGAATCTAAATGTACATGTGACTCCGTTTCTAAGATTTGCCCAATACATTCTAGAGCTTTCTCTTAAATATTTATTTAGATTTTATTAAATTATAATGTATTTGAATTAAGAATAATTTATAAAGATTCATTTATTGTATTTAAATATAAAATTACGTTTCGAGATTAATGTTTTATTCAGAAATTTCACTTGGTTTATTCCTAATTCCCTATTAAAGGACTAGTAGAAGCTGCAGATGTTTGGATCTTCCTGAATGTAAAATACGTAGGCAGGTATTACGTAGTATTGGTAGACAGGTGAATTTTGCACACCTTTTCAGGTATAATGTGCAATCGATAAAGGATACAAGTATACTTCTTCTTCTTCTTTTATATATATAAAAATCAATGCCACTTTTCGTTGTTATTTTATAACTCAAGAACGGCTGAACCAATTTGGCTAATTTTAGTCTTGAAATATTCGTTGATATCCAGGAAAAATTTAAACGGCGAGAAAATAGATGCAGCGGGAACGGGATCAAAAATTCACGCGGTCTGAAAATAATATGACGGTACGAAGTTCGCCGGGACAGCTAGTTTCATATAAAATGGTATGAAAACGTGTATACTTACATCTTTTGTCAACTGTTGGCTGGGGCTTTTGGTTTGACAAGTCGGGAAGAAGAGTAAGATTGACTTTTTTCGATTTTGCAATGCACTCTCTGCTTTTAAGCGTCAGCTGATGGAGGACGGAGACCCAGGATACCTAGGCGTCGCCGTGTCATAATGTGCAATTACAACCGGCGGCGTCTTGCGATTGCGAGCTACTTCGCCTCAAACAGGCCTGGAAGTTATTGGCGTAGGTTGTAGAATGATCAGAACCTTAATGTGTAGGTATGTTATCGTCTAATACTTGAGCAGGTAGTGCAAAAACTGCTAGAAAAAACTCTAAGAAAGAACGAAAGAAAGAAAATAACTTTTGCTAGACACACATTCACACATCAATGAAATTAAAGTAATTAATAAAAATGAAAATAAATTAATTCACCTAAAATAAGCCAAAATATTACATAATATCACACAGAACAAATCCAGCGGACACAATAATATTAGAAACCACATTCCACAATATGCCTCCCAATCCTATAAATGTCAGTGTGTGTGCAGTTCAATTTCTTAATGATTAGGTACTATCTGCGACTCTGGTTTCCAAGTGCCGCCATTGGCGCTGTAATTTTTTTTATAACATACATTTTACACACTCCAATAGTACCTAACTGCTCATATGTCCCAATTGATAGCAATGTTACATCTCACATTATCAAACAGAATCACACAGTAAATTGAATAATAATTAGAAAATAATTAAGTCAACACAAATTAAATTAACATCAATACATCGATAAATACATTGAGATTCGATTTTCAGATAATACTTAATAACTTAAACATAAAAACAAGTAGGTACGAGTATAAAAGAGAAATTAAATATGACATGACATTTCCGCCCAGGGTAACGGCAACTACGTGAACCCTCAAAGACCCCAATGAAGGCTCATGAGACGTTAACCTAAGTTACCTAAGCTACCTAAGTAACCCATTTTAATAACTTTAATTAATAAAAATATGCAGCATAGCAGTAAAAGGAGATTTCAATTTACAAAATGAAAACTACAGAATGAATAAGTTTATTTGGTAAATAAAATATAGGTACACAAAACATAACTTTGTAGTCCAGTTATAACTAAATCACGCTATGATTTTTAATGACAATAAGTATTACAAGTTATTATTATCTAGATAATACACAGCAGTTAGGATGCCTTTATACAATTATTAAAAATAAAACACAAGTACATATATTATCTTAGCGCAAGTAATATATCTAGCGTCTGCCATTATGTATCCTAGATAAATAAATATGTATGTACTTATAACTTAGCTTTATTTCGTGTGAAACTCCCTACGGACAGCATCGGGCGGTTATGTTGAACTCGAACCAAATAAGACCGCACGCCGCACGCCGTCTCGGGTCTTATATTATTCCGGGGTGTAAGGTGCCCTAAAGGCATTTCCCTCGCCTGAATTTAAAAGTTACCTGTGATATGTTATTCATCCAGGACACTTCAGAGTTTCTACTAGGTATATTATAATACTATGCTACAGAGCAAACTGAATAATATGAATACATGTCGCATGTATGTACCTAGGTTATAATATGATACATATTTATTTTATCATACCAAATGTTGTTTAATATTATAGACCACACAACTTTTAGCTATCAAGCCTGCGGAAGCACAAAAAATTAAGTCTCTATATTCACAAGAAAATATTATATTTACACACTTCATAAAACATTTAAATATTTATTTGGCTATAAAAAACAGAATCTTAAACTTCCTTATAACTATGCTCAGTTTCATGAAAACTGTTTTAAAGAGGAATATGGCTCGTTCTAATTAAGAGTTAAGACATTCTAAAAGTAATTAAATTGTAAACGTACTTCAACAACAGCCCGAGTAAGACTCCAAACAAAAGATGTTCCTATTGTGTTTGTTGTCTTCGCGTGTATCTTAACTAAGTATTTCTATATAATGTAAAGAAGTTGATCATTTTACCAATTTTTAAATTTAGGCTAATCACTATGATAAACAAATCGATTAACTAGTAGGTATTAGGTATTAAATAGTGATAACCGTCGGCTGTAGCAGTATGAATATATCTTTATGAGTGTTATCACAAATATAGCTCACGTTTAAACACCCAGTGAAACAGTACAGACGTAGTTACAATTGTTGACGATCAGATGATACCATGTTAAAGTGTGTGTGAATTTATTTAAATTAAAAATATCATCGATTGTTAGACAATTCAATATGAATACTACTAAGGAAAATGGCACTGGCCATACCGAACAGACTAAAAAAAGAAGTAAACCGAATGTTTTATCACGACTTTTCTTCTGGTGGATGTGTCCTGTGCTGATCACTGGTAACAAAAGAGACGTAGAAGAAAGAGATCTTATTGTTCCTAATAAATCATATGATTCGGAAAGGCAGGGTGACTATTTTGAGAGGTAAGAATTAATATTAGCCCTGTATACGTTATTCTTCATGAGTTTAAAGCCTTTTTTGGGTATATCTATATAAGAACAAATATTCGGTTTAAATCATCTCTATAAACCAGTGGAAAGGGTAGAAAATTTTCAAAACGGTAGCCGGATACGACCATTGCAATTTTGTATGGAATTTTGAATGTTCTGAATTCAGGTACTGAATTTCTATTGGAAAATTCCAGATGTCAGATTTTGAATTTCAGATACTGAATTTTAGATGCAGAATATCAGATATATTCAGTACTAGCTTTCACCCGCGGCTCCACCCGCGTGGATGTCGGTTATCGCGACCAAACATAGCCTATGTCCTTTCTCAAGGTGTAATCTATCTCTGTGCCAAATTTCATCAAAATCGGTTCAATGAACATTACTTTCACATTTATAATATTAGTAGGTATATGGATTAGATAATGGAATACGTATATTATTTATTAAAGAATAAATTCATACATCTCTATCACGACTTCCCTATGCAAAGCAAATCGGCAGGACGTCTTGTTTAAAGAGATCCTCGCCACTGGAAGTTATTCCCAGTCATCCGATCGGAACTCCGATTGGTAGGAGGATCCAATTAATTAGTAATAAAATAATAGGGGTACTTAGCTATAACATTTCGTAATAATATCAGTCGAGTCATATAGCGATAATTTCAATTCAGTATTATAATATGCTATATGATAGTCATTTTTATATCAAAGTCGTGTAGGGCAATTGATAAGTTTGATATCTATAATTAGGAATAATGATATAAATAAAAATAAGTACAACAATATGTTTTTCCTCACTGCTCACCTAAAGATAAGTAAATATAGAGTAAATAATTAAAACTATAAAGTTATACGGTTGTAATTCTAAGGACTACTTTGTTATTATGCAATACACCAACATCCTGACTTTAGGCTGGAATTTTAATTAAATCCTTATATACTAAGATACATTTGCACGAAAATCGTATCGTTGACTTTGTACTAGACCATAAAGATTCAATTTGAATTGTGAAGATATATAAAACCCCTTTTCGCAAATTCTCGATATTTTTTATATTTTCTTTTCGCTATGTACCTACCGTCACCACTTTTATCTTTAGAACGACTGGGTACGTAATTGCTCCGAATAACAGAATAACCATGAAACGACTAACAGAAAAACCATTGTTGGAGCCCGGAATCTGTTCTTCTACTTCTCCCTTTGGTTTATATTAGCTTTTACAGAAGCGACTAACATCTGATCTCCCGAAATCAGAGCGTCATCCGTCAATCAGCACGTATACAGGTTTGCAGACTTTGGATTCAACCAGCACTAGCGCTATAATGATAATGAATCGGCAACGATGGTGATATACTCTGTAGGGGTTGAACACCCGATGATAACGGTATTATCATAACGAAAGCACTAGGCTTTTTCTGTATTAGACACGAGAAAAAACTGGTACTGATCCCTTAACGTGGTCTACGACAGAACTTTAACCGAAGCAGCAAGAAGAAATAGCACAAAGAAGTTTACTTACAAAATACTCATGCTTTTTTAGAACTAATTCGCTTATTTGTTAAATGATTTTTAAAAGTAATTAGCTAGATTTACATCGAAAAATTCACCTGCACTCCTACTAATGTTACCTACCCATATACCTATACCTTACTCTCAACAGTCTCAACCCAGAAAACGTCGCTTGGCTCTGGTTGATCTCATGATCTGCCTCCACTATCTCTTTTTCTCGTGTGTTTAAAAAACAACACAACAAATAACAAACTATATTTTATTGTAGTAACAATTTATTTTCTATAATCACAGATAGGTTCATTAATCGCTCTCGCTAATCAACATAGATATCGAAAGTAATCACTATTAACTTTAGTACGACACTGCCTATTGGTTAATTAAAAGATAAGGTTCTGGTATCCCGAAGAATTTAATGTTTACTTTCGTTGCCACATACCGTAGGTATTCTATTCACTTAGGTATTTATCTGTGCTGTTAGTTTTAGTGTGCCATAAAGAATGTATCTATCTATCTATGTCATGTTTTGAAGTTATTGTTATTTTGTTAGCTGTATAGAAATTAAGGATGTCCTTAATTTCTATTATCACAGTCTCAAAAGTATGTGATACGTCTAATATGATAGGTCATATCGGCCAAGCGTTCGTAATTCTGCAGTTGTCTGTTTGTAAAAGTAATTGAGAATGTAATATCACCGTAATATTAAATTTCCAAGAATGTCTGGCAAAATATTATTTATGGTGGCTAACTTTCATTAAATTCAATAAAAAATATTTATTTATATAGGAGAGCCATTGGACAAGTACAATAATACGATACATTTTCACACATAAACATAAAATACCTACTTATTAGTTGAAATAATTATGTTTACCTCACGTATTGACAGTTAATTCCGAACATAAATAAGATTGAAAACACACTAGAAGCATTTTATTTCCAAGTGATCGATAACGTTTCCATCATATTATTATGTTTGTTCGCCTTTCAGTTTCATATGTTCCTTCAACTGCACAAATATTTGCTGGAGTTCGGATTATGGTGATTTTTATGGAATTGGTATTAGTTATTTGTTGTACAAGAGTCCAAAGTTGCTTTTTAACCGTGTGCTCAATTTTGATGACCAAGCAAGCGAAGGATTCCATCCCACCTCAGCGATTAATTAACCAAATAACTAAATACAAAAAAAAAAAAAACAATGGAAAAGGGCGCGCCAAAGCAAATTTATAATAAAAGGAGGCCAACAGCAAGGAGGTTCCGAGTCTGAATTTTTTCGTAAATTGAAACAGCTTAAATTCGGCATCTTTAAAGGTTTAATGATGTTTTGAATTCACAAACTTATTAAGTGTTCACGATGTTCTAAATTCAAATTTACTTTACACCCAAATATCGAAGACAAAAAATAATCATATTCTGTCCTCCGTGAAAAATACTCTTTCCGAGATTGGGGGATGAAAATCTATTTTTCATCCCACCATCTCGGAAAGACTATTTTTGCTCTTCGATAACTGAGCGTAAAAGTCGTTTTTATCCTCTAGAGAGGTAAAGTAAATTTGAATTTAGAACATCGTGTGTACTAGGTTTGTGTACTCAAAACATCATTAAACCTATTTTTCATCCCACCATCTCGGAAAGAGTACTTTTTTTCTTCGATATCTGAGTGTAAAAGTCGCTTTTATCCTCTAGAGTGGAAAGTAAATTTGAATTTAGAACATCGTGTGTACTAGGTTTGTGAACTCAAAACATCATTAAACCTATTTACTTCTACCTCTATGGTGCCGATTTATCATACAACTTTTTTTTAATTTATGAAAAACTCAACTCGGAACCTCCTTGGTGTACCTACTTTTTTTTTTTAATTTGCTTTGCGCGCATAATTTTTTTTTTCACGTCCTATGGTTGAACATTGTTGTTGAATTTTATTTGTTGATATTTTATTATTAGTATTATTACACATAATTATTATACAGCCTCCGTGGCGTAGTGGTAGTGAACGTGGTCGCAACGCAGAAGGCGCGGGTCCGATCCCCGCTCAGTGCAAATATTTGTATGCATAAAAAGTTCAACAACAACGGTCTAGCTGCAATGCTTCGATATCGCCTAATGTCACCATTGGGTTGTGGAGGTCACATGGCAGTCGCTTTACGAAAAATATCGAGGTCCAGCCAAATCCGCAGTTAAGACTGGTAAAGCGGACCCCGAACTCCGAGGTGAGAGCTTCGGATGCGACTGGGAATTAACGCTAGGAAGAAGAAGCATTTCATTATTTCCTCGCTGAGGTGGGATGAAAAGTTACGTGTTGCACTCGAGTGCAAAGATTTTACACCTTGTGCTCTTTTGATTCCCTCGCTAACGCTCAAGATTCTAATTTATGAATCACTCGCTATGCTCGTGATTCAAATTTAGAATCTTTCGCTTGCTCGGTCATCAAAACTGAGCACGCGGTTAAAAAGCAACTTTGCACTCTTGTATAACAAATAACTATACTTCTACCTCTATGGTGCCGATTTATCATACAACTTTTTTTTAATTTATGAAAAACTCAACTCGGAACCTCCTTGGTGTACCTACTTTTTTTTTTAAATTTGCTTTGCGCGCATAATTTTTTTTCACGTCCTATGGTTGAACATTGTTCTTGAATTTTATTTGTTGATATTTTATTATTAGTATTATTACACATAATTATTATACAGCCTCCGTGGCGTAGTGGTAGTGAACGTGGCCGCAACGCAGGAGGCGCGGGTCCGATCCCCGCTCAGTGCAAATATTTGTATGCATAAAAAGTTCAACAACAACGGTCTCTGCAATGCTTCGATATCGCCTAATGTCACCATTGGGTTGTGGAGGTCACATGGCAGTCGCTTTACAGAAAATATCGAGGTCCAGCCAAATCCGCAGTTAAGACTGGTAAAGCGGACCCCGAACTCCGAGGTGAAAGCTTCGGATGCGACTGGGAATTAACGCTAGGAAGAAGAAGCATTTCATTATTTCCTCGCTGAGGTGGGATGAAAAGTTACGTGTTGCACTCGAGTGCAAAGATTTTACACCTTGTGCTCTTTTGATTCCCTCGCTAACGCTCAAGATTCTAATTTATGAATCACTCGCTATGCTCGTGATTCAAATTTAGAATCTTTCGCTTGCTCGGTCATCAAAACTGAGCACGCGGTTAAAAAGCAACTTTGCACTCTTGTATAACAAATAACTATTACAACACACCTGCTCATAACAGTGATATTATTTTAGTACGAATAAATTAATACGCCTATTGTATGGTCATTTGATGCATTTTCGTATTTAAATAAATAATTTCAACTTGTAATACTTGTGTAATAAACAAAACTTTCGCTCAAATTTAACTTTTTTTTTTTCTCTAAGTACAGAAAAAAAAAACAGAGTAAAAAAAAGTTAAGTTCAAACCTCATTTTTTTTTAAATATGGTCAACCGCCATTGTTAAATGCGCGCGCATAGGAAAACGAATTAATTTGTAGTATTGTTTATTTAGTATTTGTAGTATTTATTCGCAAGTGTGTTGTAAAACGTCGTATGGCACGTGTGAGCATGATGATTACCATCCTCGGCTGTCTTAAGACCCTCGCCTGCCGGCTCGGGTCTCAATGGCGCCTCGGCGGTAATCACCAACGTTGCTCACTTGTACCATAATGTACTATTATCAACGATATCTATGAAATTAGGCCCCTCTACCTTTATTTTATCCCTTACTAAATGATGATAATATCGTCGGTGATTTACAAGAATGTTATAAATTGACATAAAACCGTTTTTTGATGGAATTAGATTGGAAAAGTGTGCTCAAGACGTGTCTCAGGTACCTAGCTCAGTGGTCAGAGCATTCTCCCTGTAAGTCTCGAGTTCAAATCCCGTCTTGTTCGATTTGAATAGTTCACACTAATTGCTTAAAATTTCATTTCTTGATAGCTGAAATTTCAGTATAACTGTAAATAATAAATTAATTAATACTAAGTAAATTGGGCTAGAATTCGCTATATATTTCATAATTCTTAAGAATTGTTATATCAGTAGAAAGTAGAAACAACGGTTACAGATTATTTATCTGGTATTTATTTAACAATCTTGATATCAGTAAGGAACACCTAGATAAGTTTGCATGTAGCTTAGCTAAATACGATCACGTATCAATATAGGGATTTATTCAAGTGCCTCTTAAATTCACATCCGATATAGTAATAATCTGCAATGTCTATGATCTATTCTATTTGAATGTTTAAAGTTCATTGTACGAGTACGAGATAGATAGCAAAGAATACATTGCACTTTGCAAAGGCACGTGTACTCGGTTATACATTCAAAAGTTAAGCAGTCCTACTAATATTATAAATGTGAAAGTTTGTGAGAATGGATGTGTGGATGTATGGATGTTTGGATGTTTGTTACTCTTTCACGCATAAACGGCTGGACCGATTTGGTTGAAATTTGGTATGTATATAGGTTATACCCTGGATTAACATATAGGCTATATATCAGCGATGAACGGGATCAGAATTCCACGCGGGCGGAGCCGCGGGCAACAGCTAGTATTGCATAATAATATTAATGTACAATGCAATACGATAACGGACCAACATCATCGTCCTCGCCCATATTTAAAAAAAAATCTAGACTTCTTAATTTACATGAAAATTTTCTAGATTTCTTGATATCAGATTATTATATTAGTATATTTATCCCATATTTTTGAAAAAAACCTACATTTCTTGGTTATTACATATGAACAATTTCTAGATTTCTTGATATCAAATTATTGTGTTGTATTTTGTTTCTGATTCAGCTATTTAAATATCATGCCTATTATGATGGAATATGGCGAAATGGCCTCTTGTATATAGCACCTTATGTAACCCGTATTTGCAAGGAATAAATGAATTTCAATTTATTTGGGATCACAACATTTGTATATTTTTTGCATTCATCTCTGGTTGTAGTCATCTCAACATTCACTCTCTTCCTAGCCATATCATCTTCCACAGAGTCCATCCATCTCCTCTTAGGTCTTCCTCTCCCCTTGTAGCTGTCCACTTCTATAGTTAATGCTTTCCTTACAACATTACTTTCATCCCTATGCATTACATATTGATAATGGATATTACTGTTAATATAAACTGTTTAAATAATCATATTTACAGATATGTACATTTTCTGATAAAAAATAAGCTCCTAGTCATTTAATGTATTTGTAAGATAATTGCACGTTATATCAATATCAGATACAATGATTATTTATCTATACGGCTATCTAAAAAACTTCCTGAAATTGCGTATTGTTCTTTATTCTAAAATTAATGTCACCACACCCACTAAAATACAGTAAACTATAAAAGCATTATTGTTACCAGGTAATACGAGTACGTACTTACAGTAGTCATTGTGTAGCCTAGCCCTTTGAAACGTTTTCCCTATTTTCAAACGGGCTTATCCTGCCCAAAAGCTAAATGCTATGACTTCTGTACATTAGTAGCATCTGTTCGTGCGGATACCCCCACGGATGATGCCCCACCGTGTGGTGTACACGTAGGTAGGTACTTGTCAAGAGCGTTAACACTCGACGAGCCTCAAGAAAAGTCAAAGTGCAACGGAAGGGGTTACCATGTAATTAATGAACTTCCTTTCCTTTTTTTCAATAGTTTCGGGATTGAATGAAATTTTAAAGCATTTATTATGATGTGCCATCGCCCCAAAACGGGTGTATAGAAAAATTTGGATCTGCTTCGGGTGGACCTTGGTGGCTTAGTGGTCAAAGCATTCCCCCTGTAAGGTAAAGATCGTGGGTTCGAGTCCCGCCCGAGATGGATTCTCTTTTCTATATCTCAATCTCAATTGAGTTCCGGGATTGTTTCAGTTCCTTGGGTGTAAAATTCTCCATTTTAAGATGTCAAGCTGAATAAAGGTCCAACTCCACCAAACGGACGGCATCGGCCCGAATTTTACAATCTTTAAACAAAATTAAATCTTATTATCACAGTATTCACAGTGTTTGAAGTTTATATTACCAAGTCACGCACAACAGCTTGACAGCGACGTGACGCACGTCAAGCTGTCATGCCTGACTTGGTAAGTAATATAAACTTTAAATGCTGTGATATAAGATTTATTTTATTTAAAGATTGTAAAATCTGTTCCGATGCCGTCCGTTTGGTGGGGTTGAACCTTTAGGCTTTACCTTCACTCCATCTTCACTCGCATCTTTGTATCACTGTCATTTTGACATGCTAAAAATAAATAAGTACCTATTCTAGAACATTCAACACAACGCTACCCTATTTATATATTTCATCTATGACGCTACCTATACTTTTGGATATAAGCATAGTTTAAGTACCTAGCTTGTCTTATGGGTTCTAGAATGCGAATACACGTACTTATACATCTTTTAATCATACATACATCAATGTAAGTAGGCATATTTATGCATGCAAATATTTGCGGGAATATTTGCATGCATAAATGTGCAAATATTCGCGGGGAATTACTGGGCGGGAATAGAACCTGCGATTCCGACATATAACAGTCGAACATTCTAGCTCTATAACACAGAGGTCGTCTAATAATAAAGATTTTTTTATACTGAGGTATTCATATAAAATACTAGCTTTTGCCCGCGGCTCCGCCCGCGTGGATGTCGGTTATCGCGACCAAACATAGTCTATGTTCTTTCTCAAGGTCTAAGCTACCCCTATACCAAATTTCATCAAAATCGGTTCAGTGGTTTGGGTGTGAAAGCGTGACAGACAGACAGACAGACAGACAGACAGACCGACAGACAGACAGACAGACAGAGTTACTTTCACATTTATAATATTAGTAGGGATATCCTAGTAATTAGTTATAAGTACTTATTTTTATTGTTAGTTTTCAACTCATACCAGGTAGTGTGGTTACAATTTTTTTAAATAATTCTTCATTCTTCACCTTGTAGAGGTTTTTTGAGTAACTGCTTATTTTTTGTTTCATATCCAGTAAAGTTAGCAATAAAAAATACATAGTAATTATTTCCTTTGTTTAGCTCTTAGTAATTGTAAGTACCTAAATATATCGAAAAACTAATCGAAACTTACGGAACAGCAGTATTACTGTGATATGATGCAATTTTGTAGATAACTACGTGAACTCGTTTATAATTGTGACTTACTAAGATATATAAGTATACTCACGCATTAGTGGCTTCAAGGTAGGCAGAGACTATAGGCCACAATTCCCTACTGTCCTTGCACTTACGCCACCACTGGTCATCATCACGAGCTCTCCTCACCTGCTGATGGCCGGCTCACCTACTGATTTACGGACGAGACTCTAACGCAAGCTTTCTCTCGGGGTTGGGGGTCAGACAGCTGTCACTCCCGCCAAAGCCAGGATAAGTCACATTAGATGTATTAGGATAGCCGACCCCGGGCTGCAAAGTGCAACAGACAGACAGCCAATATAACAAACAACTTAGTTCAAACCGGGATTAACGTTGTAAAAACCCAGTGCGATTTATAATAATACTATCATTGAAAGGACTTTTCTCATTATCTTACTCAGCAATATCTATATCAAGGGATTGCAATGATAAATAATGAAAACGTTAAATAATATACTACCTCTATTATGTTGGTGAAATGTTCGTGAATCATTAATCAGTTGAAATTTTCATTAGCACGTGCACGTGATATATTATCAAAGATATTATCTACTGATATATTTCGTATCGGTCTTCATGACTCGAAATTTATCAGGCTCCAAATTCCAACTAGGAGTTCCGCTATGCCATATAAAGGCATATAATTGCATCTCTCCTGTCCTGCAAGAACAGCATATTGATAAGTGGTGATGTGCATGGTGTACCTACAATGTGTTATATACACATTAAGCGTTCCTTTTTGGGTTTTATTAACTTTATTTTAACTATACTCATACATATAAAATAAAGTATACTCAGCTATCCAATTATTAAAAAAAACTTTTCCTAAGATTAAGGTAACTGTACCAATGCTCGACACTGTACCAATGCTAGACACTTTCGAACAAAACCCAGTATTTTGAGAAAATTATCCATTTGTTTTATAAGACTATTGACTTAAAAGATGCCTAATGGTGTCTATAAGATATGTTCAAATATTCGCAACACCATCCGAAGTAAATTTAGAAAGACGACAGTTGACAGCAAATAATGTGACTCCGTGAACACGGTCGTGTTATTTCTTAAGATTTATGCCAAGGGTACTGATATTTATAAGTGTGATTTTTTTGTTTATAAGTTATGATTATTACTAATTTTGGTATAAACGTTATAAATATTGAAGTTATTGACATATTTGGACCATTGCCCGCATATTTTGATTAGGTTTTGTAACATTTATATGCTATGTCTAGTATTGGTACAAAAAATCTTAGATGTTCCAATGATAGACACTTTGGAATAATGCCTTTATTTCATGAAAATAAGATGTTATACCTACGCTAAATGTGATACTATATACATTGAGATTCATCACATGTACCGGAAATTACTAATAATGCCCGCGCTAGCCCGCTCTAACCACGTGGATGTCGCTTATCGCATATTGTTGTAAATTTTAGCGCTGAGAGTCAAGCATTGAGCTCTGAGTCGACACTATTGAAACACTTGACTCTCTATTCGACTATCTACTCACCTTTCTCCCCTTTCCACCCTCCCCTCCCCCATTCCCTTACCCTGTCCTAAACACATGATCACTAAACCAAGGGGTGTTCTGACCTTATCGACGCGTGAGCTTTTGCAAGTGTAAAGTTGGCTCGATAGATGGCGTCCGTCATCGGCAAATATGGATGGATACGGCCCAACGCACACCGAGCGATGCGCAGCGGCGCGCATTCTTGGAATCGCGCTGCCGCGCTGGCGAATAATGGCGAATATTCTGTTTCTTTTGTTTGAAAGATGATTTAGTCGAGAGTGTTCTTAGCTATGTTTCATAAAAATCGGTTCAGCCATTTGAATAATATGAGGAGTGAAAGTGGCAATGTAAAATCTAATATTTTCAAATATGGTGTGTTGGGTATCAAGTGACAGGTCATAATTTATACATCACGATACAGCAAGTCTTATGGAAATCGGTTGAGTGGTTATACCTGTAAAAAGTATGAAATAAAAAAATAAAAAAAAAAATAAAAAACCCCGATCCAAAATGAACCTTTAAAAAGTAAAACCCACCTTTTGTCATTTGTCTCGTCGGGGGACCGCCGTCTGACCGTCGCTCGGAGGGAATAGGGCATACCAAGGCACTTAGCGGTCTGATATTCAATTTTGTAGAGAGAAATTAAAGTGTCCACTATTGGTACAAATAGGTGTCTAGCATTGGGACAATGATGTCTAGCATTGGTGTTTTCGACCAAGTGCATAATAATTTAATTTAAAGTAAAAGTATGATAGATTTTAAAGATTTTATGGGCAAAAGTTAATGTCTAATTGTTGCTGTAACAGTTAAAAAAGAATGTAACGACCATGCTGTAATTAATTTGTTAAATTTTTTAGATTGAAATTTTATTTTTCCTTAAAGTGTCGAGCATTGGTACAGTTACCTTAATGGTGAATCAGGGTGAATCTAATAATATTGGCTGTATGACAAACCGCGTTTGCAGTCACAGATATTAAAAAAAAAACAATGCCATAAAAAAGAAACACTAAACAAAGAGGCGGGAAACAGAACAGCAGTTTGTTTCGGTTCGATGTTCAGTTGTTTATTAGTTGATAATTTTCTTCTTTTCTTCTTTAATTAAATTATTACTTATAATACAGGGTGGCGCAAAAGTAGTGGCACTAAAGAAAATACCTTTATTTTTTTTATATGACATTTTCTGTTATTCTGTTGTTGAAAATTGTGTAGAGAACAAATGTAAAATACACTGAAAATAAACATGGACCGTTTTACTCCCCAAGAACGTGGAATAATTGTGTCAATGTTCTTACGGAATAATTCATCAGTGATAAGAACACAACGTTTTGGCGATTTGCCTTGGCCTGCAAGATCACCCGATCTGACCAGTCCAGACTTCTTTCTTTGGGGTTTTTTGAAATCTCGGGTGTATGTGAACAAGCCACAGACTCTCGCAGCTCTAAAAGAAAACATTCGTCAAGAAATAACGAACATATCGCAGGAAGTGTTACGGCAAGTTATGCAAAATGTCATAAATAGGGCTCAAATGTGTATCAACTCTGGAGGTCACCATTTAAAAGACATCATCTTTAAATCCTAATGGTACGAAATTTAATGGTACAAATATACATTTAAAAAAACCTAAATCTAGTTTTCTAATTTAGAAAAAATGTTATAGCCGAACCAAATAGGGTCTTTACTTTTGCGCCACCCAGTATAATAGTAAATTATCTAAACCTATATACGGGCATATCATCCGAACTACTTCGCAAAATTGGATAAACAGTATTTTTTTGTTGTGTTCGTTATTATCAGAACAAGGTTTGTATGAAAGAAAGTTTATTTAATGTACCTACACCTACTCGTAGTTACTATCCATATCCGTACTATCCCTACTAATATTATAAATGTGAAAGTAACTCTGTCTGTCTGTCTGTCTGTCTGTCTGTTACGCTTTCACGCCCAAACCACTGAACCGATTTTGATGAAATTTGGTATAGGGGTATATTAGACCTTGAGAAAGGACATAGGCTATATTTGGTTGCGATAACCGACATCCACGCGGGCGGAGCCGCGGGCAAAAGCTAGTATTATATAAATGCGAAAATAACTCTTTCTGTCTGTTACGCTTTCACGCCTCAACCACTGAACCGATTTTGATGAAATTTGGTACAGAGGGAGATTAGACCTTAAAGGCGAATGGGCGTTTCGTCCCATATGGTGTAACACTTTTTGACCTATATCAAATGAAAGGTCTCAATGAGTGTATTATTTTTTTGTATGGCCATAAATCTGTATTTCGTGCAGGGTAAAAGTTATGGGGGTTTTAGTTACTAAGAAAGTATTTAATTTACTTTAAATAATTAGTGTTTTTATGACAAAATACTTATTTATTTATGCTATTTTTACCCGACTATGTTAAAGCCAAAGGAGGATTATGATTTTGACAGGCTATGTATGTATGTATGAACTATGTATGTATATTCACTAATTCCCTCATAGCTCTTCAACTACTAATTAGAACTGGACAAGTAAGGTATTGTTAGAAGTGTCTTGATCGTCCACTTATTATAGGCTATATAATGTGTCACTGAATTTAATGTGGCGCCCTCTAGCGGTCATAAAGAACTGCGTTAAAAAATAAAATTGAGGTAAATATACCGTGTTTGATATCAAATTAAAGGCCTTAATTAGTACATTTCAAATATGTATAAATTATTGGGATTTTTGAATGAAAGGACATCACCCATTTTAGTTCAAAATTGAAAGTGCCGGCCAAAGAAAATAAATACGATATTCCGTTAGAACTTGTCCTCGCTAGCATTTTCTATTACCACGTCAAAGTTGAGGGACCACTGCGCTTGGTTTTATTTGAATTTAAAAATCTTGGAAACATACATTTTTTATGATACGAATTATTAAAAATAAATGAAAAACTTTGTTCTATATTGGAACAATAGTTAATAAAAGCAATAAAAAATAACCCCATATTGCACATCATTGTATTTCGTCCATTTATTTAGGTCCAAAATTGAAAGTGCCGGCCAAAGAATACGAGTATGATATTCTGTTAGAGCTTGTCCTCATTAGCATTTTTTAATATGGCGTCAAAGCTGAGGGTCCACTGCCCGACTAACGGAATGTCATATTTGTATTCTTTGGCCGCTACTTATTTTTAATTTAGCATCTAAATAAATAGACGAAAAACAACGGTGTGCAGTATGGGGTTTATTTTTTATTAGTTTTATTAACTATTCTTCCAATGTAGCACGACATTTTTTATCCATTTTCAATAGTTTGTGTCATAAAAAAGGGATCCCATTTTTTCTCATAATGGTTTTTGTCCTAATTTAAATTGTCATAACAAGTTAGGCATAATTTTCTTTGTCATAATAATAGTGTGTCATAATTGGTTTTTAGCATACTATGTTATTAAGCATAAATATTGTATATCCTAATGTTTTTATTCATAACTTTGATAAATAAAGTTGTAAAGCATATTGCTTATTTGTCTAATAGTTATTTGGCATAATGATCAAAAAGAAATAATAATTTCTTAACAGACAGTGATAGATTTATTGAGAAAGCCCCTGATTCCGACTTGGATAGATTAGGTTAGAAGGCTAATGCGGGAGCGGAGCGGAGCGAAGCTCCCGCATTAGGCCTTCGTGGTTATTTTTTTTATAACCATGTAGAACTTTATTTAGTCAATATAATTTGTATGCTTAAAATAGTTATGGTTACGCGTCGTTATGCTTAAGTAAACTTATGCTTTGGGACAGTATGCTTATAAAATATTATGCTTATAGAAAATAGGATTAAAAAAATTATGATTAAAAAGTTATGGCAAATGAGTATTATGCGTAAATAATGTTAGGACAAGTAACATTATGCAATGTTAAATTATGACATAAAATTGTAGGAATAAAAATAGAGAACCCATAAAAAATGTATGTTTTCAAGATTTTCGAACTCAAATAAAACCGAAGGAAGTGGTCCCTCAACTTTGACGCCCCAATAAGAACAAGTTCTAACGAAATATCGTATTTGGCCAGCACTTTCTATTTTGATATATGATACCCAATACGGGTATATTTGAAAATAGATTAGATTTTGGATTGATTTTCATTCCTCATAATATATTTCAAATGGTTAAACCGATTTTTATGAAACATAGCTAAGAATACTCTCGACTAAACCATCTTTCGATCAAAAGAAACAGAATCGAATTCGGTTCAGCCGTTTGGGAGCTACGATGCCACAGACAGACTGACACACACGCACACACATACACATACACACACACACACACACACACATACACACACACACACACACACACACACACACATACACACACACACACACACACACACACACGTCAAACTTATAACACCCCTCTTTTTTTGTTAAAAATATGTGATCGGTACAACCATGAACCATGTCAACCAGTAGGTGAATTAACCCTAGTTGAGTCAACCGTAGTTGTAATGACCGTCGGCGAAATGATACAAAACCGTAGAACTATACTGCAAAGCCTATTTGCACAAAAAATATTTTTTACTTACACCCTTATAACTTTGGACCTGCATGAATTTCTGATAAAAATCTTTCATTTTTACATATAAATAGACTAAATGAACATGTTTACACTAGTCGCAACTTGTTACAAGGGTTGGGACGCAGCTCATACAAAAGTGCCCGTTCTCCTTTTTGTTAATTATTTTGTGCAAAGTTTTACAGCTAAGGTGGTTGGTAACTTGGAATGTGTTAAGCTAATACCGATGGCGACTTTACCGTACCTAATTTTTTCAGTTCATGTTCAGTACCTAACATAACTTTCTGTGCAGATACTGGTTTGATGAAGTGAAGAGAGCTGCCAACGAAAATAGAGAGCCTTCGCTATGGAAGGCGTTGCGGAGAGCATATTGGTTGGCGTACATGCCGAGTGCTATTTACGTCGTACTGATAGCTGCAATGAGGTCAGTATACCGATACGCATTTGTTTGGAACTAAATTATTCTGTAGATATCGTGTAAAAGGTGTTACTTCAGGACGAGACATTATTAACTATTAACATGGTTTTGTACTGTAGTTTTGTATTTCAAAGTATCATAGAGTGTTTAGGTATTTACAAAGCAACGTTTATTCACAATCTGGAACTGTGCTATGCAAATTACAAGCTTGTAAAGTTTGGGTCTAGATGACGTGGTATGAAAATACGCCCTAGAATATTTATTTATAGCTCCTACATTACCGGCGTATTTAAAGAGAATGTCAACCTACATTAATTAGAGCCTTGTTAAAGCACAGTCGAATACAATAATTTCATGGTAAGGTCGCAAATTTTGAATATTGTAATCTACATAGGTACATTATAATCATGACAAAGCGTATATAAAAATAACCTATTAAGAAGATATATAGGCAGCCTACCTAGGTAACTATCTCTTATATGTTTAGAAATGTGAAATGTAATTTAATCATTGCCTTGTTGAATGACCGATATACTCACAATGACGCCACGGCCGCATTTTCATAAGACGATATCTACATGGTCCGGTTTCACGGTATACGTTTTGTACGCACCGAGCACAGGCGCAGGAAACTGATGCTAGCACCGGCCGGCAACGTTTATACACTGGAACCCGTATCTTGGACCTGAATCACGAGACAAACGACACCCTGGCTCGCGCGTTTTGTATTGTTTATTACAATACAAAACGCGCGAGCCAGGGTATATGTTTAGGGTCTATGTTTGGTGAATTCAAGCTCGTCCACCGCAGTAGCATCCCGTGCTATCCACAAAAGACACCCAAGCAGTGCGTATTGAGCACATTTTGAGCGTATTTAGTTCCAAGATATAATATGTCCCGAGCAATAAATGCCTTCATATTGTACCATACAAATCTAGACCCGGATTCCCCGGCCCCCGTTGAGAAATAGGCCCGTGGAAATGCGGCCTAACGCAATTAATCTATGATAATGAACGATATAGATATCATATGCGTAATCGGTTTCGATTGAAATTTACGCTTTAATCATGACAATGCGTTTATAAAGAATAGTAAGAAATATTCTATTCTCGAGCCCCTTTTCCAAAAATGTTAAATGTACTCCCGTCATTATTCTGTCGCATAGGTATGCGAAATATTCACAGTAAGTGACGTCATCTGCACCAATAAAATAAATAATCTAGGTATATAATAATAATAACGAACGGCATGCTCGTATACTCGTATAGATATAAAAATACGTAATCGGTTTCAATTTAAATATGCGTTATAATCGTGACAAAGCGTTTACATAAATTAGGTAGGACTTTTAACTTTTCATAAACTTGCTTACCTACATCTTCTATGCGTCCATTTGTTTTCAATAGTTTTTTTTTTTCATTTTGTGGGTAGATAATCAGGTTCTTTCGTACTATTTTTTTTTCTTTGTTATACCAATCAGTCAACAATTTAAAAAATTAGAAATGAGGCTTTTACTGTTTAGTTGTAAAGAACACATACTTAATAATACAAGATAATTTGGTTATGTTTGGTATACAATACGAACATTTGAAGATATTTTCGATTCTAAACTAAAAAATGTAAACACAGAAAGGAACTTTGACTGTCTGATTGGAATTTGAATTTTAGTTATATCACACCATTTATTAATTTCCTTATCTACATAAAACTTTAATATCACTCATATAATGTGTAATATTAGATTAAAATTTTATTTCACTTTTGATATCAATAGAACAATAAAATAATACAAAAATAACTTTATAAAGATTATCAATTGGACAGGGCATGGTACAGCTGTACTGAATAGTTTATAAGTACCTATATATGTTTCGATAAATACTTACAGCTGCGAGATGTACTAGGTACCTAGTTTAAATTTAAACATTCAATAAATTATGATTTTCATTCAATTACCTACCTACTGAGTACTGGGCTATAACGGGCTACAGATAGACAAAGCCTCTATCAACGTGCGTGATGACGTGATGAGATGACGCACGTTGCTAGAGGCACCAGTCCATTCGGTATAACCTATCTTCGCTATCTCTGATTCGATGAAAATGAATGGTAGCAAATATTTTATTTACAATTTGTTTATCGGAGCAAGAAAAAGTTCGGACATAATTTGTTGCCTCTAAAATCTATGCTTGACTGGAGTTATCCCTAAGCTAGAGCCCACTCTGCTACACAGTCTGCATACGAATCCAACACTTTTTACCCGTAGGTACGTAAAATCCCCGAACCAACTAAAACGTACGCCTTAATATGTAGAGGTGATGATCCGTTTACCGATTCGCGTTCTTCACTACCTATATACCTATAGGTAGGTGCATGCCAACACTTAATTAATGACAAAATGAGTCATAAATTCATATTCAGTAAAAATTATTTGATAATATAGATATCAAAATACAATAACAAACCAGATAGCTAATCTAAATCAGGAATCTATGTAGATACCTATTAATTCATTTCGATGCAACTCAGGGCATAGGAATTCGCAACTTTTTGTTACCGTTATCCAGATGACTTTACAAAAATTCACAAATAATATTATTTTATTATTGACTCAGTTTCTGCGTCTCACCCCGAATTCTAAATTTAAAATTCCATCCTGCCTCATCGAGGCAGGAACCTTAACGCACTTTTTGTCTAAATAGCTTGTTTAGTAGTAGTGGTAGTAGGGTACTTATATAGATGGCAATTTTTATACTACGGGTTTTGTTACTTTTCATGATATGTACAAGAGACATCATATTGTCATCATCAACATAAAAATGTATGTTACATATTACTAATTTAGGTGTAACGCGTTTGAAAATAAGCACAAGTATCTTTTTTACCCATTATAATATAATAATCTTTTCAGCGTTCAGTATTGACAAATTAATTAATAATAAAGATAAACTTACTTCAAAAACCATAAACCACCACAAACAGGCGCTGATTTACGAGTTAATTGAAGAGAATCAATTACTGAATTAGATAAGAGTTCGACTTTTCTGTTGAATTCGGTGCCTCCTCCTTTTATAGAATCTGTTGAAATAGAAAATTATTGATTCCTTTTATTATTTTAGGTTAACAAAAAGACATTGTTGGAGAGCTTCACTCTTACGCTCTTGTGAATTTAATTAAACAACTTCAATCCGTAGTCTACGAGAGTAGAATACGAGTTGCACATAGTAGTGAATTCCTTTGAGATTAAATCCTAAGAAACTTGGTCTATCATAAACATTTAACTTACTAAGATAGTTTTACAGAAAGGCTACTAGGTATTCAATGAACTACAAGTAGTACTTTTATTTCAATCTTACTGTTACCCGCGGCTCTACTCGCGTTGATGACGCTTATCGCTGCTTGGGTCATATTTCCGGTTCTATTGCGGTCAAACATATTTATGATTTTAAGTCAGACCAAGAGCTTGCTAATAACCCACATCAAATTATTCAAAAATTGTTCCGTAGTTTTTGCATCAATCACACAACCCGAGTCAGAGTGAAGAATTAAAAATACTTATATTTTGTTTTCAGAATCGTTTATCTAATATAACCCAAGTATTTTTTTAAACATCTCCAATGTACAGACAGGACTAATTTACAATTTTATAATTGAAATAGGTACTCATAAATAAGTACAACATGAGTAGACAAGGTATCTTCATCATTCTTATCCTGATCATCACGAGGTGAAACATATAGGTACTACGGAAAGTACGAAATGATTAAAAAGAGGTTTGTAGTTTTCTCTTCACTTAATGCATAAATAAATATAAATAAAATGACAAAAAGCTGAACTTTGTGAGGGCTCGCGTAATTTTTGTGACTGATACTTACCTAGGTAACAGTTTTTATATTAGTAGGTACCAACTTTCTTATATCTATGTTAGCAACAAGGCTGTCCTAGAACAAGTTTGCGAGAATCAAATTAATAGACTGACCTTGTTATGATAAAAATAATGATTTTTGTTGTATAAACAATAAAATGACATGACATTTTATCCTTATCGTCAACTAATAACGAAATACTTTACGTGTAAACGTTACCTACATATCATTTTCACACCCGCACCATATATTGGTATTAACAGTTTATTGATGTTTAGCATATTGTCGAGGCTGACTGATGCGAAATTACTGCTCCTTGTAGTATCAAATCTTTGTCTTCGTTACAATAGAGCTTTGTTTTTTCTCATACAAGATTATCTTAAATTGCACGATGTCTTTTAACAATTTCGGAGCCCATGTCAACATCACCTGTCGTTACACCTACTAAAACGCACGAGGCTCTAGCGCAGATAGCGCCTCTCGGAGATGGGACATGGGGTGGCAGTCGCTCTTGTACAATTCAGTTAACCAATAAAAAATGAGCTTTAAAATATAAATATCCTAGGACATTTTTACACAAAGCTATCTAGACCCAAAGTAAACATTAGCTTGTGTTACGGCCTCTAGAATGCCTATAACGGATATACATACATGGATACATTTTGTTTTGTAAATATATACAAAATTATACATAGACACACAGACCAATGCAAATAGACATATATTCATTCATGCATACATGCATACTCAGTGCATACTTGCACTGAGTGGGAATCGAGCCCCGCGATCTCTGACGTAGCAGGCAAACGCTCTACCGTTACGCTACGGAGACCGTCGAATCGAAAGACAATGATAAGAGCATCGTTGGACTCAGAATTACAAATAGTTGAATACCTACGTAGGCAAGTTGATTTATTTATTTCATTAGCCCTCATGAAGTATAAACATGAATTATCGAACAATTGTCTTGAAAAATCTCCATTGTGTCAGACAAAATACACATCCAGGAACTGTCTAGGGATAAATAACATCTACGAGTGTATGCATGCAATCGCTTAATGTAATTATTAGGTACCTAATACAAACGTCTAACTAAATATTGATTTGTTTTACAGGACGGCCCAACCAATTTTGTTCGCGGAGCTCCTCAGTTACTGGTCTGTAAATAGTACTATGGACAGATTTGACGCAGGATTCTATGCATTTGCCATGCTGGGTCTCAACTTCTTAAGTATGATGCTCCAGCACCACAACTCCATCTTCGTGTTCCGCTTCAGTTTGAAAATAAAAGTAGCAAGTTCATCATTATTATACAGAAAGGTGATACATATAATTATTATTTCTATATATTTTTAGACTATTTATACTTCATTATTCAACTATCAAATCTTCGTTATAACGTAATTATAATCTCTTAATTATAATAATTTTTGTTTATTTCGAATAAATAACTTTATATTGTAACTAACAAATCCTGCTGGATATAACTGAAGATACTGATATAACTACCAAAGCAACTTTTTGAATAGACAAAAAGTAGGTATTTAGGGATATGAAGAAACAGAAGTTTCTCGTTCTGGCCCATTTTTTTAGACTTCCGTAGTCAACTTAATAGTCCCGTCTACTTTTTTTTAACCAGCAGCGGCGACTCAAATGCCGGGATCTCTAAGGTGGCCCGGCACAAAAAGGCATTTCCTCGCAAATTAGGTAGTCAAGTGTTAAAGCTTGAAAGATTTTTCCCGTCTACCTCATGGGCCGTGTCGTTGGATACGTCTTTTAAAAATGTTTAGGCTAAAATGATAACAGACGGAACGAATAAGTACCTATTACTTTCGTCATTAAGTTTTACTTTAGTAGGTACTCGTAGTAGGTCTCTTTGTGTGCACGCACGAGTGCGATCGAGATGATGCTTTAGTATTACGCTAGGCGGCTTCAATCCGCTAGTTCTATACGACAGTGTTTCTTTCACAGTTGCTCCGCATGAGTCAATCGTCAGTAGGCGAGGTGGCTGGAGGCAAGCTGGTGAACTTATTGTCCAACGATGTCGCGAGGTTCGACTACGCGTTCATGTTCTTGCATTACTTGTGGATGGTGCCCATCCAGGCCGGCGTAGTACTCTATATACTGTACGATTCTGCTGGATATGCGCCATTCGTTGGCTTGTTTAGCGTCGTATTATTTATTCTTCCGATTCAAGGTAATTGTAAACCTAAATATCCTAAATGTGAAAGTTTGTTTGGATGGATCTATGGATAGATGTTTGTAACTCATTCATGAAAAAACCGAATGGATTAGAATAAACTTAAGTGATAGATTATTGTCTGGAATAAACCATGGGCATTTTATCTGAAGTATTTTTGCGAACTACTTTTGGCATGAAGCATCAGGCACACAAACGGGCATGGAATCAGTATTTCTGTAAACCCGATACTTTTTGCATGAGGGACCAGGCTTACAGAAACTTCAAGGAAGTTTATCGAAAAATCTGTATCCGTGCTGAATGCATGAACAACAACATTATTGTCCACAAGTGACCCAAATGCACTTCCAACCTAGTGCATGCGGAATACCCACCAGCTCTGGTAGATCTTGACCACCTTTTTGAGGGAGAAAAAGCCTCCTTACTCTTACGATTATGCTTGTGTCACTAGCGTTACAGAAAAAAAAACGATTTGTCTGTTATGAAAATACTATCAATCTGAAATTATCAGTGGATAAGCTATCTTTGTTCCTTACTGCTCGTTCCTTATTACATGATGCAAGCGTCGGTAACGGCTTGTTATCGAATGGTGTATATATCACTTTAGTGATGTGAATAGACTCTGAAAATTGCTTGAAACCAGTATAACGTACGATCCAAAGTTAAGACAATGCCAATAAAATTTTATTTAGTAGCTGGCGGTGAAATGCCAATTGAAAAAAAAATTTGATGCAATAGGCTTTGGATCAAAAAAGTTCTACTCTACAATAAACTCCTTACTCATTTAAAAATTACATCTTTCGCCAATTCGTCTTAAATTAGCTGTTTTGTATGCGTCATGGATAACTTGACGAGATTGTGGTTCGAATAAATGGTTAATCTGTAATGGTTCTCTAATGTTTTTGTATTTTTTACAGCTGGTTTAACGAAACTCACTTACGTCATAAGACGACAAACTGCTGTAAGAACAGACAAACGAATTAAACTAATGAGTGAAATTATCAATGGCATTCAGGTAAATAACTTTCTTTCGAAGAACGAGAGGCTTAAATTATTCACTAAGTTTTCATTGGTTGTCGGTTGCATCTGAAGCATAGAGTCCTCCTTTAGCTTATGCGACTTTTACGACTTTTTCCCTAAGAGGAAAACCTACGCCAGACCCTAGTTCGTCAATCAGCAGGTATACTGAGTTGCACGTGAGGCTGGCTTGGCCCTATGGTTTTAGGGCCCCGTATACCCAAACTCAATCTTATCTGGGCAATCGTAAATGCATATAGAATATACAAACTTTTATATCGTCGTGTTCGATGATGACGCGATTTCCATGATTTTTGTACACCCAAAAAGCGTTTAAGTCAACGTACTTATTTTTTCACTTCCATAAAACATGGAAATACTTTGTGGAAATGAATAAATGTGTGTTATATCGATATAACACAACTCTACCAGGCGCGGTCCGAGAGGGGGGGTCACAGGGGACATGACCCCCCCCAAAACCATGCACGTCATATTGAAAAGTCCCAGTACGAGGGGAGGGGGGATTAAATTTCTTAAGGAATTTCCGAAGTGACCCCCCCCCAAAACTTCAAGCTGCGACCGCGCCTGAACTCTACAACACTATATTTTCATAATTTACGTGACAGGTCATCAAGATGTACGCTTGGGAAAAACCCTTTCAAGCTGTGGTGAAGGCAGCTCGCGCGTACGAAATGCGCGCTCTCTGGAGATCCGTGTTCATCCGGAGTACCTTCCTCGGCTTTATGTTGTTCACGGAGAGAAGCATTCTGTTCATTACCATATTGACACTCGCTCTTACCGGTAGTTTGATCAGTGCTGCAACGGTAAATACTATTCCTTATAAACGCATATACTTTTAGTTATATTTAGTTAATTATACTAAGGTAATATTTTACTCGTAGAAGTGGCTTTTGGAAAATAGAGGGCTTACTTTTCTGACTTTTCTATTGCAAAGGAATAAAAAAGAAGGAAATTGAGATAATGCAACCATTTTTTACCCGACTGTGCAAGAAGTAGGGTTATGTTTTTCGAGAATATGTATGAATAATTTTTTTGTACGCTCTGCAGCCTGAACCGTTGTTAGATTCGTATTTACTGTGAGAGGTATATCAAAATTCAAAAAATAATATGCACATTATTGGCGCATTTGGGTATAAGGGTATCAAAATGAAGGGAATTAAATGATTACAAAAATATATTTAGGATGCCTATGTCATATCTTAACTAAAACGTATTAAATAACGTAAATTAATTATTAAAAATAAAAAAAATCCGACTGCTTGTAAAAAGATCGAAATAAGTTTGATAGCAGGTGGCACCCATTGTCAATAAGTGGACAATGCACTTATTATATATACCTAACCTAATGTTGTACTCATTCTTATTTCTCAATTTAACAAAACGAATTCTTTGATATTTTTCAGATATACCCTATTCAACAATACTTTAGCATTATTCAAATGAACGTAACATTGATATTACCGATGGCAATCGCCAGTTTATCAGAGATGATGATCTCCTTAGAACGTATCCAGAATTTCCTCATGATGGGTAAATATTATTTTGATGTAAATCGATAATAAACATTAGGGTTCGTACGCTTTGTATGTAATATACCTGGGAACATGTATCTTGAACCTAAATCACGAGACAAACGAGGCCCTGGCGTTCGTGGACTGTTTTGTAATATACTTGGTGAATTTGAGCTCGTCCACTGCAGCTATTATAGTCCGTGCTATCCTCAAAAGACACCCAAGAAACGTGTACTGCGCGTACAGAGAACATTTTAGGTTCAAGATATATGTCCCGAGTAATAATATAGGTTACCAATGACTTCTGAATGTGTATGTCTATTTTAAATAGTGCACTTTGAAAACAGATGATCGAATGGATAGCCAGCACGCACCAAAAACGAACTTACAGAAAAACCTCTCAAACGCACATAATGGTATAAAAGCTGACATGGAGCCGCGCATATCCGTTTCCAAGCAAACCGTGGATGAGTCGGCTACATCCGAATATATTGTGGAGTTGAATAACATCAGTGCGTCATGGACTGCTGCTGAAGACCCCTCAGAAATGACGCTGAAGAATATAACGTTGCGAGTGCGAAGGGGCAAATTGTGCGCTGTTATTGGCCCCGTGGGCTCTGGAAAGGTATGCTGATCTTATCATGCCAAATTCTTGAATGTAACTTTGCCATTTTCTGGAATTCTATCCAAAGTTATCTCCTATTTAAAGTTACCAATCTTAGTGGGAACGATTGCACCAGCAATTTCAACGGGTATAATTTTCTCCACCAGTAGGAATTTAGTGGGGAAAAGTGGATATACATTTTTTAAGATTCCACTTTGCTCCAAAAGTGGGGACGCTTGATGGGACAAACTGGAAGGATCCACTTCTTAGCCAGCCTATGACAATAGGCACTAGGGCCTTGGGGAAGGGAGGATTCTGTACTTAGGTAACAATTTCTCAATACCATTAGTAATTTTGCGCCCGTAGGGATTTTACACATAAAATGGGGTAACATGTTATGTCCCTTTTAAGGTATTATGATACAGGATATAATCTTTCCAATGATGATTATGGTATGTTTACATTATTTACTAATAAATAACACTCTTCCAGACATCCCTACTACAACTGCTGATGAGAGAGCTACCAATTAGTATTGGCACCTTAAACAGAAAAGGAAAAGTTTCCTACGCCTGCCAAGAATCCTGGTTGTTCCCGGGCACGGTGCGGGATAACATTCTATTTGGGTTGCCTTATGACGTCACCAAGTATAAGGAGGTAATTGATTCATATAATATTGGATATAGGGGTGTATGGTACCTCACCTGGTAATCCTGCTAGCCTGTACATCTGCTGATTAACAGACTCTTGGGGTTGAGAGATCAGATGAGAGTCGCTCTCTAAAATCTTGTTTCGAAGGAGGAAATTCGGAAGTTCCGAGCCTTGAATGCAACCGGCTCTAAAAAGAACATATTGAGCGATTCCGCTAAAAACTAGTAACTATATGAATTCCCAGTACATCTCAATAGATTCCTATAAAATTCATATGATGGTCTCTCATATGAGCAGAATCACAATAATTCATTTACTAAGAAGATTCCAATTTCGTGTAAATATCGCGACACGACAAAATATAATCCAAATACGATTCCATTAAAGTGGCCCTTTTAGACCTGCAGTTTCATTAAAAAAAAACAGCTGTACCCATAACAAAACAAATGCTAAAGTAATTTCAACGAACGCAGCGGACGTTAAATTTTTATTGAGGCCGTCAATTTACCCGCTGTTAAATAATTTAACGCAATCAGGCATAATACTTTATTATTCATTTTCTTTCATCTTTTCCTTTATATTCACAGGTTTGCAGAGTGTGTTGTTTGCAGCCGGATTTCAAACAATTCCCATACAACGATCTGTCTTTAGTAGGAGAGAGAGGAGTATCTCTCTCTGGAGGACAAAGGGCTAGAATAAACTTGGCGAGAGCTATCTATCGTGAGGTGATATACATTGATTACATTATCAAAAGACAAATATGTGTTAATCTATATTGATACTGATTATATAGGTACTACGCCATTAATGTTCTCAACAGATACATTTATAGTGCCATAATAATGATACCAAATAAAATATATTTCAGGCATTTATTTTAGAACGCAAATAAGTTCCCTTATGACAAACGACTTATCTACAAGTAAATCTGTCTGTTACGCTTTCATGCCTAAACCACTGAACCGATTTTAATGGAATTTGGTACAGTGGGAGACTTGATCATGGAAATAGACATAGGCTATGTTTGGTCACGATTACCGACATTCACGTGGATGGAGTCGCGGGCATAGTTGTCGCGGGCTACAGTTAATTTCAAATATTATATAATAAATATACTACTTAGATAATATCTACGGGTCCACCCGTATGGTGTTCTTCTCTTGTTCCCATTCCTTACAGGAACCTTGTTCCGCGATGAAAAGTATTCTATAATCTAAGATATCTTTGAGCCTGAATTATTCCGAATTATGTTCTAAAGTGATTTTTTTAAATTTTGAATTTGTGCTGTCTATATTATTTGTATTTGATTGGAGACATTACGTTTCTTAAACCATAGAAACTAACAAACTTAATATATGTTCTCGCAAATTGTCGCAAATACTGAAGTATGTCTATTACTACGAGTTTAATGTGTATTTCATTTCACTTACAGGCTGACATTTATTTACTCGACGATCCGCTCTCAGCTGTAGACGCAAACGTAGGCAGGTTACTGTTTGAAGACTGTATTAAGGGATACCTCAAGGGCCGCACCTGCATTCTGGTCACCCATCAAATTCATTATCTCAAGGCTGCCGATTTCATCGTTGTGTTGAAAGAGGTACTTATCTATACTAATATTATAAATAGAAAAGATTTTATTGTTTTTTTTTGTAATGAATAGACTCTGAAACTACTGGACCGATGTGAAAAATTATTTTATCAATGTAAATCAATCAAGTAGCTTATTGCAATCCACTACTGGACATAGGCTTCTCTCAATGTGCGCCATTTCTGCCGATCCCCCGCCTTCCGCATCCAGTCTGTCCCAGCCACCTTTTTCAGGTCGTCAGTCCATGTGGCTACACTTGAAAATATTTAAGAGATACGATTTGACAGATGTCTGGATTCATGGTAGGTAACTAGGCACTATTGAAAGGATACATGAAACTGTTATAAATTAAGTTAAACCATTTCTAAATACGTAATAACTTACAATAGTAAGTATAAAAAATATGGTGTGACATATTTCACTTTAAATTACTACAAATATTTTAAGAATTGCTACAAATAATTTAAAATAAGACGTGATTCTTCATTTTTCGAAATCTCGTGTGACAGCTACGTCATATCGTTCTTATTTTTTCATTTGAGTGTTGCGGCTGTGTTCTCTATGGTTGTTACATTTTAATCGTATGGAGTTTATGTCAACTCGTTACGTTTATGGTCGGCGTTGCCAGAATGTAACTTTTGTAATATTATGTATTTCTTTTTACCCTCTTATGTTTCTTCTAAGTAATACAAATGAAAATATTGCTTAGATTTTTCTTTTATCGTATCGCATATTAGAGACAACGAATTTTTTTTATTTTTTTTCTGATACTGAAATCGAAAGTAGCTCAGACAGTGAATATATAAAAATTATAAATACCCATTTGGTATTTTCATTTACCCTGCTTTATTAACATTATATATCCTGAACCTAATATCAATACTAGATAAATATTAAATTGATTGTAAAAATGCACCTCTTAGATTATTTTGCCTACCAGCATCATCATGCGCATGGAGACGTATTTTCCTTACTAATCCAAATATCAATACTAGATATATTACATGATTAATCAGTGTTGCCAGGGCCAGATAGTCTAGTGTAAATGTAAACAAGATAGCTTAAAAAGTTACTTAACAGGGAAAAAGTAACGTTGTTTTATGGTATGGAAATCTTGTCGGATAATTATTATATTGCGCGGTTATGATGAATAGTTTTATTTATTTACAATGTTACATAAATTCATTTTTAACAAAAAAAGTTTAATCGACTTCAAGAGGCACTGAAAATCGAAAAATAACTTAATTTACAGACTTACCGATTTATTAGAAGTCGGTACCTAGCCCAAGAGAGGCCATATTTCAATTGATTGCATCATAGTAGTTCAGACACAACAAACAAAGTTGGCTGGCACCGACTTCTAATAAATCAGTAAGTCTGTAAATTAAGTTATTTTTCGATTTTCAGTGCCTCTTGAAGTCGATTAAACTTTTTTTGTTAAAAATGAATTTATTTTTCTCTTTTTAGTAAGTTTGTACAGTCTCACGACTGTACATCGCATGTATAGGGACCTGACTGTACATGCGCTGCTGACGCTGCAATACAGATCGAACCGGCCACGCTACAAAAAAAAAATTAAATCATTATTCAAAAAGAATTTTTAAAATCAATGCATATACACCGGAAATATAGCTGAATATTCTGAACACTTCTGCATACCCCTTCAAAGGACTCAGGCGTGATGTTATGATGTGTAATGGCAGAAACATTACAATAATATGCCATTGCAGCAATCGCGGCTGATTTCCTAGTACTTTTAGAAGAGTTCCTTGGTCTAATCTCGGAAACCCATCATCAGATCTTTACGAAATTTAAATGGGACCACTTCGGAATAATCTACTTACGAACACAAAGAGAATTTTCAAAATCCGTCTAAAATTGGCTTCACAATCGCGTAACAAACATACAAAAAAAAAAAAAAAAAAAATTTGTGTACGAATTGAGAACCTCCTTTTTTGAAGTCGGTTAAAAAGTTACATTTTGGCAGCTATGCGATTAATCTTTTGTTACTTGAATCGATTATTCTGACAATTGATTTAAGAAGCTCCATCCCTAGACTATAAACGTCAAATCGTATCTTTTAAATATTTTCAACTGTAGGTGGCGTCCCACCTTCTGTTTCCCTCTCCCGGTCTCCACTCTAGGACTCGTCTGCTCCAACGGCCATCAGTCCTTCGACAGATGTGTACAGCCCACTGCCACTTCAGCCTGCTTATTCTGCGAGCTATGTCGGTAACTTTAGTTCTATGGCGGATGACCTCGTTGTAATCATAATGGTCATGGATCCGATAGATTCCCTTTTTATGTTAGGGTGCAACGGAGGTTCGAAGTATGACCCGAGGAAACCTAGAGAGGAAAGGTCAGCTGAACAATAGGTGCAGCGGGAACTGGATCAGAATTCCACACCGACGGAGCCGCGAGCAACAACTAGTGTTTCAATAAACAAGATTTAAGTGACTTTTAATACGAATTGGTTAATAGTGTTAATCGTTTTCGCAGGGTGGCATAGAAAATATGGGCACATATGATGAGCTGGTGCAAACAGGAACTGAATTTACTGAACTACTCTCAAGCGCCAGCGAAGGTGGCGAATCTGAATCAGAAAATGTGAGTACAGCTGTTGTTTATGTCGCCGATAATGTTATTGATTCAACTTCCATTATTACTAGTCTATCATTTTTAACGATGTTGGTATATAAATATACATACATATACTCACACCTGTAAAGCCCCGAAGGGGTAGGCAGCCCTATCCTTTATGTCCCCGGTTATACCATGTAGGTATTTATTAAGGCAACCAAAACTACTTAGTAATTTATAATAAATAATAAATGTTTCAAATATTTCGTTAATAATTTGGAATAAATTGAGGTTTGTATGGTTCCCTTAATCTACGTAAAGCTCTACTGATATAAAAGGGTCTTGAAAAACTACCGACGATGGTCTTTTTGTAACTCGTGCTCGATGTTTACTATGAAAACACCATTGTAACATGGTACGTGTCATTAATGTCTATAATAAAGGCAAAGTCTCGGAAAAGAGGGTCACTCTTTTCTGAGACTTTGCCTTCAGCTTACCATCAGGTGAGGCTAAGTCAAATTGACGTATCCTATTTTTTTTTTTAACTTAAATTGGTTTTTGTATGAAAATTCAAAATTCATAGGAATATAGCCATAATCAACTTAATGACAATATGTACATTACAGAAAGAAAGGCCAGTACTTATGACCAGAATATCGAAGATTTCCGTCAGGAGTGATGAGGTTGAGGAGGAGAGGGTTCAAGTTCTGGAAGCAGAAGAGAGAGCTTCTGGCAGTCTCAAGTTTGAGGTTATCTGGCAGTACCTGAAAGCTGTACAGTCTTGGTTCTACGTTCTCATAGCGGTGGCAGCATTGCTCGTCACCCAGGGCTCCGCGACTACGGCAGACTTCTGGCTCAGTTACTGGTTAGTTACTATCTATATTATAATCATCTTACTTTCTCATCCTCTTCTCTCTCTCCTCTTTTATTCATACTTCTTCATCCTAGCTTTGATCCCAGTCACAACCGAAGCTTTCGCCTCAAAGTCTGGGGTCCGCTATTTGGCTGGATTTCGATACTTTCCGCGAAGCGACTGCCATATGACCTCCACAACGCAATGGCGATATTGGGTGATATCGAAGTATTGCAGCTATGTAAGCCAGTTGTTGAACATTTTAGGGCTCCAACTACCCGTAACGACTGCCATAGATGTTTGTATGGTTACCGGGACCGATGACTTAACGTGCTCTCCGAGGCACAACCAGACCAACGCAAATACCCATATTCATGCGTACAAATATTTGCACTGAGTGGGGATCGAACCCACGCCTCCTGCGTAGCGGCCGCGTTCACTACCACCATGCCACAGAGGCTGTCATGAAGTATGTTACTATGTGTGCAAAATCACTTGAAAGTAATTTCACGCGAGCGGAGTCGCGGGCGCCGGCTAGTTTTAATTATATTTTAATTATATATTCAAAAAAGTCGTCCTCGTGCTATGAGGTTACGAAAAATGTATTAGGTACACTCTATGTATTTTCTACTCTTTTTTTGGTACGAATCGGACAGAGGAACAGTAGGAGTCTCTATTATAGATGAAACTGCATTTAAATTTGTATGTTACAGGACAAATCATATAAACGACTACCTAATTGCGTTACCGGATGGAGAAGAACCAGGTTTGTAACATACTTTTAATTTAGATATAGATAATAAGGTTATTGAATGAAAATTTATGTTAATCGAATGAAAGCGTTATTTTAAATTACCTATATCGTGACTATTTTCACAAAGATTCACTATTGTCGTTCAGAATTGCAGAGAACAACTTCATTAAAATTTACTTTTATGTATATCTTTGTCATCGCAGGGCAATTTCAATGTTCGCAACGGAAATTATAGTGACTTAATTATTAGCACAGTGCCCAAAACGTATTTCGTGTTCAATTATCATTTTCAACCACTTATTTCATAACTACTTACATTTTTTATTGAACATTTTGATTACAGATACCGCTCTGGACACGCAGATCGGTCCTCTGACAACCGCGCAGTACTTGATAGTGTATGGCTGTGTGATATTAGGAATTATTATTTTCTCTCAACTGAGGATTGTTACCTTCGTAGTTATGACCATGCGCGCATCAGAAAACCTTCACAATATCATATATGAAAAGTTGATTGTAACTGTCATGAGATTCTTTGATACCAATCCTTCAGGTAAGCAACTAGATCTTCTTCATCTTCAATTTAAGCAGCCATGGTGAAGTCTTCTCGTGACCTTGGCTGATAAAAAGAAACATAAACGCCGCTGGTTCAGTGTAGCTTAGTGAATGAGGAGATAGAATTACGATCGCGAGGCCCCGGGTTCGTATCTCGGCCATGACACCACCGACGTGAACACACTCCTAACACAATACCCTTAGATTAGGCCTTTTTTGAAATAGTAGTTTATGAAACTGTTACTTATATGTAAGGTTTTTTCATTCACACGAGTGTTTTCAGATCAAACTATGTTCAGTTTCTTACACTACTTTAATTATTCTCATGAAATAATTTGCGTAAAATGTCAGAAACGTTGAGCGCCAATAGTTATTTGTTATACAAGAGTGCAAAGTTGCTTTTTAACCGCGTGCTCAATTTTGATGACCGAGCAAGCGAAAGATTCTAAATTTGAATCACGAGCGTAGCGAGTGATTCACAAATTAGAATCTTGAGCGTTAGCGAGGGAATCAAAAGAGCACAAGGTGAAAAATCTTTGCACTCGAGTGCAACACGTAACTTTTCATCCCACCTCAGCGAGGAAATAATGAAATGCTTCTCCTTCCTAGCGTTAATTCCCAGTCAGCATCCGAAGCTTTCACCTCGGAGTCCGGGGTCCGCTTTACCAGTCTTAACTGCGGATTTGGCTGGACCTCGATATTTGCCGTGAAGCGACTGCCATCTGACCTCCACAACCCAATGATGACATTAGGCGATATCGAAGCATTGCAGCCAGACCGTTGTTGTTGAACTTTTTAGGGCTCCAACTACCCGTAACGACTGCCATAGATGTTCGTATGGCATCCGTGACCGACGGCTTAACGTGCTCTCCAAGGCACGACCAGACCAATGCAAATACCCATTTTCATGCATAAAAAATATTTGCACTGAGCGGGGATCGAACCCGTGCCTCCTGCGTAGCGGCCGCGTTCAATACCACTACGCCATGGAGGCTGTATAATATGTGTATTAATACTAGTAATAAAATACAACAAAATAAAAATTCAACAACAATGTCAACAATATGACGTGAAAAAAATTGATGCGCGCAAAGCAAATTAAAAAAAAAGTACACCAAGGAGGTTACGAGTCTGAGTTTTTCATGAATTAAAAAAAAGTTGTATGATAAATTCGGCACCATAGAGGTAGAAGTAAATAGGTTTAATAATGTTTTGAGTCCACAAACCTAGTACACACGATGTTCTAAATTCAAATTTACTTTACCTCTCTAGAGGATAAAAACGACTTTTACGCTCAGTTATCGAAGAGCAAAAATAGTCTTTCCGAGATGGTGGGATGAAAAATTCATTTGCTCATCACACATGCGTGTTGCGTTACGTCCACATACTATGTAGAACATAGAAAGTAAGCTGTATCATAATGTCTCTCACTCTTAAGCTTGAGACAGTGTCATTAATTCTTTATTGTCCACAGGTCGCGTTCTAAACAGATTTTCAAAGGACATGGGTGCCATGGATGAACTTTTACCGCGAAGTATTCTCGAAACCGTTCAGATGTATTTGTACTTGACTAGTATACTTGTATTGAACGCCGTTGCGTTGCCCTGGACTTTGATACCTACCTTCATACTTCTAGTCATTTTCATCTTCCTACTCAAATGGTACCTGAATGCTGCTCAAGCTGTGAAGAGATTGGAAGGCACAAGTAAGTAAAACTATCCTATGGTCACTATTTGCAATGTATGTCTGTCATACTTTTCAGCTGTGGTATGAGTTTTTGTAGGTGTAATTTGGATTACCATTGTTTTCATGTAATTAATTTTACTGTTATTTTTGAACAATCTGTCATTTTCACATTTTTGCTAGTGCACAGGCATTTTTCGTTGCATATCTTTGTCTTAGAAAATAGACTCAGCTGCGAAAACCTTACAACATCTTTTTTTCTAGATCCATTAGTCCGTGTGCTGCGTCTAACACTGAGCTCATTTCGTGCAAATAGTTTGCACACAACCGTGCAATAAAAGTCCGTACTATTTGCATAACTGTACAAAAAAGTCCGTACTATTTGCACAACCTTTCAAAAAAGTCCGTACTATTTGCACAACCTTTAAAAAAGTCCTTACTATTTGCACGACATGTAGGTACCTGCATGCATGACACTCATGATGCAGTAGACGTGTTTAGGCCATCGATGTGTACAATTTCTTCCTCTATGTATGCTTCTTCATAGCAGGTATATGACAAGGCCCAAAAACTATATCTGACCCCTACTAAATATATAAATAATACTAAATATACTAATACTAATATTTCGTTCACTCAACAGCTAAAAGTCCTGTCTTTGGAATGATTAACTCAACAATATCGGGATTGTCAACGATTAGAAGTTCTGAGTCTGAAACCAGACTTCTTAGGTCATTTGACGACGCTCAGGTAATTACTTTTCCATTATGTAATAATTATATTATCAAAGTCAATGCAATCATATATTTTTCATTAACAATATTTACCAATGGAATCATACTCGTAATAGTCGTAATATGTTAAGAGATTGTTGAATTGCGCTAAATTTGTTCGAGTGATGATGAAATCAAGCGTGATATTGTGAAAAGTTTATGAGGAAAAATAGAGAACTTAGGGTTTACCATGAAATAGTAAAGAAGGCAAACGGAAAGTGGGACACAACCAGATAGACTGACGACCTGAAATAGGTCGCTGGGATTAACTGTATGTGGAATGTAAGGCAGAGGATCGGGAACAATGGCGCTCATTGGGAGAGGCCGATGTCCAGTTGTAGAATGCAATAGACTAATTGATTGATCGTATTCTGTGTAAGGAGGAGAGATGAAATATAAAATTACCTCAATCCCTCTTAAGCGCCCGAAACACAAACCTTTTAAGAGGTTTTAGTAAGCCCTTTTCAGATTTCTCAGTGTAATTTCAAAGATGTAAAACTTGTTTAAGTTATACTTACCACAGAATAGATCAACTATCATCATTAGAAAGAGTTCAATAGAATTGTATTACAGTTTCGGTATCTTTATAATGAATCATTTTATTTTAGCATCAATGTATACCTACTGTAAGTATACATTGATACTAAAACAAAATGATTCGTTATAAAGATACTTTAAAAAACTACAAAACATCAGCTAAATAAATATCTATTGAACGTTTCAGGATCTTCATTCAAGCGCATTTTACACATTCTTTGGTGGTTCTACAGCGTTTGGTTTATACCTGGACGCACTTTGCTTGGCTTATCTTGGCATCATCATGTGTATTTTCCTTCTCATCGACTTTGGTAAGTTTTTTTTTCTATTTCGAGTTTATTGAGACATTAGTTTATGTTCTTCTAAACTTCTAAAAATACAATAATTACTTTGTTTTCTTCTCTAAGTCTTTTGTCAACCCAGTTGTGGTTGGCTTTTCAGTTCAACTACGATGCGTCGAACTTTGATACTATCCGTGAGGCGACTGCCATCTGACTTCCGCAACCCATGCATTAGTGATATCGAAGTTCTATAGTTAGCCTTAGTAACGTCTGCCATAGATATTCGTATGGCAACCGGGACGACGACTTGCACCCATCCTAAGGATGACTATCCAGGTCATAGGATGGGTATTGTTACACACACTTTGTCAACTCTTGGTGTATTTTTTAAAATGCTACTATATTATTGTCTTTCATGTTCAGGTGATTTAATCTCGGTGGGTAGCGTTGGTTTGGCAGTCAGTCAGTCCATGGCGCTGACCATGATGTTACAGATGGCAGCGAGGTTCACAGCTGACTTCTTAGGACAAATGACAGCTGTCGAGAGAGTTCTCGAATACACTAAGCTGCCTATCGAGGAGAACATGGAACAAGGACGTGAGTATAAAATAAGATGATAACAGAATTGACACTATAGTGGTCACGATAGTTAATAAATATTGCGATTTAATTATGTAGGCCCGAATCGCGTTTGTGGGTCAATCAATATAGGTATATTTGACAGGATCGCGATATTATATTGATTAGACTACTAGACAGTCAATATAATATCACGATCATGTATAGCCATAAGCGTCCTTACATAACTCAGCAGTTTTGTTATCACGTTATCACCAACTGCCATAATTTTACGAATATGTCAAGTGGGTCTTCCATGACGTATTAGGTAAGCGATTGAGCCGCAATCTAAAGGTAAAGGATACAGCTAAGCACCCTTAAATATCACCATCCCTCTCCTTCAGAATTACTTTCAGTAGGCCCACAGAAATCAAAATATTGAAAGAAAAGCTTTGGTGAGGGAAAATCTAAATTAAAAATTATATTTTCAGCTACTGTTCCACCCAAACAATGGCCGGCCGACGGACACTTGCGCTTCACAGATGTTTCGTTGCAATATGCCGCAGAAGATCCGCCAGTACTGAAAAACTTGAACTTCGAAATTACAAGCGGTTCAAAGGTATATTAACTGTACCCCAATGTGAGAGTGAATTACAGAATAGATTTAGATTGACTGATATAGAATAATATGGTGTCAGTCAACATTCGCAAAGCAATTGCCTAGTTCAAATTCAAATTTTACATTTAGCAGGTTCAATGTCTTTAAATCGATCAGAAACTTACACGTAGCAGATTTGTGAGAGCACAGATGAACACACACTAGTTCATTTGATTATACTGTTGATTGATAGCGCTCGGTGGAACTCATTGTTACACATATTAATAACACACTTGTAGTTTTCCACGATATTTATTGTTGGACCTGACTGGTTTCGCCATATGGCATTCTGAAAGGTTTTACGTTTACAGATTGAGAATGCCATAAGTCGAAAACGCCTGACCGTTTTCAACAATAAATATCGTGAAAATTATAGTGTGTTATCAATATGTGCATTTGTTCAAATATTTCAGGTGGGTGTAGTTGGTAGAACTGGAGCCGGCAAATCGTCATTGATCGCAGCTTTGTTCAGGCTGTCCATTATCGACGGCAGTATTCAAATCGACGGAGTCGACACTAAAGGCATTGCCAAAAAGGTAGTTCATAACAATTTAATGTTCCTAAATTAGAAAAACTTATGCACGGCAAAATGTTAATTAACTTTGAAAATTTCCAGGAGCTAAGATCGAAGATATCAATCATTCCGCAAGAGCCAGTTTTGTTCTCAGCTACGTTGCGGTATAATTTAGATCCATTTGATAACTACAGTGACGATGAAATTTGGCGAGCGTTGGAACAGGTACCAACATTTTCCTTATTTTTTCAATTATGTATTCCATTTATGTAACGAAAATTCTTTGCAGGACTTTTTTCTTATTTTAAACTGAGTATCCAGTAGTAATAACGTAAGTAAGTAAATAATAACGATTCTCGAATTTTTCTAAATTTCTCGTGTCCATCTTTTTTTTTTAATTTGGAGAGCAAAACTTTCAATGTGCCCTAAGTACCTATACATATATTTCGAAAAAGTATTGCTACCCGTGACCAGAGGGCTGGTTTATTCCTTGCACAAAGGATTAGCATTGCCATTCAACGTGGCAATGCCGCCAGCCTTCTGGCTACCCTCCCAGTTAACGTCGATGGGGAGGAATTTTTTGACGCCTAAAGGTCCAACCCCACCAAACGGACGGCATCGGCCCGGATTTTACAATCTTTAAACAAAATGAAATCTTATTATCACAGTGTTTGAAGTTTATATTACCAAGTCACGCACAACAGCTTGACAGCGACGTGCGGCGGCATGACGCACGTCAAGCTGTCATGCGTGACTTGGTAGTATAAACTTTAAATGCTGTGATATAAGATTTATTTTGTTTAAAGATTGTAAAATCCGTTCCGATGCAGTCCGTTTGGTGGGATTGAACCTTAAACCTGCAGCTTTGTATTTATAAGTATATAGGTATTGTTTTTATTTTAGTAAAAAGAAATTATTTATGTAAATAAATTGTCATTGTAATTTCTTAATAAATAAAGCATTTATTTCGAAAATAAAGTAAACTCATTCGTTTTGTTAGTTTCGTTACTAAAAAGTACCTAAATAAATAAGAAAGGCTTGTATTACAGTCCAAAAGTAAACAAATTACAAGTTCCATTTAGTCTCAGATATTTTTCTTATCAGTATTTTACTATTTTTATCTGTATTAGGTTGAACTTCGAGACGCGGTTCCTGCACTAGACTTCAAGGTATCCGAGGGAGGCACCAACTTCTCGATGGGCCAGCGGCAACTGGTGTGTCTGGCCAGAGCCATACTGCGCTCCAATAAAATTCTCATCATGGATGAAGCTACTGCTAACGTAGATCCTCAGTAAGTTCCTTAAACCATTTCATTATGATAAGGCGAGTTTTAAGTGAGCGGGTTCGCAGATCAAAATCGCGTTGATATATCCATTTTTGCTTTGATTACGCCTTATGCGTATAAGTTTGCTGTATAATTCACGTTATACTTCTGTGTACTATTAGTATATAGTTACATTTTATTAACTCCTTAATCAATAGATCCTTAGTTTTGTAGCAATTAGAGTTACTAAACTAAGGATCTATTGCAATCGAACACCACATATATAAGTCACAAGTAACAAATGCCACCGGTATCCATAAGGATACCGGTGGCATTTGTTTGGGATACTGTGGCTTGGCTATACCACATGATCTCAGCGCTATCTAGCAAAAAAAAACTGAACTACTTCGATCCTGCATCGCGATCGTGAAGTTTGTTGCTTGGGCTGCGGCACGCCAGACGTGATTAATCCTCCCTTTGTGTCGAAGGATCATCATATCTCATTGCTCCTTTATACCAGTGGTATAAAAATGTGATATTCGATTAAAATAAACCAAATGAATAATATAGGTATTAATTATTCTTCGAAATCAATCTTTATTTTACTTATATTGTGTTACAGGACGGACGCACTGATTCAGAAGACAATTCGTCGTCAATTCGCATCGTGTACAGTATTGACCATCGCTCATCGATTGAACACGATCATGGACTCAGACCGAGTGCTGGTCATGGACAAGGGAGAGGCAGTAGAGTTCGAACACCCACACACCTTGCTATCAAACCCTTCAAGTAAATTCAGCTTTATGGTCAAAGAAACTGGAGAGAAGATGACTCGAGTCCTTAAAGAAATTGCAAAAAATAAATTCGAAAGTGATAATAAAGTGGCTTAATGACAGTGTATGAAGTATTTAATAGTCTAATTTGTTTGTATAATAAATAGGTATAATATTAATAAAATTATTACTAAGATAGTTTTTGTATCTTAGGGTATTATTTGAAATATAATGAGTTACCAAAATTTTGTGTGTGTTCCTTCATTTTGATCTGTAGTAGGTCATTCCAGGTCATTCGTTATTTTATTATAAAAAACTTCCAGAGTGAACAAAAATGATAGATATTTGAATATGTTAATTAACTTCTTCTTCATCCTAGCGTTATATTAATCCCAGTCACATCTGAAGCTTTTCACCCCGGAGCCTGAGCGTATTGTATTCTCTTTGTTCTGGGCTCCGCTTTACGGGTCTAACTGCGGATTTGGCTGAACTTCGATATTTTCCGTGAAGCGATTGCCATCTGACCTCCACAATCCAATGACGATACCGAAGCATTGCAGCTAGAACAGTTGTTGGACCTTTTTAGGGCTCCAACAACCCGTAACGACTGTCATGGATGTTCGTATGGCAACCGGGACCGACTGCATAACGTGCTCTCCGAGGTACGACCAGACCAATGCATATTCATGCATACAAATATTTGCACTGAGCAGGGATCGAACCCGCGCCCCCTGCGTAGCCACCGCGTTTACTACCGCTCCGCCACGGAGGCTGTCTAGAATATATTATTTAACTAATGTATTGTAAGCGACGCACTACCAATATTTTAGATTATTTTGTACCTACCTACAATCTTCCAATCAAGCTGTACCTAACTACTGTATTTTTGACTTAAACGCGAGAGGGCGGTCGCGCTGGCAGTTGCGTCGGCGACACCAACCAGTGAATACGTTGCGTATGCGTACCTACTGCCCGCGATCTCTCTCTCTTTATAAACTTTAAAACGATTATTTTATTTCTACCTAGTTTACCTCACCATCACCTACAATAGTTTTTCTGGTCCTTCGAGCCGGATCTGAACCAGCGACCTATGGATCTACAGTCCGTATAGTTAAGACTTCTAATTTTTTATGTTCATCCATGTATGTCCACGCAGAGTAGCAAAAGTATTTTGGTGTTTTTAATTTCTTACCATATTTTAACCTCCTACAAGGAATTTCGATACGTCTCAGCCGTTGAATGGGCCTTGTAATCGTCAATTTAAATAAAAGCCCCCAATGAACGTTTCATTTATTAATCTGTAGTTCTATCTTTTCAACAAAATGTCAAGTTGTGCCGTTGTATTTGTCACATAGATTTGTCACTCGTCACCCCAAAAGTAATGTCATAAAATCATCATGAAATAAACACAAACAAATAGGTATAATAAACAAAAAACCGATGGATTCCACATAATCCTCACAATGCAGCCCAAAATATATACCATTTATAGTGCAACTCAATCGACAAATAATAATCCTGCTCGTAATGAGGTTTGTCGTAACTGTACGGCATTGAAAATTGATTTTCCAAAGGTTGCTATGGTCTTAACATTCTTTTTTCTTTTGGTAATCGCCTACCTGTCCTGGGCGCTATATCATTGCCGCCACTGCTGCCGTAGAACCTGCTAAGTTGAAACTTGGTGAGCTGTAACCGTTTTTATAACCTATTATTAGGTAGGTAAAATTCTTAAGGTTGCCCTGCAATAAAATGGCTCAGTGCATTAACTATGCTGCGTGGGATGCAACTTTAATTAAACAGGCTATAATGCACTAGACCAGCAGTACGGTATGGGTCATGGTATAATTACTTGTCCCCGGGAGTTTTTGGTATGTGGCGCTTCGACTAGCAATGCAGCATTTCTCAGTGCGACGTACCTATGTACTAATCAGTAAAGGAAATAATACTTATTTTGGATTACTTTGTTGACTTATATCCTCGCGAGGAATACCTGTACCAGAGTCTCGCCCATTGTTTAGTAGGTATACTAACTAGCTGGTGAGTAGATACTTTTCTAGCTTGTTACTTTCAATGCACATTCATTTAGTATTTAACAGTATTACTTAGTTAATCAGTTAGATATTTATAAAGCCATCAAAACGATCGAAATAACTTCTTTATAATATAGTGAACCCTTTTCCTTCCCATAATATTTTTTTTTCTGCACACAACAGGTGTGAAGCGAGTTACATAATTATAATGTAAAGCGCGTTGTTATCACCTAGATTTGCATGGTCCAAGCCAACCTCTTCTGCCAGTCTGTACACTACACCTGCTGATTGACGGACGATCGGCTCTTCTGCAGGGTTTCCTTTCGAGGTAGGGGCTTCAGACGGCAGTTAAAGCTAAAATAAGCCAAATATAAAAGTAAAAAGTGGAAGACCAAACCCTAGGCAAGTGCAAACATTGGATTCAATGGGATTAGCGATCGAGCTAAGAAGATATGCTATGATAATTCACAATGCATCATTTTACAGATAAATTTTTACCATGGGCTTGTAGTCTAACATTCATGCTTTATAAATCTTATACCGAAAGGCATCTTCGGTAAAGCCACATGTGCGTTGTTGGCCTTATTCCTATAAATTGTGTTGTTGTATCTCGGGCTATGCATTCAATATTTATTTGTTTTATGGTACACAATCCTGATGTCCACAATAAAATTTTGCTAATATTGTAGAAAAAAGTATTTTATGAACTGCCACATAGCTCATGATCAAATTATAGACTGATAAATTCTATTTCCTTGGTCAAAGGTAGTTCATTATCTGTCTAGGTGTCCAAACGTCCAAACTACAATGTCAAAATTAATTTGAATTGTCAAATTGAAAATGTAATCATCTAAATAATATAAAATTGTACAAAAATACATAATATAAATATGAAATCGATGGTTGCATTGAATAATTTATTAATATGCAGTTTAAGAAATAGGAAATAATGGCCTTTTGTTTCTGTACCATTCGTAAGAGTTTCAGAGGCATGTCATGTTGCCTAAAGCAGCACAAGCCACAAGCGGCGTTGGTAGTCTTCTCTTTTGTGATTCTCTACCTATCCTACAGATTATTTCGCTGTTACCACCCCAGAAGACGTTTGGCGTGTATGTTCATCCCTCCACTCTAATACCATTCTAATACTTAACCTGCAAGCTTAGAAGAACGGTAAGTACTAATGCATAACATCCGTGGTACCTATTTGAAGTTTTATTGAAAACTAGCTTTTGTCCGCGGCTCCGCACGTGTGGATGTTGGTTATCGCAACCAAACATAGCCTATGTTCTTTCCCAAGGTCTAATCTACCTTTGTACCAAATAAATTTCATCAAAATCGGTTTAGGCGTGAAAGCGTAACAGACAGACAGACAGACATAATTACTTTCGTATTTATAATATTAGTACGGATATGGATATGGAAGTATGGATTTAGGACCTTTAATAACCATATTTCCTGTACCATATTTTTATCCTTCGTAATACTAGTTACGGTCATCTGAATAACCGAACACGGGAATTTAGAGGAAAATTAGGAAATGGAAAAATTAGGACTCTATTGAAAGGGATGTTAAAAACAGAATGTCGATTTTATGGAAATATAAACAATAATTCAATAAGTCGGGTCAGGTTTTCAGTGATTCAAACTGGCTGAACATATTATTTATAATTTATCTTGTGCTTCAATCAAAGGGATCAAAAATAAAATTCAGTTTGTTATGTTCTTACTTTTTATTCGCATAAAATTAACTTTTAACAAATTATACTTCACTGTGCTAATATAAACTTCCGCAGTTTTTTCTATTCATTTTGTAACTATTTATAACTTATGTTTATCTCGCATTTTCTTGCAGATTACTCCGGAAATAAGAGTCTTTAGCCACCTGGAAAAGCGCGGCACTATTTTTATCTCCAGTTTCTCGCACCATAGATGAAAAATGGCTATTGGGGTCAGAAAGGAGCACGTAAGGGTGATCAAACTCGGCGACCTCCCCGCTGCTCATGACGAGAACCCGATCTGAATCCATTATGGTGTTGAGACGGTGAGCTATCGTCAAAACAGTGCACGATGCGAACTGTCGTCTAATAGTCTCTTGAATGAAGTTATCAGTCCTGCAACAAAAAGGGACTGTAAGCAAAATATGTCCACACAAACTACATATTTAAGAAGTTTACGGTAAATAGAATACTTACTGAGGATCAACGTTTGCCGTAGCTTCGTCCATGATTAGTATTTGGTTGGACCTCAATACTGCACGTGCCAAGCACATAAGTTGTCGTTGACCTACCGAGAAATTAGAACCTCCTTCTGTAACTTTAAAGTCTAGTGATGGAATAGCTGACTTCAAATCCACCTGAAAATGAAAGCAATAAACCTATGAGTAAACTAGTCTAGTGGAATACAATTGCCTTTTATTTATTTGATCTGACCTGTTCTAGTGCTCTCCAGATGTCGTCGTCACTATAGATATCAAACGGATCTAAATTGTATCGAATTGTCGCAGAGAATAAAATTGGCTCTTGTGGAATAATTGAAATTTTCGAACGTAGACTCTGCAAGTAAGCATAACTTGGTTAATTAGTTACGTCTCCCACATAATACCGTTTATGTAATGTCGTATGGGAAGTATCATACCTGTCGTGAAAGCAACGAAGTGTCGAGTTCGTCAATAAAGATCAATCCCTCGATATAAGCAAACCTGAATAACGCTGATATGAGTGAAGATTTGCCTGCACCTGTGCGCCCGACGATACCGACCTGTTTATTTATAAAATTAAATTGATGTCAGCGTTTTCTTTATTGAAATATTAGGTAAATAATTTTACTTCCATCAAATATATTACCTTCCACCCATTTTCAATTACAATGTTCAAATTCTTGAGGACAGGGTCTTCAGTTGGCGCATATCGAAGCGATACTTTTTGGAAAACGATCTTTCCCTCAGATGGCCAGTTCGGTGGTATTGCCATCGCTGTATCAACAACGAATAAGATTAAATTAGACTTCAGTTACAGTCATACAGATATTTCAGTTAACGCCCTTGATACTTACGTCCTTCAAAGAGATTTTCTTCGGTATCGATTTTGGTATACTCAAGAATACGCTCTACGCTAGTAAGTTGGGCCAGGAAATCGACGAGCATTCTCGCGCCGTGTTGCAACATCAAAGTTAGAGTATTACTTTGTGTAACTGCGAGACCCACACTGCCTACTGCTATTAGGTCACCTAAAACCAAGCATTCAGTAATTGTAGTTATTATAGGAAACATATTTTAAAATATTCATTATACTTTGGACAAATTACGCATTTAAAGTGGTAAGGGATTACAAAAGGATTTTCCTCTTGCTTCCAATACATTACAATATGTTACTCATATGTTACTTAAACTCATTTGGTTTCATTTGTACATTAGGGAGGTAAGTATAAATAAATGTTTGAACATACCAAAGTCAACAAAAAGGAAGACGAAGATAACGCACGTGAGGTAAACTAAACAAAGGGTGTCCAACCAGAAACCAAATGTAGAACCACCAGCTAAGAAACCGTTCCATGCAGCATTATGTAAGTCCTGAAACAAGAGAACAAACTATGTATTGAAAAGTTCACGGCAATTCAAAAGTACGGACCATGGATAATATCTTATTCTGAACACGTGTCGATTATATGATACTGGCACAGATGGTACCTATTATAGCTTCCGTGATTATACTATAGGAGTTGGAATTCTATGCATAAGTCTGTGTTCTGAACTTGGCTATACTTTGGATCCATTACAAGAATCATATAATGGTATTTTATTTTGTTTTCATAATTCACTATATCATAGCAGTAGTGAACGCGGCCGCTACGCAGGAGGCGCGGGTTCGGTCCCCGCACAGTGCAAATATTTATGTGCTGGAATATGGGTATTTGCATTGGTCTGGGTGTCTATGTATAATATGTATGTATTTACAAAAAAAAATGTATCTAAGTATGTTTATTCGCATTCTAGAACCCATAACACAAGCTAGTTAAGCTATGCTTACTTTGGGTCTAGATAGCGTTGTGTAGATTGTCGTACAATACTTGTCGTACGCTACGCCACAGAGGCATATCTTTAACAAGTATCGTTTTTAAACCTAAACCAAAAGATTGAAAACGCATACCTGATATGCATCAAACTGATCAATAAGTCTGTTTTGAGCACCAGCCGACCTAATTGTAGAAATACCACTTAGAGATGAAGTCACCATACTGAATACGGGACTCTTGGCTAAAATAAAACAATAAATAATGATTATCGTGAATTGTAATAGGTATCAATGTTAGTGGTTATCTCGGAAATATTATATAGCTGTATACATACTAAACCACCACAATTTTAACTAACAGTTGACGAATAATTTAGAGCTCAGAAGTTCTAAAAGCGCTAACACAACCGAAGATAAAGAAAATAATAGTTCTGTTATGAATACGTATAGTAGTTAAATAAGTTAGTTATAGTGCATGCACAATTCAGCACAATGCACATTAACAAAACTATTGAAATATGTGTATGTTTGTAATATCATTAATCAAAAATCTTGTACTGTTTCGTTAATTAGTCTATAATACAAAATGGCAGCTGGAGAATTATCAAGTAGTGTAAAGAAGTTTACTTACATGTTCCTTCCAATCTCTTGATACCTTGGGCTGCCTTCAAATACATTCTAACTACGAAGAAGAATAGTATGAGCAGGACGGCGGACGGTATAAGGGTCCAGTACAAAGCGATGGCATTCAAAACCAAGATTGCGATTAATGTTCCGTAGATTTGTACCACGTCCAATAGAGTTCTTGGTAATATCTCGTCAAGGGCACCCATATCCTTAGTGAAGCGATTCAAAATACGACCTACGGAGGAAAACAACAACGGCTAAGTTAAATTACAAGTTCAGTACTAAGAGTGACTAAAGAAATGTAGGATATAACATGCAATAAAATTATTTAAAATAAGGCGATTCATTCACCCATTCGCTATATAATGTAGTATAAATATAGTGTTAATCAAAAAAATAAACAAACCTGCAGAACTGGTATCGAAGAACCGCATGATTCCTCTCAACATAACACTAAACATGTTGTTGTGTAGATTACGAGAAGCTGACACGCAGAGCTGTGTGACGGGGATCACGCGGTAGTTAGCCAAAATCAAGACAGCGGCGACCAAACATCCATGGATTATCAGGTATTGGGCGATCGTGAATTGGCCTACCTGCGTATCCATAGAGGTGTCTGCAATAAAATTGTTTAATAGCAGCATTTAGAAATAGAAGCATACTGTAATACAACGGTATGTCCTGCAGTTGCTGCTCTTTCTCACGCTATGTTTACAAATTAATATGAATTAAATCGAAGAGGATGTAAGTGTTTTGATCTACTGAATCACCGATTCCGATCGAACGTTGACAGTGGGAGAAGCTGATGGGTGAACCTGTCACGGCTGGACAAAAACATGTCTAAAATAGAGATTAAAAAAAAAATACATTAAAAACCCTACAATCGGTATTCAACTGTCCATGGTGATTGCAACTATTATCATGTTAGTATTATTAGCTCAATGATACTTTGGTTATAATGTTGATGATGGTGGTGATATTTGGCGTAATGAGTAAAATGTGTTTCTGGAGCCCTTACTTTGGGGGTTTGTATTAAAAACACTGTAGTTAAATTTTTTGTACTTACCTAATTCTTCTCCTTCCGGTAATCTTCCTTCGTAAATCGCCATTTGATTAGTCCTTTAAAATCAGTAATACATTAATTGATTTAACCATCATTAATCAGTCGATAGTACGGTGGTAGTAAAAGCCCAAGTGCCTATAGGTAGGTGACCAAATGAGTTGTGGAATTTTGCAGGTATTTAATACACATCTGCCTCTATACTAACCTACGGGGCTATCATCAATTACATTGAATTATCATTATAAAAAATGATTCTGTAACTATCAACTTGCATCTTGCTTTTCGTTTAACTTTATCTTTGATTATTATTAATAATCAAAGAACTTTATGTTTTCTAATATTTCTGAATTTTCAGACTTACGTATCATATTAGTCATGTCTTGTATCTATCAGATTTGGGGTAATGTAATGACTTTTGTTTTGAAGAAATAAGGCTTCCTATTGCACTCATCTATTCGAATCGTATCTTTTTAATATAGCTGTATGGAATGATTATGGTGCAATTCAAAATTGGAGCGCTAAACGGTATGAACGGGTAGTTTCGAAAAACAATTTAATAAAATCGATAAAACTTATTTTATAGGTTTAAAATGAACAACGTGAGGTTTACTTGGAGCTTTGCCAACAACATAAAGCATGGTGTCCTACATAACCTTGTCTTCCGACTTTACCTTATCTAACTTAATGAGAATCGTATTTCGTATTATCTCTGCGTTTCTATTCTTTCTTTATTGCTCATATTTTTAAACTTTAGCAAGCTTATGACGTTTATCTTATCTTTTCTGTCAAGTAATATAAATCCAAAAGTTGATTTATATATCTATGCAGGTTAGGTATGGATAACAATCTATTACTTAATCACACCACAGCAGCGGAACAGAACTGGATGAGATTTGAATCAGAGATGGGGATGAGATGGGTATCGCGAGCCGTGAGAACTGTTGGGTACTGCTACCCGGACTCCAAGGTAGAGGCCTCAGATGCGACAGGGACTAATCCAAAGATGATCATGACTGCTGGTTAGTAGGGCAGGATGAAAAAATATGTCCCATTAGGTACGCCACTGGTAGTAGGTATAATTTGGTGCAGTGCGTTGGGTGAGAAGGGATTTTTTCTAATGCCTTTTCGATACATTCTGACGTGGCATTCTGACATGCAGAGACAAGTTTTTAAATTGCGCAGTCAATATGTGTGTTTTTGAATAAAATGAAACTCACCAGTAACTAACCCAATAGTCGACCCCAGCGCCGCTCGCAGTAGCTAATATAACTACGAAAAGGGTGTACAGTAAGAACAAGTTACTTCCTCCCGAACGGAAGTAAGAAGAAATGACCTCCCATTTCAAGTTGCCTGACGCCCTCTCTTCATCTGCCATTTTTTGTGCTTCGAATTCAGGTAAATCTTCTCCGCTTTCGTTGATACTTGATTGAGCTCTCATAAGACGAGGTCGGCTTTCTTCGCCCTGTAATAAAATAACAATAAAAATATCTACGTCGGAGTTTTGTGCCGAAAATTTAATATGATATAGAAACATTTTAAAACATTAATTTTTTTAAACAATTGGTTTCATCCGGCACGGGATTTGAAACTGCGACAGTCCCTTCTAGGGGGCACACGCTTGTAACTGAGCAACCGGGACCTTTACGTATGAACAGATACCTGTATGTACGAGTGACGTAGAAGACTTCGGAATTGTTAAGAAGTACGTTGTTAACAAAACTCACCTTTGATCCTATGCTTTCGGTGTCTTTGTCTTTACCTTCCTGTAGCGAGGAGAGCAACATGGCGAACTCTTTGCCTGTAGCCACTAACTCGTCATATGTGCCCATGTTCTCTATGCGACCCTGGTAACATAATAATAATAATTGATTACGGTAATCAATCCCATTCTAGTGCTAATACTGGAAGATGAAGCTAAGAAAAATAAAGAAGAATCTATGATTTTAAGAGGAAACCAGTCTACTAGGCCAAGGACTATATTTAGGTTGGCAAAGTTTTTATAATATTTAAATTTTAAGAATTCGTTGTAAAAATTCACCCCTTTAACCTATACTACATATTATCTTATAATTGGACTAAATACTTAAATTTAGATACAGTTGGAAAATAGAATAATACCCTTGTCACGACCAGTGGTGTCACAGGTCACAGGGCCGTCACGATCTAAACAAGAATCTCTATTCTCCATAGTAGGGGCAATAACCAGTTAAATATCAATTAAAATTCTAATGTAGGCTCGTCAAAACAAACTGAATAGTAAATACTGAATAACTTAAACATTATTATATAGTCCTTTAAACTGAATACTGAAATTCACATACTTCATTCAAAACGATTATGTAGTCAGCAGCTTTGAGGAAGTGAATCTGGTGCGTGACGAGAATTCTCGTCTTGCCGAGGAGATATCCGTTGATGCAACCCTCGAACAACTGGCGACCCACATTTGCATCCACAGCCGAGAGAGGATCGTCTAGAAGGTACATGTCGGACTGTAAAACAACAACACATTATTTACAACATTGTATTTAAAACATCATCTGTGAACGACCTAATGGTGCAGATGGTAGAGCGATTGACTGCTAAATCACTGGTTTGATCCCCGCTCAGTGTATATTTGTATGCATATGTGTATATTGGCATTGGTCTAGATTTTTCTATCTATAATTATGTATGTATTTAGGAAACAAAATGTATGTAACTCCGCAGTTTAGAAGCTAAGTATATGACGAGCTAAGCCCACAAACAAGCAAGTTGACGCTGTGCTGTGTAATATATCTAAAAAAGGGTTGCATAAATATTCGTAATATCATGAACTGAAATGTGAAAATGACGAATGAAAACTAAAATACTATGCAGGTAGGTTGTTAGATATAAACTTAAAGAAATACCAATGAACATGCATTCTCGCACGAAATAGTTGAATTATGTAGGTACTTCACATTTGTCACAGACCTTAACCCCAAAAATAAAGGTACAAGATGTTGTTTCCTGTTCATTTTCTTGCATGAATCATTAACGCTGACTGAGGAAGATAGGATGCTGCGAAACTCGCATACGATACTTCTAGTCATAAATAAGCGGAGTCTAGGAAACGCTTTAATTAAACTTAACTAAGTATATTATCACGGGACTAATAAAGTTCTTATATGATTAATGCATGAAACCAAACCTCATTGTAAATACTGCATAACAATTTATTTGCAGCTACATTTTTTCCGTCCGTTATTTTGTTGGAGGCTTAGACCATAAGTAATATATTATAGATTACACAACAAAATTCTTCGCAAAAAACGTATTAAAAAAAGAGCGTATTGTGTGAGTAAGCAAATGTCAATATGCAAGTAAAATAGAAATAAATAAGATTTAACAAAATCTTTCAACAAGGAGGAACCCAGTTCGAACGTGATAAATTGATAATGCAGCAATTTGGGATGTTTACATCAAAAAGTCAATATTTTGCCAAATTAATTCGATCAAATCTCAGCCTCGTTGGCAATGGCATAGTCCTTCAAAAATGCATAACATCATTAATAAAGTAAAACACAAACGATGAACAATTTGAACGCCATTCTTGGTAGAATGTGATAGAAACCGCCCTAACTGCTTTTATTATTGTCTAATTTTCAGTTCTATGTCCGGGGTATCGGGTACCTAATGGAGCTGGCCCAAGCCAACCTTGTCTGTTAATAGGTGAACCTACTAAATAACTAACGAGGCTCAGGTGAAGACTTTCCTCTCAGAATTGGTAGGTCACTTACGGAAAAGCCGACATACCAAAAGCAATTAACTGACTCTAAAGTTCAAGCTTTGGACACGACTAGAAAATCGCTATGTGCATAATGATGACGATTTCTGTTCTGTCTCATAGCCGAGGCTTCATGCAACTCTTTGATTTTCATACCAAAATAAATAATGACGTCATATCGTTACCAAAATAGAACTCGTTAAACTATAGTCCAAGTTGTTATCAAATAAAATGTGGACTATGTAAGGCTGTTTATTCAGGCATAATATTTTAATGAGTGAGTGACTGGCATTGAATGCGCCTTTAACTTTGAATGAATATTATACGTATAGACATCTATCGTATATTTACCTTACGTTTTAGTACCTATAGCACTGGTGTAGTTTTAGACTAACCGTAGATATTATACCTATAGCATTTAATTAACGTTATATAGAAATTGTGACTAGTTATCTTATCAATTAAACTATTGTTGTATTACCGTAATATTATTAATTACTTTACTATTATATATTCAAGCAGTAAATATTTTAGTGTAGGCGTCAGAAGTTTTAATACCGTCGCAAATGGGAATTCACTCCCAAGACAAGTAAGTCAATTGAACGAAGGAAGATTCAATTGAAGGGTTAAAAAAATACTGCTTTAACCTACATTCATAGTGTTGTTTTATAACCCAACACCAGGGGGCCAAATAAAAAGTTACGGAGACATTTCATTAACAAACGACCGCGCAAACACGTGAATGTGAAATAAAAATATTTCAGCGGCCATTTTGACCCCATTGCCGACTGTAGACCATGGGGTGTCAGTTCAGCTTTTTTACTGATGATGAATCGAATTCTACAAAACTATAACATTCTAAAAAATACTCGGCTATATTACAATGTGACATAGGTACGGTCCATACAAGACGACTATAGTCTGTCCAAGGAATAACTTAACTTTTGACGTTTCTAGGTAGGTATAATATGTACCAAGGAACTGTATTGTACGAGATGACAATCTAGGAAGTAGTTTCAATCGGTTATACGATTCAATATTAGGTAGGTATATAGTCTAATAGTAGTGTACATTTTCCGAGGGAAATTGCGGTTTGCAGATAGTGAATGCGGCTAGTGCACGTTTCATATAGAATAATATCATTTTCGAAGAAGAAACAATAATACATTCAGGCATTGAAATAACAAACATTGCAGAATAATAAATGAAAAAGGTCTGCAGAAAATAGTTCATTTCAGAGCAGTTATGAGTTCAATATTTGTGCAACAAAATATAAATCCATTTACCTCTCTGTAAACAGCCCGCGCCAAATTGATTCTTGCTCGCTGCCCCCCAGAGAGGGATGCGCCCCTTTCACCCACCAGCGTCTGGTCGCCGTACGGGAATTGCTTAAAGTCCTTTTCCAAAGCACATGCCTTGCACACCTGTACACATTAGAAACATGGTTACTAAGCGAATATCTGATTGAATTTAATGAAAGCGACGGAATGCATAATAATAGAATGGATAGGTACCGTAAGGCATGTCTCTGCATAATTTACCAAAAGTAATGAAATTTTTTCTAAGAGATCCTTACTAAATCCTGTATTTTTCTCAAAAATAGTGCATTGTACAGAGGAGAGGTATTATGTGTTTGCGTTCAGTTGGCACAGCTTTGTTAACACAAGTCTGAAAAATATTTTATGTTTCGCAGAAATGTAAACTAGTGTTTTACGTCCTAAATGTAAATATACCAGGATTAAAAATTATAGAAGAGTTCATTAAACTTTTAAAAAAATTGCATTAACCTACAATCTTTAAAATATAGTATCTTGTATGTAAAATTTAGTTTTTTTTTTTTCATAACTTAAATTATCCGGGTTCCGGTTGACCCTTCCAGCTATGTTAAATCGGTTATAAATACATAAGTAGAATATTGGAGTAGGATTAGTGTGATGACCAGGATAAGAATTCGGGCCGTCTCGGTCATAAGGTAGACTCTAACCAATAAGTCACTGACGCTTTAGTTTTCTCTTTGTATTCATATGGTGTTTAAGTTCTCACAATTCAGTTTGTATATGGGTATAGTTTCAACTACATATTTAGGTAATCTGTGGTATAGTGTAGAGTGTGAACGTTGTATAATATTTGCATTACAACAACTGACCACTACTTCATATTTATAATTATTGTCATTACATTTAAACAACATAATATACGGGACGTAAAACAAGCGGCATATAGGCTTCATCCTTTGATTTATATTTTATTAAGCTAATTAAGCTTTACTGGCCTTTTCATCGCCTCACGCTATCTCTGTGCAGCAATAACGTATTTTTTACTATTGCATTTTAAATTATTACCATGGTAAGTATATAAAATTGGGTCGAGCTTAAGTTGTACTACATTTAATTTGTATCTTTTAACTTAGGTACTATACATTCTAAACCTAAAGCATTCAGGCTGTCTCCACTCGACAGTAAATATGCAGCCCATGACAAAGTACTCGTTTGGTAGGTACACATAGAATTGTAGCATATAATACAGTACTCACATGTATTATCACTGTTTAAAAAAAAAATCTAAACAGCGTCCAATTTGCTGAATGTATAAACTTGCAATGAGATTGAACAGTACCTCAAATACTTATCTCATATACTTACTACTCTCGGTCTCCATCGCCTAACTCTTTTATTCAGTTTCATCCTTCTCCTCTCCACTCATGACCCTTCTATGTTTCGTATAGTGAAAATATTTTGAACCGTTAAACAACGCCGTGATATCACTTTAGTAATGAAATATTTTTTCACTCTTTCCGCAGAATACATCTGCATTGCATCATAATATGCATACATATCATTACGTACGCTCCACTCCATTATAGCGAAACCTTCATTTCCAAATGCACCATCAAATATCTACCTAGATTTTTATGTAAACGTACTTCTACATGCCTGTATGTACTGATTTCCCTATTCTCTTCATTTATTACTTTTTATATCATTGTTCAACCGAAACTAAACACATCATAATATTAATAAGGTAGATTAACAGATACTATTTTATCGCCTACGCGGTCGATGGCACATTTTCTATAAGTATATCTAGTTGCCTATCGGTGACCCAAATATTACACAAATAACGGAAAAATACTCATATGCAAATAATATTAGATTGACGTACCTTCTTATATTTTTGGGAATCATAGGGTGACCCGAAAAGTATATTCTCTCGAACAGTGCTGGGGAAGAGCCACGCCTCTTGGCAGGCGTACGAGATCGTGCCATTTATTGAAACAGTGCCAGAAGCCGCGGGCAATTCTTTTAGTAGTAGCTGCAAAATCGATGACTGAAAAGAAAAAATAAGCATGTAGTAAAAAAATATCACACAATTCTTCATCATACATATAATAATTGCCCAGTAGCGTCGAAATTCTGCATTTTGGAGCCCGAAGTACTTTCATTGTTTTTGTTTGATATGTCAACTTTTCCAGGAGTGCTTACCTTCTGACCTCCTCTTCCATGAATCAGTAGGTATATAGGCTTACAATAGAGGTTAGATAAAGTCAGAAAATACGTTGAAAACTTCTCTATTCGCTAAAATGTGTACGTATCATATTTACCTTGCCAGATCCCACTGCACCAATTATAGCGCACAACTTCCCTTTACGAATGCGAGCAGAGACGTTCTTAAGCGCCATCATGTTTGGGTCTCCAATCCAACTCGCCGAAACATCGTGAATAATTACTGCTGTATCGTCCAAGTAGGATACACTCTTTCTTAACTTAGGTATTGATTGCTTTCTCGCATTTGCTATTTTATTGTTACCTGTAAAGTGCGGAACAGTAAATAACGTTACGCCTATCTTTATTTTTAACCACGACGCAAAAACGACGGTATGTTATAAGTTTCACGTGTCTGTGTGTGTCCGCCTGTGGTATCGTAGCTCGGGACTACTTGGGAGCTATCAAAATCGGTTACTCGGCTCGGGAGCCGATTTTGATTGTGTTTTTGTTTTGTTTGAAAATGGAATTAGTTGTGAGGGATCTTAAGAGAGCTTGGATCATTAACTCCGGTGCCATCAGCGTACTGAATGAGATGTACATCATTAGACGCGCCTTTAATTGGAGAACACGAAATGGCTATGCTGCAAAGTCAAAAACCTGGTGGTGATACCAAAAGTCAATTTTGAAAATGCTAAAAAAATCGGTACCTAATATTGAAAGATTACCAATTTTCGTTTGTTCCTGGCAATAGAGGAGATTTAGGACTATATAATAGTGCAGTGCTGCAAGCCTCCATAACTGGCCTTGTCAGAGGCAGCACCTTGCAAAGTGCCGCCTGAAAACAGGTATCTGGTACGATCGAATTACCAAATAAAACCGGGCTCATCTGAAAGATCATCAAATTCTGAGTATGAAAAACTGGTGCTGCAAATCTTAAACACTGGCGAATGTGGTTGCAGCAGCGATTGAAGATCGCGAGTTGCGCGTCTCGGTTTGGTATTTTCACATTTATACGATCGAGTTACCAAAAAAAAACAGGGCTCATCTGAAAGATCATCAAATTCTGTGTAGGAAAAACCGGTGCTGCAAATCTTAAACACTGGCGAAGGTAGTTGCAGCAGCGATTGAAGATCACGAGTTGCGCAACTCGGTTTTGTAATTTTCACATTAGTACGATCGAGTTACCAAAAAAAACAGGGCTCATCTGAAAGATCATCAAATTCTGTGTAGGAAAAACCGGTGCTGCAAATCTTAAACACTGGCGAAGGTGGTTGCAGCAGCGATTGAAGATCGCGAGTTGCGCGACTCGGTTTGGTATTTTCACATTAGTACGATCGAGGTACCAAAAAAAACAGGGCTCATCTGAAAGATCATCAAATTCTGCGTAAGAAAAACCAGTGCTGCAAATCTTAAACACTGGTGAAGGTGGTTGCAGCAGCGTTTGAAGATATCGCATTGCGCGACTCGATTTGGTAGGTATTTCCATATTAGTACGATCGAATTACCAAATAAGAGCGGGCTCATCTGAAAGATCATCAAATTCTGAGTATGAAAAACCGGTGCTGCAAATCTTAAACACTGGTGAAGGTAGTTGCAGCAGCGTTTGAAGATCGCGCGTCGCGCGACTCGGTTTGATTTTCATATTAGTACGATCGAATTTCCAAAAAACCAGTGTTTAAGATTTGTAGCACCGGTTTTTCTTACTCAGAATTTGATGATCTTTCAGATGAGCCCTGTTTTTTTTTGGTAAGTACCTCGATCGTACTAATGTGAAAATACCAAACCGAGTCGCGCAACTCGCGATCTTCAATCGCTGCTGCAACCACCTTCGCCAGTGTTTAAGATTTGCAGCACCGGTTTTTCCTACACAGAATTTGATGATCTTTCAGATGAGCCCTGTTTTTTTTGGTAACTCGATCGTACTAATGTGAAAATTACAAAACCGAGTTGCGCAACTCGTGATCTTCAATCGCTGCTGCAACTACCTTCGCCAGTGTTTAAGATTTACAGCACCGGTTTTTCCTACACAGAATTTGATGATCTTTCAGATGAGCCCTGTTGTTTTTCTGGTAACTCGATCGTATAAATGTGAAAATACCAAACCGAGACGCGCAACTCGCGATCTTCAATCGCTGCTGCAACCACCTTCGCCAGTGTTTAAGATTTGCAGCACCAGTTTTTCATACTCAGAATTTGATGATCTTTCAGATGAGCCCGGTTTTATTTGGTAATTCGATCGTACCAGATACCTGTTTTCAGGCGGCACTTTGCAAGGTGCTGCCTCTGACAAGGCCAGTTATGGAGGCTTGCAGCACTGCACTATTATATAGTCCTAAATCTCCTCTATTGCCAGGAACAAACGAAAATTGGTAATCTTTCAATATTAGGTACCGATTTTTTTAGCATTTTCAAAATTGATTTTTGGTATCACCACCAGGTTTTTGACTTTGCAGCATAGCCATTTCGTGTTCTCCAATTAAAGGCGCGTCTAATGATGTACATCTCATTCAGTACGCTGATGGCACCGGAGTTAATGATCCAAGCTCTCTTACTATTAGCTATGTTTGATGAAAATCAGTAGTTCATAGAAAACAGGTTCAGTACTGTAGTGTGTGTAATGTAGTGGGTAGTGTAATAGCCATAAGAATTCGAACACGGGACTTCTCGATCGTAAGATCGACGGCCTACACGGAAACACACGGCCTAATGTTACCATCAGACCATGTGCTTACTTGACATCAAATACCAATATTCACTTGAAGGTTAAGTCCATACAGTTTCTTACCTTAACATACCGTGTCTCCGAGACACGTTAACGAAACTATCTGATGCATGCACTCACCTTAAAAAATACTTACCTATATCTTGCTAACTGTATGACCCTCCAAAAATAAATTTATATAAAGCTATACTAAGGTGGTTTGCGCACTACAATGAATGACTACTAAGCGACACAACAAGTATGCAAGTATGTTAGGCACGTGTAAGGGATAGCCAAGCCGGGATCGAGCTCACAGAACATACACTGATCAAATTGTTGAAGTATTTAAATAAAGGCAGGTCAGAAGCACTCGAAACAGGCGGGTTTGTTTGGAATTTATAAATGTATTTTATAAACTTTTTGCAGAAGTAGGTACATAGGCGGACTTAATGCTATAGGCATTCTATACCAGTCAACTAAAGGGGGTGTAGAGATAGATTCAGTAGGTGCAATATTGTGACATTTATGTAAGAGGAAGCTCGTGAAGTTGTTTAGAACAGAAACAGATGGCTGGCTGTTGAATCAGCCTACCCCGGAGGGTAAAGAGACGTGTGCATATTATACATACTTAAATATATTTCCGTGAATTTAACAAGTTCATTAATATATTAGGCAATATATTTCAATTACAGGCTATTAAACCATCTCCTGCGTAGTTCAATGTGAAGAGGGTGCGACCTTTTTAGCGAACTTTAAGGATCAGCTCAGACGGCAAGAGGTTCAAACCCAACAAAGTTCTAATACTAGGTTATATTGTTTTAGTATCACACACTTATATCATCCTTTTCACATGAACTTACCGAAGTTTGGTTTGGATTCGGACTGCCGATGATAAGAAAGTGGCTGGACTGTACCTGTGTCGTCTAGCTCGTTGTCACCAGACATATTGCGGAACAACTGTGACGATGCTGTCGCATCCATCGGTTCCAGAAAGTCGGGACGATCATCTGTAATTTAAAAAGTATAATTTTGTACTGATAAATACAAAACATATATAAAAAAACATTTGAAATATAACAGTAGGATAGTACAATTATTGGGTACGCGAGGTTTTTTGTAAGGTTAATCATACACACCCATATGTAAAAACTCTTCGATACGGTTGAGTGAGACGATCATCTCTGCAGTGAAAGATAACACCATTGGTAGTAATAGAGTGATGTTCACTTGGACTGAGCTTAAGAACTGTTGTAATGGATAAAACTGAAACATGAAAAAAAATTAACAGTTTAAAAATCATTTAAAATTACATAATGTGTAAGTAATCAACAACGTCAAAATTGAAAATAGTTTGCATGAATTATTTAAATAGAATCGATTAGATTATTTATTCCTATACAATGTATGTACATATTGTTTAAATTTATCCTGTAAACCTATATTAAGTTTGTACAGGATAAACCGTTCTCTTTTACATATTAAACACGTAATTCATTATAATACACAGGTTACGCGTTAAGATATGATTCCGAAGTAGACCGCATACGACAACTGCCGAAGCACGTTGCAGATGCGCGCAATTCATTGCGGCTTCACAATGGTCCCTTTTATTCGTATCGGAGTTTAACAAGTAGTGGGTACGCTGTAGCTGCTGCATGCGTCTGTCGTTGTCGTATGCGGTCTGCTTCGGAATTATACCACGGAACACAGGTTATACATATTAAGGTGGATTTAGACCAAACGAACATAGAGCTAGAACTAGAACATAACATAAACATAACATAAACTCACGCCTATATCCCCGTAGGGGTAGGCAGAGGTGCTAGCACCCACATTTCGCCGTTTATGTTTAGGTCCCAATGTAATAGGTGGCGAGCCTATTGCCATTAACCGGGCACTTATAAACCTGCGATAAATACATTACATAACTTCGAAAAGAATCGAAAAGAAAGAACTAGAACAAGAGCTTAATATTTCAGTTAGCGTTTACAGAAAGAACAACGAACGAATGTTCTGTCACTGTTTACACTAATAGAATTGACGTAGAGGGGATAGAATGAGCATTTGCTTGTGTGGTGTAAATCACCCTTTCCATCAGTAGAACCGGTAGAACCAATAAAGTTATTATTATATTATTGTTTGAGTATTATAGATGCATGAGAACTATTTTGTTACAAGAGGACTATATTAACCTAAATCCTTCACTTTAAGCAAAATAACTTCAGTTAGCAAAATAGCTCTTCAACTCATACCATTGCTTATTCCGTCGATTGATAGAAACGTTAGGGCACTTACCACATTTGCAGTAAAGTTGTTGCCGAGCAATATGAATACTAGTACAGCTAAGAAAAGAGATATTCTTTCAGTGAACAACATGAAGCCGAGGAACACCGTCCTCACCATTGTGGCTGTTTTGACTTCCTTCAACTCATCTACTCTCTTTTGTCCCACTACTTTTTGGAAAGGTATTTCCCACGCGTACATTTTTATAACCTGAAATTTTCAAAAATATATAGGTACTATGTAACTATGACTTAGGTGTATAACTGTAAAATGTACTATTTCTACTATGTGGGACAAACTTAACATTTTTAGAATAGGTATGTATCTACATCTACAGGTACACTGTAGTCGGACTAAGAGTTCGACTAAGATCGACTTATTTCAGACTTTAAGAGCTTTCTCGTACGTCTACCTTTTGATATCTTTTCATAGTTCATAAAAACCAAACTTACAGTTTTATTATTATCTTATAAACACAGATAGTTTTAACTGCCCTATAAAAGTATCAAGCTGTGGAGAACGCTCTACAAAATCGAAATAAGCTGATCTTAACGAACTTAAGGTGCTGTACAATTTGACTAGCAAGGACTTACTGAAAGAGTTGACCTAAGGCGTGAATTATACAGAAGGTAGGTAGTTACAGAAAAGAAAAGTTGTGAGGAACATTGAAAGCAATCGTACATATCGTACACATGACTTATGCCTTTTCGCTATAATTCACACCTAGCTGGATTTTCTCCGTACCTGAATTCCACTGATAACTTCGCTCATAAGTTTTATTCGATCATCTGTTTTTTCAGCGGTGCGGAATCGGATTTTACCCATCAGATTACCGAGGAAAGCTAAAAAATATAACTGAGTTTTAATGTTCTGGTTATTTCGATAGCGCCCAACGCGCGCGACCGTTACATTTTTACTATGGAGTAGGATAGTACCCATAAAATATCATGGGTCATTTAATTGTAAAAGTTTAGAGAACGGTGCTCCAAGTTAAGCAGTTACGTTCAAGTACTGATCGCTGATGTTTGCACTTCAAGAAACTTGGTTATTACTATCTGAACTACGTTTTTTGAACTCTAAAGAATCATCACTTTGTAAACCTGAAAAACGACGCTCTGAGCAAGTCAAAGCTCTATTTGACAATAATAAGTTGACTAATGGTAACCTTAAGAAACATGTATTGTATTTATGTGTGTAACACTGATGACAGAAGTTAACGACGACCTGTGTTATATATTCTTTTTTTATTTGGTTTAATGATTGATAAATTGACTTAACATGAATTTAAAAAAGTAACTAATTTTAAAGACTATTAAAAAAAATTATATACTAGGAAATTTTGTGGCTAACTGGGAGCTTTGGTAACCCAAAAGTTAGCCAACCCTGTAGGGATAGAGAAATTTTGTTCTGTCGGCGCAGAAGACAAGCAGGACAAGCCTTTGGTCAGCACGAAACCTCTCCAGTGAGTCTTAAGAGGGTTTTATTTTCATAAAATTTTCTTCTCTGAATTTTAATTTAAACTTACCTTGAATAGGCAGCACAATTAAAAGTAACGTAGCGAAGGCTATGAAAGCTGAATAGCCGGCTTGACGGTACCCGAGGTAGATCACAGCCCCCGCCTGCAACGGGATTATCCAGACATAGTGGAGGAAGCCGAATGTCAAATCAAACCGTTGCATGTCGTTGGATAACAAATTCACCACTTTACCAGCAGTCGTGTCTCCGAGAGAACCATTGCTCATGCGCATTATCTGAAATTAAAAAAAATAATGCCGAAAATATTGTAATATACTTTTGATTTGCTAACTCTCGCTTTACTACTCCTGTTGATTTGGCTAAAGATATGATTCCGTAGTCGACCGCATACGACAACAGCCGACGCACGCAACGGATGCGCGTAGTTCATTGCGGTTTCTCAAATGGTCCACTTCATTCGTATCGGAATTTAACAAGGAATGTGTACGCTGTATCTGCTGCATGCGTTGGCAGTTGTCGTATGCGGTCGGAACGACTACCGTTTGATCTTCCAACCTAGATAGGAAAGCCTGTGCCAGAACCTCGTCCGTCAATTAGCAGGTGTAACGGCAGCGTGCAGGCAAGGTTGACTTGGTCCCAAAGGTCTTGGTGGTGTGTAAGGCCTATGCACCTTTTTTAAACAAAATGTTGTATTGTATGTAATTTTAGTTGGTGTACAATAAAGATATTATCTTTAGTAGCAAAGTAAACATAATGAACAGATAAATAATTATTATCAATAAGCTGTTCATTAATAATATCGGGGACCGAATCAACCTCGATATATCTGCTGATTAACAGGTTTCCTCTCATGAGTTTTTTTTAAATAACTCCAATTCTCCAATGTATCTACAGACACGGCTACTATACAAATACCGGGTGATGGACATAGTTGGTCGGATTTAAAGATTTTGGACACAGTTTCGATAACAAAATCATGTAGAAGTATTATTTTGGCGAAAACAAAATTTACAACTCCCATACATTATTCCTTTCACCTGTATATTATTCCCGTACCTACATTATAAAAAAAAAATCGACAAATCAATACTTCCATTTTTGTCCAGATTTTGCTATCGAAACCGTGTCCAAACCTTTTTATCCGAAACGACTATAAAAGCAGGGTGTATACCTGTATATACTCGTAGTATACACGGATGAAGAATTCTTACCTTTCTAAACATCAATGAACTAGTAGCAACCCTTATTTTCATACCAAACTGTTGGCAGTAGAGGAAACTTTGATGAGCGAAGTAAGAGGCCAACCAATTTGCTAATATCATACCGATAGCGAAGTACATAGCCCTTTCTCTAGTCGTTGTGGACTCTACCGACCAAAAGTCAAGCATTTCACTAAATAGTAGCGGAGACGCCGTGCTGTAAATAAAAATAATTTAGGAACGATATTACGTACAAGAATAATGATCTAGAATTAAAACAAAAGAGTGACTTTAAAAAATGTATCTTCGATACAAGGTCTATACACCTGGTAATAAAACTTCCATTGTGGGGTTACAAGGCTTATAGACCCTGTAAAATCATTGGATTCTATTTTAATAATATATCTTAGATATGTATTCATCTCTTTCCTACACCGAACCAAGTTAAAGTTAGGCCTTCCACACGACAAGGAAGTCTATACTTCATAGCCGCACTGTAAGCGTAGACGTATACAAGGTGTTTAGACCTGGTTTCGCAGTCAACGTGTTAATGGATTCTCTTCTCATTAAAAGATAGCACTACATTCCTAGTATTTTATAGTGCTTGTCAGTTTTGTCTACCGTTAGGGGATAAACTGCGTCGCTGGAAAAAGTTATGGCTATTCCAAAAAGTGCTTGTCAGAAGTGCTTTGCAGGTCGGCGAAAGCATCAGTACACGTATGTTATATCTGGGATTACTTTGAAAGGGACAATACGAATACGTTCTGACCATCCAAAGGTTGCCTGGCAGAAATCGCTGGAAGCGATAAGGCCGCCCTTGTACTATTTCCATAGTGAATATTATGTTTTTAATTTTGCATTTTTAATGGTGTACAAAAAGTGTAAAATAAATAAATAAATAAATATTAGTGAAATATTTTAAAGTGAAAATTTAAAGTCACCTTACGTTACCTTTTACTCCCATTTTCTATATAATAAGTTAGTTGAAAATATTTTAATTAAAATATGATATTTTAGCGTACCGTAAAGCAACAGAAGTGAACTGCATTATTCCTCCTATCCAGTAAGGCCAGATAAAGGCCTTCGTTAACACTCTCCATAATCTCGGTTTTTGATTAGTGAGTCGAGCTTCTCTTTCTGCCTGCAACCAATATCTGTAAATGAAACAAACAGATATTATATATGTGTATTTGTGTATTGAATTTGTGTATTGTTAATAATTTCCACAATTTAATAAATAATTGGGGATGTATGGAGCCTGACTAAGATTTTTAGGTCTCAAACCGCACCAACAATAGTTGCTAAATTACGAACTAGGCTAAGTATATAAGCATGCTTACGGAATCTCCTAGTTCTTACTTAAAACTTAATTCTAAATTTAAAAATTATAGACCTTTCCGTATGAAATGTATATGAAACATGAATCCTATGTTTTCCCCTTTGAGAGTGAAATCTTGAAAAATTGATAGATATATTTTTAACCAGAAACAAGCATATGAAATTTTATGCTTCTAACTTTGAAAATTTCCGGATTTCATATTGCCACCTCATTCAGTAGTGAAATATTAAAAAAAAAAATCCTTAGTGGATGCTTAGCCAAAGACCAAAAAGAACCGAACTGGCCTGCGCTTATGGATGACGCAAATCGTAGTTAAGCCCCCTAAAAATTGCATTGTAATATCCTATTACAATCTATTCCTATGCGTGATTAATCAGGAACTATTAGGTATTCATAATATCCCGCCATTAAACACATCAAGTAGATTATCGCACTCTGAGTATTTTTATCAGATAAGTAGGTACAATTATCTTTAAAACTATAATTTTGATAAAAACACGGTAGGTAAGGTAACAGCTATAAACAAATAGTTAAAGTAATATAAATATATATTCGGTTTAGAAACAGTAAAGCAATTGAACAGTCATTAAATCAATAGCATTGCAAGAAGACTTGCTCATTATTTTAAGTGATTATTATCTTCTTTTATTTGAAAAGTTAACGAAAATGTGGTTACGGAACGTAATGGTTTAGTGGTTTCAGTGTGAAAGCGTAACATATAGACAAACAGGCAGATAGAGTTACTTTCGCATTTAGTTACAACTAATACTCGTATTAGCACAGTTTAACTAACTTTTTCATTCCGCTGGGATATTTATTAGTATGAGTATGGATAAGAATGGACCTTACTAGTGATTTCCAGCCCCCCTAGACATGTAGCAGGCCGGCAGTCGTCAACGTATGTCAAATACGTCACATCCCATACATTCGTCATTCTACCACAATACGCCGGCCATCGAATTGACAACATAATCATATGTCATACGTCATCGTTATACGTCAAATCCTATACATTCGAACAATCCTGTACAACACGCCAGCCAAGCCAACGAATTACCACTTGTCAAGGTGGCAGATGTGGTAACGTCGATCGGTTGATCGACTAAATTATGTTACTAAGCTATAATTTAGTCTCACTATTGAAGCAACAATAATTTCCTGACATGCATTAAAGTGAAACGACAAGGTTGTAACTGTAAGATTGTTCAAATCCTTCTAATCCTACCAATATTTTAAATATGTAAGTTTGGGTGTTTGTTATTCATGCGTGCTAACACGGCTGAACAGATCTGGCTGAAATTTGGCACAAGGATAGATATATCCTTTGCAGTGATGGTAGAGATGTTTAAATTTGACAAACTAGATCGAGGTAAGTACTTTTTACCACCGGTTTTAATTTGGGAAATTTTCAGCCTTCGCCACTGCTGTTTAACCGTATAGATAGGTTATGGTTAAATAAAAATGAGACAAACAAGTTAGTATCAGATGTGGACATGAAAGATTGCGTGATTGGCATATTAAATTTGGCGTACTTACTTAGTTAAAGTTGAAGAATTAAACAAAAATGTAGAAATCGATTTACAAAGAGAAAAGAGAATTGACTTCGGATTATCTCTTTGTAAATGGATTTGAACAATCAGCATAATGAATGCTTCAAATTTCATTCAAAAATGCAAAATGCTATAATTTATGCATATTCACGTTCATACTGCCATTGTCAAGTATGTACGAGTATATTTACAATGACATCAATTTAACACGTCAAAAATCTGATAGGAAAGGAAAATATAAGAATCTAACTATAATAGTTAGATTCTTTTATTGTATCCATAATTTGCATACCTATTAAGTAGCTGTATATTGGAGATTTAAAAAAATACTTTGGCAATGTTACATAATATATTTACGATAGGTACTGAAACTTTATTTTTCTTGTCTGCCTGGACCGAAGAAAAATAGACGAGTGTATTTATGACGCAGAGAATTGCAATGTAAATTAAGTTACGAAGGTACCTATCTTTTGCGATCAATACACCATAGTATTAGCATTTCATGGATATTGATATAAATCCATTTTTAAACTGTTTTTATCGCCATTTATATTATGGAATATTATTATATACGCTTTTCCTTGGTAACCATGGTCACGTACGATTAATGTGTAGGCAATATTCGCGTAAACTTCCGTCAATTTCATACATATTCAACAACTTTGCACAACCAGTTGTACTTATAACAATTGCAAGTTATTGTTATGTACATAGTTTTTATATTCTAAGCCTTGATATTTAATTAATTGTTATGATTTGCTTATACTAAATTTTATATACAATATCTTACTTCAATAGTAATCGGGTTGTTCCATGTACGTGGTCGTAACACAAAAACCCATACCATTTTGAAATTTATTAACTCTATTTTCTCAATAAATATTTGATGGAATACTTTTTAATGGTTCTTTTTGGGTCGGGGGTTTTTTAAATTTTCCATTTTTATCGTGTGAAAAATACCCACTGATATTCCTCCGCCGGAGCCGGTTGAGGAGGTTATGTTGGACTTGAACCGATTAAAACGCACAACATCTGTGAGCCGTCGGTTACCGAAGGTGAGGTAGTCGTAGACATATCCCTCGCACCCCGGCTGACCCAGGGCCATATCTTTCGATCCGGCCCTCTTCCGGTGTGGGGACCACAGAGTCCCCAACTCGCCCCCGAGCAGTAGTAACCTAGTGGCTAGACTGTCAGACTTGTGATTGAGAGGTCGAGGGTTTAAGTTATATAACATTACTAATATGAACCCACTTCTATCACAAGCTGGAGGAGTTCATGAGAATAAAACACCATCCTGATTCCAGGTATTTGCTTTCAAATACATGTAATTGTATTTTACAACAACAGACAACATTTCTTAGATAATGGCTAATGATAAAAAATACGGACATTGATAATATAATTTGTCTATATCATACCTAAATGACTCAATAAATCGTATAATCAAATGGCTCCATGATAACAAACTACAGGTTATAATAAATTATATTTAATTCAATAAATGCCCAGAGATTATACAAAGATTTAAGAGTGAATTACAAAGTACAGTTGCAACAAGAGAATGTTGCACGACTTTTGTAGATTAACCTATACAACAAAAAGATACTATACTGAATTTCCATCAAATCTAAGCACATCGTTATCCCTTGGTAAAAAATAAACGTTGCAAAACGGATGTTTCTTCCGTCCCCAACCAACCGTATTTCTTATTTTACAGCGGAACCCCACAGAAATGGAAAAGCTTATCTAGCTCAAAAATACAGTGTAGGTAGGTACGACCAAAAAATAGGGACCTGCCCTTGAGCGCATCGATTTGAATAATACTAATTCAAATCGTATCAAAATGATCCCATAGGTAATTTTAGTATGAATCAAAATTGGTCCGCTAATTGGCATGTGTTAAAAATGTAACCTACTCATGAATGAATGAAATGAATGAAAAATAAATTTATTCGCACGAAATACGGTATACAATATAGATGATACTCAAAACAATACATGGTAAATATCCCGATAGTTCTAATAGTGATATAATATACAGTTATTATAATAGGTAGCGCTGTCCGTCCTGCCTGGTATAGGTATCCCAGGTATATTTTCTATTTTAATTTTTGTATTGACCTCTGCCGATCAAAATTCATAGGAAAAGTAAGAATTTGTTTTCTATAAGATATAACTATCGTGTCATAAATGTAACTTTTTGTTACAATAATTATATAAACAAAGCACGTCCGTATTTAAAAAGGATATGTAGGTATTTTAATTAGACAAACGTGTTGAGTAGCCGATAAAATATGTTTTTGCTGTAGTAAGACTACGAATATATCAAATGTATGAAAATCACATGATATTCCATAGTATAGTAGTACAATCGAGCGTTGCTTATTTAATTTAGATAATTACTATCACCTTATCAGTCATTACACTCTCGAGGAAAAATCAGCTTTGATTGGCTCTTAACTGGTTTGCGTTATGAATCGTTTAAGAGAAAATCTTAGACAGATTATTCTCTGTCTGTATGTGTGTATAATATGTACCTATGTATTTACAGAAAAAAACTATCTAAGTACGTTTATCCGCAAGCTAGTTTCAGCTATGGGTCTAGATAGCGTTGCGTAGAATGTTGTAGATATTGTAGAATATTTACAAAATATTCATAGAATATTTATTTATCCTTATAATTGTACCTACTGCTTGCACAACGGTATAATTATGTTCTGTAGATTAATGAGTCCCAAAAATGGACCTAACTCCAGCCAAATGGACTGACGGATGACTCAAAAACTTAACTGGGATGGACTGGATGTAGAAGGAGAAGGATAGGGTGATCTGCCGCCCTAGACAATTGGCAATTCGTTGTAGAATACAATGACGAATGTATGAGATTTGACATATACGATACGTATTTTAACGGGAGGCTATAACGCATTCACGGAAAATATCGAGGTCTAGCCAAATCCGTAGTTGACTGGTAAAGCGGACCCCAGACCCAGACTCCGAGCTGAAAGCTTTGGATGCGACTGGGAATTAACGCTAGGAGGAAGAGTGCTATAACGCATATGCTTACTTATATAAAAAAAAGTAGGCAATTCATGATCTTACAAAATAAACACACGCGAAACTAAGTGTTAAGAGTACGGCTTAGTAGCCAATTAGCTACTTCTCTACCATGCAATATGGCAATTTGTTTACGTCTAAACAAATTAATTTATTAACGCTGAATGTGGTTCTCATGTAATATGTATGTGTCAATATAAAGTAGAGCGTTGCTTCGGGGGCGCGGCGAAGCGAATTATTTGCTTTTAAATTCGAAAAAGAAACTACTATTTACAATATTTTTATATTTTTTTTTAATTAAAATTTCAAATTACGAACACGATAATGCAAGTGAAACGAATACGGGCGTAACAGGTTGATACTGACCGTTTTAAAATTCGAAAGCTAGCCACAAAGAAAGCCATTTTTTTTAAAGTGGACGCTTATTCGAGGTACCACCCGATTCAGTACTACCAGCCCCTCTAGACAAGTGACAATTCGTTGCTAGGCGTATGATGGAATAGAATGCCAAATGTATGGGATTTGACGTATATGACAGGCGTCAACGAATGTCAAAAACGTCAAATCCTATACATTTGTCATTTTATTCCATCATACGCCGAGCAACGAATTGCCACTTGTCTAGGGGGGCAGGTTATCAAATCGAGGGATTTCAATTCGAAGTTAACCCTGTCCAGCGTCCTTAGGTTATACTTTTGTAGGTCTCCGAAATGTCTGGGCCGATTTTCACGGAACATTTTACTGTATACAGTGCATACAACTAATGTTATAAAGTGGTATATAACTTTTATTTTGAACAAAATAAATTGACGGCACAGAAACTCTCACGGGGTCGGCAGCACGAGTGTGACTTCTCTGGTGTTGCACACGTCCATAGGCCACGGCAAGCACTTTCCATCAGGTTGGCCGTGCACTTGTCTGCCACCTAAGTGGTTTAAAAAAGTCCTAATCTAAATCCAAGCCGACGAGGTCGCGGGCCCTAATGAATTAGGTTGTATGTTCTCGTAAGCCCTTAATATTTTTTAGTTCAGCTAATGAAAAACCTAGTTAAATTACAAACAAAATAATTGAACGTATGTAGGTACTTTGCTTAATTTATCATAAACATTATCTTTCATTTCCAAATATCTTATCATACGTCAAGGGCACTAGAGCGCTTTTTATATGGCTAGCCGAATATTGATGCGTAATATCAGTGGATCACTTAGAGCACAGAATGTTGCTATCAGTGTACCTGTGTACTTACTGTGCTTATAGAGTGTTTGTATTTGATGGCTTAAAATGCTCTTGTGCATATTCCTCACTAGCCTAAACCCGCAGCTCCGTTCCACGTGGACTTCGATTTTTGCGATTTTTTGGTTATTTATCTTCAGTTCTACTCAACCGATTGCGATCAATCAAACGTATGATTTTAACTCTGATTTGGTCAAGATCATTCAAACAGAGAAAAACAGCATCAAAATCCATTCAGTAATTTTTACAAACAAACAAGAATCTCTATATTTTCTTTCTTTTCTTTCTTTCTATGTATAAAAATGAATCCCTATTTCCCTTGGTCACGCCATCACGCGTGAACGGCTGGACCGATTTCGCTAATTCTTTTTTTAGAACATTCCTTAAAGTACGAGGATGGTTCTTACGGAGAGAAAAATTGAAAACAAAAAGAATTGACTGTTAGGCGGTAAGAAATTCGCGGGGTCAGCTAGTTCAAAATAAAATATTTATGTTACTATCTGAAGTTTACACGGATCTCACTCATTCAAATAAGTAATAGTTATTTGTTATACAAGAGTGCAAAGTTGCTTTTTAACCGCGTGCTCATTTTTGATGACCGAGCAAGCGAAAGATTCTAAATTTGAATCACGAGCATAGCGAGTGATTCACAAATTAGAATCTTGAGCGTTAGCGAGGGAATCAAAAGAGCACAAGGTGAAAAATCTTTGCACTCGAGTGCAACACGTAACTTTTCATCCCACCTCAGCGAGGAAATAATGAAATGCTTCTCCTTCCTAGCGTTAATTCCCAGTCAGCATCCGAAGCTTTCACCTCGGAGTCCGGGGTCCGCTTTACCAGTCTTAACTGCGGATTTGGCTGGACCTCGATATTTGCCGTGAAGCGACTGCCATCTGACCTCCACAACCCAATGATGACATTAGGCGATATCGAAGCATTGCAGCCAGACCGTTGTTGTTGAACTTTTTAGGGCTCCAACTACCCGTAACGACTGCCATAGATGTTCGTATGGCATCCGTGACCGACGGCTTAACGTGCTCTCCAAGGCACGACCAGACCAATGCAAATACCCATTTTCATGCATAAAAAATATTTGCACTGAGCGGGGATCGAACCCGTGCCTCCTGCGTAGCGGCCGCGTTCAATACCACTACGCCATGGAGGCTATATAATATGTGTATTAATACTAGTAATAAAATACAACAAAATAAAAATTCAACAACAATGTCAACAATATGACGTGAAAAAAATTGATGCGCGAAAAGCAAATTAAAAAAAAAGTACACCAAGGAGGTTACGAGTCTGAGTTTTTCATGAATTAAAAAAAAATTGTATGATAAATTCGGCACCATAGAGGTAGAAGTAAATAGGTTTAATGATGTTTTGAGTCCACAAACCTAGTACACACGATGTTCTAAATTCAAATTTACTTTACCTCTCTAGAGGATAAAAACGACTTTTACGCTCAGTTATCGAAGAGCAAAAATAGTCTTTCCGAGATGGTGGGATGAAAAACTACTTTTTAACTGATTTTATCGCGGTATATTTGTTATTATTTACTTTTACGACGTTTCGGCTTCTTTTCAGTATATGGTCGCGCGGTGACTAAAGATGGTAGTTGTCACATAGTTTGAAGTATAAGTTATCTCATATATTATGTGTTTAGTATCGGTAATATAACATAACCCAAGATTTTTTTTAAATATCTTCAACACAACTACAATCGCTGGCCAGTTACGGAATGACAAACACAATGTTTATCACTTTCCATTACGCGTACACAAAACTTTATCAATGACTGATTATTAGTTCTTTCACTTTCTTATAATTTCTAGCCATGCCTTGCAGTGAAGTTAAGGATACGGTTTCTTTATCTCTACATTCATTCTTTTAACATTGGCATACCTACTTACGAGTATAACCCTGATCTGCAATGGATAAATAGCTAATACAAACTGCATAAGTATTCAAGCTGCGAGTAAGAAAATTTTTGTAATCATATCACCCAGGTGAACTTACCTAATAGTCAACCTGGGTGATGTAATTAAAATCCAAAAAGTAATAATAGGGGGGTAATAAAGCAGACTCCGGACTCCATAGTGCATTAATAGTGCTATGATGGAACCGCTGATTTTGAAAAAAGAAGGAGGATGTCAATCTGGATGACCTTTATTTTTTTATGATTATCTGATATATATAGATGGATTTCCAAAAGTAGCTACTTCCATCTTGTATCAGAGTTCAGGGGATAATTATCATATTATATTGTTTGGAGTGTCCAAGAATTTGGAAGTGAAACCTTTTACAATTATGCAATTATGCATGTCATCCATAGTAACAATTACTATCAATGTTGTCATCCAAATTTTTGAATACTTAAAATGTGTTGGTTCCCGGTGGAGTAGAATAAGGCCATCCCATCTCTTCCTTTGGGTGTCGTAGAAGACGACTAAGGGATAGGACTTCTCCATCTGACAGAAAACATACAGCTCATGAATAAGTGCCCGCGTGACGGCAATAGGCTCGCCCCCTATTACGTAGGACCGAAAATCATAGTTGGCGAAATGTACGTGACACCTCTACACCTCTGCCTACCCCTCTGGGGATTTACAGGCGTGAGTTTCAATTTAAAAAAACTGACAATAATTGACCTAATGTTGAATTTAGTAATCACTAGTTCAGTATTACTCCCATTGTCAGAGCTAACCTAGTAATTAATTAATGTATAATTCGCGGAATAACACTTAATTTCTGCGTATTTGGCCTTCAAATTTCTAACTGGCAGGTGTTGCATTAAAAGTGAATTGTGGATGTACCTACATTACAAGAAATAAACTGTATTAATACTTAACACAGCAGCTTATACCCTCGGCTCCACTCGCGTCGTTGTTGGTTATCGCTATTTTTAGCCATATCGCCGGTTCTACTCAACCTATTGCGATCAAAAATACGGCATAATTTCAGTCTGATCTAGGCCTTCCTATTACAAAAATTTCAACCAAATCAATAATTATTGCGTCTATCGCCAACAAACAGATAAACAGACAAGATTTCTAAAAAGAAAACATTTTTAGATTCAGAATCGTTATTTTTTTTTTAATTAACCGAAGTAATTTTGTTAAATATCTCCAACGTACTGACACAAATAATAAACTTAAGTATTTTATATAGTATAGATTATTATTATTTATTATTTATTGCTACTCTGAAAAAACGACTGCTGTGTGGCGTTATTAGTTCAGGCATAGATTCAATGCCTATTAACGTTAATGACATAGTTAGTTCATTTTGTTACATGATAACGAATCATGATTTCAACGATTTCACAGTCTGTGCCTTTGTTGCCTTTTTCTTCTAAGAACTTGTAGTCTGCAATAATTTTGAGTGTAGTCGCCGTCAGAAGTCGCTGAACATTATCAATCTCTACGTTAAAATTAATCATAATTCACATAATTACATTAATAATCTTCAGAAGACAACTTTAAAATTTTCAAATATTTATTTTATGTAAACCTTTAGCTTAGGTGGTCTGTAACTTGAAATGCAAATTAGCTTATGATTGTATCAAATACTATCTTATTTCTCCTTTGGAAACTTCCGACTACCACAGTGGGTAGAACAAAAGTCGACAGGTCATTAGGAATTTTTACGCAGGTTTAATGCCCGGTTAATGGCAATAGGCTCGCCACCTATTACATTGGGACCTAAACATAAACGGCGAAATGTGGGTGCTAGCACCTCTGCCTACCCCTTCGGGGATATAGGCGTGAGTTTATGTTATGTTTATGTTATGTTTAATCCTTACAGCCCTGAAGACCACCCTTTCATGGGCCTTACCGATCATGCTTATAGGTTGACGAGGGTTATATGTGAATCAACTCAAACAAACAAACTAATTCGGCGTAGGGATGGTTTTTCTCGTGCAACTGTGTGTAAATTAGCATTGATATAAATTGTTACTGTAAATTAGTAGCATCGAGGAAATAGTGTTACGGCCGTGCCGCCTTTTTATGCTCGACTTGGCGGGGGCACTGCCGGGCCTCCAGATCATACTGTATCGCCGAGGTTCGAATATGCCCCTAATGAATCCAGAAGCAGTGATCCCGCTCGCCCCGGTTTGATATTTTGTACTGTTTGTTTTTGTTATGCAGCACCGTCTAGACGAAGCATAGCTTATAATGTGAGTTCTAAAACGTGGCAATACCTACATTCAATTTTGTAAATATGTACATACTTATTATATGCAGAATCACCCAAACCAATGCAAATATATGTACATGTTTATGCACACCCGAATTATACATTAAATTATAAAATTAAATTAATTTAGGTAATTATATAATTTACATCAGTTCTCTTTCAACCGAGTCTGTTTTTTATGAAATATTGTTCCTTGTTAAACTTAAAACTGATAACTTTGGCTGTGCATTTTAGTAGGTATGTCTAATAATGATAAGGTTCAAATTTCGCTACTTGTTTTGATGGGGTGGTTCTAAAGTAGATAAAAAAAGAAAAATTCGATAAATTACACATGGAAACGAAACCATTTTAACGAATTATATCGCGGTTTAGGTATTTAGTGTTATTGTATTAACTATATTATTCACACTGAGCCCAACGTGTCTGTTTGTTGCTTTCCAGCTTAAAAATAGTAAATGAGAATAGTTTTATTCCAATGTGTGATAATCGCGTAACTTATTAACCTTACATAAATTATGATAAAAACCGATTCTGAAGACCTAAATTTGCATATTTAATTCTGCTACAGGTTCTGTATGTTGCATTATTTCTAGTAGGTAAGTATAAATCTCCTACAATTAGCGAATTTTAAATATTCAATCTTATAATAAACAATAACACCAATAGCTCAAAAGCCTAAATCAACAAAGTATTACTACTCTTACCGTTCGAGTTTACCTCCAACTACTTCCGAGTCATAAATATGTTTAGTAGGCCTTAGATCGTACTCTTCTAGGTCCCGCTTATTTCCTCGCCAGAAAATAGGTAACATCCAACAGAACAGTGATCTTGAGAAAAAGTTCGGTACCCCCTTTCTTTGAGGGGGCGGAGGTGGGTCTTTGGTATTTTGTCCATTTTTTTTATCTGGCATTTTATCCACTAACTATTAATTTATTTAGAACTGAAGCTAAATAACTAAAATTATTTATTTTTCATAAAAAAACTAAAACATTATTATATTTTTAATTAGTTCTGTGGAGCGTGATATGCCCCTGCGCACGTTACTCGTGTTTGTTTCACACTGTTCATATATAAATATTACATGCGTATCGCGCTCCACTTTGCCGATAATTATTTATGGTTACATATGACTATAATCTTTATAAGACTAATCTATCACACGATGACGAGGGATAAATTGTGGATTGTAGGTAATAACATTTTCTGCGTATTATTCACCTGTCGTTAGTGCTGGTACAATAATTGTGTAAGAAGGTACAACTTTTACGCATACCTGGTTGTCTTCCGTGCGCATGCACTCGGTTCGGCACCTCTCAGTTCCCTCCCAGTTTCCACTCATACCTATAGGTAAAATCATAAAAATCATTTTTCATTTCACTTCTTTATTGAGAACTCTCTGTACATAAAATACATTATTATATACTGATTTTTTGGTCACCACTTGGTGAGCGGTGGGTATAGTCACCTATTGGTAAATTTAATCTTCATTTATTTTTATTAAATATTATATTGTATTATTTGAAATGTTATTTAAACAATACTAAAATATTTACTTATAACATATTTTACAATTTTTACTGCACTTTTAGTTGTTACCAAATAATTTGCAAGATCAGTATTTTAAAATTAAATGAACTCGCTGTAAATATCAATATTTCACCAAGCCGTCAGATTTGTACGAAGTATTATTTGGATTTGGAAGTTAACGGACACCAATTTTTTTAGATTTCGAATAAGATAGATATTAGGTATAGATAGTTTATCGAAATCATTGTTTATTCAATATTGTTTTTATAAAAGTTCTCCTCACTTGTTTTGTTGTTATGCACCAATAATAGTAACGTGATAATATTTAACTTATGGTCGTAATTTCTTGTGTACGTTTTTTTGGTAATGTCAGTTTACTAAATTTAAATAACTAATAGCAATACACCTATGGCGACTTCTGTGGCGTACTGGTAGTTCGACTGTTTTGCAGGGGCCGCGGTGCAAATTTGCATTGGTCTGGGTGTTCCTATTTATAATATGTATGTATTTAAAAAAAAAAAAAACTAAGTATGTTTATCCGCATTCTTGATCCCATAACACTAGCTAGCTAAGCTGTGCTTGCTTTGGATCTTAAAAGCGTTTTTTAAAATGCCGTAGAATATTTATTATAGAATAGTATATCCTCGATGTGGCATAGCCCTGGGACAGTGTGTCTAGCTGTCCCAGGGCTATGCCACGTCGAGGGAAAGTAGTAGATACTGTAAAAAGAAAATTTTGCTGAAAGAAGACTTCATTTTAATTTTGAAAATAATTTAAACTGCATTCAAAGATTTTTGTATTCCTGAGTGCACGAATACTTGATAAGACGGATATGTTATCTTCAGCAATGGGAATCACCTACACTTCATAGAATAAGATTCATACAGTGAGATATTACAAGTCATCGTGTTTCCTCTATACATGATTACTTAGATTTTTAGGTAATCGGACTCATTATATACATACACCATAAACCAGGAAAATAAAGCACCTCACGATGATGTAGTATTTATTAGAACGAATACTGGAGCAGGTACATAAGGAAATATATTAAGGGAATGTGGGCAAAATAGAACTACCTAAATTTGAAGAAAACAATTAGTACGAGTACAATACCTATATTATATCAAGCTATATCATTATTGTTCAGGTACAAATCGTACGTGAAACATCAATGATTTTGAGACATTGTTTTAAATTTCTTCGAGCGCTGAACTAAAAAATCTCACTGTGAAACCTGACAAATCGGTGCCGCGGGCACTAATTTTATTAATAGCTAGTAAAGCAGGGCACTGTTGAATATTTTACTTGGAAGCAAAACATATTTCTCATTGTTTGATGATTATATGGAAAAAATAATAAATTCTTCATGTATTTTATTACATGTTTGTACATGCGGATCATTTAATGATACGCTTCACTGCAAGCACAAATCGACAGAGTGTCTAGCTCAAGTTTTTCACATACTTGATCACATGCGAGTAAACTGTTATTTGTATGATAATGTATTACTATTAACGCCACATGTTGGAAAATCATAAAACATTTATTTTTCATTGGCATTTATTTACTCGATGATGTCATAGTGAAGGTATTCGATTAGTTTTATATAGCTCGCACTCGCCACTCAAATATGCATTTTGTCTGCTCTTTCCAACTCAGCGCTCCCACATCTGCCCTTTTCAGCCTGAGTCCTCATTGACTATTTTTTATTCAGCACTCCAGTCTCATACTAGTTACCTTTATCTCTTTTTTATCCGTAAATATCAGTTGACATTCCAAAACCCAACAATAAATTTTAATAGTGTTACACTTTGCGTTGACCTCCCCTATTTATTGTGACGGTCACAATATATACTCCTTAAAATTGTAACATATAAATGTAATCTACAAGCTGATAATAGGTACATTGAGTTACAGCGCTCTTATCGGGTAACAAATTATAGTTATTTTAATAGGCCTAATCCATTAATACCTTTATCTATTGTTATAGCGTAGTAAACATCACACAACCTCGTGCATTTGACGAATGAGCAAGAATTCTTTGATCAGCCCCCCAATGGGCATGTCGTTAGTTGGTAGAATAAAATAGAATAATCAATGTATGGGATCGACATATGTGTACGGCTGTCATAAATGTAATAATATTTCAATACGTGGTTGTTCTATTCCATTCTACTCACGATGTGCCACTTGTCTAACGAGGATGTTAATCATTCAAAGGGTTTCACCAAGGCCATTAGACTGAAGACTTCCATACTTCCCTGTATTCTGAGTATTTCTGAGCCATCGTTTGGCCCAGAGTTATGAGTTAACTAGATGGATAGTGGTGTCAAATCGAATCACCATTAGCGAAAAGATCCACCTTCTTTGGATGAATTCATCGGTGATAGATTTCACATCCTTATCGTATCGTAAGTGCATACCTCTGCTAATTAGAGGAACTCGCTTTACTTAATATCAGCTCTTACGACTGCATAAACCTGAAAAATCAAATGAAACATATTTCAGCATATAAATTATGTAGGTGCAAATAATCAAACTCACATAAGGTGGCAGATTTTTTGCTTATAACTTTGACAAACGTCGAAACTCCTCTCAAGCCAAATGGATACGCCCCAGCTGGTCCTGAAAGTCCAGTCTGCAAGTGATAGCAGAACTGAAACTCGAGCTTGAGTAGCGTTTATGCTGCAATCAAGGATTGTGTACATCATCGCTCTATTGATAACATCAAATATTTTGCACGCCAATTTGACCAGTATTTAAGCTTAACAGCGCACAAAGTTGCCTGCATAATGTACTCGTACTTTTGTGTGAAAACGAAACGTATGCGGGAGCGGGAGCCGGGTAGACGTCCGTTCATTTGACAACCGCATGCGGGTACCCCAATGCATTGTGCTTCTATGTCACTTAAGTAGATATGATGAATCAAAGTTTATCCATAAAGTGCCTACTGACCGACCTTATATTTGTGTGTTTACTAGCGAATTGAATACAAATAACTTACTAATTTAATTTACCTGGGCGTCCATAAAAAGATTCCGTTCAATAAAGCCTCGTCCAGAGCTCATCTTTTTCGCAATATTTCCACTAGCACAACACAACAAAACTTTTTTTGTGATGTTTGGTACTTTAGAGAGAGAAGGTTTTTCATAACATTTTTTATGAAGTTTTGGCACTTTAGAGAAAGAATAGTTTTTCTAAGGTGCTTAGTGTGAACCGCGCTAAAGTATTCTTTCTCTAAAGTGTTCAACATTATAAAACATATTGGAAAAACTACAGAGATGTAGAGATTTCCATGTTTTGTTGTGTTGTACTAGAGAAAATATTGGGAAATATGAGCTGTAGCCGTACCTTAGGTCTACACATGTTAAGTTTTTTTATTGTATTCTGATATGCTTGCTCTATCGGTAATCTGAATAAACATAAGTATTTGCACAGAGCGGGAATCGTCCCACTCTGTGCAAATACTTATGTGTATTCGATAATCGACGTAACAGTTGAACGCAGAGGTCGTCAAGTATGCATAATAAACAACTAATGATATGATGCATAATATAATAAACAATTAATGAAAAACTACAAACTGACTCAGAGACAGAGCGAGTATTCTCGAGAAAAATATTAATCAGTTTCAAATGAGCCCATCACGCTACTCCAGTTTTATGTCTGAATGATTCAAGATAAATAGGTACAATCAAACAAACGATAATGAAATAATATATTAAATGATAAGCTCCTGCCGCGTTTTCGTTTATGGGTCACTTTCAACCTAATGGTGTGGCCTTGTAGCTGTTGATGATATAGGTAAGTGTAATCACAATATTGTGCAATATTATGAAATAAGAAATACAACTGAGTAACCATACTTATAATATAAATACGAAAGTAACTCTGTCTGTCTGACTGACAGCTTTCAATCCTAAACCACGGCACCAATTTTGATGAAATTTGGTAGGTACAGAGATACATTAGACCTTGAGAAAGGACCTAGGCTATGTTTGGTCGCGATAACCAATATCCGGGCGGAGCCGCTATTAATTTGACTGCCTCTGTGGCGTAGCGGTAGTGAACGCGGCTGCTACGCAGAAGGCGCGGTTTCGATCCCCGCTCAGTGCAAATATTTGTATGCATGAATATGTATATTTGCATTTGCATTAGTCTGGGTTTTTACTATGTATAATATGTATGTATTTACAAAAAAATAAATGTATCTAAGTATGTTTATCCGCATTCTAGAACCCATAACACAAGCTAGTTAAGCTATGCTTACTTTGGGTCTAGATAGCGTTGTGTAGAATGTCCTACAATATTTATTTATTATTATTCTATACACTAAATTGCCTACAATATTGAATCGCAAAGGATGGGGGTGCCAGCATCATCAAGATGCCGGTGGCAAAGGAAAAATATGTTGACCAGCCTCCGTAGATCAGTGGCAATTTGTTGGCCGTATTGTAGAACAGAATGATTAATGTATGGGATTGACACGTATTTTGACGTTTATGACAGTCGTCACCGTAGGTAGGTATATCAATCCCATATATTAAAACAATCTATTATTTTCCACAAACGTATTGCCACTTCTCTAGAGGCTCAGGTCAGGGTCAGGTCAGGTCCGTTAGTGAATCTGACCTCACATATTATTCTCAGTTGAATTCTAACAGACCCATGGCGTATTTCAGCGTTCAGTTACATTACAGGTACCATATCAACTTATTTATTGAAACTACGAGTAACTAACATAAACTGCCTATATAAGCCTTACATAAACTAAATAAAAAACAAAATATAATAAAGAAACGGATTAACAAAATGTAATAGTATTCGAAATATGTAAACGTAAGCATATCCTGTGGCATTTTAATTATAAAATAAAGGGCATACCACAACATTAAGCAGCCGATGTAGATGTAACTATGCGCATAAAGTTCATTACTCTAGTAAATCAATATTTTAAACCATGCCTCGCAGTATATTATGACCAAGGTTTTACGAAATTTACTACGAAATGAGTAATAATTATATTATTGTAAGCCGTTATGAATGACAATGACGAAAACACTAAACTTTACATTAAAGAAGTAGGTAAACCTGCAACAAATCCTACTAATATTTTACTTAATTAATATGGAAATTTGTAAAGATGTTTATAATAAATATGTTTGTTATTCAATTGTGCTCAAATGGCCGCATAGAATTGACATTTGGTACAGAAATAGATTGCAGTTAACACTAAAGTTTTTTGGTCTTCGCGCGTAATGAAATTTAGCGACTCTGCGATTTATCTCAACTCACTCATTACAATCATCACTCTTGTGAGTGAAAATGCAACTAGCCAAGTCAGTATTAGTGATACCTACATATCTGTGCTGTGTTATTGCCATTAGTCTATAAGGCTCTATTTATACTTAGCTATCAGATCACATTGCTGAAGCCATCTAGTGATCAAGCACAGTAGATAGCAATCAGGTACGTTTAGGCACATATTAGCGCTAACGACAGGTGAATGATACGCCTAAAATATTATTAGCAAAAAATTATTCCACATCATCGTGTGATAGATTACCTACCTTTATTAGGTTCATGGTAACATAAAACTATCAAGAATTACATTTGATGAATTGAAATGTTTAAGAGTATACGCTCATAGTAGTTTTATAATCAATACACAACTGTCAATGTAAACCTTTGAGAATGCCGTTAGGTGAAACCGGTTAGGTGAAACCGGTTAGGTTCTATAATCGTGGAAAAGTACAAAAGTATAAAGTACAAGTCTTATCAATATGAGTTATATAATCATCATCTTAGCGTTGACCCCGGTTCCATCCGAGGCTTTCATCTGAAACCGCGAAGTCCGCTTTTCATTTCATAATCTATGTTTGACGTATTCTGGATGTTGGGAAACACTGAGCAAGATTGGACGTTAATGTGATATTTATCACTCAATCACGTTCAAATGGCTGGATGAATCTGACTGCTAGTAGTATATGCTACTTTTTATGCCTGAAATAGGTTCTCATGAGTCGCGAGATCGGAATCAGAAATCCACGGACGGGGCCGCGGGTAATAGTTAGCAATGTACAATTAAAATAATGGAACAACATAATAATATTTTGTTAATTCACAATGTCTATGCATGTAACGTTTCATATTTTTAAGGGACATTTAACTTTTCTTTTTTCTTTGATCATTTGGCCTTGAAAGTTCCAAGTTTTTCTTTTTTTATTCCTATTTGGCTTGTATTTTTTTAAATTTCTACCAATCCCGTTACGTCATATTACCTACCGATATTCGATGATCACCCTCGTTCATTTAATAAGGACCACGGTGACAGTGACCTGTACAATCTATCACCGCGCCGTTTCATTACGCAGGAGCACGTACGACCTGCATACATACATATAAACTACAGTTCTACCGTAATATGAGGCTCTCTGTTTAATATTCATCGTCGCCAGGTGGATGCATCCATTACGGGGCTTGGCTGCCAAGATTCCAAGACCAAGACGAGATTAAGTTCTGAATGACGAAGTCGAGTTTCCACAACTGGGCGTTCATAGGTTTGCACTGAACAAAATGTTAAGTTCAGAAATGTACCGTAATTACTAACCATGTAGGTTACTTGTAGGTTACTTGTAGGTTGTAATATTTAATGGAAAATACAGTCCAGGTTAAGCGTCGGTAGCTTAGTGGTTAAGGGGTTAAGCCTTACGATCGAGAGATCTCGGGTTCGAATCCTGGCCATTAGTACGGGGGCACACGGTGCGTTGCGTCTTTGCGTCGTGCGTGCGTTGCGACCGCAGAAATTTCGGCCAATCGGCGGCCACACAAGCGGTGCGCGGCCGCTCGTATGGCCGCCGATTGGCCGAAATTTCTGCGGTGCGGCGTCGCAACGCACCGTGTGACCCTGCACTTATACTACCGACGCGCGACGTGAACCCACTCCTAGCACAAGCAATTTAGCTTAGTTGGAGGGGTTAACGGGAATATTAGTAATTTCGGTTGCTAATATTCTTCAAAAAAATTAAAATTAAGAATTTAAGTCCAAGTCCCGTCCGAAGGGGCGTTGTCCGATTTAAATTTATAGGAAAAGTTAGTACCTAGTTAAATATAGAAACTAGAAACAGGTAACTATCAGTGAACCTACGACTGTCTGCCTGGTTATATAATAATGAATAATAATCATCGGGACTACAATACATAGTCCCGAGAGTTATGAAATAGAGAATCGGAATAATCTAGAAATAATGGTTAAAATTATAGTAATATCGTTCATTATTTCTATTAAGTATGGAATGTATTTGCAAAAAAAAAATTATATAAATAGGTAGGTATGTGTATCCATTAGAAAAGCAAGCTATTCTAGATAACGATGTGAAGAATGTTCTATAATGATGAGAAAAATGGGCAGTGATTGATATAAAAGTAAAAAAACGTTGATACACGATTGAAGCTATAAAGGTCTGCTCTGAGTGTTGACAGTTTGACACACACGATGGAGTGAGGGCCGGCCATGTAAGTAGGAAACAGAAAGTGTCCGTCCTATAAATGGTACCCTCTGTTAAGGGGCTGTCCATTAATCATGTGAGGCTCAACATGGGTTCGGAAAAAATCACGAAATATCACCAGGGGGGAGGGAGGGGTATATTGAGATATCACGTATATTTTTTTTCTTATAACTCGCGATTTTTGTCACGATTCTTAGTTTTCTAGCATTAAATAATAAATAAAAAATACACGTGATCTTGACTAGGCGGGGAGGGGGGGAGGGGGAAACATCACGTGATTAATGGATAGCCCCTAAGTTTTAACACAATCAATTCGTCCGTACGAACTTAGACGTATCCCGTTTCCAAAACGTGACTTGAATCTTTGATCTCTTAAGTAGTAGTCGCGTCGTTGATATGAATATAAAATATTTACAGAATTCTAATATCATGTAGTAAGATATAAACTTCAAATTGTGTAGGGAAAACAATTAAAGCCTGCATACGTCGTCGACCCCAATGATTCAATTATGGAGATGTTGCTCGTAGAGTTGTACAACGTGCCACGTCGCGTTATCGCACGGTTAATTCAAACGTATGGCGCGCATAATTCTGAATAAACAGCTGCTGTTTGGACAACACGTGATATTTGGAACTGCACCTCTTTTTAATTCGCGATTTGTCTCTTAACATCGCGTCTTCATATGAACGAGATAAAATTAGAAATCAAATGACAATTGCTCCTAAAAGCAACCAAATCACGAATGAGTGGGCGAATGAACCCCTGACTCCAAGCTGGTAGCTTTAAATGCAACCTGGTGTGGCTCTTCAATGATGAAGAAGCCGGATGAACCAAAAAACAACACAATTCTGTACCTACTTTTTAGAATGAAAAGAACATTTTAAATTAAGGTAGATTATACACGGCTTTATTTTTCATTGATAGGTACTTCTATAATCTATAGCAATCTTTTGCAATCCATAGCAAAACACCTATCTATACAAAACAAATGAACAGCGTTATACCTACTCTAAACAAACTCAAAAATTGTCAACTCTTTTCTTTCGTACAGACCATAAAAAAGTTCGTTTCATTTTTGTGTGCTGTTTTTTATCATGTCAACAGCGAAACGTACTATACCGAAGCTTGAAAAATAAATAACAGGGGTACCGGAAGGCAGCATACACGGCAGAAGTGCGCCCAATAAAACGGATACAACGCAACACAATAAGTATAAAGATAAAACCGAATGTTTTGTGCATTTTAATTAAACCTGTAATCGACCTTCGCTCTGCTAAATACATAAGGGTACGGAAAAGTAAATACGGTTAGTAAATACTGTTTACAGAGTTCGGAAGTTAATGGGAGCGGTTATGTTTGGGAAGGGATAGCGCGGCAAGAGGGTGACATTTAAAATCGTTAGCCTATATGAGACTCGCAATTAGAGTACAACGTTGCCGATTTTGTGAAGCTCTGCTATAGAGATGTAAAATGTTCGTAAGAATTTATAGGGATCACTTCCTCTAGAATTTGCTTCATAGGATATTTTTACTCCTAGTAGGTATATATACTTTTTAAGTTTCCTGTCCAACTCGCAAATTATCTTGTGTGGGCATTCCATTAATAATGGCCGAGCCTGTTCCCAATTTTCACCTTACTTAACAAACAAATGGCATGTCATTTGACCTCCACAACAAATCTCTGACTTTTTGGATCCCAACTACTTCTAACGAATGCCACTCATAATATTTGTATGGCTTTCTTAGGCAAGAAGGGGTCTCATTATGATATGAATCACCCATCCTAAGACTGGTATAGTATTGCTTCGCCTCGCTCACCGCAGCACATTGCTAATCTACTCGGTTACCACTTAGCGACGACCTCTCTCCAATGTTATCTTGCACTCTTTTCTCCTTTACTACATATCCTCCTATTATTTTTCCTTCCGTTCCATCCTCTAACATAAATATACTTATTACTTTTCCGTCTTAAAACACCCCCTCATAAGAAACACGCATCAACACAAACTAAGTATTTTCTTTCATGTTTCCTATCACGGGACAACGCTCATACTTCCTCTATGATTATGATTTTCCTTATCTGGTCCATTCTCGTCACTCTACACAGTGGATTAATAGTAAATATAATTGACTTTCATCTATCTTCCAAATAGCCTCGTATTCTGTTCCTTATTGTATGATTATGTCTGATTATTGTCCGTCTTTGTATGATTATGGTTATAAAAGTAAATACCTTGGAGCCTCAATAAAGGTCGTTTACCTCTATTATTATATCTACTCAATAATGTGTATTCATCATTGATGTATCCTACAGGAAGTAGGATACGTATGTAGGACTAATATTTTTTAAGAAGAAGTTTCTTAGATGTTTGTTGTGAGTAACTCAATCACTCTCAAACGGCTGAACGTCTAATCTTGAACTTGCCACAATGGTAGTTTATAATATAGTCTGAGATAACATACAGGGTTATTGATAACTCGACGTTTTCTTGTCAGGGGGTGTTAGGGGACTCAAAATGCTACAATTTGGAGCCCACATAGTTATGTATGGGCGAAAATCAATGGTTTTCGAAATAATTGACTTTTTGTGTTTTTTTCCTATTAACCCAGATTCAAATGCAAATTTTAAAAAAAGTGTTTGCCGAGTCTGAATTTTCTCATATTTCTTTACGAATTATGTGATATTCTATGAGTATTATTACCTTTTTGGAAAGCTGATTAAACGTACAAAATATTGCAGTAATTTGTACGCTTAGTGCCATAATATTTTTTTGAGAAAAACAACAATGACTGGAGGGAAAAGTGTAAATTAAAATTTTTAAAAAATATGAAACAGTCCAAATTTTTTCTATTTAAAGTGTTTTTAATTAACTATTTATTTTTTTGTATTTTGGGTTCTTTCACCCTCAAAAATAACTTAAAATAATTCCGACTCCGCAAACATTTTATTTTAAATTTGCATTTGAAGGTTGAAATCTGGGTTAATACGAAAAAAACACAAAAAGTAAAATAATTCGATCCCATTCGATCGATCGATCGAAAACTCCAAATTGTTGCATTTTGGGTCCCCTAACACCCCATGACAGGAATACGTCGAGTTACCAATAACCCTGTATAAGCTTTTTATCCCTGGTGTAGGTTCCCATGGGTTGTGAAACGAGAACCTCCAAACGGGAACGTCCATGCGAGTGGAGCCGCAACAACAGCTAATATATTACTAAAGTGCCGTTGCTCTAAAAATGTAGTTCCTATTCAAGATAAATTAGTTAACTTTACAAGGGGCTAGACTTCTATATTTAAAAAAACTTCTTGTATGTTCTTAGTAAGTAGTGCCAACTTGGCACGTCCTTCCTACCTAAATTATTTTAAAAATATCTTGTTTTAAGTCCAATACGAATAAAGCCCACGACCTAATTCTTAAAAGTTCAGAGTATTTTTTTCACCAAGAATTCTTTATCTTTTTATACAAAGTTTTTGGTCGAGTACCAAGCTTCTAATTAATTGCGGAGTTTACAGGGGCAGTTACTGAGCACCCCTGTGGAATGACAGTGTTGATACTCTTGTCTAACATTTTTTTTGTTCAAATCGATTAAGATATAGAAAAAAGAGCATACTGAATGCTTTAAAATATAATAATAAAAAAAATTGATTTATTTTTTACATGATTATTATATCGGTACCCCAGTCAACATACTATATCGGTAATGTTTAAATATGTCATTGTGTCAAAATAGCGCAGTTGTTGTAGCATCATTAATTGGAGGGGGTTGTTATCTGCACTACTACACGCGCCACGGTATGATCTGGTAAAGAATTTGGGTTTATTATTTTCGATTATGAAAGCTTCGGGAAATCTTCCAAAAAGTGTTTCATAAATCTGTCACTTTGCCGCTAGACAAGAAACTACATATTGGCAGCTATTTGTCTAGCGGCACGAAAAACGGTGTTTCGATTACTTTAGGTAAGTAGGCCAAATGCCATAAATACTTTTGTTTCTGCCGCATCACCGCACACTGCGCACCAAGTAACAATTTCTTTGATAAAAACTCGGATTGCCGCTAAGCGAGGCAACTTTTTTAATTATTTTCATAGCTTACCTCTCCTGTTTCCTATTTTTGTAGGACAAAATACCATTGTTCTGAAGCAGGATGCTGTTTGCTAAACTCTGCGCGGCGACTGCGCTAGCCAGAGTGAAAAATTGCTTTCAAGAGCTGTACTAAATTGTTGACATATACACAGACACGGATATCTCTGCGTTATGGGAAGCAGCCTGCATGGTCAATGTCCCTGTTCATTCGAGACGAATTGACCGGTTCAACATGAGTCTCCAATCGGGACAGACACTGAGTCAAATGCGATAAACCATAGGGAAAGGAGTCCGAGGGAAATGGCTTATTGGGCCACGTTACACCCCATCTTTTGAGACCCGAGTCGTCTCCCGAGAAGTCCGATATAAACACCCCGTCGGTGGCTCGGGGGAGGTACCTGTGGGATTTTCCGCACGAAAAGAAAGGAAAGAAGAAGTAGGAGAGCAGACCCCATGCTGGGATGCAACCAGGATTGGTGGTCGAATGATAAATCGAAGTAATAGCACATGGTTTGAAGGAGTTACAATTCATATCACAAACAAACATTCTCCTATTTGCATTTAGTTTATATACTTCGGTACTTCATTGCAATTCACGTTACAGTTTATTTACATTGAAGAGAAAGCAAACATAGATATTGCGTTGATATGAGTTACCGACTTATGTCGGATTAAAGGTAAAAGATAGTTGGTATATTCCAATAGGTATGTAGGTCAAATAAAATTAATCTTATGATCATTGATGGCAGACAAATACAACTGGGAGTGGACTTCTTCATTCCTGCTGCACAGTATTTGATTAATTTATGTTGGCATTTATTTTATTATTTATCCATTTACTTTTTAGATAAGTAGTTGGTGTTTTATCAATTTCATGTAATTAAAAGCAAATTAAAAGCAAAAAGTACTGTCATTATCAGTTCATGGCGTCTTTTTTATTATTTCACTGTATAACGAACCTTCACGGGCATGTGCACAACTAATTAATTAGTTTTTTTTTACTATTGTGTAAATAAGATTGAATGCATAGAGAACAAAAACATGAATATAAAGACACATTTAATTTTCTTTTAGTCGGAATTTCACCACTGTTTACTTCCGTCCCGGGTTTTTTTTTAAATTTTTAATTTAGTTTTTTTTATGGAAAGGCGGAACCACACTTCGCTGTATTATTCTATAATGAGCCGCATAAGTCGAAATATGAAGGGCTCACTCGTTCGTAGTTGCTTTATTCGCACGTATAATAAATAAGCGTGAATAGCAAATATGCGTATCCATTCACTTTTTTTATAGGTACACATCAAAGGAGACGAATAAGTCGCTAATACTAGCGCAATGGCAGTAACACATAATATTAGTATTATAACATGATATAATTCATGCGATACGAGTAGGTATCGTGTTATCAATCATAATAGATGTAGATACAACTATAGCATAGAGTATTTCTCACAGTTATTGGATAACCACAATATTATTATTATTTTTATACCACTTAGTTGACAGACAAGCACACGGCCCACCTGATGGAAAGCGGTCACCGTGGTCTATGGACGTATGCAATACCAGGGGCGTCACACTCGCGCTGCCGACCCTGAAGAAACCTTCTAATGCCCTTCTTGAAGAACCCCATATTGTAGTCGCTTGGGAAAACCACCGCAGGGAGTTCTTTCCACAGCTTGAGTGTGCGTGTGTGTATTAACAATGTTGCATTTAAATTAAATCCCCTTGAAGGGAACCATAATATGATGTGTACTTATTGTAGTAATACATGTCTCTATTTTTATTTGAAGAATAGGAATATAATTTAATTATGATATTCTTTCGTCATCGTCACTGTTAATTGTTGTAGGAAATGTGTGGGTTGATATAATTATTATCTATTTTATTTAACAGTTTTAATGGAATTTTTATTTGTTTTTATATTTATTTTTTATATCTTTCTAATCTAGGGTTGCGTAATCTACGCGGAAGGTTTTTTTTACAAAGCTAGGACTCGAACTCGAACCTTATATATTTTTCTGACATTCTGATCCTAAGGAGAAATTCATAACTGAACGTTTTAACAATAGTTTACGCTCGTAAAGCTTCGCCTAACACATGCTGTGTCCTAACACAGTATGTGTTTGGCAATCTAAATGAATGAAACCTACGCCTACTTAGGTTTCATTCATTTAGATTGTTTTACTTAGCTGAAGAGGTTGCCATCAGATTGCCTAACACATGCTGTGTCCTAATACAGCATGTGTTAGGCAATCTAAATGAATGAAACCTACGCCTACGTAGGTTTCATTAATTTAGATTATTTTACTTAGCTGAAGGGGTTAACGGGAATACTAGTAATATAGTTGCTAATAATTATTTTTTAAAAAGAAGAAGAGACGACATTCATTTACGAAACGTTACGTTACTTTCCCCATCCTGAGCAAGAGCAAGCGACAATGCGTGCCGCACGTGTCTACCAACCATCGAGACCCCCCAAGAACAATCCCCTACTGTAGCATGGCAAGCACCCCACTTCGAGAAACCCTGGGCTACGGAATTAGCTACGACTGCTACGACGATTTAAAAGTATATTTGAAGCCTGTTACCCCGTAGCAGAACTTCCAAATAGATTTACATAAAATTTGAACCGGGTATAGGCTGAAATATGAATTTCATTTTATCCCAACTTTTATCCGTTCATTTTATACATCTACAATCAGATTACCAGATTGAATTTACGACTGTTGAAACTGATTTTGAAAATTATATATTACTAGCTGACCCGGCGAACTTCATACGCCATATTTTCCGCCCGAGTGGTATTATCTCTAAATTTATCAGTGTTTCTCTACAATATATTGCATTTATTATACATATAAACCTTCCTCTTGAATCACTCTATATATTAAAAAAAACCGCTTCAAAATCCGCAATGTAGTTTTGAAGATTTAAGCATACATAGGGACGGAGAGACAGCGACAGTGACTTTGTTTTATAATATTATGTAGGTAGAGATAATAATATTAACGACACTTTTTAGCTATAGTTACTGATTTTTTACTGGTTATTTTAATTATTATAACTTATTTTTTCTTTATTTGCCACAATAATTATTTATGTTCACCCTTTGATGCCTATTCACCCCGTTTACTCAGTATTTATAGTAGAATTAAATACCTCACGTAGTAGGGTAATCTAATAATACCTACATCGTAGTGCGCTCGTTCCTTAATCGGATCGAAGACTCAGACGTCCTGAAACACTTATCCCTTACTATAAACACTATAAGTGCTTCCACTTCCACTTAATACCTAGCTTGTTTATTGTAATTGCAACACTAAGAGGAATTAGGTTCATATGTAAATAAAAATATCGTGTCAGTGCTTGTAACCAAACTCCTTCGAAACGGCTGGAGATTGCGGGTTCGATTCCCTCTCAGGAAAATATTTTATGCTTGAATTTGTCTATATACATTGGTCTAGATGTTTTTATGCATAATGTGAATGTATGTGTAAAAAGCATCTAAGTATGTTCATCAGCATTCTAGAACCCATATTAGCCCGAAACACGAAGGCCGTCATGATAAACCGTCTGTACTGTATGTTTATGTTCGAGAGTATTACGTGTTCATATGGTGCCACTCTGAGTGGTATAGTCCCACTTTTAAGGTATGTATCCGTACCGAGTAGTACCATACATATCTTAAAAGTGGGACTATACCACTCTAGTGTAGGGTTGCCATACGTCCCGGTACGCCGGGACATGTCCCCGTTTGAAGCATGGTGTCCCGGCGTCCCGGCCGATAAGCAAATTGTCCCGGTTTAAAAATCATAGTATTATATTATAGAGCTGGACTTAGTAAACAGTAATATACCTACAATAAACGCGACTAACCAGCTAGGCTATTCATACGTAGATAGAACGATGTAAGCGCTGACATTTTTCCGTACACTATTAAGTTAATGAGTTATAAAGACCCTGGGGGCAATCTGTTGTACGAGATAGACGCGGTGAACGAGAAATGGCGCTCATACTTCCACGACCTGCTGAATAAGCAGCTTAAAGATGTGCAGCCATCAAACCTCTTTTCGAATCAAGGACTAGTGCCACCGACAACGCCTGCAGAAGTACAGACTGTCATTCGCCGCATAAAGAACCGGAAAGCTGTCGGACCCGACACAGTCTGGAGACTCTCGGATCGTCATTATGGGTTCCGTCCCGTGCACGGGACCATTGATCCGGTGTTTGCCCTAAGGATTGTGATGGGGAAATACAGAGCGAAGAACACACCCCTGCACTGCCTATTCTTAGACATGCAGAAGGCCTTAGACTGTATTCTTCGCGCGGTGATCTGGTGGGCACTGCGGGCTAGGGGAATTCCAGAGACCTACATTGACACCATCCAAGACATGTATCATGATTCTGGTTCCGTGGTTCGGACTATTGTTGGTGACTCGAAAGCCTTCCCCATCACCGTCGGAGTACACAAAGGATCCGTCCTTAGTCCTTACTTGTTCAACGTGGTATTAGACGTCTTGTCGGACAGCATCAGAAACCTACATGAGCAGCCTCCGTGGTTGCTCAAGTATGCTGATGATATTGCGCTGATGGACGCGGACAGGAGCAGATTGGTACGACACGTGAGAGTGTGGAAGGAGGCCCTTGAGAACGGTGGTCTGAAGCTAAATGTAGCGAAGACAGAAAGCTTAGCGTTAAACTCGACAGATTCCACAGCCGTCCGCATAGGCGATGATTCGGTTTAAATACCCAGGAGATCTATACTTCATATGACCGGTGAAATCGACTACACGTCAGGCTGCGCATTGTTGCCGCGTGGGCCAGGTGGTGAGAAATGACTGGCCTCACGTGTGATCCCAAATTGCCAGTCAGGTTGAAGGGGCAGGTCTATGAGAATGACAGGGGTCCTCTTACGTGGCTGTGAGGCGTGGCCGCTGCTGGAGCCACACAAGCAAGACCTGCGTGTCACGGAGATGAAAATGATGCGGTCGATGTGTGGCGTCGAAAGATCGCGTGAGGAACTCTCGCATCCGCGGCAGCCTTCATGTCCGTGACATCGCGGATAAAATGCAAGAGAGCCGCCTTCGCTGGTGCGGCCACGTCTTGCGGCAACCGCCGCCGGGCTACGTAGGTAGCAAAGGCCTAATAATGGCACCCCCGCCGCCACGCCGTGTCCAGGTAGAAGGGGTAGGCCCAAGAAGTCCTGGCTTGACGTCATGGAGAGTGCCATGCGTGCGAATGGTCTCACTACTATCGACGCCCAAGATCGTGTGAAGTGAAGGAGGAAGAGCCGGAAGGCGGACCCTGAGCTCCGAGGTCATCTTGGCCACAGATGCGAATGTTTTCACGTTGATATTGATTGTTACGTATTGTTTGACTCAAAACTTTGATTGAAAAAACTTCCTCGCAGAGCTGCTATTATTTAAAGTTGTCTCTTTAAGATTATTTCTATCATTATACAATACATTCTAGTTTTTATTGTTCTGAAATATAACTGTATAATGTTAATATATTGCCATAAACAAATATATAACTATGTTAATATGTATCAAGAAAACGATCAGTCACCCTACGTGACGTAACGTCTACCGCCACCGTCATCAGTACACTGGATCGTTAGAAAACAGTATGAAGAAAAAAAGAAGGCAGGTGTGCTCTCCAGCAATTTCACAATATAAGATGTTTTAAGGCCGCACCAAGCCGAAACGCCTGCTGATTGTTGGAGGAGGCTCTGGCGTAGGCTTTCTTTTCGAGGTTGAGAGGTCAGACCGCAGGCACTCCCGCAAAAGCTAACATAAGATCAAGAGTAACCCTGGACTCCATAGTGCTAACTTTGGATACAACATACGAGTACTAACGATGTGATGATGATGATGATGAGCATCATTACCTATTCAGTGAGGGGTCAGTATTTAAGTATTCCCCTGGTAGAGCTTTTCATGAGTTGAGTAGACCATTCGTGCTCAGAAAAGCAGTAATCTTTATTTACTTACGCTCCCAAAACTCACATCCAAAACTTAAAAAGAAACTTTTTATCTAAGTATTTTGAAGTTGCTAAAAAAATCTTATTGATTAAGAAAATTGCAATATTAAAAGTAGCAAAAATCCACCTCAGTATACCTACTTTGGACAGGGTCAATCAAGCCAGTCATTGTTTTCCATTTAACACAAATGTTCAACATCCGTCCATTATTGACCTAATAAATCCTTTTAGTGGAGAAAATATAATGTGGGGCAAGGTCGTCTGTCAATAATAAACGACGTGGTGCGTATCGGTGGTGGTGGTGGTTCGGCGGTTCACCACGGCGGTGTGTGGTGTGCGATAGCGGGCGATGGCGGGTGGCAGAGTGCGGGTATGCGCCGCGCGGCAACACCGGACGCACAGGGTGCCGCGCGCGCCACGCGCCCGCCGCAGTATGACGCGGCCCGCGACTCGCCCGCCCCGTTCGTAGCGTGCCTCGCTGCATCAACCGACACGATGTTAACAAACTGCATCATATACCACTAACTATATATCATGTGTCCTAACGTTATCGTGCCTTTAAAACTAACACAAGTAACCCGCTAGGTATATTATTTATACCGAAGCCTAAAACTTTTACTAAACTGTACATCAGTGGAGTTTGAGACTACATAATCAAATTATAAAGTTGCACTGGAGTATTATTAAACTGTTATACATAAACATATTGGAAATTCGCATGAATTTTTATTAGTCAAGTGATTTCGCGAACAAAGAAATGTGTTTACAAAGAAAAGTATCGTAGCAACGGATGTCATATTAAATATCAGTTCAATTATGTAACGTCTGTAATTAGTTTAGATTGACGTATTATGAAAAAAACAACGCGAATAATTAAACAGAAAACCTTGTTTCAAATAATTACATTTCATATGTAACGGACGAACGAAAGAAAAGTTTAAATTAAGTACATCGCGCGGTCAACCCTTAATACTCATGAAATGGGTTTGTAATCACTTATTGAATTGAACTTTCTGCTTTTTACTTTTAATTTGTGATGAATGTAACAAATAACATCACTATTTTGTAAATATAATGCATACTTAGTACTTTCTCATCAAAGTCACCTTACAATTTGATACTGACAGCCTTTACAATAGATTGATACTTTCAATTCAAATAAAGAATAGATTTTCCATTCAAATTTGTAACCGGCCATTACTTTTACTTTCAGGTGCGAAGAAAAATAAAAAATAAACAAAGTAATCAAACAATATACTTATCAACTAATTAAGCAACTTTAGAAACATGAGGACAATATACTAAACAATATAACGTATATCTAGTAGTGAAATGTATATTAAATGAGGACGCATAGTGTTAAAAATATAATTAATCACACGACAATCAGTTGTGGTCATGGAAAACGGTGCCTTAAAATATGGGAGCAACAATAACAACAATGACATTGCCGAGGAGAAGGTGGTAAGTACTTCGTTAGTTCCACTCTTAGAACCTCTTGCCCTATAGTCGGCTTTTGAACTAGCCCGAACACCTAGCCACCCTTAGGCATCATTTAGACGGGGAGTTTCTCGTTCGTTTCGGTCCGAATAATCGTACGCGACTGTCACTAGCAATAATCGCCATACCATTATCGTATCAAAGGAACGCACAGGCAAAAAATATATTCTCGCCTACGATTATATCATACGAGACGTGACATATCGCCATGTCAAAACACGATTATTGCTTGAAAATTCTGTTTAGACAGACACTTCTTCATCTTCATCCTAGCGTTAATTCCCAGTCCCATCCGAAGCTTTTCAGCTTGGATTCTGGGGTCCACTTTACCAGTCTTAACTACGGATGTGACTAGACCTCGATATTTTCCGTGAAGCGATTGCCATCTGACCTCCACAACCCAATGGTGACATTAGGCGATATCGAAGCATTGCAGCAAGACCGTTGTTTTTGGACAGACAGACAGGCACTACCAATATTAATTGTGAGGTAATTCTCGCCAGACGTGGACGAGTGAGCAGCAATTGTTTCTGCGAATGTTCAGACGAAGCAACTTTTTAGTGCCCTTTTGATAATCGTATCTCGCAGGCGAGAAACTCTCCTCGTGTAAATGAGCCTTTACAAACGTAGATGATGCATGTACCTACAACATTGACACATCGTAAAAGTCAAATCTGGAAAGCTAGTAGCTGTGCTCGCATCTGTGTACGCGTGGACGGATATGGATGTTATTTTTTGCGCGGAAAATACTTTTTTTAAGTAAAAATAACCTAAATTAAGTAAAAATCTTGTCGAAAGCGGCGTAACCACTTCGAAGATTACCCGGAACAAACGAACAGAAAATGTTATATCGCTATCAGTATCGTGCATACACTCGTATGCATTTATTAAAAATCTGTTATTATAACATTACAAATACAAACTTCAATTTTATTTATTTGTACAGATTTTATTCATCAGAATGTAACTTGAGGGTGCCCTGATACACTAAGTAACCAGGCTAGCTAATAACAATGAAAGTTAATTAGTTTGAACGAGGGTACGGGCTTAACTTCAAGGCTCAAATTAAAATACTTATGAAGAATATTCGGTTCATTTGTGTAATTTGCTCTCTAGTAGAGGGTAAATTGTTGGAACACTTCCACGTTTTATACAAAAAGCTGCTTTAAGTACCAAAAGGACTTGAAATCGAGACTCATTTGCTCGATATGATCATATAACTTACAATACCAATGACTTCAACTTTTACAACTAGACCAATGTGCGATACAATATACAAAGTTCAGATACAGTCAGTATCAGATTGATCTTGATTAGCAAAGTGTTAAGATCTTTTTGAGTACTTTGCATTGAGCGTACAGCCACCGCATGATTAAGATCATTTTGCGTACTTTGCATTTTTGCATCAATCTTACAGCTGCAGCTTGCATCGATTTGATGCCAACTAACCATGCACGATAGGTGTTGATGTGTGAGAAAAAGTACTCAAAATGATCTGAATACCTTATTACCAAGGTATTAAGATCATTATGAGTACTTGCTCAAGATCGATGTCGATCTGTTGCTAACTGTACCATAGGGGCTTTAATTGGAACGACGCATACTATGCACCAGTGGCGTAGGGTGAAAATTTTCAAGAAGGAAGCTGGTGATATGATGTATAACTAGTTTCAGAACGACCATAGGCTATACCTATATATCTACTAAAGCTTTCCGTTACAAAGCAAGCCGGGTACCATTTCTAGCCGGTACACAAAAATATAATTAAATCTGAGAACTATGATTTATCACCATCAACACCGTATAATACTAATGACATCAAGATAGCGTGTAGTGACGTCTAGATCTGTGTAAACCTTAGAATGTTTATTACTCATTTAATCTTGAAACTTTTTTTTTTCAAAATTCGCTTAGGTACCGCATTTAAAGGTATGAAAACACTTACTCATAATATAACGTAAAACTTATTGATATAAGTCCTACAGTTGCTAATGGTGATTACCTTGACATAGTGATAAAACTAAACTAGGTTTGCTAAAGCTTCCGTTTACCGTGGATAGCGTAATTGGGTTTAAGTTTTGATATAGTCGCAGTTATAGCCCATAATAAAAACTTTATTACCAACTTAGTTTGGTCCCAGTTGCATTCGAGTCATTCAACAGGGAGCCCGGAGTTCATTAGGTTGGGTTTATCCTTCTCCTTTAGGTTTCGCTTTCCTTTCCTACGGGTTTTATGGAAATGACTGTTGTCTGACCACCCAACCCCGAAGAGAAAGCTTTCGTCAAACTATGTCCGTCAATCAGCAGGTGCCCGAAAGTCTCTGTGGGACCACAAACACAAACTAACGTAAAGTACTATCTTTTAATACGAGTATAACAGTACCTACGAAAGTTTAATAAGTTTATCTACTTAACTCTTTTCCTGCTCTCAGCTGCAAAACCGAGATAGTGTCTAAACAAAACTCATCTTTGTAAACTCGTATTTCCATGTTCAAACAAAGCTGTTTGCAAAGTTCTACTTTCGAAAACTGAAGGTGTTCATGGAAAGATTCTTGTTGCATATTGCTTTTTTTAACACAATTTACGTAAGATAATGCGTGTACATCCATTGGAGTACCTGTGGGAGAGGATTTAGGGGGTTCAAAAATTTAAATAAGTAATAATTAAATAATGAAACATTATTCTGGAGAATACAGCTATGATAAAATTTTCCTCATTTGCCTCCAATATACCCTTTTACTCGGTATTTTGGCTATTATTGGCCTGGCTTTGTCCCGTAGGTCACTCTCAACCTCGAAACGAAAACCGTTCCCCAGAGCTTCATCTGTTGTACGGGAGCTATACCTTATTATGACGTTTTGAAAGTGCCATATTAATAGTCTATACAAAATAAATTATTTTTCTCTTGACTTTGGCTGGTCAGCTGGCTGGTACACCGGTCTATACTCGTAATACCTATTACCTGTTATAAGCTTCAAAATGAAGCACGAAGCAGGTTATAATATCTCAAATCGTGAATGTCCATAATCGATTGCCATTAATAGACAGTTGCTAAATCGACCTACCATTTTCATGATTGCTTCTTGAAAAATTAATGCGGCCACTACGAAAATTTTCTCACCATTTTTTCTGCTCATATTTTTAAACGATCTTCCTTCATTTTCATAAATCATCATCAAATTGTAATTATTGCGAAGAAAATTAGTCACTTTATACTTAATCGTTATTTTTTGCATTTGCGCGAAGACTATGTATTACAGTACAGGCAGTAAAATAATTTGTTAACCTGTAGGTGGCGATGAAGTTACCTATAGATTTTTTTACGAAACGTTGAAGAAATGAGACATCTGATTGATAGTAAAACACGCGTTAGTTTACTATTTTACAATTAAAACATTTGTACTAGAATGTTAATAAACGTCCGTCACAGAAATTCGCTAAGTGACATTAACACTGAATGTACTCACATATTATCTCTCAAATGCAATTAAGTTCCGGCGAATACCGCACACGGTTAAAACCGGCCTTTCGGTCCGGCACAACGTAAAAAATATTTTATTAACAGCTTTGAGCCTTTGTGAAACGACGTTAAGTTAAGGCTTACACGGTTCGGGGACTTGTTTACTGTTTATTTATAACTAGAAGATTTCTTTTGAACAGTTGGCGAAATAAAGTGTGTGAAATTTACTTAGAATATTGCTCTGACTCTGATTCCTTCTCTTTCTTTATAGGACCCCATTAAATATCTTATTACGTTAATATTCACATTTTCACTTCGGGCACAGCCGAAGACGTCTTCGAATTCGCATTGCATTTTACGCAGCAAAACTTACATTTTTGAGCTGCTTAAGTGAAAAATATATCACGTTATTAATTTATTGAAAGTGGTAATCGAAATTAAACTCCTCTAAAAAGCAACCAAACCGCAAAGGACTGCACCCAGACGATAATATCCAGAAAAATGAACCGTAACCGTATTTTCGGTAATAGCTTGAGATTATATCTCAAAGATTCGCTACACTGTCGACAGGGGAACAACTACGTCCTCGCGCTCTTAGCGTATCAGCGTTATCATCTTCATAATATTTATAGCTTTGGAGTCGAGTGACGATGGCAAGAGCCTAAACAATGTAGCGACTAAACTCCCTTATTAATATTTAGGAATCAGTTTCGGATAGGTATAAATATTGTATGAGATACCAGGACACGATAAGATTGTTCTGAAGTTTTTTCTGCTCAATAAGACTATGAATTTTATTCTCACCTGCAAGAAAAGTTTCATCTGATATGGCGCGGTACGTGCCGGTTTATGCACAATGTGTCAAACTACCTATCATAACTTGCAGCTTATACCAGCAGACTTGCACGAAAATACTCACAATATTCGTGCAAGTAGGAATGTTTTTCTTTTACAAAGTTAATAAAGAGCACTGACGTTCGTTAACTTCGTAGCTTCTTATAAATTATTCATATAAATATTATGTTCTGAAAGGTATTTGCTGGTCAAGCAACCAGATAAATAACTACTTAGATTAATATTTCAAAGTTTCTGCTGTAAAGCGATGTTCTAATATAATAAATAATACTAAAATTTAAATTATTTATAGTTAAATTGCATTAATCGCGCAATGATAGAAAAGAAATACATGCGACCGAGTCTCTAAATAATTCTATGGATCCTTGCGGTCATTACATCAAAACCTTTATGGGTATCAGCCCCCCTAGACAAGTGGCAATTCGTTGCTCGGTGTATGATCGAATAGAATGACAAATATGTATAGGATTTGACGTTTTTGACATTCGTTGACGCCTGTCATATACGTCAAATCCCATACATTTGGCTTGCTATTCCATCATACGCCGAGCAACGAATTGCCACTTGTCTAGAGGGGATTCAAGAAAGTAGTAACGACAGTCAAACCAAACAAAGTCGGTTCACATTCCACTCAATGACCTTTATGGACTAAAACGTGACCCGACCCGGTTTTGTTTGATTTGATTGCAATCATTTTTACTGGTAAAAGTCGACATAACCGCCTAAAATGCGTGTTATAGATTTACCTACAGATATATTAATTACCATTATGTTGGAACTGCTATTTTTCGCTTAAAATATCTTGGTTTGTATTTTGCACAGTGAAACTAAGATTTAATTAATCTAGATGAAGATAACGGGATCATTAATTCATTAGTGGCAATACCTGTCGACCAAGCACTTTATCTTCAGGCCGACCTCGATTTAAGTATTCAATTCTGTACCTATACTTTAAAAACAAATCAATTGATCTTTTAATCCATTTTCTGATTACGTGAACTTTCTAAAAATATTCTTCACGAAATTAAAATGAAAATGAAATTGTGACTTCTTACTCCATCATTAAATGGAAACAAATGCCGTTTTGTACTGTATTTCGTGAGAAAAATTATCATTCATTCATTCATTTATTTATCAACTCATACAAAATTTCAAATCAAAATCTGTATTAATTAAGTGACAAATGTAATATTATAGCAGTCTGTTCAATGTTTCTCTTCATGTCTACATTTATAGCCAGTTTCACTAAAGCAATAGGTACCTAAAGTCTGTGATAAAAGAATCTAGTAATAAAATCTCACGGCCACTTCATGTACTAAAGTGTTGTATAAAATGGTACCAACCATTATTTATGCCTTCACTGCTAGCACAGTAGTACCCTCCACTTTATGGAGAAAAAAGAGGGCAAGGGCGTGAATAATTTGTTCGTTATTTAAACATTTAAAAAGGTACTGCTACTTTTTCACATTGTATGATAAAGTAATCTTATTAACATTAATTTTACAATGTAAAATCCACTGAGACCCGCACCGCCAACGTTAACACAATGACAGTATCACTTTTTGCTGTAGACAATAATCAATTGGATCACAATTTTTGTGTTTTTGTTTATGAAGTGAAACAATGATATCAAGCTTTCGTACATTACCCAGTTTTTAATGTGCCAAATCGAAAAATAAACTGAGAATTTGGCTATGTTCGGTTTAATCAGCTCGTAGAGCTAGCGTAGCTTTGTAAAGCATTCTTTCTATTGTATAAAGTTTGATACCTTTATAAAAAAATTATATATTTACTATTATTTATAGTTGACTGATTAAGTATTATGCAATTATTTCAACTTCTAAAGCTTGGAAAACAAAATTTAGTGCGAAGGTTGGAACTGCTTCGCATTTACAAGCTTGGCAATGTTAGGTTTTGTTTCACATAAAGCGCATCTCAAATCGTGTTCCACATTGAGACGATTTCTGCCCTTTGTTTTTAGTGTTATCAAAGTTAAGAAACCACTCTCACACTTGTAAGTAGTAGCAAATGGTACCAACAGTTTTAAAGCTCTGTCTGCTATGATGGGATATTCAGCACCGACTTTTTTCCAAAATGTACATAGGTCACAATTTTGGAATTCGACTTTTAAAGTGCAATTCTCTCGTAGTCCAAGAAATCCTACTTTAGCTGACACATCTTCATACTTAAAAATATTATCGTCAGTCAAAAATGGTCTCAATACCACAGTCAATACCCTAGAGTTGGACTGACGACGGTTATCCATGTCCGGGAAATATTGTTGCAGTGAGCTTATTACTGATGATGAATGAAAAATCTTCAAACGTAATCTTGTCAGCAGCTGTACCTATCCTTTTCCAGTTGCTCACACGCTAGACACGCTGTACTCAGATTGTCATTATGAAATTTAGCCCGGATAATGGCAATAGGCTCGCCACCTATTACATTGGGATCTAAACATAAACGGCGAAATGTGGGTGCTAGCACCTCTGCCTACCCTTTCGGGGATATAGGCGTGAGTTTATGTTATATGTTATGACAGTAAATACACAGCCCATGATTAAGTACGGACGGCATTATGCTCGCCCCTATTACATGGGACTGAAAACCATAGTTGGCGAAATGTGGGTGTCAATACACCTTTGCCTATCCCTTCGGGGATTTACAGGCGTGAGTTAACTTTCATTGATGTAAAGACTATAAAAATAGTCATAGATCTATTAATATTATTCTATTCTACGTGAAGTAAAGAAAAGCTCTATAAATAACTTTAAAAGTGCATCGCATTTTTTAAATGTGCCCGACACAAGTCGGTACGAGCTTTCTGCGCTTGCATTCCATGGTGATATCACTTCAGTGGTAGTCATTATGAAAGAACTAAAACTGTTCTTTAGAAATAAAAGTTATAAAATGATGAATGTCTTCTAAATGTCTATAATAAGCACATGTTCCCACTAAAGTTGACAATGACATTTAGCTGTCGGTTCTTGAAGGCTAAATCTGTCCGTTTGATATGCTTATGTATTGTTATTGTACGTACAATTATTAGAGGGATATACGGATAGTTCTAACTATTGGGCAATGAATTTATAAAAAAGAATTATCTATATTGATCCTACTTATTTTTGACCGACTTCAAAAAGGAAGAGATTCTACGTTCGTATCTATTTATTTATGTATGTTGAATTGCTTTGATTATTAATAATCAAAGTTGAATTGTTACGTTTCTATTTCAAATATCCTCTACGGAGTCTACAGTATATTATTCCACTGTTCGCTATTACTTTGTAGCGTGAATATAGTGACATTAGTTAATAAGTTTATGAAAACTTGATGTTCTAAACATCAACAAATAAATAGCATGAAACTCAATTACTTAGGTATGTATTCAAGTGCATTATCACAACTTGATTGCAATATTGCTAACGGTGAAATCCATTCTTAATTTCTGCCTGTTTACTACTGTTCCAAATTCGCCAATAGTTTTACTTTTTAACTTCTTGTATTCTTTTAAAAACGCTTTTGAATCGAAACTTTTATAATTTCTCTGCGCGCACTTGTACCGCAGAGTAAAATCCTTGAAATATCACCGTCACCTTTAAAATCTCTGTGTGTGTGTGTGTACTCGGTGGGTAAATAGTTAAACAAGTAATGAAAATTTCACATTCTTGGACGTACTTACATGTTAAAGTTATTATCTCCTTACTCTTACCTACATACGCTATTGCTATTGCATTGCTACCTAAGCATTGTATAACAACTAGCTGCCCGGGATGAAAAGTAGCCTATGTATTATTCCAGATTATGATCTATACCTGTAACAAAATTCAGCCAGATCCGTTCAGACGTTAGAGCGTGATTGAATGAGAAGCAAACATGCAAACATCCAAACATCTTCATAAACTTTCACATTTATAATACTATAAGGATAATAAATAAATAGATTAGTAGATAGACAACTCTTTATTGTACACCATAAAACTAAAATTAATAGTATGAACTTAAATAACCAGTAGAATGTTAGTAGGAAGGATAAACATCATTATATGACATATTATACAGCGCCATCTAGACACAAACTAATCAAAGCTAATCATATAGATTCTAGAATGCGGAATGTTATTCCGCATGAGTACTTAGATACTTTTTGGATTGTTGATTGAATATTTTTGTTTGTCGCCCAGAGGTTCGGCTATAGATACGTTAATGAATCCAGTCAGAACAAGTAGGTAATTTTAATACTTATAAATGGATAATTCCAAAGATATTTTACGTGACGGGCAATTCTGTGAAATATGTTGGTTTAGGTCACCCGGATTTTTTTCTTTTAACACAATAGTGTACTAATTGCAAAGTTTAAAACGTCTTCAGTAACTGCCTTCCTAATCATAATAACAAAGTTAGCTTGCTTTTGTCTAATTCGTGACATGGCAGCCGTGTTTTTATTTTTTTAATCGTTTGAATTTTATTATGCTTAATGATCAGTGGATAGGGGATTTTTATTTCCACTAATCACAATTTTAGCGTGTCGGTATTTAGGTCGCGAGTCGAGTAGCGCTACTGTCGTGGATTTGAAGGACACTGGTACCACTGCAGAGCAGACCTACAATAAAACAAAATTATCGTAATTGTAGGTTAGGTATATCATTTATGTACCACCGTACCTAAGTATTAGGTTTTTTTTTTTGCCGCACCATAGAATTGGACTTCTTTATCAACGTGTTTTTCTTTACAAACATAAGTACGTGTTTCCTTACTTCATTCCCGCGACCACCATCAGGCTTACAATGACTTTACCTAGTTCAGTACCCAAAGAGTAAAAATGGAAACTAATTTACACATTACACAGACTTCACTGTCTGTCCCTCACCAGGCCTGTATATCATGAACCGAGATAGCTAGGCAATTGAAATATTTACAGATGATGTATTTCTGTTGCGGATATAAGAACAAATACTAAAACGGTAACCACTTTCCATCAGGTTGGCCGTGTGATTGTCTGCCACTTAAGTGGTATAAAAAATAAAAAACCAGAATGGTACGGAACCTTTCGTGCGCGAATCCGCCTTGCAATTCGCCGGTTCTTTTTTGTTTTGACATGCCCTATATCAATAATAATGAATTATACTATTTAACCGTTTTAGTTTAACAACAATATGAAGCGTTTTTTCAGTGCGTTTGGCCTAAATACAATCAAAAGAAATCCGAAATAGGTAAATGCCGTAAGACGAAACCGGTCAGGTTCAATAATAAATATCGTGGAAAAGCGCCAGTGTGTTATCAATAATATGTGTAACAATAAGTTCTAACAAGTGGAATCAATCAACAGTATCTATAATTAACAGGTAATAGTACATTATGGTACAAGTGAGCAACGTTGGTGATTACCGCCGAGGCGCCATTGAGACCCGAGCCGCCAGGCGAGGGTCTTAAGACAGCCGAGGACGGTAATCATCATGCTCACACGTGCCATACGACGTTTTACAACACACTTGCGAATAAAATAATACTACAAATACTAAATAAACAATACTACAAATTAATTCGTTTTCCTATGCGCGCGCATTTAACAATGGCGGTCGACCATATTTAAAAAAAAATGAGGTTTGAACGTAACTTTTTTTTACTCTGTTTTTGTTTCTGTACTTAGAGAAAAAAAAAAGTTAAATTTGAGTGAAAATTTTGTTTATTACACAAGTATTACAAGTTGAAATTATTTATTTAAATACGAAAATGCATCAAATGACCATACAATAGGCGTATTAATTTATTCGTACTATTAAGGTAACTGTACCAATGCTCGACACTGTACCAATGCTAGACACTTTCGAACAAAACCCAGTATTTTGAGAAAATTATCCATTTGTTTTATAAGACTATTGACTTAAAAGATGCCTAATGGTATCTATAAGATATGTTCAAATATTCGTAACACCATCCGAAGTAAATTTAGAAAGACTGTTGACAGCAAATAATGTGACTCCGTGAACACGGTCGTGTTATTTCTTAAGATTTTTGCCAAGGGTACTGATTTTTATAGGTGTGATTTTTTTGTTTATAAGTTATGATTATTACTCATTTTAGTATAAACGTTATAAATATTGAAGTTATTGACATACTTGGACCATTGGGACAATGATGTCTAGCATTGGTGTTTTCGACCAAGTGCATAATAATTTAATTTAAAGTAAAAGTATGATAGATTTTAAAGATTTTATGGGCAAAAGTTAATGTCTAATTGTTGCTGTAACAGTTAAAAAAGAATGTAACGACCATGCTGTAATTAATTTGTTAAATTTTTTAGATTGAAATTTTATTTTTCCTTAAAGTGTCGAGCATTGGTACAGTTACCTTAAACACGTTATTTTTTGTATCAAAACTTTTTTAAGAACATAGACAATTATAGACACTTCCTATAAAATTTAAAAAAGAATCTATAACTCACTTTTGTGAATAATAGCAATGAAAAAGTCACAGTTTTATAATAGGTGTCATTCCGTGCTTAATTGCGGTAAAATAATATCACTTTTATGAGCGGGTGTGTTGTAAAAGATGTTACCTACTTCAGATTTCGGTTTCGTGTGGTAACGAAGTATATGTTATGGTAGATTGATTGATTGATTGATAAATTAATCTCTTTTCTGCTCTCAGGTATTGCTCCACTATCTTTCTTTTTTTATAGTATACCTACCTATTTCGCCTTACATACCTAACTATAAATATTATAATATAGACAATGAACACTAAAAAAGCGACGATTCAAATTGAATTACCTATTCAATTCAGTCTGGCATCGCCTCTCTGATATGGGTACATTTAGTTGCAAATGACTGCGGAGGCTACAATAGAATTTAATATTAAAATGTTATTCTAGTCTCCGCAGTCGATGAACTGCAGGCAAGCTCTCTTTTCACGTTGAAAGAATTAACTGGTATTTCTGGTTACTGAGTATTAATTTATTGAAAAGGTATATTTCTGAATCTTAAAAAATTCACGAAAGCGTTATCAATAGGTGTTGTCATAATTTATAATTCGATACAAGCTAACAGCTTGTATCGAGTAATCCTCATAATATTTAACATTAACAATCGAGTTATTCATGCAATCGATTATTGAATTTATCATCTGTGGTTTATTTTTACCGCCAAAATAATATACAGCCAGTGCTTATGTTTGAGACGTCGAGGAATATTTTCTTTGTATTATATTATTGTGTTGATAATCTAAAACTTTGTCAAAAGTATCTGCAAAATCACATCAATGATATTTTATTATTTTGTTTCCTTTTTTTTTTCTTGAATAATTATGGTTTGTTTTAGAGTCATACATTTCACAGAATCGTTGGGTTTTGCTCTTATGCTGCTTGTCAAGATATATTTATTGCACTAGCTGATGCCCGCACCCCCACCCACGTGGGTCGGTTATAGTGATTTTTGGTCATTTCTCCAATTCTACTCAACCAATGTATGTACAAAATGGGTGGTGCCTATATTATTAGAAATGTATATAAAATTAGAAAAAATAATAATGTGTGTAATTAGAAAAGGAAATTAATAAATGTGTTCGTTTGTTTTATATGGTGAGATGAATCTCGGATGCATTACTAGATAGTAGATTTTGTTAGCTTGTACCGAGTAGTTCCGCCTCAATATACCTACCTATACCTATGTAATATCTGCTCAAGGCGTTCGTTTGATATAAATACTCTTTGATATTACCTATTGCATCTGCTATCTATGGTTTATTTTTGCCAGGATTAAATATAATAATTATATTAAGCGGACTGAATAGAATACATATTATTATAAGAATTAATTGACATGAGCATGTACATAAGTATCGATTGTTATTTGTTAAGTACAAATAACAAATAAGTACATAATTATGTACTGGATGAATAGGAAATGGTAAGCAATAAACTTATTCATTTGTTAAAGGGAAATGGGATTCTTATTGATTAAACCCTTTCCTGTGTGAATAATACTTTTATATACAAAAGGTAATCTGTATACCAGTAACTATCCTTGATTTTATATGACCCAATTGTTAACGGTTTTAATTAACGTAGATCAAGTTATCATTACAAGGACGAGACCGAGATAGCCTCTCTGATATTACGGCCACTACCCTAGCGTCTACCGCCCGCACTTCGTAATAATTATGGCATTAAATTACTGCCTAAATTACCGCGTGATGTACTCTAGTTACACTAAAATTAACTTAGATATGACAATAGACGAAATAAGGGTATTTTCAAGATGAAGGTGCGATGGTTGTGTCCTTTATAACTATAAGTAGCAGTCTATTACTTATGTAATTCATCTAACACAGCTAATGAAGAACTTGAAAGAAGATGGTGAGGGATAAAAATGTACAGAAAGAAATAATTTTTCTTTTGACTACTACATGCTTTTGTGGCTTAATAGATTCTCTTTTTGATAACTTAAGAATTAATATTTGATGGAATTTCTCGTTACGCATTCAACACATTGTATTAAACCATGTTTCACCTCGCGTTAACACAAAATATAAGGAACAGCAACAGCTATAACAAAATCGAATTATGGTGGTTAGCATATAATAATATAAAACAATTAGAATCCATAAAAAAGAAATATAGTATTATACAGTATACAATACATACACACACAGAAGCAGATGGCGGGCTGTAGTCTTTGCTTACCTCGCAAGTCATGCTTAGCCGTAAGCATATCTACATGTTCGTAATATTGAAACAATTAAATTAAGATTTACTCCTTGTAAGCACTGGTTCATGGAGATAGACAATGCGAAATAGGTAATGTAATGTATCGATCCAGCTATTTACACCTTGATTGCGAGCTCGAGTCACGTTGCTAATTTATTGTTGACCGCCTGAATAATTCAGTCATGTACAGAAATAAACAATTAAATATACATATTCATATTTTGCTAGCTTACCCAGGAATTAAATTTAACTCGATGTTGATAAAGAATACCTATTTATGAATGTGGGGCGTTTTTTATCGTGTGCAAAATCCTCATGGATAATCCCCAGGAGACAGTAGGGGAGGTTATGTCGGACTTGAACCGAGCCGTCTATAACAAGCAGGAGTATATGGGCGAAACCGTCCAAATGTGAATGATAGGAAGCTTTACCTACCTACCCACCCACAGTGTGGTCCGCTTGTAGTCTATGAGGCAGGTTTACCTCCCAACCCTGAGAGGTAAACCTGCTTCTACCGTTATTTAGCAGGTGCACCCATTAGAGTTTGACTTGACCCCAAAGTGGTTTGTAAGGCCCTATATACCTTATCCCATACTACCATCTACCGACCACAAACATCTAAATCTATTTTGGAATTTTAAAGTTCTGAGAATGAGGAAATTCGCTTAAACCTTGAAAACATTTCACTTCGTTTTTGCCCATTTAAGTAAAAGTAAACCTTTTTTGTTTATAGGTACATTTAAAGTGTAAGAATACAAATTGCTTGCTTGTTTTGTTTTACATTAATTATATTCACAGACGTACCCGTAGCCCGGGGCCTTTGTTTTTTCATCAACGATAGCTGCAGGAAGACAAGTATTGTTTATTGTAGCCATGTCTCTGCCATATCGCCTCTGCAGGTCTGTTGATGACATTTATCCGAAGACTAGCAACGACCCGCGACTCCACTCGCGTAACAATACTGAACCTACAGCAACCTATATCTTTATTTTTAGTTTAATATCAGTTTTTATTTTTATTTCATATCCCCGGTCCTACTCAACCGATTGCAATCAAACAAACGTAAGTAATATTTAAGATTTTAAGTCTAATCTAGACCTTTCGTTCAAAAAAAACTGCATGAAAATCCGTTTATTAGTTTTTACATAGCTGACAAAGACACAAACCAACATACAGAAATGTTGACTCTTTAACACCAGTCCCTATTTTTTAATAGCGACAAGACAACAAGGGACATGTTTACGGGTCCTCTCAGTGAGTTCACAAGGGCGTCATTGTATAATATTATTAGTTATAAGCTAAAAAAAGTGGCTGTGACATACGGACGGACAGACAGACAGACAGACGGACGGGACGGCCAAACATGACGAATCTATAAGGGTTCTGTTTTTTGCCATTTGGCTACGGAACCCTAAAAAAGTACCTAAATTCTAACTAACTGTCATTTGTATGAGTTACTAACTGCCGCATTGGATCAACCTATAATGGTAGATAGTTAACTAGATAAGGAAATAAATAAAAAAGCAATTGCCGGGTTAGCAAGTAAATATTAATATATTTAATCAAATGGTTATGAACTTTCCAACTGAATTGAACCTTACCACGCCAGACAGGTCATCAAATCAAAGTTTGTACACTTTGATTTGATGACCTGTCTGGTGGCGTGGCGGTAGAGCGTTCAACTGTTCACGCTCAATACAAATATTTGTATGTATGAAGATATATATTTACAGTGTCTGGGTGTTTCAGTAGTTTGTGTTATATATCTCAGAATATTATCATATTATTAAAAATCTATGTTTGGATGTTATATTCAATCACGCTCTAATGGCTGAACTAATCTGGCTGGAATTTGGTACAGGGATAAAATACAATTTGGAATAACACCTAGTTTAGCTACTTTTTGTTCCATGGATTGCGGAACCGGTTTTAAAATCCACGCGGGTGTTATGTTGATATACTTATAGATACAAACTGCTATAACTACTTGTAAAGGTACCAAAATGTTACTCCGATACGATGCAACGTGCCAAAATAAACACCGGGGCACTGTGTTGTAATGTAAATAGTTTCTTAAAAGTAAAAGAAGTCCGTTTAACATTTGCAAAAAGGTAGTCACTAAGATTTTTGCGACTCGAGCCAACTTCTAAATCTCAAACCGGTAGACGGACAAGGGCTCTATTGCAGGTTTGCCTCACTTTTCCGTAGAGTAATTCCGTAGTGCGATCTATCACAGTGACTAAATCCGTCCTGAATATAGTACTTTTCGCTATCAAAATTAACTACAAACATAACTAAAAGTCAGATGTTAACTTCAAGATATAAAGTCAAACGGTTACTTGAACATCGATGCTATCATCATTATAATCCTGACTGAGAGAGCCCTATATTTCTCAAAATACGACTCTCCCAAAGACTTCCTGAGAAATTAACGGTAACTAGTTTTGCATTACCTTCATTCTTTCTATCGCATTCATGCAACACAGTTCTTGTACTAAAATAAAACATTTACTTGAGCTTATTATATAAGTAAAGAAATTAGGTAAAATTACATCCGTCCTCATTTTGTTAGTAAATTATATATCAGATATATTATTTATTCTTAGTAAAATTATATATCCGATCCGCACTGGTTTCTTCCGCGGCATATTTTCAAACCCCTTATCACGCCTTTGCGCATGGAGAATGGAAACCTGCCAGATTTGTTGACAATTATGATTACGATTATGTTATGATTACTGCTCCGCTCCCTCCAGTAGCGCGATAATATATAACCTTCCTCGATAAATGGACTATTCAACACAAAAAATATTTTCTTTAATTTTTATATAGATAATATAATTATTATAAATATTATAAGAATAGTTCATGAGATTACCGCGTTCAATCAAACAAACAAACCAACTCTTTAGCATTATAATTTTAATATTGGTACTTATTTCTTAAATTTATCCATAAAACTTTAGAGAGCGGATGCCGAGCACCAAAATGCAATCTTTGGATGCAACCGAGATTTTCACTTGGATGATATTGACTTCCAAGTTTGCGTTGGCTTATTTATAAAACTCGAACTCTAATTAAGCGTGGTTCACGAAAGTTTAAATATTACGATCTAGTTCAGTATGCTTAAGTTCTTAGCGCTTTGAACCTTGTCTTAAAGTACGTCTAGAGCTCATATTTTTCGCAACATTTTCACATTACAAGCAACAAGCATCTTGAAGAAAGTATTATTTCTCAAAAGTACCAAATACCCTAAAAATAAAAATCATAGAGATGTAAATCTCTGTATGTTGTGTTGCATGAGCTGTAGCCGCACCTTTAGATTTCTTAGAATATTATTATTATATTGTTTTACTGCATTAATAACTAGTGTTGTAAGTAGTCTGATTAAATGATTACCACTTGTTTATTAGAACCAGTCGAGTCTATTCCACGATTGACTGAAAGAGATCGTGTCACGCGATAAGGTCGGCTTTTGTACGTTTATGATGTGACACGTTTCATTATAGTCATGGTATAAAAATAATGTATTACATTTTTATTACAATAGAATACTAAACTTATATGTATAATTGTACGCATTTAGGTACAAAGAAAAAAGTATCTTAGTATGTTTATCCGCATTCTAGATTCCATAACACAAGCTAATTAGGCTATGCTTACCATGGGTCTAGATATAGACCATGTGTAGAATGTTGTAGAATATTTACTTATTATTATGTATTACGTACTTACCTATAACCGAAATTACTACGAGTAGTATTCTCTCACCTCCTAAGTAAACAGCTATATTGACTGTTTTGAGAGTGGTTCATGTTGGCAATGATATGTGGGGTTAAACCTTGGTTCGCTCTCCAGTCCATGATTTGGTTTATTGTTTTTTTAAGGAAGCAACTACCGTCCATCCCTCCAAAGAAGTCCTTTCCAAAAGGAAAACCTAGCAAGAGCCTCATTTGGCAATCAGATGGTGTACCCGCTTGCAGATAAGTGCAACCTCGGCCCTAGAGATCATAGTTTTTTTAAACTACATAGGTGGCAGACAAGCACATGGCTCACCTGATGTAAAGTTAAGGTTACTGTGGCCTATGGGCGTGTGCAATATCAGTGGCGTCACACTCGCGTAACCGGGTGAGACGGATGAAGAAAGTAGATAGTAAATTAGGGAAGTAAAACACATGGTTTCGCTAGCGAGCACTAAAACATTGGCCGTCCAAGGGCCTGGTTAGGTCATCTTGCAGCAAAGCGATATTTTCATAATATTTTTATGAAATAATTTGATGTATTGTTATTAATCTTGTGCCTTAGACATCAACCCTAATCTATTAAAAGTTTGCTAGACGCTAGCGTAGCGCCTGCATCTGATTACTTTAATATCAGTAGACTGCAATATTGGAACACACTTTACCACAGATGTATCTCAGTGAGTGTTAGTTCGGCACAGTAGATCAGCAAACTTTGTGCAATTCAATTTGTACCCGACTTGTCAGGTACAGCCGCCATTTGTGTCAGTAGGTTTCAACCGCACGAATAAGCATATAATTTATGTTTTGTTTTCAGTCGAGTTTCATATTTAAATGCTATCATACAAAATCTTATTGGATGCCAGATTCTTAAAGTGATAATATTTTTATAAATAAAAGTGGATGTTGCTAAGCGTAAAACTTGATAACGACTCGTATGTTCCAACTGTACTACGAAATTGGTTGAAGCCGCAGGCATCAGATTTAATGATAAAAACTATCTTTGAAGCGGCTTGTATATCGTGTCCAAACTTGAGCTCATCGAAGCAGAATTTTTTGAGTTTTTGGAGCGTACACAAACTACCGCCCTACCGGACTCCGTTCTATTCCACTGCGTCGCCGTGTCGCTTCGTACACCGTCCGCGTCGTTTTTCATTATTACTCAGCTGTGAGAGAGTAATATTATATAGTCTATAACCTTCTCTAGGAACTAGGCTGCCACATACATTTATTTGTAGTTCCAAAGGTTGGCGCGTTAGAACAAACAAACACTATTTTCAGATTTCTTGTTAGTATAAGATTATATAATTGAATAGTTCTATGCGTCTACATTGGAGACGGTTAAATAAAAAATACTTGGGGTGTGTTAAATGAAACATTGTGAACATAATTTTTTTTTTGGAATTCTTGTTGGTATGTCTTTGAATGTTGTGAGTAGGTAAAGAATAATAATACATAACCCTTCATACATTACTAAGTCCTTTATCCCTCCTATTTTATATCTTTGAACTATTCACATTTAGTTTGAAACTTGCTACAGAGGCACTGTTTAATTAAGAAAGGATAATACAGTTAGTACAAGTTGATGTTTCGGGCACACATGACCTTTCGTTTAATTATAATCTGTCCGACACAACTTACATATAAATAATATTCTACGTCATAGTACTGAACTCTACAGCTAGTAATTTCGGTTACTAATTTTTTTTTTCTAATAATTCCTATTAATGTGATCAAACAAATAAACTTTTCAACTTCATTATTCTTACAGACTACCTATATACATATACACATACCCAGATTATTACAAACTTACAGTCAAATTCATTCACAAAAATAATTGCACTGAGTGTGAATCTAACCTGCATCCCTTGACGCAACACTCAAACGCGTTACCCTCAGGGCACAAAGGTCATCAAGTTAAATAGGATTGAGTGTCAAAACCCAGAAGAGATCAGTTCATAAATCATTCAATGTAATGAATTCGGTAGCTAGCTTTTATGATACTGGCAACCTCACCTATGCGCAGTTTTTAATTGGCTGTACACTCAACGACAAAAGTAGATTAACAAATTCTAATTCATTGATCACGTATGCTGGGTGTATGGGGCCAAACCAAGATAACTGCAAGCCGATATTACATTCACTGACTGAGAAGGAAAACTCGAAATAAAACCCTGTACCAAACGTCTGGCCAGCTTGGAAACAGAAGGCTAAAGCCGCCCAACATTGGGAGAGGCCTATGTCCAGCAATGGACTGCGATTGACTAATTGATCACTGACAGAGGCCTGGTGCTGGCTTTCTTCTTACAGTGGGAGGTGGGAGTGGACCCCAGGAAACGAGGTTAAAGCCTTGGACGCAACTTGGAATGACGCTAAGATCACGATGATTAATCACTTAAGTTTTTATCATCATCACAGCGTTAGACTCTGTTACATCCTAAGTTTAGACTTTAGTTCGCTCATTTACTTTTTCTAATGATTTGGCTTATCTTGACTTTTGTCAAAGCTTGAGAGGAAAACCTGTGCCAAAATCCGTTGATCTGTATTTGAGGTGATTATAGATGATTCTTAAACTTGTCATCTATACTATTATATAATTGTAAAGTGGTCGTGTCTGTACATTGGAGATATTTAAAAAAAATACTTGGGTTATGTTATGTTAACGATACTGAACACGAAAATATTTTTTTTGAATTTCCTGTCTGTTTGTCTGTTTGTCCGCGATGGACGCAAAAACTACTGGACGGATTTTGATGCGGTTTTTTTTGTTAGAAAGGGCTTACTCAGACTTAAAATCTTACGTTTGTTTGATCGCAATCGGTTGAGTAGAACCGAAGATATGAGCAAAGGTCGCGTTATCCGAGATGCACGCGGGCGGAAGACTAGTAAAATAATAAACAAAAAACATGAAACATATATGGGTAATTTCACGATGCCTAATAAATGTTCTCTGATGTTTATAAATCTACAGTTATACATATATTCCGATATAAGAAAATATTTATAAGCACATTAATATTATTGAACAACTTCTATGGTTAACTGTACCACTGTGTTACCAGTACATGCTAAATATAAAGCTATATCTCAAATTTGGATCTAATATAATTTACTGAAACAATAATATTGGTTCGTGAACTTTGAACTAAACTAACCCCCACTAGTTAGTAAATCTGAAAGGTTAGTTGCGTCATAGTATGAAGCAGTTTATATGCTACTAGCTTTTCGCCCGCAGCTCCGCCTGCGTGGATGTCGACTACCACCACCAATAGTATTTTTTCTAAACTGACGGACTTGTTGTACAAATATAGGTATCCCGATAGTTCTAATACTAATTGTTGTATAAACCTCAGTAGTGTTTTTCAAAAAATTAAATGAAAACTGTAAGAAACATCGGCCTTGTCTTACAAAAAAGTGGTAGATTTTTAGAATATTACCTACATCAAAACAAAAATAATATTAATATCTTTATATCAATAGCTAGTAAATGGCTAGAAAAAGACTGGTAAGAAAAAAATACTATTACCTAACATTTCATTCTTATCAATCAATCAATTAGCCTATTTCAGTCCACTGTTGGACTTAGGCCTCACCCAATGTATGCCGTAGCACTCGATCCTCCACCGTATGTCTCCACAGTCAGTTTGCACATTTCGGCCCCATGAGTCATAACAGGGGAGTAGAAACCTCGACGAATTTTCCCAATGTTGCCCAACTCTTGTCGACCCTTCGACGTATATCTCCTTCTAGGTTTTGTTTTCTAATCTAAATTTAGCATCTCAGCAATGAAAATATCGTATCAGCACGACACCGTCGTAGACAATCCAAAAATGCCCAGGTCTAGATGATGTCAGAAGGCTTCTCGTAATATACAAATGCCATACATAGCGGCTGATATACTCTCAGGTCTTTTGTATAATGTGCTGAACGATATTGGCTGCAATACTATAACCCTTTTAAAACTCGGCTTGCTCCGGTGGCTGGAACTCACAGCTATTCAAGACGATTCTCAAGAACAACTTTTATCGAGATATAACTCAGGAGTCTTATAATTCTTCAGCAAGACCTTTTAGCCTTTTTTGGAGAACAGTACCACCGCACTACAGTTCCATATCCTAAATGTAAAGTTCTGCTGGATGACGGAATCAAAGAGGTTTGCAAGCTCTGTTAGACTGGGATTTCACCTGCTTTTAAGAGACCTGTCTACCAGTGCGATATCATCAGTATACCATAACTATGATTGCTGTTGTATGCTAAGGATACAATAAATCATCAATTGGCCTATTGCAGTCTACTGCTGGACATAGGCCTCTCCTAATATGCGCCATGTTTGCCGATCCACCGCTTTCCGCATCCAGTAAGTCCCAGCCACCTTACGCAGATCGTCGGTCCAGCTGGCTAGGAGATGTCCCACCTTCCGTATTCCTTATCGCGGTATCCACTCTAGGACTCGTCTGCTCCAACGGCCATCAGTCCTTCGGCAGATGTGGCCAGCCCACTGCCACATTAGCTTGCTTATTCTGCGACCCTACGGCCAGATTGGAAACCAAGGTTTGGAAACCGGTTTCCATTGCAGAATTATTTTTCTTTAAGCGAACCTGGTTTCCAAGAAAGAATAATAATTCTGTTTTCGAAACTGATTTGAAAAACAGAAAGTTGGAACTTTGGTTCTATGTCGGATGACCTCGTTTCGAATTCTATCCTTCAAAGAAACTCCAAGCATAGCTCGCTACATAGCCCGCTGCGCGACTTTTAGGTCACGGACTACCCTACCTTCAGTGGCCACGTTTCGTCACCGTAGGTCATAGGTAAACATAACAGGCAGGACGCACTGTTCGAAAACCTTTGTTTTGAGGCATTGCGGCAGGGGAGAGGAGAAGACCCGACGTAGTTTGCCAAATGCTGCCCACCCCAGTTGAATTCTTCTGGCTATTTCTTTCTCGAAATTGGTTTTACCAAGCTGGATAACCAGTCCCAGGTAGATAATATTTTTGAACTTCGAGTGTCGCTCCTTCGATGGCAATCGGTCTTAGTACAACATGTTCGTTGAACATAATCTTGGTTTTATCCAAGTTTACACCGAGGCTGACTTGTCGAGAAGCTCCATTCAGGCTGTGCAGCATTTCGCCCAGTTGTTCTAGTGACTCCACAACTATGATGATGTCGTCGGCGAACCGAAGGTGCGAGATGTACCTACTCCAGCGTCTTGAAGACGTCCTCCAATGCGTTGGTAAATGCTGAGGATACATAAATTACTATGTGATACGTCAAAAATGAATATAAATAAAACAACATACTTAAAAGTGGAGGTTTAATGTTTTATAATTATCCAAAAATAATATTAAGAAAATAAACATTTTGTCATCTTAATCAGAAGTGCTCTGTGCTTGAGTAATTGAGCCCACAGCTGATAAGTGGAAGTTATTGAATTGTGTTCTGCCATCTCTAATCATTGTTGCCTTAGTATACTTCTCGTCAAGAAAGAAAGTGAAGTTTTCTAGAAGCCAGGCGTTCGTCTATTTGGTGAAATGTTTCTAGCCATTGATATAAATTGTTATTTTGTTTCTAGCTATGAAGCCGCCCCTTGTGTTATATCGGCGGCGTTAATAGATTTAAATTCACATACCTTACTGTTTGGGGGCTTGTAAATGAGGATTAATCTGGATGATAATGTGCTGTATTACTTTTCTTTTATATAGCTCTAGATAGCTATCATCGCTGCTATCATATGTATTTTTTCTATTTCCAATCAATTAAATAAAGAAACTGCAGTACATAACTCTTAGACAAAGCTCTTAAATAATATTTTTCACATTCTTGCATATTATACGTGACAGAGTGACATTTTTATAATATTATCATTTGACAGATCAAAATGTGACTTAACGTTGACACCATCACTTTAGTTCCGTTGTCATGGTAACAATTTTGCTAGCGATATTAGCGCCATAATATTTCGTATTTTTGTTAATATTACATTATTTCGTGAATTTGCCACATTTTAATTGTGATAATTGCTATTCGGCGACAAAGCCAAATTCAATAAACCAAACATCATAAAAATCTTTTCAGCCGTTCTTGAGTTATAAGAAAGTACGTTTTTGGCACTTTTTAGGCACTTAGGGTCTGAATTTCGAAAAATCGTTTCTTAGTACACCTCCACGCATCAAAACATACACTCTCTATAAATTTCAAGTCTCTAGCACCAGCGGTTTAGGCTGTGCGTTGTCTCTAAGTGAGTCAGTCAGTCAGTCAGTCAGGACTAAGAGTTTTATATATGAGATTATATGTGCTATCTGTATTTATCGCGAGTCCTTGAACTATCGCGTGCTAATCGCCGCGCTAGGTTCACCAGCCCGCGCCAATCTAACGCCCATCTTCATTGTGACGTAGCACTTTAATCCATACTTCAATATATGTACCTAGGTATTTTCGCAAACACTTTCACTGGAAAGGGTACGAGGTTTTTAATTGTGCTACGAATACGTAGACCGTCTACGCTTTCGTAGCACCATGTAGTACTTGAAAACTTCCACAGAGGAACGTTCTCCTGTAATACTGCTGTGAAGTTTTCACATTACTGAAATGTTTACTAGTATGTAATACTAACAATTTATTAGTACAAAATCGATAATGGTTCAATAACAATATACATATAAAGTTATCACTACTTGAATTTATCACTTAATAAAATTATCCTTGAGCCCATCGTCATATAAAATTAATCTATTTTAAAAAACCACATAAGAATACCTATAACCACTCGCCATTCATGCCAATTAAGTAGTAGCTATTACCAAATTGAAATCGTAGCTGACGTAAAAATCACAACAAAAGTTTATTACGTGGAGCGTGAAATGATATCGTTATCTAAACACATAATAATAATAATAAAAGTTCGTTCATAATCGATATATAAAACGTACTTCTATAGTAACATAAAATAAATTAAATTATTTGTTAGGAGTGTGGGGCCCCTGGAGGCCTTAATATCAATATGTCACGTGATTTGAACAACAACGGCGACATGTACAGTCACCCTCAGAAATGATTGAACCCTTAAAAAGATATACGAACCCGATGGTTTGTATATTTTTTAGAGTATAACGATTTATATTCAAATAAATCTATAAATAATTGAATTACAATTGTTTTTGTAATCTTCAAACGACAATATTAACATTTTGCAATTTATGTTTATTATTTTATGTAAAGTTTTACAGCTGAGCAACTTAGAATGTGTTAAGGTAACACCGATGGTGACTGTACAACCAGCAAGGTAGCTGCAGGCACGCGGCCTGGCGACACCGTGCCTTTCAGCTGAAATATTCGATGGGTAGAAGGGGAAGTTGTGCGAGGTCACGCCTGTGTTCGGTCGTCTCCGCCGCCGCCCGCCAGCGCTCGGCAAGCGGCAAGCCCCGACGCGCGCACAGCGACCTCTTGCGTGCGCCGATACAGTACCCCATCGAGTTTACGTCCAGTGACCACGCTGCGGACTCTGCCGCTTCTCACACTGCCATCGAATTGTTATCTTAATATCGTTCCTAGGCGACTCGCCTTTAGAGGACGACGCCGCGATTTATACCTAATTCCTTTATCCGAAACACGATACACTAAACAAACGCATAACCCATTACACGGGCTGTCATACCGTAAACGAGTCCAGCGCTTAATCGATCGACTGCATTAAAAAGTAAAATCTATTATTATCATTTTGTAAACGACCTTTACAGATTTTTTTGCACTGCGAAAAGTGTTTTTTACTTTTATTTATATATACATAAAGCTAAAAGTGGTGAAAAATCGCTTAGGCTTACTGACTAGTCAAAGAGTGTGGTGCCGTCCTCTGCTTAGTTCGCTCAGTGTCAGTGCGTCAGTTGTTGAGAGGTGTTATTGTTCTATAGTTTGGTTGCGAGCTTCTCGTTATATATTCTTTCGATTGGTTCTTGCTTTATTTTGATATTCTTGTGGGGAAAACGCGATCCATGCTTGGAGTTATGACCACCATGGTATGGTTTCCTTTGTCTACGTTATTTACCTAATTTTCTCTTCTTAGTAAAGGAAGGTAGCTCACATACATTATCATATTTGAATTGATGCTTTTAGACAGAACGAATGTTACAACATTTTATGAAAGATCATCGATATCATTCTCCTTTCATAATTTCTTGTAGGGTTTGTTGATTCTAACTCAGTAGTTGATACCTAGCCATTATCTAGAATTTTTCGTATTTTATTTAGACGTTTACGTCGTTTTATCTTTAATAAAGCCGCGCTTCTCGCTTTGGGAGCTTCATTGTAACATAAGTTACAGGCGCTATATTTTATCTAATATTCATTGTATGGCGACGTCTCTTATAAAAACTTTTGCAGAGCATGCAGCCCCTCCCACACTCTTCACATTCTGGAAGAATTGTCTCCAGGAATGTAGGCTTTTGTAGCGCTTCATACGAGAACCATCAAAACTCGCATTGTTAACGTAATGCTCAGCTTTACTTCATTTCTAGCTACATCTGATACCAACCATCGAACCCGTACCTGTTACATAATGATAACCATCATCGTGTAAATTTTTGAGATTTGCGAATGGATTCATATATAAAAAGGTTAAAAAGCTTAGGAAGCGTCTTAAAAATTTAGTTTAATTTTCATTTTAAATACTTAGTTTTTAAATAAAATAAAAAAATATGATCAACAAATTTTGTTCTAATAAGGCGAAATCGGTAATTTAATCATATTTTTGGTGTAGGCGTGTTAATCAGAGCTCTTGTTTAATGTTTCCTGTGAAAATCTCTTTCATATTTGATACATAGTTCCAAGTTTTGAGCGCATCTCAGGAGCCTCATAAACTAGTTTACTTAATAAAGCTCTCAATAGTAACTATGTGTGCATTACTGTTACACACAGAGTATAGTTATGTACTTTTCATCGACGACTGACATGGCTTTGATGAAATAAAAGAAAGTTCATCGACCGGTACGCAGTCTACCAGTATTGGCATTTAATATTGATTGATATGGAAATAAAGTAATAATATAATGCATATTTGTATTATTATACTTCACTGTGTAATTAAATGAAATAAGATATTTAAAAAAAATGAAGCTTCTTTTTGTTATGTAAATCAAATGTTTATATAACTCAGTCTAACTAGATACAATAGGATATTATAAGAGGTAGCTTGAAAATGTATTGGATTGGATCATGACTACGAACAAAGAACATCCCTCTTGTAGATCTTTCTTCCGGCGCCCCTATTATGGAGTATTCAATGTCAGTTTCGTTGTCTCCGTCATTATTCACGTGCTGAAAAAGTCTTGCGCACATTGAACGTGTGCAAAAACATGAAAAGAGCCGGCTTACCATTGACATAGTGTCTTGAATGAGAGCCGGCCTCGTTTCTCGCTTTCAGGCGCTCGTAGTTGTTGTACCTATGCCTACTAGTCGTGCTCTTTACATTTAAGTCGCTATATATCACTGCCGACGTTTGCCAAAAGTAAATGTGATGCTTTCGAGTAATTCTATGATAGATGTATTTCACATCATCTATTTTTCTATTACATTGCTATTATAAAACACGTAATTAAGACCATATATCATCATAAATACTCATTATTTATATTATACAGAATCTATTGAAATATTAAACTAATATATTAATACGTTTACCAAACAAGAAGAAGAGCAAGAGTCTCAAGCGTACGTGGGAATAAATCGATTATCTATGCAAAACACGGCAATCGCGCTTTTCGAGTCGGTGTCGGCGTTCGAACAAGCCGTACTGGAATGTGAGCACCTGGAAGCTTCGGAGCACGGTGGGTTCCGGTGAGAACGTTGGCGCGGCAGCGGAATGGAGGAGCGCGGGCCCCCTGACGTGCCTTTGATCGTGACCCCGCCGTGCGCCGGCGCCGGCGGCGGCGCCGCGCTCACCACCTCGCGGCGCGCCGCCTCCGCGCGCGGCTCCCGCGATGACCCCCTGCTCTCCACCTGGCGCTCCTCTGTGCGTGTGCGCGACACCGGTTTCCGCGGCTCCCGCAAGAGCGTCGTCCGCCTCGAACCGCCCTGTAATGGCCTCAACGGGTTGCCTGCCATCGGCAAGGAGGTAATTCACTTATCTCTTTGCCAGATAATTTATTGCGAGAAACAGTTCTGTACAGCAATGTAAAAGCTTTCAATGTTTTTAAAATGCTGAAAACCTGCTTGATTATCAAAAGTTTTTTTTACTGATATAACATAAATGTTGTAATAGTCACGGCAAAAATTACTCTATCTATAATTTAGATACCAATAGAGCACAAAAAGAACCAGCGATGAATTATTTACATATGAGTTCGTCCCACCTCTGCGACGCTCATATCCCGCGCTGAAACTGGGGTAATTCCAATGTTTATTAAAAAATCATCCAATATTTCTACTAAAAACTTTATCTAACTAAATTTAAATACGTATTCTCCGTGTTCAGTACGTACAATACGTATCTACATATTTGCCCAACTTATATTTACGGCATAATACTACCTACTACATACTTCTAACAATAATTACTAAACTCAACCAATAATTACATGAAAAGAAAAACCTTATAAACTATTTTTAGTACACCAATGAAAACTAAATAGAGTTTACATTCATTATTAGTCCGCATACACACGATACTTTCATCCATATTCATACTTATGAACTGTAGTTGAGAATGAATTTTCTTCAAAATTGTTACCTTTTTCTATCATTATGAATGCTGTTGATAAATTGCATCCTACTTGTTTTAAAAATACATTACTAAGCACGTCCGCATTTTACATACTCCAAAATGTTGGAATTACGTAATTTGTAGTGATAAGTACTCGTAGTTAATTTACTGGTTTTTGTTTTCAATTTTATCATATTTTCAAATAAAGAAAGGATATTCTAAACATTCAAACAAATGGCAAATATTCAAACAAACAAATACTTTAGAAGAAAGCTAAAAGGCGTAGAAATCTGGTATATCCAGCCAGCCTCTTGGTTTGTATTGCGTATATAAGTCTCACGTCTTTATTATTCACAGGTACTGTCATTGGGAGCGACAGGCGGCCACAAGGGAACCACACAACCTTCTCATCCCTGCACTATCCTCCACCATTCTCCTTATAAGGTACGGTTTAGTTCACACACACAAACTTAAACTTGTTTTTCTTTTAAACGTATTCCAAATGTCTCTAGTGACTGATAATGCGGAAAAGCTGTACATTTTCTTCGACTATCGTCATGTATTTTTGTAAAATCAAATTATAAGTTGCAATTGCGGTACGTAGTCTTATTCCGGTTTTGTCTCTTTTATAATCTGTGGTATTAGTAAATTTATCTATAAATACCTATATAAAATGGTTACATACCTATACTTTGGTTCAATACTACTCGTATATCTATTATTTGCTTTGGTATAGCTAAAGATTTACTGCACCTTACAATTTGTCACCAGAGATCCTATATAGTGGGTATTGACCTAGCCTGACCTAAAGCTACTTTTATTACTTACGAATTTTACATAAAGTTACATGAAGTAGGTATATCAACATTTTTGTAGTATCGTAAAAATATATAATTATCGTTATGTATGTGGAACTATACATATACCTATTGAAATTCGGAACATAAGGCTATAACAACCTCTATGGCCAGCGTGGTATAGTAGGTTATATTCCCTCCACAATCTTCGTAATCAGCAGTAGGATGTTTGTAGGTTATAATGATGATAATGATAAGGATGCCTATTATAAAGAACTCACAATAAAAAAACCTATTATAAAAAGCCGCTATATTTAATTGTACTTAATTCTATTATTTCAGTATATACCGAAAAATGAATAAACTTATTATACAAGGTACTTATTATAATACTTAAAATGGTGTACCATTTGGCGTTTTATGATAAATACATTGTACAAAGAAAAGTATAATTTACGTGTGTCGCAATGACCTCGCCATAGGGCCGCACGCAACTGGCTACAGTTTCATATACTATGTGTTTGTTGGAATATTCAAATTACTTCTTGAAATCAGTTAACATTACTTGCTCTACTATTGCAGGCTGCTTGGGATTGGTTGATACTAATCCTGGTTATCTACACGGCGATATTTACCCCCTACGTGGCTGCTTTTCAACTGAATGAGCCCGACTTCGATAAACGTTCCCGTAGCTTCGGCGAAGACCCTATAGTTGTCATCGATATGATAGGTAATAATAATCTCTTTACTTGATGAGTCTGCAGTCTAGTAATAAAGCATAAAGAAATAGGCCAGTGGTTTTATCTACCATATTTATTTCTACATGGAAAGTAGCCAAAAAATCTTAAAAGCCTTGAGTTCTACATTGGTCTATAGCGTATGTATATCTTAGCCAACTTGAAAAATGACTGCATCTAATATCTGTTATAAATTCAGGACACGTAATCTTAGTACTTTTTGACTGCTACGATTGGTTAAACTTGTCTTTTGTCTGCTTGAACGTTGTTTGCTGTTGTTTGTCGATCTTATTGATGCATAATTGAACTAAATGGAATGTTTTATTTTCAGTGGACGTGACTTTCATAGTAGACATCCTAATAAACTTCCGCACCACGTATGTGAACGTTGCGGACGAAGTGGAGTCTGACCCTACGAAAATCGCCCTCCACTACTTGCGTGGCTGGTTCCTTATCGATCTAATCGCTGCCATCCCATTCGACCTACTTCTCTTCGGCACCGACACTGATGAAGTGAGCTGACATTCCCTCCCACCTACATACACCACATTTGGTTTCATCTCACATACGATACGTACACAAACTTTAATTAGAATTAGACAACAAAAAGGAATGGCTGAATAGAAGACAAAACACCAACGGGCTTACCGTGATTCGCAAACTCGTATCGATTGTCGCATGTCCGACCGGCTCGCTCGCATTGCGAGAATCGAGTCAAATCGTTATTGGAGCGTGAACTGACTAAGTTTGCTTTTCACGGTGTACGAGTATATCCAGACGATCAGTTGTCCGAAACGGTGTCAGCTCTCAGAATACCGAAATTAGTATAGCATTATAATAAGTCCATAAAATACCAATGCTGTTAAATCTCGTGTATAAAAATAACATAGTGGTCGCAAGTGGAGGCCATACAGTACAACAAGATTAGGGTGGCGAAGCACGATACATTCCGCATAGTGAAGGGTAAAATAGGTCATAAGAATATGAAAGAAAACTAGGTCAAGTTAGGGTTGCGATAAGTACCTATTTCAAGACGAAACAATATACTACCTACATACTTATTATCTTTTTAAACAAACTTTGCATTAGGTTTACGTGTTGTTCGGGAATGTTATGAATGTTATTTCGGACAAATGAAGTTCTGGCTATTATCTAGCGAGTCACGTAGTTGTGGAATGCAGTCAATGCAAATGTCACTCTCGATTAGGTTACCACAGCCAATCACTTAAAGATTCCACTTAACTATCGAATCAATTAGCTATTTTGTAAATTATGTTTAAAGCGATCAAAATCTGTAAACCCTTTAAAAATCATATCATTCAGTATGTTTTGTTCGTAAGCAAAGTTAATTTGTGATTTTATTTTAATTTAAGACTACTGATTATTACCCGTTGTTTTTGTTGACGATTCGTAACCAGTTGTTTATTTCATCATTTCTCGAATAGTCACATTGTGGAAACCCCGAAGGTGGGTGCATATTGAATTTGTAATACCATTTCTTGTTACAGCAGGGGCTGGAAAGTGATGAGGTATACCATCTTTGTGAACTATTTTTATGTTGCTGCCACTCAATTATTACATTTTTAGTTGACATATTTTATTCATTAATTTCCACTAGCCATTTTGAATCCACTAAGTGAATGCGTTAATGGAAGATAAGGACGCTTCCCATGAGCAAAATGTCAATCATTACAAGTCGTACACCGTGCCCGACGTCTAGCCAGGTCACTAGCAGCTGAATCACGTGCTTGGCTGCAAGCCGCCGCCGGCAGAATAGTCTGATACAACTCTTGCGGCTAGATCAAAGTGGAACTTGAATCTGGCTTGCATTTTGTTACCTACATCAAAAAAGCTAAAATTCGAACTGTTACGAACTAATTCATACGGTTTGGTCAATATCAAAACCTGGGAGGCCTTTCATCTTTGATTTAAATTCGAGCATAATATATTTTAGCTTTTTCTAGCACATACAAGCAACATAAAGTATCTTTTGAGTATACCTGCATAAGTAATTACTTATTACCGTAGTTGAGAGTCTCATTAATAAGTAGGTACTATAATTATGGTATGTTCTAGTCTTATATCACTAATCCTAAAAATCAAACTACTATTTTAGAAAGCATCTAGTAGGTGATTTAGTTAGAAGTTGAGTAAAATATTACTATATGATATACCTACAAGACTAAATAACAATCAAACGGCGGAACATTTTCATTGGCTTTTCTTAGTAACAGTACTTGAGTCACGAAATGCACAGAGCTTGGTAGCAATTACGCTCACACTTCCCAGACGTACCTAATTGTACCAATCAATAAATCGCATTATTCACAACGTTAAAAAGCACCATGTTTATATCTCAATCCCAAACTTACATAACTACCGGAGCACCCACCTTACATCAAGCGATATACAATGTATTGATGTTCGATATTGTATCCGCCACCGAATATGTACTACCCACTTCAATTTGTTTACTCATCGTCATTTGTTTGTGAATATTTACCAATTGGTTGCAATTTGACATTTACATTGTTATTTATTTTGATACATACATAAGGATTACCTATTTTAATTTTGAAAACTTAAAATAAATTGATTTGAAATTATTTTATTTTATTTTTGTTTTTAACCTTTTTTCCAAAATCCAAACCTGCAAAAACAAAACGAATCTAAAATATTCCGCTGTGCACGGTCTTTGAAGTGTTCACGAATTGACAGGGCGCGGGCAGTACGCTCAAAACTCATATTTATATTTTTACTCACTCATTAAAACTAATGCATCGACAAAATGCCAAAGCAACATATTCACAAGCAATGCTTACTATAAACTTACAGCACAAAATGATACACGTGTGAATATTATCAACTTCTGTACTTACTCGTACATACGAACATAATAGGATTAATATACTCTCTTTATTTTTCTTGCCTGTCAAATTAGAACCTCAAAAGGCATTATTCATTACTTCGTTATATTTAATAGATCAGAAATTACTTAAATTACTTTATTTAAATGACATGAAAGTTGTCTTAGGTAATATACTTAGTAGCATTAACTGCTACTTACTAAAGTATCTTTTAATAAACACAAATCAATCAACTGAATTTATTTCACTTCGACTGAAAATGGTCGTTTCAGGCTGCAGAATGTTGCACTGTTTCGAATTTATAGATCGTCAAATTAAAGACCCCTTGGGTAAGTCCTAAATAATATCTGAATCTGGGTGAATACAAGTATACCTTCTAGTCAAGAGTGTGCACAAAGTTTGATGAAAATGAATAAATTCTGTAAATACTTGTATCTATTTTGCTTAAGTCTACAATTCACACATTATACATTCACAATTCAACGCTATGAAGTGCCGCGCCGTGGTCAATTAACTGTAGAGGGACAATGTAATCTCTCAGAGAAATGTAACCAAACAGTTATTATATGCACCGCATTATGTACGAAGCCAGCTAATTTTATAGTTTTGAAATAATCGCTTTTAATTCTGCAAACTATATCTAAGTTTGAGCTCAACAGCATTCATAGGCAAGTTTTGCTTAGTTAGCGTGATTTTCGCTGCGAGGCCTCGTTGATGCTATTTAGTTTTAAGCGAACGTTTCATATAACGCTTGAGTTGGGTTTGCGGCTAAGTTGCGTTGCACTGGCGGCTGTCGGAACGTTCTGAGGTGTCGTTGTGCTGGTTGCAGACAACGACTCTCATCGGACTGCTGAAGACGGCGCGACTACTGCGGCTCGTACGCGTCGCACGCAAAATTGACAGATACTCTGAATATGGAACTGCCGTACTGCTCCTCCTTATGGCTACTTTTGTCCTTATTGCTCATTGGTTGGCTTGCTTGTGGTGAGTAATTTTATATTCACAACATGTTCTGATCATAACGACAGAAGTTGCACTTTTATTAGAGTATATTATTTCTGAAATATATTTTTAATATCATCCAGGTACGCTATAGGCAGTTGGGAAAGGCCACAGCTCCAAGCCCCTATAGGATGGTTAGATGCACTTGCTAATGATGTCCAAGCCACTTATGATAATTCAACTGGTCCATCCATAAGGTAATGTAATTCCGAATTTAAACAAATGGTATTTGGTTTAATACCTATTATAATTAACGACGATATGGTTTTTCAGGTCTAGGTATATAACTGCGTTATACTTTACATGCACCTCTCTCACGAGCGTTGGTTTTGGTAATGTTGCGCCTAACACCGATATGGAGAAAGGATTTACAATATTTGTTATGCTTGTTGGATGTAAGTAGCCAGGCTTTACTTGCAAAACTCATAACGTGACTCTATATTAAAGAATAACGTTCTTTTCAGCGTTGATGTACGCAAGTATCTTCGGTAACGTATCGGCTATTATACAACGATTATACTCGGGGACGGCGCGTTATCATACACAAATTCTCAGAGTGCGGGAGTTTATTAGGTTTCACCAGGTAACTTTTTACCGTATTCTTAATTTTACTCAATTTCAAATTCATTCAAAGTAATCCAATTTCTGCATTTCTATTGCACAAATCTATTAGTAAAGTGAAATCCCTGAGACAATAGATTTTCTAAAAACGTACATGTAGTAGTCCGAGAAATCTAATTTGCCCCATGTATTGATCGAAACTTGTAGGATGTGAAAAATTTAGTACTTTTGTTTTTACTTGATAGTACTTGTATTTGTTAGCTATAATAATAAAAAATATTATTATTTCGTTACAGATTGGTAATCCCTTACGCCAAAGACTTGAGGAATATTTCCAACATGCTTGGAGTTACACTAACGGGATCGACACTTCCAGTTTACTAAAAGGATTCCCAGAATGTCTGCAAGCGGATATCTGTCTTCATCTCAATCACAACTTGCTTACGAATTGCTCAGCTTTTGATGGTGCTAGTCCAGGTTGCTTAAGGTTAGTAAATACTGACTGACTGAATATAAATTCGGAATTTTATTGTTACTCCGGTCAAAGCAAACCAAAACGTAGAGGTGAGGGTATAAAAAATCGCACCCAGCTGAAAATTGGTACTTAGTATTGTTCAAAACACCTTCCTAAATGAAATCTAAAAAGTCCGCATGGATCTGTTGCCTGGATTTTTTTTATTCGAGTTCAAAGGTCACAAAAATGGATTATTTTTATTTGTTCTTATATTAATTATTATAGCCTCGGATTAGTAATTTGACTGGTCTATGTGTGTACAATGTTCAAATTAATTTGAATCAGAAGGTTCCAAGACTGGATTCGAATCCATAACAAGTAGGGAAGTAGTAGACAGGGCTCTAAGGGGAATACTCTGACCAACTAAACTACCTAGACCTGTCATGAAATTGTCGTCTACATACGTCTTATACCGATCCCATAGTCAAGACCGGCCCTGGATGTTGTTTACTTTTCCCAATTTATATTAATTTATAGGAAATTAGTCGCCCCAAGACGGATGTACCAATAGGAAAATTCGGATAAACTTCAAGCGGAGCTCAATGGCTCAGTAGTCAGAGCATACCGCCTGTAAGAGAAAGATCGATTCGAGTCCCACCTGAGCTTGAGTTCGCTTTTTCCTATCCTAATCGATTTGTATATAAAAAGTTAGCATACTGATAATTATTGCTTTGTTCCATAGAATATTCAAATATCTAAAAGAAGATGGACACTGCGACATCCTTTGTAAACATAATATTTAATATTCTAATTTTCAGAGCACTCTCCCTACGATTTAAGACTACTCATGCGCCTCCCGGTGAGACGTTGGTTCACCGTGGCGACGTACTCACATCCATTTACTTTATCTCTAGAGGCTCTATCGAAATTCTGAAGGACGATATCGTAATGGCTATTTTAGGTAAGCTAATAGAAAATGCATATACTAAAATCTATCTTCTTATTACAGTATTTTAAAATTCTATTGAGAATATTCCTTTATTACCTACTTATATCAGGGGTATTAAAATGTAGGTAATGAAACGCCAAAATAATGTGAGTCAGGTAAAATAAAATAAAAAAAGCCCTGTATGAATGAAGAGACTTAAATTAATAATTACATACATACATACAGTGCAAGTTAATATAAAGCTTGTAAAAAAAACATGTCGTTCTAGTAAGCCAGTGTCAAAACTTTTGTAATAATAAAATTTTAGATTGAACTATCAAATGAGATCACGAAGCATTATTTAAAATATAATTATTTTCACCAAGTTTTCATTTCAATAGCAAAATTATAAAAAGCGCCATATTCTAATATAGAAGGAATGATACGGGTCGTTATTTGAAAAAAAATCCAGTCTTTTAAACTAATAATATAATTTCGAACAGGCAAGGATGACATCTTCGGCGAGAACCCTTGCGTGTACCCCACCGTGGGGCGCAGCAACTGCCGAGTGCGCGCGCTCACGTACTGCGACCTGCACCGCGTGCACCGCGACGATCTGCTCGACGTGCTCGACTTCTACCCCGAGTTCCGCTCCTCATTCGTCAACAACCTCGAGATCACATACGTCATGAGAGACGTTAGTATACTAATCAATCTTCATCATCATCTTCATGTAGACGCATTTTCTTGATTGCATCCGTGGCCAAGATGACCTAAGAGCTCAGGGTCCGCCTACCGGCTCTTCCTCCTCTACTTCGCACGATCTTGGGCGTCCATGGTACTGAGACCATTTTTGCACGCATGTCACCCTCCATGACGTCAAGCCAGCTACAAATAAATTCTAATCTCGACACAATGAAAAACGCACACGTATTACGACGCAATCTTCTTTTTTTTAAAGCAAACGAAATTACAAATATTCTCTTTAATCCCTCCAGTTAAGCTAAATTACTTTTGTTAGCAGTGGGTTAATGGCGGTTGTGTAATAGTATTATGTTATCTGTGGTAATGGCCAGGATTTAAACCCGGTTTCATTCAATCGTAAGGCCGACTCCTTAACCACTAAGCTACCGACACTTACTATTTTAGTAGTATTAATTAGCCAGTGTTCATATAATGCATGTGTGAATTATTCGTAAAACCATTCATTTGATTGAATTAAAATTTTGGTACTTTAGTTCAGTACTTCACGTATTCGCATCTAAATGATTTTTCAAAAACATGTTTCAAAAAAAAGAATATCCATTCTTAGCTAAAAGTTATATATTGAAGCATAATCATTCATAGAGTAAGCACTAGTACTGCAGCTTACACTAAATATTGTGTTTTTCATAGCAATATTTTGTACACAGGAGGAGCTATGCGGTATAGAACCTCGGCGGCGCATGCGCTACGAGAATCCGTATGACGCTCGACTGCTACGCGAAGCCTACGCGCGCACTACGCGTCGTCCGCACACTGAGACCTTTGCTGAAAAAGTGGTACAGTGTAATTCTATCAAAAATATTATTAATGTCATATTATCAGTAGAACTTCAGCGACTTAGAAAAAATTATCGACAGATTTTTTTTGTAATAAAACTTAATCACAAAAAAAATACTGTCGATGATTTCTCAATTCAACTCAACCAGTAAACAATTTGTTACTGAATCTGAATTGTTTAATACGTAATTCTGGCTATTGATTTTTTTTATTTTCTTAATATTCATAGGACTCTCAATGTAGCGACGACGAGACCGAGTCTCCGGCAAGTCGCGGCATCTTAGAGTTTTCTGCCGACAAGGCGGGCCAGGACGTCACTCCTCTTAATTTCAACTTCAGTAAACAGCGCTCCACGACGCTTAACTCCATCACCGGTAAGAACGTGAACAAACCCCTGGAATGTTCACTTTCATTCTTTAAAACTCCGCATACGACCGTGTACAGAGTCTCTACGAGTTAAAAAGAACACGGACGGCATGTTGTGGTAGACCTTCCTCTCTATTCATAGAGTAGATGACCTACACCATAGTAAATGAATGAACAATACGCATTTCCCTTGCCATATTTAAATCTCTTCTTCACTGTAACACCCTGAAGATCCGTTACAACATATATTTTAACATCGGGTAAGAAATTTTCTGTTTTGGGATATTTTAATAATTTCAATCATTTATTAATATTTTGCAAAAAGTTTCTTATAAATGTCTACTAGCGTGTTAATTTATGATACAGCGTTAATAAATAAAAGTTTATTAATTACCTTTTTGCAAAATTTAAAGAAATGTACAAAATTCATTTAAAATCAAAATTAATTGGCCATGATAAGTAAATATACGTTGGTATTTAACTTAATTTATCGAAACTAATTTAAATTTTATTTCATGTAAGGCCGCATGTGTTACGCTTGTTTCCTTATTTATTTATATTCCTGTTTACTGGTGACGTGGGAGGGGATGCGGTGTGGCCGATGTTGTCATACGATGTTCAGAACATTCGGTCAGTTACGGACCACTGGGCACTCTAGTGCACTTAGACGCGACACCACACCCCGCACCCCCGGTACCGCCCGCCCGCTCTGAGCGCGGCCCTTGTGTGCAGGCATGCTAGCGCAACTTAAACGGAGCTTCCCAGACCTCTACCATCATAAAACACATCAGCCACTGCACAACAAGTACTGTAAGTATGCATAACTTACTAATTTATATTGCATGAATCAAGAAATGGTAAAGACCAACCGTCAAAGCAGTATCGGTGGTACGGTTTCATGTAAATGACTCATCTGTAAATGCCCACACAACTATCAACCGGTACTCCTATTAAAAAGTTACTCTTAAAAACATACATACCTCTAAAATTCATAAGCTATTCATGTAAGCAATAACTAAGCAATTTTTTATTTAACAAACTCTACTACTACTAAAAAAAACAACATCTTATTGTCATTTTATAAACTATTTAAACGCATTTTACATATAGTATCGTTTAAAAATTAATGTGTCTTGGTATTGAAACAGTGACATGCACGTACATAATTTTCAGCTCAATCCACGCCACAAACATACAGAAGTCGCGCAGGTGTCCGCCGGCAGTCGTCGGTGGGTCCTCTGAACGACACGTCACCGTTGACGGGGTGTCCGGCGGCGGGCGAGCCGGCAGTCAGCACGCCGGCGCACAGCGCGACGCTGCCGGTGTCGAGCCTGAGCACGAACCCGAGCTCGTACTACACGAACGCGTCGCCGTCGCCGCCGGTGGCGCCATCTGTGCACCAGCACGTGTCGTGCGACGACATCCTCGCCACGCCCGCGCCGCCGTCCGCCGCGCGCACCCCGTCGTGCCGCTCGGCGCCGCACTCCGCCGTCAACCTGCACCAGACCGGGCGTCCAGCCGCGCTCGCCTTCGCTAATGAGAAAACACAAAACGCTGCAGCTGTACAGGTTTATAATTTCATCGGGTATTCCCTTTCTTATCTGTTTTCATGTTTCTTCTCTATTTTACCTCATTTTTTAATAGTTTTTTGACTAGCTACTTCGCCATCCAAATCTTCCAAACGTCATTTTTTTTCTTGTAATGACCGGTAAACCTCTTGACACTTGAATGTACTCTAGCTACAAAGGTATGGATTAAACTAACCACGAGCTCGAAGGATTCAATTCCAATCAATGAATTCTCTGATCACTCCTTTTGGTCGGTTGGTCTTAGTTTCCAAGCACAAACTTTCCAAATTTTGTTCAAGAAATTTGCCGGCACTAAGCTCATCAGCGTATTTGTAGCTACAGCACTCATAAATTGTGATGTATATACAGGATAGCATATCACCACAGTATCAAAATGTGGGAGCTGCCGCGTCAGCCGCGTCCGTGGCCACCGTGCTGACCAGACTGGAGGAGCTCAGTCGGCGGGTGGCGGTGCTCGAGTCGGGCCTGACGGCCGACGTGCGGCGCATCCTGCAGCTGCTGCAGGCGCGCGAGGTACCCCCGCACCACACCGCACAGCCAGTCCACACACCCTCCACAGTACTGCCTAAGGCCTCACTCTCGGTGCCTCAGACGAACGAGGTAAGGTCATTCACTACTTTTTGTGAACAAAAGTCACAATTAAGTTCGGAGTTGTAGTGGTTAATAAAGATTACTGTAATAATCTTTATGAGGTAAAATGATATATAGGTACTTATTTTAATAGCCTACGGGTAGGTATTTAGCTTAATTATTGTTCATCATTGCCCTAAGGTTATGTACGAAACAACCCTACATTGTTGACTAAGGCCTTTTACCTTAATTCACAGTAATTTATGAGCAACTAATGAGTACCCGATTTACGGCCATCGCGCTTGCTCCTATATTCTAATTAATTTTATCATAATACTTAACAAATTGCCTTACAATTATACAGATCCGGCTCGAAGGACCATATATAATTTTGTTAGTCGATAAATAATAATTCATTCTATATTCTATATGGTCCTTCGAGCCGGATCTGTATAATTGTAAGTAAAACTTAAACTGTAATGCTCTGATGTAATATGGCATCTCCATGATTATCTCTGAGGATCGAGAATTACAGAATTTACCTTTCCTAAAATGAAGAGTAATAACAGAGTTTGTTCTTGAAAGTTTCTCTTATGTAAATACATACTTACTCACACATAGACATGTCTTGTCTAGATCAATGCACATAAGACTTATTCATGCATATAAAATATTTACACTGACGGGAAATCGGACGCGTGACCCTCCGATTTAGCATTCGAGCACTCTACCGCCACGTCGCAGAGGCCTCTCTCTAGACTTCTAGTTATATAAGCTATAATTAACAAGATGTTTCCTACAAACCAGTGGGAGTGGAACTGGAACGGCGAGCGCGAGCGCGAGCGGGGAGGGCGCTACGGGCGCGGTGAGCGCGAGCGCACGCCGGGCGTGCAGCGCTCCGCGTCCGAGCCACACGCGCCCGTGCCGCCAGTGCTGCCACCGCCGCCGCACTCGCACTCCTTCTACAGGTAGTGTGAGGCGCGCGAGACGAGCGCCGCCCGCTCTCGGCCGTCCACGCGCTCGCTCGCCGAGTCGGCCTCGTGCGGCTCGCTGGCCGGGGCGGGCCCGCCGGCGCCGGCCGAGCTCGGCGGCTCGCGGCCGGCGGCGCGCGCGCGGTTCCACTTCTGCCGGCGCATCGCGCGCTTCCGGCACGCCGAGCCCCGGAGCTTCCTGTGACGCGGCGCGCGGCCCTCACCCGACGCATGGACCAATTTTGTACTTCCGTTAACGCCTAAACAAACACGTCCTCGCGATCTCGCCGGCGGGTCACCCCACCCGCGCCGAGTTCATTTGTAATAAAATATTAAATTTCAATAATGTTCGCTTTAGGAAAACTTTAAGATTGTCCAGCGAGCCGGTTAATTTAAACGAAGGACATGAAACCGTTTCACATTATTAATGTAGTGTACGATTACACGAGTGTAGAGGAATGCAATAAGTGGTGGATATATTGGGTGCTTTAATTTTATGTAATTTACAGGCTTTTAAGGAACATAATTTTTTACATTGTGTATTACGAATTATATATGTACCTACAATAGCACTATCTGGCAACGTTATTCCTCGCCCTCTCTATCTAATGTGTTTGGTTAACTACTTATTCCAAATATGTATTCAAAATTGTCTTAATAATAGTACTTATATAACAATTCTATTCTAGACTTCAGCTAATTCAGAACGAGGCTTATAAGACTGAGAGACTACGTAAATACCATGAACTGTATTTCCAAAAGAGAGTACCTAAACGATAAACGCTTTCTACCCGTCCTTGCTCCTTGCCTTTACATAGTAGCTAGGTAATGTGTTCCACTGCTGTGAACGAGAATGACTACCCTTGTGGAAGCGCGTTTATGAGATGCACTCGACAAACATACACGTAAACACACACTTGCCGCATTGTCTTCAATGAAACATTACTTAACTACAAAAATATTTAATTAAAGTATTTTCGATTTCTTGTATTCGTTTACTAAAGTGTTATTGAATAACAACGTATACATGGATACGTAAAATTGTTCTGCAATCTGGTGATGAATGTTAGATACTTACATCCGATTCTGTCACTTAACGTTAAACTTCGTCTACTTTTTTACATTAATTTATATAATTACTATAATTGTGGCTCAAAATACTAACTTTATGTTGTAATTTGTATCTATCCTAGTTACGGAGTAAGAGATTTCGCCAATATATCATTATAAGCAATAATAACGCCCACCGTATGTTAAGGATACATCGTGATTATTACATAAGTGGCTCTTTACTGTACACCCGTCGTGAGCTGTTTTATCGTACTGAAGCTTTCACACTAGGGTGCTTTGTCACACTCCAACCTCATAAGCAGACAGACATACAGATCATGTATTCGTCATAGTATATGGTACCATATCATCAAACACTCCATAAGCACACTGTTGAAATTTCGCCATGAATTTATTCCAATTCATGCATCATTGTAATCAAATGCTAGTCATATAGTAACTGACCTGAATCGCATAAGCGATATGTAAAAATCTACATCTCATTAGTAATTTTTTTTTACCAAATTTGGCAGTGTCTTTAATTAAAAAGACTTATAAAACAGACCGTCTTTAAATAATTATTTTAATCATCCCGCAAAAAATGCAAATAATTTGTTCCAGAACCTCCTTTACCAAACATAGGTACTTATAGATCTTTAACAAAAGCAATAATTGGAAGCTTTGAACATTGTATTTATATATATATAATAATATAAATGTACACAATAATAATCAAAAAAATGAACACTGTAAAAAATATAAACCGATCACCATGAATAATTTTATTTTGTTAGCTATGTTAAGGCTAATCTATAACAGCACAATTACATACTTAACTATTCTATTCTTGAAAGGATTTAATACATATTTATTTTCTTTGTCAATAAAAAAAGACAAAATTATTATTAGCAGAAAAGTCTTAATAATCGTGCTCCATTACCGCTATTTCGTTAGATGTAAAACTAGCACATTAATTTCCACTCCTGATTTTATACGCGAATTAGATTATATTTGTAAATACTCGTAATTAGACATAGGTTTGTAAATTGGTCAATTCCCAAATGTACTTATCTCCAATCTATCTAGTTTATCAAAATTAGTAGCTTTGCTTTAACTCACTCATATGCCAAACGTTCTAAATTGCCTACATTTATAGAGCATTGTTATTTGCTTCAGTAGATATAGAAGCTCATATTGCCTGAATGTCAAATAGAAATCATGTTGTATTTTTGAAATATAACAAATTGAACTTGTCGAATTAACACTTCGACATCTCACGAATCACATCACTGAAATAGCCCACGAGAAGTTATATCGAAACCTATGCTTAACGAAATCATGCAAAATGACACCCTGATTGATTATTTTTATTATGGCGGTTATTTAAAATAAGATAAAGAATAAAAAATAATTATAACAAATAAAATATTATATCTACCTAAAAACGTTAAAATAAAATCTGTTTACGAATTACAAGAATACAGGCAAAATACATCCGTTACTTAATTAGTTTTTTTTAATAACCCTAAAATCTAAGTACACAATATAATTATTTAAGAGGTTAAGAGGTGTATGCTACTTAACATTCCTGACGATAAAATAATAAAGTAAATTTTATGTAAAGTAACTAACGACCGAATGCTGAAACGGCACTAAATCTATTTTATATCTATTGAATTCAGGACGAAACAGGAACTCCCTGCAAACCAGGCAAATAAAAATTATCTAATTTTTATTAAATATCTACTACTCCACATTTGGACCTTGATTAAATTTAAAGGCTTTAAACTCAATGTGAACGAGCCCAAATGTAAATATTAATACTAAAATAGGTACAAGCATTAAATTTAAAAAAAAACTTAGATGAAAACAACGAATGTAACTAAAGCAGTCGCAAACCAGATCCCACTCCTTATATCCTAAAATGCGTTCGTTATAACAATTCCTCTGCAAAATGCAATTTTAGCACCTGGCCCAAATATGGATTCCGCGTCTGCAATTCTCATTTCTAGAACACATGTGATCTTAGGTGTACATCCTTATCCTTAGACAATATAAGTGTACATTTTGACACACGCTAGTTTGATTTAGTGGTTTGACTAATAGCGCTTAAGCACAGGGTGTAATTTTGTTCATAAGTCATAAAACTGTAACATAAGACACTAATTCTCATACTAAAATAACTAAAATAATGATATAATTAATTATTTACCATTGATAAAATTAATCGTAGATATCTACTGTCTGTGTATTATTGTTGATTAAACGTAGAACTTTTGAAGCTTAGTACCTTTGTTCGCCGAGACATGTGCACTGAATCTACTTTATTAATAACTAATACTTTTATTATAATACAAAAAAAAATGGTTTATTTTCATTTAGTGATTATACTTTCACTAAAAATTCAAGGACGTGTAGTTAAATGTTGTTCCCTTAGTCACGCAGTTTAAGTCCTAAATAGTTAGGTATTATAAAAAAGACAATTTCAATAAAAATCATGTTTTGTAAATTACATTCCATCCCTTTGCAATGACTTCGGCTTCTAATATCTTATACATCCTGAAAATGTTGCTACTGTTGTTTCTCAGCCAACTCTTACAACATGTATCCAAGAACTAGCAATGCTAGATATGCCTATACACTTGGCTATATTTACTGAAAACGTGGCTTTTGCAGTCATCCAGCTTATTATTTATCATTAAACAGAACTGACGTTTTACTATGTTATTTGTAAACCACTATTTACCACAATTTCACTAAGTAGGACTAACAAATGCCTACAAATTCGGCCATTTGTGTAACCTTGTGTAACGCTGCTCCATCGACTGTATTAGGTACGTGTGTATTTAATGTGACGCACGCGTGTGTCACGAATTGTCTTCATTTTTAGTATAACGTAACAAAAAGATAGCAATTTGGAGCCATATTCTATACTATACGTAATGAAATGATTGTATAATAAATAGTTTGTAGGACGCGGTTTAGCTGAAAACGCCCCTCAGAATAACTTAGTTAAGTATAAGCGTAGATTATTAAGTGGCCACCTGCGAAAAGATGTTCGCTTAAATCATTTGAAAAATTGTTGCCTTGAAATATTATAGTCACAGAAAACTGGTTGTTTCAGCTTTGAATAATCTCACAATTAAATTAGAATATCGTAATGATAAGTTAAGTATTTTATATTTCAACAACATAAGCGCAAAGTTAACGCGTGCATTGTATTATGTAATTTTGTCTGTGATCGAAATTTTATATTGTTAAGCTGGCAAATTAAGCGCACGTATAATTATTTTAAATGCTGTACGTATTGCTTTATACATTCTGTATGCTGCGAACTATCATACAGCTTATTACCTTATAATGTACTTATAGGTTAATCTAATCTTAACATAACAAACTCTAAACTAACATTAACTTCTGTCCCTTCCTAAGTATATTGAAATATTTTAACGCCATGCCTATTCATTAACTTCATCATCTCGGCATTAAGTCCCCCACTTCGGCGCTCGCAGTCCTCTTTATGCCATACACTACCAATCATGTTTGAGGTCTCTCTTGACGGAAATGCCGTCGCGGATCTGCCCCGTTGGAATGCCAATACTTATTGTTGCACATAAATGACATCGTCACCGATCATCTGTTATTTTATTAGTCATTTATTGCAATACTTCTTTTGTACTGACTTTCCGACCGGAAAATCCGTGACGCTTTTTCTATCAAGTATTATGTACCTACGCCTTATTCTAACAATATATCCTTATACACTATATATTACCTAGATATATGTTGTTAATCCTCTTGCTAAATAATATACTTTGTACCTACTTATAACTTTAACGGTTTATTGATACCTAAGTATAACTAGGCTCCAATAAATTATGCCAGTTGTCAATAAAGGAAATGGCGAACATAGGTATTGTATCATGGATTAATACGAGTATAGCTGTAGAAATGTACTACATATCTATTCGAGAACATCGACAATAATATTTCCCTGCCTTTATATTATATTTATCTCCCACAATTATATTATTAAACCTATCTATCGAATCGCATAAAATTGATAAAGCGTTACAGAATGTATGAGCGATAAGTTCACGTAAAATATTTCCTAAATTTTCAGATAATTATCTTAGCGTTATATCACAATAATTATATACTATGTAAAGTTTTGTTATAAATGCGTTCTGTTATTTACAAAACATATTCTAAAGCATGTTGCGTGTTTTACTCAATGTATTCGTTGAAGCTGTGCTGAAAAACTATTAAAATTGTTGAATACCTCCGTGTAACATGAAAATTAACTAATAAGTTAGCCTATTACTTAGTTCCAATCCTAATTCCAATCTGTCGCATTGGTATGAAATGAATATTAAAAATGTTGTACCTATCTACTACTTTGGTATATAGAAGGTACGGTATTTTTTTATATTTTGTTTATATTACACTGTTGCAATGGCCTCTTGAAAGAATGGGTTATTATAACAATATGCATTCAAATATACAAAAACGACTTCGTTTTAAATTTTCTTCGTTTTAAATAAAAATCTCCACTCTAGGGCAAAATTCTATTATTTTATAACAACCCTTTTGTTTCGAGTTTATTGGGTTGCAAATTTTCAATGGTTAAAAGTAACTGAATAATTGAATATGTGAGATCTGTGACAACCTTGTGATTTAGCTTACGGTTATGTACCTACATAAATAGGTACATATCTATAAGATATAAGTACGTTATGCATGTACATAATATGATATTATATGTTCTGGAAGAATAAATATAAAAGCTAATAAAACCCCTTTTAATAAATTGGTTTATCAGTCAAAGTACAGCAATTCGACAAAATTTGTTGCATTCTTGAATCATTATTTTACCTATAATGATATAAAAATAACAAGGATTTCGTCTAGATCAGTTGAATTAGATTTTATACTTAACACTGTTCAGGGTTTATAGAAGTTGTTAAACATCGCTTGCTTTCAATATCCTCTCCTCTCTCCTACATCAGTTACTTTTTTGTTATAGTTATATAATTATAGTACCTACTAATAACTCTTGATATTTTAATTTATACCTATGTTACTCTAAGCACTGACTGGAAAGATATTATGACAGTTTATTTATAAGCCACAAATTATTGCTTTAGGTATACTTTTTATACAAATTATTGAACGTTTGTTCATTATTGTTATAATATTATGCGTAAACTGTACATGTTAAATACTTACATGTACAAACTTAGAACATTATAAACAGAGCACATTAGTCACATAGATCATCAAAAAAATTGCATTCTTTGAACAGCGCAAAATTCTCGTGGAATAAGTTCAGTGGAATAAAATATCACGCACATGCGACTTGTGGTTTTATTTGTATATTTATCCTCATCCTCAGAGTCTTTTCCCAACTGCGCTAAAGTCGGCATTGCTTGCCCTTATTCCTTACCCGATAAGACTTTCCCTCACTCCCTGGCTGACGATGAGCGGATGAGCCATCTATCGGCTGTGTAGGGTAATATAAGTAGTGGACCTAAAACTGATCCTTGAGGCACACCAGACACCACAATCACACTGGACACAACACTACACTACATGTTTTTTTCCTAATAGCGTTTAGGTATAGCAGTTTTGTCTAGCCCACTTATGAAGTTAAACTAATTGATATACCTAATAATACTTAAATGGTAGATAGGTATATAAACCTATTATAAAGAGGAAAGATTTATATTCTTGTGTGTAACGAATTCATTCAAAAACTACTGGACCGATTTCAAAAATTCTTTCACCATTAGAAAGCTAAGTACATTATCAGCTACCAACATAGTCTATACAGAGTGGAAGATTTTGATCTTACCGGGGGGGAAAGTACTCTAAATACTGGAGATTGCGAATTTCACTCAAAGGAAGCATTCCTTCATTCTTAAAAACTGCATTCAAAGTTTTTCGAAAATTTGTTTGCCACATCCGGTAATCGAACCGACTAAAATCTGAAAAAATAACATGTTGTATTTTTATGGCATCAATCGTTAGTGGAAATCATAAGGATCAAATCTCTATAACAAACATTGTAGATTAAAAATTTAAGGAAGTTCATAAAATCTTAACTTATAAATTCAATTCCAAAACAGACATAGCACTTTTACTCAGGAGCCATCAGATACCTTATCAACAAGTAATTTATTTTTGATGGACTTAGAGCCCGTGAAGTGAACGCCAGATCTTCATTATTTTATAAAAGCTGAAAGTTTGTAAACGCATGCTCCCAACACAGGTAAGAACGATGGCCAATTATAAAGCAGGATCATACTGGCTTTGGCAGATATTATTATGATATTACCTATCTCTATTTTTTTTAATATTTAACTTTTATTTTTCTTTTTTCTCGAGTAATCATGAGCAGATTCTCCCTCTGCTGCCTTCTTATCCTTAAATTTTAGGACACGCTGAATGAAAATCAAACATAAACTAAAACACATAATTTTTCGAACAGTAACCGGCGCGGTCGCAGGTTGATTCTTTGATTCCTTAAGAAAATCAAACCGCCCCCCTCCCCCCTTCGTACTCGAACTATGACGGACTTCAATCGACTAAAATTAAGAGTCTCTGTGGCGTGGTGGTAGTGAATTTGACTGCTATAGGAGGTACGGGTTTGATTCTCGCATAATGCAAATATTTGTATACATGAATCTATCTATTTGCATTGGTCTGGTGTTTCTATGCCTGGGAGAGCATGTTGTCATTCGAACATCTATGGCATTAATCCCAAGCCGATAGGGGTGGTTATATGACTCAAACCAGCTATAATTGCACAGCGTCTCGGGTTGGGTCATTACACATTACACATTGAGTGAGACAACTTCCAAGCCCAGGGCCGCACAAGGATCTGCTTCGGTGTTTTCCACGCCGTGGATTCAGTCAGTGTTTGCAGCCCCGTGTCCTCGCTTGCATCACAGTGATTACACTCATGCGTGGCTCCTTCTGGATCTGACGTAGGTGACTCCCGAAGCACACGTGTCCGGTGTCAGCCGGTACGAGAGGTACCCGTGAGGCCTATCTAGCCAGTCCTCCATGATGTGCCTTGCGCTTGTTGTAACTGTTGTAACTTCGAATCCTCCACCACGTCCAGGTGGAGCTGGGACTTCACGGCCTCGATTTCTCGAGGCTTGGGTTCAAGTCCTCGCTCTCGCACCGGCCTTTGGTACCTGTATTACACCGAGAAGGCTCTCGCCTCCAGGTACCATAGTAGGGTTCCGCCAAGGAGACCTCATCATCATCATCGACTCACCAACATCATCATCCTCATCCTCATCATCATCCAAATAAGATATAATAATAAAATATCAAATGAAGACATGACTCAAAGGTCTTTGCAAGCAAGCCAAAAACATTCCAAAATAAAAAATCATGACTAGTGTTGCCGCTCGATAGTCGACTATTGATAGACTATCAATAGTCGACTATCGATAGTACATTGGGTATTGAAAAATGATACTATCGATACTATCGATAGTGTTACTGTGTCGATAGTATTTATACTTACGGCGCTATGGATACAATCGATAGTATCGACAATATCGATACTATCGATAGGCCTATCGATATTATAGATGATTTTCGAGGTCAACTATCGATAGTCAAACTATCGATAGTTCGGCAACACTGATCATGCATGCATGAGCATGATCAGTCAGGCTTGCTGTCAGCTGTCAGTGCTGTCACTACATCTGTCATTCTACGTTTTGTTATGGTTTTGTTTGAAATGTTTGACGTTTTAACTTTTGCTTGCTTTGCAACTTTGCACAGTTTTTGAAGTCAAACAAAGTTGATCGTGACGTGGGTACCTACCTATTGACAATTCTTCGATAAATAGCATATTGTATTTCACCACAATAACAAAATTATTGCAATTTGTTAAACCAGTTCGTTATCATAACAAATTGTATAACCAAACATAACCTTAAATTTTCACGTTTTGAAGGCATGAAACGATGAATTCTCAAGTAATAAAATGCCACAAATGCCGTCAGATATTACTAGAGAATAAGTGTGTTATCGATAATACCACAACATGCGACCCCAAGGCCTGTGAAAGTTATGACGTAAAGAAATTTATTTATATCATTGAAGAACTTGCACCTACATGGATAAAAGAAAAAGTTGAAGAAGAACAATGGACCAAAGGCAAACTGCATTGTGAAAAGTGCAAAAACCGAATTGGATCATTCGATTATGTTTCAGGCAGGAAATGTGACTGTGGAGCATCAGTTTTACCACCAATACACTTAGTGACAAGTCAAGTAGACAGACCAATACAAGTAAACATCACATGATAAATACCTAATTGTGATAAGTAGAAATAAAATACACATTTGTTACGATTTTTTTATTTTATAAAATAAATATAATCTATTCAACTAACATTTCAATTGCTGATGTTTTATTGATTTCGTCATCTCTGCACTTTGCTGCCTGTAATTCCCGTCGAATCTGAAAAATAATAATGTTTAATAAATAAAAAATAAAATAATTAGAACCCTTCACACAATAATTACTGAAAATCCATACCTCATTGGTGATTGTAGGATGGTACTGCTTTCTTAACAATTCAAGTAAAGCATCTCTTTGTTCTGTTGATATATCAGCTTTGTAGCGTTGGATAAATGTTAGCAATGACTGATGCCACAAGACCGGCAACATCCGATGATCACTTTGGAACCTATGCAAATATAACAATCAATCAACAATATTGAACCAGCACTTGCTTGGGCTTCTGAGAAGGTATTACACAGATGAAGAAAAACCAAATTACAGTTATTAAAACTGTATTTTAACCAAAAATGTGTTACATGGCATCTTCATGTTATCATTTTCTAGTAGATACTACTAATTGTTAAATGATAAGCTCCAAATTTTTATGCACACACAAAAAACGGACTAATTTCAGGGATCTTGCTTATAGCGTTAAGTGCTCTAATGTCCAATCACAAACAGCTGGCTACTCGCAATTACCATTGTTAGCACTAACAGCATGCTCTATGTAGCTGCCCTTAGTATATGACTCTAGATATTATAGTGCCTTACCTGATAAAGTGAAACACAACTGAATCCACAACTCTGTATGGTAAAGCATACTTTTTATCAAAAAGTATTCTTAGAAATATAGAGTTAGCTCCTGTGTAGTCCATTTCAGCTATCTTTAACATGGCAGCACTAGAATGCAGTACAGGCACTGAATTGCGGGCTAGTACAGAACCAACTATAATGGCTTCACGTAAAGTGCAATCTCCAGCCTGCAAAAATATTTAAAATTACTACTGAATAGAGTACAAATAAATGCATTTATTATATACTAGCTTTTGCCCGCGGCTCCGCCCGCGTGGATGTCGGTTATCGCGACCAAACATAGCCTATGTCCTTCCTCAAGGTCTAATCTACCCCTATACCAAATTTCATCAAAATCGGTTCAGCGGTTTAGTCGTAAAAGCGAGACAGACAGACAGACAGACAGACAGACAGACAGACAGAGTTACTTTCGCATTTATAATATTAGTAGGGATTATATTATATTTATATAACAAAAAAAAATTATTATAACAAAAAAAAGTTTCAAAATACCTCCAACAGTGGCAATAATATACCCTTCATAAAAGCACCAGGCTTGAAGAGTGCTTTCCTAAGGGCTTGGTACAAGTGAAAATTAAGGCGTTTATATTCTGAAAGGTCATCTCTGATACGAGGGAGTAGTACTAAATTGTAAAACCTCTGAGCCATCTTTTCCTTTAAATTGGATGCAAAAATCCTGGTTGCCTGCAAAAATAATTCAATTATTGTAAATTATATATTTTCCACTGTTTCCTAGTTAGTTTGTCCGTTATTAACTATTTGGAGTGCTACCTGGTACATGGCAGCTGCAGACCATGTGGTAGGTTCTGTGATGTATAATATCTGTTCCCAGTTCTGTAAATGTGGCACCATTTTGAAAGCTTTGGGCAGTTTACCTGACCTATACTTTTTTAAGACGTCTCTGACACCTTCGTACATTGTTTTGATCCTGAAATAGAAAAATAGTGGGTATTTGTACACTGGTGATGATTTACTTATTTTACAAAATTTCCCACTTTGGACAGTGCCATGAGCATTAAAAATTTATATTATAAAATTGTAACATAAAGGTATCAAGAGAATGAAGCATTGCTATTGGCAGACTGGCTACTGTGAACATGTGGGTATGTAAAGCTTACCAATCGCAATGCTTCATTCTCTCGATCTGTTTGTGTAATGAATTTAAATATTTTTTTCATGCTCATGGCAGTGAATTTTAAGATGGGCTAATTTACTCTACTAATTTTAAGTTTTCTGTTCTTGTGATTGCAGCCTGATTTTTTGTTTAGGTTTGATTATAATCAAAATGTATTTTATTATTCGTACCTATACTATATTTTTGTTCTAAATAAAATTCCTGAATATTACAAGTCCCTACCTTGGATCTATATTCTGCAATTTTAAGGTTTCTACATCTGAAAATTGAGTTTGTAATTCAGTGTGTTTATCTGTAATTTTTTCTTGAATAATATCAGCTAATGTGCGTGTCCTCTCTGGTTTTGCTGACATGAACATCCTAAGGGCTGCCTCGTCATCTTCATTTATTTCTACATTGTCGTAAAATGTATCTGGTTCCAAGTCATCATTATCAGATCCTGCATCTTCTTCATCAGAACCTACAAAAATGTATGTATCTATCAATATGAACATAATTTTAATTACACATACATTACTGATTACGTAAATATCTATACAAGTAAATAAAAAAGAAGTGTCTGTTTGTATTGTAAAAAAAAAAAACAGATTTGTAATGAATGAATACATAACATGAATTTATACACAGTACTTAGATAACAAAAATATCTTCCTCTATAAATGGGCTACTCAATACAAAAACAACTTTTCAGTTCCAACGAGTAAATCCTGAGATTAGTATGCAACCAAATAACCAAGCTCTTCAGGTTTATGCTACTAGTAGGTATAGAAAAGGAGCCAGAATTGGAACATACAAAGTTGTGTGTTATTATAACAAATTGTTTGTATAGAGAGGCCTAAATTACCTTTGAATGTAGGGGGCAAGCTCATATGTTTAGCTGGAGATGGCCCTTCTTCATCTTCACCGAGTTCAGCTTGCTGCCTTCTAGCAGCCTTGAGAATTTTTTTGGACAAATTTGCATTTACAAACTGAAATAAATAATAATGAATGTATTACACTCACATTTTACCATTAGTGTTCAGTGTTATTTTAGTTTTAAACCTTATATGACCTTCCACCAATCAACATTTTTTTATTTGAGGGACATCACTTAATTCTTTTTATAGAATACTAGTACCAAAATTACTCATATACCCGCTAACACCTCCAGCTAAGCTGAATACCTTATATTAGGAGTGGGTTGATGTTGGTAGAGTAATGGCCAGGATTTGAACCCAGGACCTGTCGATCATAAAGCTGACTCCTTTTACTCATAAACTTTTTTTACTGCATAGTTTACAGTATTACCTACTTAATAATAAATCAATTAGCAGAGCGAAATAATTACAGAACCTATACCATATTGGTAGGTTATGATTAAAATAAGTTATTACAGCCGAGTTCTACAATTTGTGTTACTATCAAGCACTATCGAATATCACAACAAAATCGTAATTTATATTTCGATGCCAACATACCTCTTCATCATCATCATGCCTATTCCTTTCCTTGGTACGACTCTTATTTTTTACGGTATTTACTGCCTCTATTTGATCAGCTAAGGCCGGATTCTTCCCTACTTGCGAAGGCTTCATTTTCTTGACTTTGCCCATGGTGACTATACACGAAATTAATACAATTCTTGAAATATAAATGAAATGATCTTCACTGGCGAATGCTGGCGAATCAACAAAATAAAACACGTGAAGAACCTACTTTGCATACTGACAGCTGTGACAGTGACAGACTCAATCACAGAGTAAGTAATATACTACCTCAATATTAATCTTTTTTTTTTTTTTTTTAATTTGTTCCTTTTTTTTTTTTTTTTTTTTTAATTTGTTCCTTTCGGAGCAGGCTAAGGTTCTATGACCATGCTGCCTTGTCATCAGTTATATTTATTTTTATTTGGATGATGATGAGGATGATGATGATGATAATGGTGAGTTGATGATGATGATGATGACGATGATGATGATTGCTGCTTCAGTAAAGTGGTGGAAACTTTACTAAAGGCTTATTACGGAGATTTGAAACCAACACGAGAAATCACAATCCACTGTAATATTTCACTTTCCTACTCTTGTGCGCGTTTTCTAAGACGTTATGTCTAAAATTCCACCATATTTACACATAATAACTCGAACTCACATCAATTTCGGAAAATAAAATAACACCGCGATTTATCATTCTACGCGTTCGCGCCAAAACTCCTTTAATTTGTTCCTTTCGGAACAGGCTAAGGTTCTATGACCATGCTGCCTTGTCATCAGTTATACTTATTTTTATTTGGATGATGATGAGGATGATGATGATGATAATGGTGAGTTGATGATGATGATGATGACGATGATGATGATTGCTGCTTCAGTAAAGTGGTGGAAACTTTACTAAAGGCTTCTTACGGAGATTTGAAACCAACACGAGAAATCACAATCCACTGTAATATTTCACTTTCCTACTCTTGTGCGCGTTTTCTAAGACGTTATGTCTAAAATTCCACCATATTTACACATAATAACTCGAACTCACATCAATTTCGGAAAATAAAATAACACCGCGATTTATCATTCTACGCGTTCGCGCCAAAACTCTCAATATTAATCTATGGACAGACTGTCAGTGTTTACAGTGTTGCCATTTCGTGGACCCTTTAATAAAGGTGCGTCTAGAGCTCATGTTTTTTTGCAACATTTTCACACAAAACACATTATACATGGTTATGGTTTATCACAGCATTTTTTATTTTATTTGGCACTTTAGAGAAATAAAACTTTTTCTAAGGTCCTTGTTGTTATTGTAAATGTTTGCCGACAACTTCGGCATAGCCTGCCACACCAAAAAATTGAAATTGTTTGGCACCTTATAGAGAAAGTATTATTTCTCTAAAGTACAATGTCTGTATACAGCAGTCTAATCAATATTTTATCAAAATCAAATAAATAGATGGCCTATAGCAGGGATGGCGAGCCTATTTCACGCAGCACAATTTTTTGGGCACGCCACCACGAAGTAGGTATTTAGATGCGCCCTTGCAATATCGCTAGAAAATGAACGAACGGACGGACATTTTTTCAGCCCTAAATAATCCCTAAATAATCTTGGGATAAATTCCATATGGCCATATCAAATGTGAAATAATCGAACATCAGGACAGCCAGCAGAAAAGATTTTAAAGAAAAACTTAAATATCTGTTCAGTAGTTTAGGCTTGGAAACAGACAAACTTAAACGACTTAACTTAGCAAACAGAGTAACTGCCGCATTTATAGGACTGCAGTGTGTTTTAAAAATTTTAACTTCGGGCAGGGTGGGGCAATTGCAACACGCACATAAGTACCTACTTGATATTAAAATTTAAATATGTATAAGTACATTTTATGCATTTGATTTTAAAATATTAAGCCTTGCCTTACTACTGCCAGTGGCGACGCCGTTGACCTTTTGGCTAATCAGCCCTTCTGTATGGGTCATTTCAACCATTTCCCATATTTAAAGACTACCCTAAATGTGCGTATGACAACCGGGACCGATATGCTCTATTTCATCTATGGATATGCTCTCCGAGCATGGTCATACCCAAACCAATGCATATAGACATAATATATTTATATGAATAATATAATATTTATATTCATGCATACAAATATTTTCACTGAGCAGGAATCGAACCCGCGCCAGCTGCTTCGCAGTGCATTCGACTGCCACCACGCCTCAGAGGTTGTCAAATATCATGACTTACTTCACGCTTAAAATAGCCATAAGTCGCTATTTATTATAGTATGTAGGTGTAGGTACCTAGGTACTCACGAGGTGCTCGGTCAGGAAACTCCACGGAACACACCCTGGGCAACGGCCAATTTCAAAGCCGTAGAGGACCCAGGGTCAGCCGGGGTGCAGGGAATGGTTTTAATTATTTATTAGATTTATGACTTTATACCACGGTACCTATGAGATTGCAACCCGAGATAACATGGCTTATGAGACCTATTTAAACTTCATATAAAAAAAAATAAGCTGCAATAATACATAAGGCAAAAAAAAAAGTTTCATTGGTTAATACAGGTAAAAAAATCAAAGTTAGTCATTTGTTATGCCAAATACAATTTAATTCAGATATAAAGTTGTCTAACTTACACGCTACACCTAGAAATTGTGTGCTTCAATTCTATCAATAATATCTTTCACGTTTGTGTTAATTAAATCGATTCCGTTTTGGATAGCATCTTTCAAGTTGGATTCAACAACCCTCATTATAATATTGTCAAAGATTCTCACGAAGACGCCGATTACAGGGTTGACCAACCAGTCAGTCAGGATGTTGCCAGTGAAACGAACACGAAGACGTCTGTAAACAAGTAGATACATAAATATTTAAGTGTTGCTAAAAGTACTCAGATACACTGTCCATGAGCGAACATCTCTTGCCATAGGTATTTTTGGTAAGGTAGATCTATTTAACTAATTATTCAATAGGAACCAATTTATAATTACCCGATATCAGTAAGCTGGAATTCTTGAAGATGAACCTCGTCATTGTTGAAGTCAATGAGTATATCGAAGATAATGACGAAACGGTTGAGCGAGCCGATGATACCGCCCGTAGGTCCAATATTCATCACTTTCACCAGGTACTTGTAGATGATCTAGAGTCAGAAATAATTAGTTAGTTTTTGGAGACTTGGAGCTAAGTGCTTAAACAGTTTGGTTACTCTATCACTTAGCTCCAAGTAGTTGGGCTATAGCACAACCACTATGTTTATTCCACAACAAAGAGCTGAAATCTTCTACTAGCATACGTGCGCACACGCTTACCGCAAAACCCGGGATTGTAAAAAAAAGTATCTTTATATATATTGTGGCATATCAAATCAAATAAAAACCTCACCTAAAGAAATAGGTGAAGTGAACAGTTCAAGTTGGATATTTTATCCTGTAGCTAGGATCCAAGAGTTTAATTAACTAGTACCTATTCCCGTAACTCTTGCTAAGCTAAATTGAGTTAGGAATGGGTTCCCATTGTCACTCCGAATCCGAGTCCTTAACCACTAAGCTACAGATGCTTTAAATCACTAACGTCATGCCTAGGAGTTGTTAGACAACGTTTACTTACCTCGAGATCGGTGAACTGGAGCTGCACACGAACGCGTAGCATTTTTGCGAAGTAAGACACCCGCTGGTCACCGGAGCGACCTACGTTAACCAAGCCAGTCATATAGCCATCAGTGAGCCTCAGCCAGGCGCTGTATGTTATCAGAACAGGTCTCTGTAATGAGATAGATCTATTATTAGGTATAAAACTTTAATAGAGTTTGGTCTTTCTTAGCATCTACAAAATACACTGATTTAGGAAAATGTGTTTGCTGTTTTGCCTTCCTTTAGTTTAAGATTAGTTATTCTTCTTCCTCCTAGCGTTAAGTCCCAGTCGCATCCGAAGCTTCAGCTCGAAGTCTGGGGTCCACTTTACCAGTCTTAACTACAGATTTGGCTAGACCTCTATATTTTCCGTGAAGCGATTGCCATCTGACCTCCACAACCCAATGTTAACATTATAGGCGATATCGAAGCTTCGCAGTTAGACCATTGTTTTCTATTTGGACTTTTTAGGGCACCAACTACCCGTAACGACTGCCATAGATGTTCTTATGGCAACCGGGACAGACAGCTTAACGTGCTCTCCGAGGCACGACCACAACAATGCAAATACCCATATTTAATGCACCCAAATATTTGCACTGAGCGGAGATCGAACCCGCGCCTCCTGCGTAGCGGTCGCGTTCACTACCGCTACGCCACAGAGGCTGTCAATGTAATTACGGCTATAAAATATTTTGAATCGATATCCATACTTCCATACTAATATCCATCCATACTAATATTATAAATGCGAAAGTAACTCTGTCTGTCTGTCTGTTACGGTTTCACGCCTAAACCACTGAACCGATGTTGATGAAATTTGGTATAGGGGTAGATTAGACCTTGAGAAAGGACATAGGCTATGTTTGGTCACGGTAACCGACATCCACGCAAGCGGAACCGCGGGCAAAAGCTAGTGAATAATAAATTAAATAGCTACTGACCACTTCAAAACCTTCTTCCGCATCAGGCAACGGCATGGGGTCAAGTCCCTGCGCCTGGATGAAGGGCACAATCATGGCAATAGTATCGTCGACATAGTCGTTCACGGTGGCAGTATATCCCAGTCCATCCCAGTGACGGCTGGAATTAAAAAGATTATTTTCAGTGCTTTCAGTTAACAACTCATCAGATATGAAAAGTAATTTAAATGGTATGTTTCATGTATAACTTTAGGGAAACGAAAGTGCCAAAACATCATACTTGGAAAGTGTTGCCAGCAAATTAAATAGATTGAATAGTGGCAGGTTGTAAGGTTTTAGTGGGCTATTCACTACTAGCCTAGCCTAGCACTTAGTTTATATAACTGTACTTCACATTTGTAAAGTAATCATTTTATAAACTACATGTGTAGCCTGGATCATAAACTCATTGCCTACCTAAGTACCTATAGGTACTATTATTTATAAGTTTATCGTCCTGTAACTATCTAGAGTAGAGGTCAAATTAAGAATAAGAAGATACGAAAGATTGGTGCTTACCTACTTACCTATTTTGTTTTGCGAAGGTCGCCAGATAGTATAGGTACTTATATAGGTAAATATATAGGTAAGTACCTACCAATGTATGTTGGTATACCTATACTTAATAACGAAACAGAAGTAGTTAAGTAGTCCCTTAAATTTCATAACCAATGTTATCTAGATCTACCAGTTAACACGATAATGATATTGTAGGTGTACAGGTGTCATAATATATTGTTATCGCGTATGAAATGCGTATTAAATCAAATCAATAATTACGGCTACTTTGAATAGTCCCGGTATCTCTATCGCAATCATGATTGAAACAGAATATCAACATTTTGGATTATAGAAGGCCGACAGTGACATAGCTCTAAGTAAAGTCGGGATGAAATGAAGGCACCTATGATAAGCTGTTTGTTTTATCCTGGGGGCTGTCCATTAATCACGCCGCACGCGATGTTGCCGTGACTGCCAAGCCAAAATCACGTATATTTTTTTATTTATTATTTAGTGCTATAAAACTAAGAATCGTGACAAAAATCGCGACTTACCTATAAGAAAAAATTAATACACGTGATATCTCAAAATTACCCCTCCCTCCCCCCTGGTGATATTTCGTGATTTTTTCCGAACCCATGTTGAGCCTCACGTGAATAATGAACAGCCCCTGGCACTTTTCACATCTAATAAAATTATACCAAGTGAATTGCGAACTAAAACCTACAACCTTCCACCTGACACCACCTGTTATTATCTAATTGAAAAAAATCTAAAGATAATTAGTTGACTAACTGAGCCCTCTCTGATTGCATGAGATCAAGAAAGGCCCATGCCCTCCACAGCGAGATCACCTGTAGAACGATAGGTCGTAAAAGTTTGCCCGAAGTCCTGTGAATTATCTACCTTTCTGTCGGTAACTTAGTGGCTACGATCGAGAGCTCCCGGGATCGAGTCCTCGCCATTACACCCACTCCTAACACGCAATTTTGTTTAGCTGGAGGGGTTAAGGGGAAATACTAGTTTAGCTGGAGGGGTTAAAGGGAAAGACTAGTAATTTTATCTGCATCATTAGGTTGGGTAACCTCACACCCAGGCTATTTGACTAGTTTTCAAAAACATTTTAAATGATTGCTTATTACAGTATAAACATATCACATTAATATTTCTGTAAAAAAACAATGCATTATGTTAAAAAATCAATGCTAAAGTTTAAATTTTCAAAAGTGCGCGAAAACCGCTAGGATATTTAAACATGGCGATGCGTGTGAGTTGTGACGTCACTCTTTTGTAGGTAAGTTGCTTTTATGTCGACTCGCACAAAATTTGTATCCATTTCGAACTTAATCACAAAATATGTCCATAAAACTCGCGATAATCAAGGAAAAAGCAAATAATAACACCGAAACAAACAATAATAGCTCATACAACTGGAGATATTTTGTAGCAATGACGTCACCCGGAGCTCTGACCAATCACGAGCGTTTTTGTCATAGACAATAAATCAACAAAATATAACATTTTTATATTTGAAATTCCCATAAAATACCCATATTTGAGAGTAAATTGTAGTCTCGTAGGTCTTTTAACGTTATTTTCTAATAGGATGACCATAATTTGTGGTATATTTTTAATGTTGTCAAATAGCCTATTGAGACCCGAGACGGCTTGCAGTTTTAGTCGGTTGGGGTTGAAATAACTGCCCCGGTGGCCGACTGGGGTGCTGTCCGAGAGAATTTCTGCCCGAAAAAAAGAGTATGGAAAAAGAGATAGATTAGGTACCGGGTATGCGACTGACATCGGGGGTATTTTGGTATTTAGATTTCAACCGTCAGTGAAGACTGACTTGAGGTCCAAAGTAGATTGGAGAAATGGCAGAAAATCAGTAGAGAACTGGGTATTTATGTTCTCTGATGTCGGCGATCTCTTTAGTTTTACACCCATGGTGCTGGGTGGAGCACCAATTTCCGTTACCTAGGTTAAGCTTATCCAGGCAGATGGGGAAATTTATCGTGCAATAAAGCACAGAACTGACGCTGGTTGGATGAAATGGCGACAGGTCAGAGGCAAGGGGAAAGTTTAAAAGTCCAAAATCAGACCTGCCAGATGTATGATTCTCATGCTTGGCCTTAAAAGTGAAACTGCATGTAGCGGAGATAAGAATGGACAAAATCAGGAATGAGTATATTAGAGGCAGTTTGAAAGTGGCACAATGATTGAAAAATTGAAAAGCTAGAAATTGTCGTGGTATGGATAAGATTTGACATAACTAGTAACTAGGTACTATGAGAAGAGATGAGAGTACCAACCTAATGTTGTAAAAATAATTTAAAATAAGAATGTAGAGGAGTTAAGAAGCAGAGGTAGATCCAAGAAAATATTGACTGAATGGCGTGAAAGAGCATTTTTGAGGAAATGACACCTGACAGGAATTTGAGGAGGAGGACGACATGTTACTAACATCCCTCTATTCCACATTATAAATATCAACTCACCTGTCCACCAATAGTTCAGGATTTTGTATACCCTTTAACAAGTTGACGGTATTGGCTTGCGCCGCAGCCACCAGAACCACTAAAAACAATGCTGTATATTTTTGAGTCATTGTGTTCCAATGGATAATTACTGGCCAACTGAAATTGCGACAGCCGCTTGAATATTTTTATTGCCCTCAAAATCATAATGTGATAAGAGTACAACAACAGATCTATATCTCTTCACACCTAACAAATCAATGTCGATTAAACTTATTTGTAGATAGAGATCATAATTGATGAGTTTTGCGTAAATAATCCTTTTACTTGAGTAACTGTTGACTGCTGATAATATCAATTAAGTATGTTATTGTTCATTGACGTGGGCGGCGTAAAATGTCTGAAATTCTGATTTGGCAAGCCTTTATTTAAGTGACTCGTTGTTTCACACGGTAAGATTATTGTGCCAGTTGGATCCTAACTTTTCTTTCATGCATAGCTATGAACATTTTCACTTTGAAACATTTGTGTGATTATTACCGCTATCCGTTAAGTCTTTCAGAAGTTACCCGATAAGTAACAGGTGTGCGAACGATTATACCTCACAGATACCAAAAATAATATCTATAGTAAACATCTAAACATAAAGAATCCAAACTGCAAAAGTTTAGGATATAAAATACGCTATCGGGCTAGAAAACCAAATCGTGATACACCCTGGGCACAGAAGAGAGACCGCAAGAACGGGCGGATTCGCTATGTCCATAATGTATCATTCATAACAGACCAGTGGAACGTTTGGTTGGTCAGACCAGACCATAAACTGTGACCAAACCGTTACCCTGTCCAATAAGGAACCTCTTTGGGGCTGTGAAGATAACATCTATTTAATATCACCCGAGGCGGTGCAGACGGATTCGATCTTACGCAGACCCATCTGTGATGGATCACTATATTGTTCATGTATTTAGAGGCCCTCGATTCTGCTAAAGCAAAACCACTGAAATACCACACACTGCAAAAAAAAATCATTCAATTTTAGACTTAGTAATGCCATTAAAGTCTAAATTGAATGACATTTTGAAGAGTGAATGAAAAAGAGTAGTAAACTTCCATACTCAAAGAGTAAAACTCTTTTCTTTTAATTTTGGGACTTTAAATCTATAGCAACAAAGTCTAAAATTTATTGCCATTTTTGCAGTCTGTGGTATGATATTGATTTTGCTTTAGCAGAATCGAGGGCCAGGTAGTAGTAATAATAGAGGTAGATAATTTTTGTTATAAATAAAATAATATATATTTTTTGTTTATAATTTATTTTAATGCCACTGCCCATAACCAAAACAACTACCAAAATATAATTAAATACTAAAAATAAATAAGTGCTTACGAATTGTTGCTGATCTGATTAACTAAAATAATAAGTTAAATGAATAATATAGAATAAATATTTCTTATATGCTACATTTTTGAATTCTCATTCACCTTATCGTCCCTTAGCTTACAATCCACTCAAGTTTAAAAATGGCAGGTTTCATATTTTGATGCCATTGGACAGAGCTGCTAATTTCGCGTCTAATCATTAGTCACATGACATAGATTTCAGCCAATTAGAAGCCGTAATTCGCAAAATAGCAACAGCGCGCAATTCAATGGTCTCTCAAAAGGCGACAATTTTTTACGTATCCTCTAAAATTGGTAAAAATTACTTGTGCGCCATACGGTGTTGTAAGCTAAGGGACGTCATGTAGTTGCAATACACTTACAATATACTACCTAACTCTAAGCGCCATATGATGATATGACTACAGTCATATGGCGGCATATTTCAATACAAATATGCTTCAACTATCTTATTATTTGTGCATATATAATTTCTCGAGTAAGCCTGTCATGTCGACTGGTATTTTTAGTTCATTTGTCCTCAGAAATTGCTAAACACAACAAATTAGGTACCAAATATAACAACAAAATGATTTTTACATTTAAATAAACAAAATTATTCTTGTAATTGTCAGAGGACAAGTTTTAAACAACTAATATTTTGTTTCAAGTTTTAGAGAGCTAAGGTGATGGATAACTTGGAATGTATTAAGCTACTTCTGAAGACGACTGTACTTAGTTCTAAATTGACGTACAACCACACAACCACGCAAGTAGTGCAGCTTACTTAAAAACTAAATCCCTGGTTGAGATTTTGTGACAAATGCATGAGTAGTACAGTTAGCAACAATCCGCAAACATAATGTTAATGCACCAGTCGCCCGAAGTAAGCAATTATTTATAAACCATTACCCTAACTACATACTTTTACAACGTTTTTTTTGGATAAGCCTGAAAGTTGCCACAATTGAAAATTGATTGATTTTTCTAATGGTTTTTAGGTTAGGGTACCTTTCATAATATAGGACTATATTAAGATTATTTACTTTTTTGTATATATATTTTAATTTAATTGACTGAAACAATTTTAAATATGTAAATACTATTGAATATTGGACGCCTTGCAAAATCATTGTTTATAACTATTATTATTTGGCATAAGCATGTAACAATGACGAAATGCCCCAAATAATACGATTAGGTAACATCGCTATCTTTACTTTTTAGTTTTATTCAATGAATTTTATGTACCTAAACTACTGGAATGGTTATCCGAAACAAAAAATGGCATATCGCGAAAGACCACAACTCGACCACTATTTGCATCCGTTATACAGATGACATTACAAAAAGGTGAGCTGTCCCTAAACAGTAAGCCTTCCATGAACTCTTAACAGGTAAATAATAAAACGGCTGTGATACTGCCAACCGCATAAATAACTTTGTAACCTCATATAAATACATAGGATTACAAAGTTACATTTGCAGTTGGTAGTATGACAGTCGTTCAATTACTAACATGTTTTAAGAGTTCATGACACGGGCTCAGAAGAGTACATAACTCATTTATCTAGTTTCTGTGTCCCGTTCCAAATTCTTAATTCATTTCACTCTCACCCCCGGAACTGGGACACAATTTTCGTAAACATCTTGTGTGGTATACATAAGTCTTGGTTTATTAGTCTTTATTGCTCCTTACTTTCATTCCCTAAAAGCTATAACAACGTTATCCAACTATGTACTTTGTTCGTTACAGACCAATAGCGTCTTCATCGATTATTATCAAAATGTTTATATTGAGCCCTTGTTTTACACGAGTATTATGTACCTTTAGTAAAAAATATAAATACGCCTAAACTTAAAACTCATCAATGTGATGAGTGAGGTAGACATTTTATTTATATTTATTTTATTTATTCTTTTTGCTGTCATTCCCGAGCATTTTTCTCCTCTGAGCCAACATGTGACCGTACAAGAAGGGGAAAATAGGAATGTACATGAACATGTAAAAGATTAGGAAGTAGTAATAGTTAAATAGTATATTCCATGCGTTTGGCATGGAGATCGTGAGAAGCTCCTTTTCCAAAACCTCGCCAAGAGAGTGGTACATGCACATTAACTCTCCTGTTATTCCAATAGGATACAGTATCAGGAATGTCGAGTATCTGAAACAAGAAATGTACAAGATAAGTATCCACTAACGTAAATGTTTATTTTTAAAATAATTTCCGTGAAGAGAGTAGTCGCTAAACTTCTACACAACACACTGGCGATATTGATGTTTCGTAACTAGTAAGACCAGTTGTCAAACTTTTTAGGTCTTCAATCTTCAACCACCCTGGGAGAGGTGTAGCTCTCTTCCATGCCGTAATGCTTAGGTATGCTTAGGTACTTGTATCACTAGCTGGGCAAACTCCCGCTCGCATACAAACCATTATGGTTTAAGCGAAATTTGTAAAATGTGTGTAATTTATGTATTGAACAATAAAAAAATAAAAAAAAATAAAAAAAAGCACCAGGTGGCGAGAAGCGCAGAAAAAAAAGTAAAGAGGGGTCTCCCGGGTAGTGGACTTCATGGGAACCGAGACCGACGACTGTCAATTGATTGATTTTTAGGGTTCCGTAGCCAAATGGCTAAAAACGGAACCCTTATAGATTCGTCATGTCTGTCCGTCCGTCTGTCTGTCCGTCCGTATGTCACAGCCACTTTTCTCCGAAACTATAAGGCCTATGCTGTTGAAACTTGGTAAGAAGATGTATTCTGTGAACCGCATTAAGAATTTCACACAAAAATAATTTATTCAAATTATTATTAAAATTTATTGTCATCTAGGATAATCTCTTGAATAGTGGCTTCGTTAATTAATTTTCATCCTGTCTCCTTTTTATTGTTTACTATTTCGACCAGTACCTATTAACCAATATGAGCGCTAGATATTAATATAGTTCCTACTGGCGTTTTTTAATATTTAAATGGATTGTTTGACCTCAACAGATTATTTTGATGATTTCAAGGCAACCATATTCTTGTTTCTGTATACAAGACTGGAAATCAGCTTTACATGTGTACCTATAATAAAATTACAACATGTTCTTCATGAAAAATATTAATATAGCTTTGACATCCTAATAGACAATGTGTGTTGCGGGAACGGTATCAGTTTCTGTTGCCTTAAACCAATTCCCGGAAAAAAAATATTCCAGGCTGCATCTGTGCCGAATTTTATCGAAATCCATGCAATTGTTTTTGCGAAAAAGAGTAAGAATTCATCCATCTATCATCACAAACTTTAACATTTATAATACCTAGGATATGATTACGTTGTAATAAGAATTAATTACCTCAAGAAGAGTAAAGTTTGCGGGACACTGTTAAATAGATTGAGGGCGTAGTACGCGTATCTGATGATTTCTGTGATGGACCAGGCAAGGATGCACAGCGGGAGGCCAGGGCTCACGGGGGCTGATTCAGTAGCTAACAGGCAACCGCACACTAGGAACACCCGCGAATACACCTGCGGCAAAACCACGGCGACCCCAGACGGGACCAAGCCGATTATGGCATGCACTACCTGTAAAGAGACACAGTAACACATTAATAATAATTATTTTGAATGAAAATATGCAGATCCGGATTGAGGTTTCATGCCTGGCTTTCATCGCCGTCGATTCAACACTAATATCAAAGCTTTGGTAGCTTAGTGTTAAGGAAGTAGTCTTAGAATCGAGAGATTTCAGGTGCGAATCCTGGCCATTAAACAACCGACGCGACGTGACCGACCAGTCCAACGAGTAATTTAGCTTAGCTGGAGGGGTCAGGGGAAATAACAATAACTTCGTTTAGGTACTAATCCCTACTAATATTATAAATGCGAAAGTAACTCTGTCTGTCTGTCTGTCTGTCTGTCACGCTTTCACGCCTAAACCACTGAACTGATTTTGATGAAATTTGGTATAGGGGTAGATTAGACCTTGAGAACGGACATAGGCTATGTTTGGTCGCGATAACCGACATCCACGCGGGCGGAGCCGCTGGCAAAAGCTAGTATTCCTTAAATAAAAATATATTAAGATTGTGAGATTATGCTGCACTGAGCAACACCAGTACGTCGTACTATTTATTTTATTCTGTGGCACCGGCTGGCGGCTACTAAGCTGTTCACGTACGATCACCGGTCACGCACCTCTAGCTTTTCTAGGTATTAAGTAGTAAGTACATATCACTTGCTTGAAAGTGAACGGAAACATTATAAGGAAAACATACCATACATGCATGCATGTCGGAGAAAATTCTAAAGATTTATCAGTGCAGTAAAGTCACAGAGTAAAGTAAGTATTAGGAGTGAAGTGAACGAAAGATGTGACCTTTCTCATAGTAAGTGAGAATTTCGTCAATGATAGAAATCAAGATTACCTACTTAATCGATGATAGAGTAGGTATACCTTAGAGGATACATTATTATATAGAGCGCGCCTTACAAGTATGAACTGCTATCACGGGTATGAACAGTACCGAGGCTCCTGGCTCAACCTCAACCAGTAGCAAAACAATACCCGTCAAAATGACTTCGCAAATTATATTTAATTGGATATGTTAAATCAAAATTTCATACAACATCGTATATTTGTAGTAATAATGACGCAAAAATAACGCAAAATGACGCCATTTTTTTGTATTTTGGCTTTAGTTTTATCCATGCATATCAAATCGAACAAAAAACTTCATAACAACAAACTACATTAATAAGTGCATCTATTGATATTTTCGGTGATGCATGAAACGTCACTATAGGTGTGCTATACCATCGCAAAGTATCTGCTAACACTCAGCGCCAAAGACCTGAGTGATAGGCGCACTCTATAGCAATGTATACTCTAAGAGGTATACATACATTATATACCGGTAAAATGGGGTGAATAGGAATCGATGGGTGAATAGGAATAAAATGGTTATTAGATATTTTTAAATAATTTCTCTCCCGAATTCCAAGTATCTAACCAGATATTATTGATAACTGCTCATTATTACATTGAACTAATCCGTAATTTCACTTGAAAGAAAATAACTACAGAATTTAGCTGACCATTTTATCGATCGCTATTCACCCCATTTACGGCCGTACTTAAAAGCTTGACAGAGGCACAGAATAAATAATACTGAGGCTAGACTCGTGGCATGTTAGCTACATTTTAGCGCAATAGGTTGATCAGATAATTCCTACGTTTTTATCCATAATTGAATAATGAAGGCTTGAGTCCCTATTCACTTAATGAATTATAGTAGTAAGCCGCACCAAGTCGTTAAAGCCAGATAACAAGCTCTATTCAATGTAACCTTTGAACCTACTCTGTTTAACACATATTATTCACTGACCCGACAGTGTATTTTAATTATTTGCTATGCAAATTAGACGTTTACGGCTAAACATACGTTTTGTATATTTGAATACGAAGGTTTTCTGTTTGTTTCTTTATATTTCAGATTACCAACAATCCGAACTTACATTCTGTTTATTTATTTCACAACACTACAATCGATAACAAATCTTAGAATTTAAACATATATAAAATACCTACTTATATTTTTTTTATTTATGGCACTAGCGATAATCGCATCCTTTAGTTATAGATAACTGATATGTAGGTATAGTTGGTTTAGGATTAAGTGCCATGTAATAACTTCGCCCCGATTAATATTTAATCTGGGGGCACGGCAGTGCCCCCGCCAAGTCGAGCAAAAAAGAGCGGCACGGCCGTAACACTATTTTCTCGAAGCACTTCAGGCCATTTTCGACCCCCTAGAACTTCGTTGTGGATAAACCTAGAAGCCTGAATCTTCGGTTACCAAGTAAGCACTGTAAAAACACTTTATATTTCAAATTTCATTCAATTTGAACCAGTAGTTTAAGAATTATAACTAGTCAAAGTTTGCAAATTTTGCAAATTTTGTCACTCACTGACTGACCGATCATCAAAACTCTAAGACACTTCTAGCAGACGTAGAAGCATCAAATTTAGAAGATAAGTAGTGTTTAGTGTACAACTTAAGGGAAAATTAAAATATTCTTCAATTTCAGCAATTTCACCAACTGCATAAATAACTTTGTAATCTCATATAAATATATGGGATTACAAAGTTACATTTGCAGTGAACGTTTCAGTGTACATGAATCCATCCATACTAATATCAGTCTAACGAAGTATAATAAATGCGAAAGTAACTATCTGAGCGTCTGTTATTTGTTAGTATTACGCTTTCACGCCTAAACTAGTACCTAACTGAATAAACTTGATGATGACGAAAAGTGAAGAAGTGGGAGTGGAAGTGGGAGTGGGAGTGCGACTGGGACTGGGACTGGGACTGGCACTGGCACTGGGACTGGGACTGTCCGACACAGAGAAACCGGAAAGGTAATCTACAAAAAGAACTGAAATCCCATCAAAAACAATACTTGTAAAAAAATGCCAAGCCTCGCCGCCCTCGGTTCTTCTACCGCAAAAGTTGTGAGATCCATGTAATACCAAGTCGGTTAATTTATTCAGTCCCTACTTCAGAGACCTTCTGTCCTAAGTTATTACGTAATAAGCTTTTAAGTTTTGAATATAATAAATTGACTTGGCCATCGCATGAAAACACAATGTATAGCACATTACAATAATTTCATTAAATAAGATTGTTTAGTGCGATGGCCAAGTCAATTTATTACATTTAAAACATAAAAGCTTATTACGTAATAACTTAGGACAGAAGGTCTCTGAAGTAGGGACTGAATAAATTAACCGACTTGGTATTACATGGATCTCACAACTTTTTGCGGTAGAAGAACCGAGGGCGGCGAGGCTTGGCATTTTTTTACAAGTATTGTTTTTGATGGGATATAATATACGTTATTATCAATAAATACTTATCTGTATAAGTTATCATGTGCAAAACAGTTTTTGCACATGGTAACACGTCTCAAGGGTGAATTGATGACACAACTAGGAGTAGTGATATCATCAACTCACCCTCTTGCTGTCAAATAGAGGCATTTCCCATTCAAAATTATATCATCATCACCGCCTTAGCGTTGTTCTCGGTGGCATCCTAATCTCAGCCCAAGGCTCGCTTTCTCTTTCTCTTACTTTTGGTTTGGTTTATTACTGATTTATTACCGTCTGCTCTCTACCCCTGAGGAATGCCTGCACCAGAACCTCGTACCTTGATCAGCAGGTATAGGTATAGGCTTGCAGATGAGGTTAGCTTGGCTCGAAAGGTCTTGTTGGGGTTCCAGTTCCAGACGTCTAATATGAAACCTATAATTAGTATTTAGTAGTACCCGCCAGAAACACTGATGTGTAACTATTTCCGGAATTGAAATGAACATGTATGTAGGTATTATGGGAGACTACAACTACTAGATCTACAGAGAAACGGCTTTTACTGATTAGGTCAGGGTGAAAAATGATAGGCACAGACAGCTGTGCCTATCATTTTTCACCCTGACCTAATCAGTAAAAGCCGTTTTACTATCCATCCTTAGAAATTTTCAACATTTATAATATTAGTACAAAATAGGATAGGATCATTCATTAGATGGACTTTGTATAGTACAAAGTTTATGTTGAATTATTCACAAGTATCTAACGTAACTACCTATGTACATTATAATGTTTGGAACGCGAGAGCGGTACGCGGTAATTAAGCGCTAGTTGACCAGACGTTAATGTTTCTCACTTTTTGGTTCACAGTTAAGTAATGAACTGAGAAGTCTTTCTACACAAAAGCAGGTACCAAGGTACATTACATAATGAACTGCAAATAGTTAAATAAATAAGTTCTTTACTGACATAGTACCTACACTTAAAATTATTTTTCTCAGATAAGTAAGTATACCTACTTATTTACTACTTACCTTTACTTCATATTACAATTATTATTTATATTATGTCATGCAACCAAGCGTGTTTTTCAAGGTACACCTACTGCTACTAGGTCTGTACGTACTTAAGTACAACTCAAGTAACTATTTAGACATAGACTATAAGACGTACCTAGTACCTACTATTACTTATTCTGTGCTTTAAGCATGCGTTAAGTGTAGGTAGGTATATAACTTACCTTGGAGCTCGATTAGTTAGTTTTGACTACCTAACGGTAAGGCCTACGATATACTGCACAAAAACTGATATTTTAAGCAACGATCTGCTTCGCAATCGAAAACCATGTTACCTACTAGGTATTGATGGTATAAATGAGCTTTTGCATCCATTGCGTGGAAATCCCCACTGATACCACCCCATCTGAAGTCGCTATTTTGGACTCGGACCGACTAATAATACCGCATGACGGGTCCAACAAAGTATTTTTGTGACCTGATAGTGGTTGCCTCTTAGGCACCGAACCCCGCACGAAACCGATCCAAATTCCTCTATACAACCGTCTTTGGTGCGACGGTGGAGCCATCTCATATGAGTGGGTTAGTGGTCAGAGCATTCCCCCTGTAAGGGAAAGATCGCGGGTTCGAGTCCCGCCCGAAATCGATTCTCTTTTTCCTTATTTTCTATCGATGCTGTATAGGGCTTTCGTTTTGTCCGTCTGTCAAAATGTTCGAGGCAGGTTGTTGGGCTAGTTGGTGAGATTTAGAACAGAATGTGTGTATGTAATTCAGGCAAAGTTGCAGTAGTAGGTTTTTAGTACCGTAAGGTACTAAAAATTATGTAGGTATTTCATTTCATTTTATTTTACGACTAAGTTTTCATTTCATTAAGAACCTAGTAAAATGAGCAATAAATGCAAACGCAAGTCCGCTAGGTAAGCTATTACCGTTGACTATAAACCATATTTTTAAACACGTGCAGTTTCTACTAGGTAGATATAAAAATATTATATGAAAAATGTAGAAAAACTTGTTTGTCGTGTGAATAATTTTATTAATACCTGTGTGTTTAAGTTTCTTTTGTTCATAAATTGTTATTAGCCAGTAGGTATGTGATGCGTACGTATATTTGCTGTGGTATGTTATACTGATGACGCCCCATTCTTCACCCCGTTGGACCATGAGCTTTCCAAAAAATATCATTTACACATAATTATGTCCTGACAGGAATGAATACAAAAATGATTTTATTAAATTAGCTGCAGTCATTTCAAACAATTCCTTGATTTATTTTTATTTTTTTATATAGGTACCTACCTATTGTAGATAGATATTCGATATAATATATTGACTTTGAACATAGATATAAAACTTTGTTGTCAATATATTATGTTTATCAATATCTATACACACTTCGATATGTGAAGGACCATTTTGTACCTAATTAATTTAAAAATATGTACTAGGTATAGACTTTAACTTATTTGAATTGAATGCCTGTTGTTTTATACATAGTATGTGCCAAAGTTCAATGAATGTAAGTTTATTCATATTAAATATTTTCATTCACAACCTGGTATAAAAAAACTGTCTGGTAAAATAAACTGGCGGTGGACAGTGACAGCCTATAGCAGGGATGATGAACCAATGGCATGTGTGCCAATTATGGCACACAGTGAAATTTTTTGGACACACCACCAGGCAGTAGATATTAGGCAGAGATTCTATCGCAACTTATTTGGTCATCGGAGATACTTCAGATGATTGAATCAAGATATAGGCTTTATTGCTAGGTTGATATATTTAACATAATTATCAATAAATGGTTCTTATCAAATTGAAAAGGTGTACCATTCTTGATAATTATTTACAAACGGTTTCTTCCTGACAACCATTTCTGTCCATTGCTAGTATTTAACAGATAGAGTTCTGTAAATATTCAAAGAGAGGAGAATAATCCACCATCTTCCTCTATCCCCAATTCCTCTAGAGCCTCTAGCTAATTAGAGTGAGACATGGATAAAGTGTAGTAAATAAATAAAACCTAGGCCACTCCTACTACTGCAGATCTTTAGCAAGAAACAACAATTCATGTGACTAAGAAAGTAGGAGAGGTAATGCCACATGCCACTCTGTTACCCAGGGTGACCCACCAAAAGGTTTTATAGCCTAGCACTCCACATCAGATAGGGCTAGTAAATCAACTTAATCACCTAAATAATCTTATTCTATCTGATAGGTAAAAAAATAATGTTTACATGAGTAATAATTATTGCTAAAAATAATATGTATTAATAATAAAATTACCTCAAGCACTGCAGCATTTTGGAATATTATTACAGTCCATTTGATTTCTGTCCAAAAGGTATCTAATGTTCCACGGTTAAGAAAATGTAACAAAGTCTGTAAAAGCATGTATGTCCATCTGCAATAAAACAATAAACTAAATGACCACTACATAATATTATACTGTAGTATCAAAGGTTTTCTTTAGGGTAATTTTATTGAATCTTGTAATTTAAATGCATGAAATAAACTATATTAAAATACTGTTAACTGTTGTATATATTCTGTATATCAAATAAATTATTAAGAAATCTGTATTCCTACATTAAAAAAAGGGACATGTATGTTACATGACATTAAAAATTAGTTCAGAATAATTAATATACTACTATCTAGTTTTAGATAAGAAAACTAATATGAAAGGGGACACATAGATACACCCACTTTCACATTAACAATACACTGTGCAGTATGTATTACAAATATTTTGGTAATACATAATTATTTTTAAGTCTGTTCTAACAGATATTTTCAACATTTCTAACACTAAATTATGGTTCTCTTCAGTATAGAACGTGTAGTGTATTCATTTAGGGTATTTAATACAAGATATCTAACTAAATATAAACAGAATTCATAGCGGTAATTCGATAAAATAAATACTACAGTACTTAGTATATAGCATTTATTGTCATAAAAACTTACCCAACAGTCTGGATACTATTGTATGCTACTAGATAGAATTTTCCGATTGCTGAAGGGCCTGATCTTTTAGTTTTTTTTGCACTTTTTTCAGCCATGGTATGATATTTTTTTTATATTGTATTTCAAAAATGTTCTGAACGGTAATAAATTGTAATAAGTATACGAAATATACCTCCACAACCAACAGAACTTATAGACTTATAGTATTAACAGTTTAATCCTATTAGGACTATTAATTCAAGAAAAATTTACGCACAGCACGCATTCTAAATCTGACGGTTGACTGATTACGTTTTTCCTGCTTACGTCAAAATGTCATAATTGTCTTTGTCATTGTCGCTCTTAGAGTATTGCTTAGAGTCTGAGTATATAAGAGGTGGCATACCTACGAAAAAAAACTGTATACCTAAACTTGGATAAGAACATTAAATGGCGTCTATAATAGAGAAGCCCAGTAAACTGTCGATAACTACTTATCGATATAAAAGAAGCACAGACTAAAAATGTAAGCAAGGGTTTAAACTATTATCTATCTATCTATACTCTATACTATTATATAATTGTAAATGGAAAATGTTTGTCCGCGATGGACGTAAAAACTACTAAAATGGATTTTGATGCAGTTTTTTTTGTTAGAAAGGTCTTGTTTGGATTTAAAATCTTACGTCTGTTTTACTGCAATCGGTTGAGTAGAACCGAAGATAAGAGATCCACGCGGGCGAAAGGCTAGTATTTAGCATATATTTGCTAAATACTGGGTGGCGCAAAAGTACTGGCACTAAAGAAAATACCTTTATTTTTTTTATATGACATTTTCTGTCATTCTGTTGTTGAAAATTGTGTAGTGAACAAATGTAAAATACACTGAAAATAAACATGGACCGTTTTACTCCCCAAGAACGTGGAATAATTGTGTCAATGTTCTTACGGAATAATTCATCAGTGATAAGAACACAACGTGAATTTCGTCGACGATTTCCCCACCGTCCGGCACCGATTGGTCGCACAATTCGACGCTTTGCCACACGCCTTGAAGCAACTGGCTCAACATTGGATAGACCTAAGTCTGGGAGACCAAGAACAGGCCGTTCAGCTGAAAATATCGATGCTGTGCGCGAAGATGTGGAAGAGTGTCCAGAAACATCAACGAGGCGACGTGCCACGCAATTGGGCATTTCCAGACGGACCCTGCAGCGTATTTTGGTGAAAGACTTAAAGATGTTCCCGTATAAAACTCAAATGACTCATCAGCTGCTGCCTGCTGACCACCGAGCTCGTCTAGATTACTGCCAGCGCGTCATAAACCTCAACCTTGAAGAGGATGATTTTCCTTCAAAATTGGTTATGAGTGACGAAGCGCATTTCCATCTCTCAGGGCATGTCAATAAGCAGAATACTCGGTTCTGGGGCACTGATAATCCGCGCATTATTCAAGAAACACCTCTACACCCACTAAAAGTTACTGTATGGTGTGGCATCTGTGTTGACAGAGTGATCGGACCCTATTTTTTCGAAGACGCTGGAGGCAATGCGATAACTGTCACTGGAGAACGCTACAGAACCATGTTACGTGAGTTTTTGATACCCAGTTTGGACGAATTGGGGCTGGAGCACATCTGGTTTCAACAAGACGGCGCTACGGCACACACAGCGCGCGACACTATGGACTTAGTGGGGGACGCTTTTCCAGGCCGAGTTATCTCTCGTTTTGGCGATTTGCCTTGGCCTGCAAGATCACCCGATCTGACCAGTCCAGACTTCTTTCTTTGGGGTTTTTTGAAATCTCGGGTGTATGTGAACAAGCCACAGACTCTCGCAGCTCTAAAAGAAAACATTCGTCAAGAAATAACGAACATATCGCAGGAAATGTTACGGCAAGTTATGCAAAATGTCATAAATAGGGCTCAAATGTGTATCAACTCTGGAGGTCACCATTTAAAAGACATCATCTTTAAATCCTAATGGTACGAAATTTAATGGTACAAATATACATTTAAAAAAACCTAAACCTAGTTTTCTAATTTAGAAAAAATGTTATAGCCGAACCAAATAGGGTCTTTACTTTTGCGCCACCCAGTATAATAGTTTGAACCATGCCGTAAGGCGAAACCGGTTAGGCAACAAAAAATTAAATAATTGTGGAAGAGTACAAGTGCTTTTATTCAATATGTCCTTTATATTACAAAGAAGAACGGGCAGTTCGTTACATAATATTGTAAAACTTTTTACTTAAATCACAATTTTATCGTCTAATTAATACTGTCTAAAAATAATTATTACTGTTATAATAATAAATAAATAAATAAATATTGTAGGACATTCTACACAACGCTATCTAGACCCAAAGTAAGCATAGCTTAACTAGCTTGTGTTATGGGTTCTAGAATGCGGATAAACATACTTAGATACATTTTTTTTTGTAAATACATACATATTATACATGGAAACACTCAGACCAATGCAAATATTCATATTTCATGCACACAAATATTTGCACTGAGCGGGGATCGAACCCGCGCCTCCTGCGTAGCGGCCGCGTTCACTACCGCTACGCCACAGAGGCAGTCAAATAATAAATGTAACATTCAGTAATATATTAAATGGCAAATGTAAAGCTTATTTTTACAACAAATTTTTAACACACTCATAATGTAGCTTCATCATTTAATATCATACTGAAATGTATACAATAAAAAATTAAAAATAAAACTTTAATGAAGGATAATTATGATCTTTATGCACAGAGTATCAAAATAAATTTAAAAATAGTACATTATGGTATGATATGCGTATCATAATCGAGGAACCTATAAAAAACTTTGATAACGTTTCAATATTCAAGTCGCCGACACCATCACGAAATAGAATCCATGATACTTAGCACATGCATTATATTTCATTCAGAACACATAATTCCATCACATACGTTGTAGGTATTTTTTAAATTCAAATTCTTTATTTTTCAAAATAGTGCAACACTGTTACAGCTTTTTGACGTCAAATTCTGCTTAAAACTAAGTTTACCACCGCTTCCTAGGCGCTAGTGGAGAAGAAATGGTGCAACAAACTCCACTGCGGCATTTTTAAGACGTCAGTTTACAAAATGTGGTTTCTTAAGACTAAATATGAACGTATGTACATTTGTCTCGCGTCAAATATATAAAGGAGCGATGTGCCAGACTCTATCGAAACCTTTGGCAATGTCAAGACTAATTGCCAGTAACTCGCCTTACTTGTCCATAGCCTCACCCTAAAGATGGGTAACGTACGCCAGAAGATCACCAGTTGACTGTTTCGGCCTGAAACCATATTGCGGGTCGTTAATTAAAGAGTAGTACTCTAGGTGACGCATGAGCTATGTGTTAACGATTATGTGCTTGAATACCTTGCACAGCACTGAGGTAGATAGATTGTTAATTTCATTAGGGTGCTTGTTGATGCTTGCTGCATGCTGCATGCCTGATGCTTGCTGCATGATAAATGCCTGATGCTTGCTGCATGCTGCATGCCTGATGCTTGCTGCATGCCTGATGCTTGCTGCATGCCTACTACATGCAGGGTTTATGCTTACTTGTTTGCATGCATGGATTATGTTAGCTTTTTTATATAGGATTTGTATGCCAATTTGTTTGAAGATTATGCATGTGAAATGTATGCCAAGTGACGATTCTGCGTGTAAATTTTCTGCGACATGACGGTTCTACTTTTTGATTATTATGCTTTAAAAGTTATGCCAAAAGATGATTCTGACTTACAAAATTATGCGTTATGAAAGTATGACGAATGACTGTATGCCAAACCTTTTTCTGCAAAATGAAGTTTATGCTATGCGTTGTTATGCGAAACAAAATTATGACATAAAAAATTCTGTGAAACGGGGAGGAACCGTTTTATAATACTAATAGAATTATTGACTACTGATATTTACCATACTATGAGCATCAGCTTGAGACAGTGCCATACAAGGACCTGCATTTCTCTCACTTAGTACTTTTTGGGTATTTATAATACCGGCACATCTCTGCAAAAAAGAACATTGTACATGTGACTTAAAGTATTGTGATCGATGGATGTTACTTTCTTATACACTAACATGATATTTGAGTACAATAAAGAGTTATCTATCTTGATATTTATCATATAACATATGCATCACGTTGATACATTGTTAATTGTATCAGATTACAATAATATTGCTTGTCCTATGTAAACGACAACATCTTTGTAATTGTATAATATACTTTTACAACACACCTGCTCATAAAATTGATATTATTTCACCGCAATTAGGCACGTAATGACACCTATTATCAAACTGTGACTTTTTCATTGCTATTATTCGCAAGTGAGTTATAGATTCTTTTTTAAATTTTATGGGTTAAGTTTCTATGTTCTTCAAAAAGTTTCGATACAAAAAAGAACGTGTTTAATAGTACGAATAAATTAATATGCCTATTGTTTGGTCATTTGATGCATTTTCGTATTTAAATAAATAAGACTTGTATAATAAACAAAATTTTCACTCAAATTCAACTTTTTTTGTCTCTAAGTACAGAAAAAAAAAACAGTAAAAAAAGTTGAATTCAAACCTCACTCTTTTAAATATGACCGATCGCCATTGTTAGATGCGCGCGCATAGGAAAACTAATTAATTTGTAGTATTGTTTATTTAGTATGTGTAGTATTATTTTATTCGCAAGTGTGTTGTAAAACGTCGTATGCCACGCGTGAGACCAACTTTACTCCCCTATACCATAATGTACTATTATATGACTTACGGTTAATCGTCGTGAAGGTAGAACATTATCATGCAGCTTCACATAATTCAAAGTGCGATTTGAACACGAATCTTCAAAATGCAGAGAACAAACATAGATAGTTTTGTGTGACTTTAAATTTTCCACCCCTATACTTTCTAACCAAGCATTTCTTATTTTCACAGCCGCCGGCAATCTAAAAATATTAATACATTTTGTACCACCGAGTTATACAGATAATAAAATAAAATAACCGACTGCTGCTGGAAAGATGGGTAGATTTAGTGTAGATATAACTATAATAACTGTATGAGCGAATGCCTACAAACTGCTGTAGCAGTTTGGTAAAGAAAATTTTGTGAATATTATGTATCTATTAATAAATAAATTAATACATACAAAAAAAAGTACATACATATATTACGTGTGTAGAAAATTTGCCTCGTGGGCCAGTCGAATAACAATACGGAGTGGATATTAATTTATGAATATATAAATTACAAAAAAAATATCGATAATCAAAATCGTATCACCGCAACACTAGCGTTTTCCATACAAAGATGTTTTATTGAATTTTAGAAAAATACGACGTAATTATTGATTTAAATTGTGAGTTTTACAAGCTTGTTTGCTTTACAGACAGACAAAACGAACTATTGATGTCGTAGGTCAACAAATAACAATGATATCTCGATGAGAAGAATACGTACTTGTGTAATGTTATTTCTGGCTTATTTCTTGCATAATATGATCCACATCCAACAATTGAGCAGGTAGGCATCTTTGTCACACGTATTTTTTCACACTTAACACACTTCACACCAAAATCACTGGATTACACGTTTATTTGCTAGATAATCGTAGTAAACAATGGTAAACAAGCCTCGAATGACGTAACTATGTACTTGTTGCTTGGAACAAAAGATGGCGATTTGGCGTCAAACTTCAGTCGATTTTATGAATGAAATCGTAGTAGTTATATAAGAGACGAAACTACTACGTAGTAGTTTCGTCTCTGTATACTATATACTCTAAGCTTAGAGTATATAGTATAAGAGACGAAACTACTACGATTTCATTCATAAAATCGACTGAAGTTTGACGCCAAATCGCCATCTTTTGTTCCAAGCAACAAGTACATAGTTACGTCATTCGAGGCTTGTTTACCATTGTTTACTACGATTATCTAGCAAATAAACGTGTAATCCAGTGATTTTGGTGTGAAGTGTGAAAAAATACGTGTGACAAAGATGCCTACCTGCTCAATTGTTGGATGTGGATCATATTATGCAAGAAATAAGCCAGAAATAACATTACATAAGTACGTATTCTTCTCATCGAGATATCATTGTTATTTGTTGACCTACGACATCAATAGTTCGTTTTGTCTGTCTGTAAAGCAAACAAGCTTGTAAAACTCACAATTTAAATCAATAATTACGTCGTATTTTTCTAAAATTCAATAAAACATCTTTGTATGGAAAACGCTAGTGTTGCGGTGATACGATTTTGATTATCGATATTTTTTTTGTAATTTATATATTCATAAATTAATATCCACTCCGTATTGTTATTCGACTGGCCCACGACGCAAATTTTCTACACACGTATATATATGTATGTACTTTTTTTTGTATGTATTAATTTATTTATTAATAGATACATAATATTCACAAAATTTTCTTCACCAAACTGCTACAGCAGTTTGTAGGCATTCGCTCATACAACCTTTTATGTTATTTCTATATAAAGTTCGCATCTTGTTTTAGGCAAATCCGTCAGTACCTTAAGACGAATTGCATTGGAAGGACAAAGAAATAAAGGAATTTTCACCACATCAGGAAAGCATAGAGCGGGACGGCCTAGAAAAGAAGACCCACCCAAGAGAAGACCCACCCCAAAGCTCAGATGAACACTTTTCTGGCGTGGAATATTTGGATGAAAGTTTTTTAGATTCCGATTAGAACACATTCAATTGTACTATTAAATTGTTTTACATTACACTCAGTTCAATCGTTTTATTCTTTTTCTTTTAGGGATTAACGCTAGAACTAGCTTTAATCCGAGACGCATCCGAAGATCTTACCTCGGAGTCTGGGGTCTGCTTTACCAGTCTTACTACGGATTTGACCGAATTTTGTCATTTTTCGTGAAGCAACTGCCATCTGACCTCCACAACCCAATAGCGATATTGGGCGATAATGAAGTATTGCAGCTAGACCAGTTTTTAGACTTTTTTAGGGCTCTAACTACCCGTAATGACTGCCATAAGATGTTCGTATGGCAACCGGGACCGACGGCTTAACGCGCTATCCGAGGCACGACCACGACCAATACAAATATCCATATTTATGCATACAAATTTTATCAAATATACTGACAAACAGAAGTAGTAGGCACATTTTATAAATAGTGTACAAAATCGAAGTATCAAAGCTGTTTTGGTCGTAGTATATAGGGTGGCTACATGCACGATTGTGGCGCCCCTATTAATTTCACGACTTTTTTGCCAAGCTGTATTTAAACATACAATAATTATCATTTTAACGAAATAATAAAATTGTGATTTAAGTAAAAAGTTTTACAATATTATGTAACGAACTGCCCGTTCTTCTTTGTAATATAAAGGACATATTGAATAAAAGCACTTGTACTCTTCCACAATTATTTAATTTTTTGTTGCCTAACCGGTTTCGCCTTACGGCATTCTCATAGGTTTACAATGGTTCAAACTATTATATTTAGCAAATATATGCTAAATACTAGCCTTTCGCCCGCGTGGATCTCTTATCTTCGGTTCTACTCAACCGATTGCAGTAAAACAGACGTAAGATTTTAAATCCAAACAAGACCTTTCTAACAAAAAAAACTGCATCAAAATCCATTTTAGTAGTTTTTACGTCCATCGCGGACAAACATTTTCCATTTATAATTATATAATAGTATAGAGTATAGATAGATAGATAATAGTTTAAACCCTTGCTTACATTTTTAGTCTGTGCTTCTTTTATATCGATAAGTAGTTATCGACAGTTTACTGGGCTTCTCTATTATAGACGCCATTTAATGTTCTTATCCAAGTTTAGGTATACAGTTTTTTTTCGTAGGTATGCCACCTCTTATATACTCTAAGGAGTATTGTCGCTCAACTCAACTGCTGTCATGTCACTCATGTCATTGTCATGTCATTCAGTATTTTTTTTTTTGGAATGATTTTGGCTTGGTTTCAAAGACCTTAGAGCCATGTCTTTATTTTTTGATATTTTAATATCATTAAGTATTTGGATGAGGATGAGGATGATGTTGATGATGATGGTGAGTTGATGACGATGATGATGAAGATGATGATGAAGATGATGATCATTGCTGCCTCAGTTAAGTGGTGGAAACTTTAATAAAGGCTTCTACGGAGATTTGAAACCAACACGAGAAGTCACAATCCACTGTAATATTTCACTTTCCTACTCTTGTGCACGTTTTCCAAGACGTTATGTCCAAAAATCCACCATTTTTACACATAAAAACTCGAACTCACACTAATTTTGGAAAATAAAATAACACCGTGATCGTTCATTCTCGTTTTGGCGGCAAAAACTCCCTGTCATTCAGTAGATATAGAAATCGAAACAGTGTGGCCAGTGGCCAGTATATGTATAGTACTCTGTGAGTGTGGCAATAACATATTTTAGGGTTACCAGACATCCGGAAGTTTCCTGTTATGTCAGGATTTTTTGCCATTTGTCAGGTATGTGACAGGATTATGAAACTTTCAGAAATTTTTAAAGAGTATCATTTCTTTACTTATGTATTTTTAGGACCCCGTTCCGTAAATGAATGGTTATAGGATCACTTCGTTGTCCGTCTGCCTATCCTTTTTTCTCAGGAATGCGTGGTGTAAGTATCAAGTTGAAATTCATAGAATTATATTTTTGTACCGGACAGTCTACGTCAGGCGCACATGAGATTATAATTCAAAGATGGGTCGTGCGATATCTCGTGATGTGAAGTACGTAATTTCAAGTTCCGATGGCGAAACGGAAGATGGACTAACGAAGAGAATAACATTAGTTGAAAAGTTCTGATTTAAATTATCAGTTCACTTAGTTTTTACTCATCATCTACCTGTTTTTATTTAATACAACTGTTGGCCGCGGCTTTGCTTGGGTGGTATTTTAATTCCATTACCGAAAATTTATAGAAAGCTATTCCCAGAATTTAAAGTAGCCTATAAATATGTTATTCCAGACTAATCTATCCCTGGACCAAATTTCAAAGATCTGGTTTTCCCATGAAGTGACTACAAAATGGGGTTCTTCAAGAAGGGCATTAGAAGGTTTCTTCAGGGTTGGCAGCACTAGTGTGACGCCCCTGGTGTTGCATACGTCCATAGGCCACGGTAACTACTTTCCATCAGGTGGGCCGTGTGCTTATCTGCCACCTAAGTGGTATAAAAAAATTGAGTAATGAACGAACGATCCAAACATACAAACATCTTCACAAAATGTCATATTTAAAAATATTGGGAGGAAGTAGGATAGTAGGATCATCATCATCATCATCATAAAGACGTAGTGTACGGTAGTAGGATAGGATATTAGAAATATTTTTCGGTTTTATTATTCAACTAACTGTACTTTAATATATTATAGATAATTTGTTGATTAAATGGATTATTAAGGTACTCCTTTTGAATTATGTCTCTTAGTATACTATAATACATGTATACGACTGGCGTATAGACCCTTAAATGACTAAATAGGGAATTTTAATAACACCCGGCCTTCAAACTGATAAATGATATCATAAGATCAGTCCGATATTATAGATCTTATCGATTCATACTCTTTCTTTTGTTTTTCCTCGACCCCCGCCACGCGGCGCGCACCATGGGGACGGTACAGCTCTCGCGGTCAGACTATACTTAGTATACTTCAGTATTACTATAAGCGGGCTAAGCGGCGTCCCTCGCCATTAAATGCCCTCAAAAGAAAGATACAGCCGTCTATGTAGCAAAATGCCCATGTATTTGTCGGGTATTTAAAAATTTGTATCTGATAACCCTGTGCACTATATTTTTTTTTTTAATTGTTTAACGGCTATAGATATAGGTCCTTACAGAATGTACACATTTCCTAGGCTGGAATAACTCCGGAATTTAGTTAGTATCTGGATTTCATATTCTTAATACCGGCACTTTGCGTCGTAAATCCTAAAAAAAATAGATTGATCAATCAGTAGTCTTCAGTTCAGTAGTCACATAATTTTTCAGCAGGGTAATTCATAATATTTATAGGGTAAATATTTTTTAGAGTTGGGAACACTGTTAAGACAGCTTCTTTTCTTTGCAACGCGTTTTTACGGAAGGTGCGGAATGTATTTTATCTAATTATATAAATCTCCAACTTACCGAAACAGTGCAATTGAGTAACTAGTACTAAATCTATAACTTCTATTTCAGTAATTCGTGGGAAATCCAAGAATCACAATGGTGGCCGCCAAGAAACAGGTATTTAATTTTAGAACACGTGTTTTATCTATTGGACGTAAATCGTGATTATTTGATATACATATTAAAGTAATCCTGTATTCTCAGTCCTAAAATAACAATGATACAAGATAGGCTTGCTAATTTCATAATTTGTAAGGTTGAGAACGTATCAGACATACTTTTTAGGTTATGCCTGGTGTCTTTCTCTTTGCCCTCCTAACAACCTCTTGAAAGTACCCTATGGAGCGGCATAGCAACTACTAAAGACCAGAGATATAGTAATTCGCTCCAATTAGGCACCTATGTTATAAATAACCTTATAATTTTTGTTTCAGAAAAAGACCATTGAGTCTATCAACTCACGCTTGGCGTTGGTTATGAAATCTGGAAAGTACTGCCTGGGATACAAGCAGACTTTGAAGACTCTTCGTCAGGGCAAGGCTAAACTGGTCATCATTGCGAAAAATGCTCCTCCTCTAAGGTGAGACTACTGAGAAGTAGAGTTTCCCAATATTTTGTTAGAAGGGAAGCATATGGAGTCTCAGGACAAAGAAGTATGGATTCTCTTATTGTGTTTCATGAAACAGTCGAGTTAGAATTGATTCAATACTTGCATTGTAGCTTATTTTTGAACCGATGTCAGATGTGCAGGGATGGTAATATTGCTATTCATTATGAAATTGATAACAATTTCATATAAAGTATTCAATACCTAGGTACATAATTCTACACGACTGAATTTCTTGATTCACATGGGAAACCTATGGAGTAGTCTAGACTCATGTGCTGGTCTCCCACAGGTAAGCAGCATATTTTAATACATTAGATTTATTACAGGTTCAAATCAAGTCATTGTATGAATAGAAAATGGGATACTTACACCAGAATTGATGATTAGTGCATGAAAAAGACTTATGCTGTGCTGTAGAATATTTTGCTGAACAATGCAATACAATACCTATATTATTATTATACACTCAGAACATTGTGACAGTATTGACATATCTGACTCATTTTTAGTTAGATATTTGTTCAAGTTATTATTTTAGTAATTAATTGAGATCATAAATGACTATGTGTGATTGTCTACTACCTACCTAAATATAAATATCCACCTGATATTAAGGAAAAACAATTTTGAGTTTTAACCCTTAAAAACAATGCTTAGCTGAAACTCTCTTTCTACGAACAACTGCCAAATAATTTTAATATTTTAAAACACTATTAATGATACATTTACCATAACATACATTATTTTATTCACAGAAAGTCAGAGATTGAATACTATGCACTCCTGGCAAAGACTGGAGTCCATCACTACAGTGGAAACAATATTGAGTTGGGCACAGCTTGCGGAAAATACTACCGAGTATGCACATTAGCCATCACTGACCCTGGTGACTCTGACATCATCACTACACTGCCTGAGGCGCAAGCGTAGATGTATCTAATATATATTAATTAAGCCATATAAGTATTTTATTTAACCCTGTTCAACCGAGAGTGGGTGAAAGATTTGGCAGTTTTTGTCCTCAGTATAAACAAGATTCACCTGAGTACCATTCTAGAATGCTATTGGGCAGAGTTGAAGCAAAAATATTAAAAGGCAAAGAACCTATTTTCCTCAATCACTTCTGACATTTAAAAAACGTGACTGACTGACTTTTTAAGCAGAAATAATTTTGCTTCAACTTTGTGCACTATTATATTATAAATTGTATTGTGCCCCTTCCGTTCCCCTCGCTACTCTTATGATTTTTCAAGGCTACTGTACTGTACCGACAGATTTAGTAGGCCAGGGAAAAATGAAATGAAGTGGCAACAACACCTCACTTGTTCAATGTTTCCTCAGTTGGAGGTCTACTAAGAAGTGTCTCCAGCCCGTGTGCAAACATTACCACGCATGTCAATTGTCACCCTCCACGTCAAGGCAGGTCTTCTTGGGCCTACTCCTACCTGGACCCGGCGAGGGCGCAATTGCCAGGCATTTGTTACCCACATAGCCAGGCGCCAGGTGATTTCCGTAAGACATGACGTACCACAGCTAAAAACGCCTCTGCGTACTGATCTAGTGGGGCCGGAAAAGTTAGATTTATACATCACTAGCTGTAGGAGCTGTTGCCTGCAAACTCTGCCCGCGTTAATCTTGATTCTATGCCCGCATCTTAGGTATAACCCGCGCCACATATCTTGGACCTAAATCGTAAGACATACGAGGCTATGGCGCCCGCGGATAGCCTCGTATTCTATGCTTGGTGAATTTGAGTTCGTCTACCTCAGTAGCATCCCGTGCTATCCCTCAAAAGACACCCAAAGAAATGTGTACTGCGCGTATAGGCCACGTTTTGAGCACTTTTTAGGGCCAAGATACGTGGCGCGGGTTGTTTTGAAAAATACTTATACCTCTCTTTGGGAATGTTCATACGTGTGGTTGCACAAAGTTGCAAAATAGCCAGTAATAGGCCCTGCAGGTGACGCCGCTTGTAACCCTCCGTGATCCCCACACCGAAAGAGGGCCAGATCGAGAGAGATGTGGCCCTGGGTCGACCGGGGTGCGAGGGATATATTCACGATTACCTCACCTCCGGCAACCGACAGCGTGCGTTTTAGTCGGTTCAAGTCCGACATAACCTCCACTGGCTCAGGCAGGGGTATCCGTTTAGCGTGTGTGTTCGCGCAGCGGAATGTTGAATTTAAAGATTTTAATTATGCAGATATTTAGCACATGACGTCGTGTAAATGCTTATGGTAAAAAAAAATTTGTGCATGCAGCCATTGTGGAGAAATTCGCTAAAAACAGATTCCGCTGGGCGAACGTTGTCCTGGCGGAACTTTTTTTTAATTCATGGACTTAGAAGAAAAAAAATGTGTCCAAAAATTAGCGTGTATTTGCGTGTAATTGTGTATGTATGAATAAAATTAAAGAATGCATAAACTTCGGAGAAATTCAAGTTTCCGCCACGCGAACGTTTGGCCATTAGCTTGTTTTCATATAAAACGCTTATATAGAGAGCTGTAGATTTTTACATACGTTGTTTTGAATTTGCTTATATTTGTTTAATAAAAAGATTTAGAAAAAATCGAAGGGTTTAACAGATAAAAATATAAACGTAAAATACGCTTATTAGGTCTTAGTTCGTAAAGTATGCACTTTGGGGTCTAGATTTTTACGTTTATACAAACCTTGTAAGTGTCTGCAACATGTTGCCAAGTATCAATGATGTTCCGCTAGTAATTAAAGAGCAATAGGACAATTTACCATGTATAGACCACTGTTTACAAAGCAGTCAAATATCACGACGTTCTAAAGGAATTGCATAGTAAAATATATTCCAATAATTAGCTTATTGATTCAACTATTCACATGCAAAATTTCATCTCATTATATTCAGTAATTAAAGATAAACAATGAAAATACTGACAAAGCATCGAAACCCTACATAACCCGACCAAGTTCGGATGGCTACAAAAAAGCGGCCGTACCATATATCTAAGTAACGTTCTTAACCTTCCAGTATAGTATTCATTAATATGGTACAGTTGCGTACACAAGCGTTAGGAAAAATAAAACAATAAATTGCATTTCTTGAATGAAAAATATTTTTTTTTAATAACGCCACTATCTACGATAAAAATAAATCTTCAATTAACAAGTAGGTGGGTACTTCTCTAATTAAATATCCGTCTACAATTTATTTCTCGCCACCTGTTACGTAGAAACCCAAAAATTGGCAAAATTTTATCGTTGGGCATTTAGCATGCGTGACTTTGAGGGGCCGGGCAAAGTAAGGTGCGTCGTTTTTAAGGTCGGGCAAGCGAGTAGCGGTTGTTTAGTTAATTCAGTAGTTATTCAGTAATTTTCTATTCAGTAGTTTGTTTTTAACCCGGACAAACATCTACTTTGTTACGATTTTATTATAATATAATGTCTAGTAGGTATAATTTATTATTATGAATTTAAGTAGTACCATAATAGAATTAGAACAATTTCATAGATACTTATTAACTTAGGTTTATGGTTTCTGTTGAATGTATAAGTGTATAGCTCTTAATTTATTGAAAAATCTTACCTTATATCTGTTATCAGCTTCTCACTATCACTCATTCAATATACCTACTACTTATATAATTATGTTAAGCTTTACTGTTACGCTATAACATTATTGTAGTGTTTGTGTCTATGAAATAGATACATACGCTGTCTCACGTACACTTATAGTGGGGATAGCTGTCGTTGAGTCAGTCTACCAAAGAGTATATAACACAGGGGGGCCCCGTTCAACATATAGAAATTCTAGTTATACAAATATGAGGCAAACATGAATTGAACCTTGATTATATCACTTTGTCTCTTTTTTTCCAATATACAGTTGTGTCTGCTAAAAAGAGACAAAAAATTTAAGTTATTGCTCACTTGGGAAAATGAGTATGAGAATTTGACAGCGTGCCGACGGTGCCAACATTTATGAATGATTTGCGCCAACATTATGAATGATTTGCGACAGCCATTGTTGAATTTTTCTAGAATATACTACTACAAGCATAATAGTGATGTACTCCAATAAAAGATTTGACGACGAAACTATTCTTCTTTACAAAAATGTACTCTTTTGAAGAAATACGAATTGACAAAATTGTAATGTCTTCTGTTTTTCCGTATTAGAACTGGGCAATTGTGGTATTGTTAGAAACGTCTTGATCATCCGCTGGTTATAGGCAATATGACGTGTGAATGACTCTCTGAAACTGACTATAATGAAAAACAACTTGAGATATATAGACTGTGTTTGGTATGAAATTAAAGGGCTCAATTAGCACATTAAAAACATGTTACATTATTAGGTGTTGCTTGCACCAAAATAATACAAATAAAAATCAAGTTTCAAACTAAAATCCGACTACTGCAAATCACGCTCTAAGAAGTATTAAGCAAGAAAATATCAAGAATAGCCGTGGTCGTATACCATTTACTCTACTAAAAACAATACATTCTATAGATTCGTGATTTTGCAGTAGTCGGGTTTTAGTTTTAAAGTTATGGTTAGTACACTATAACAGGTAGTATAGAAAGATATCGACAAATGTTACGATAATAGAAGGTAATCCCTAGCATAGTAACCGTCGGCAAACGTTCATTCATAAAAATGGAACGTAGGTAATACACGTTAATTCTGTAGGTATAACCCATCTGCTCTCTTATAAATTTATGGTATATAAGAGGGAAGAGAAGACAGCTAGTACATTAGGGTTGAGCTGAATGGAAATAACCATTCGTTCGTTCATACGATTACACTGCGCCGGGTAGGGACGTGCTAAAGGAAGGTTTGGGAAGGTTCTACAATAATCGACTATCGACTAATCACGTATCGATTAAATGAATTATTTTATCGATACAAATCGATTATTGGTCGTTCCGAATCGATTATTCAATTGATGCCTTTCGAATATCGCAGAAAGCGAATAAAAATTACCGACTAAATATTTATATCTTTATTTGTCTAAAAAGATATTACACAAACAATACTTCACATTCTGATAATATGAAAAATGTTATAAGACATTATACAATTTGTAAAACTAGGTGACAATAGATATTTCATTATTGAATAAGTTTTACTTGTTCCAACGTATGTGGGTACAAAAAGTGGCAATGAAAATATAATACATGATAATAGGATACATAGCATACATAATTTTTTCACATAAAAAATCTGAAATAATTGATATCCGGGATGGGATGTGAACTCGTGACTGTTGGCTAACAAGTTTTACAGGACGGTGGATTAGTGTGGATAGATATCTCAGTATCTATAGATTGGGATTGATCATGGCCATTCGGGACAGGACTTTGAAATTCATAAAACAAATAAGAAAAATAAGTTGTACGTTAGGTTTGAATTTTACAATAGAAAATAGAGACGAAGTTCAGTATTCACTGGTGAAAATACGGACTGAGCCAGCCATAACATAAAACATAAACTCACGCCTTTATCCCCGAAGGGGTAGGCAGAGGTGCTAGCACCCACATTTCGCCGTTTATGTTTAGGTCCCAATGTAATAGGTGGCGAGCCTATTGCCATTAACCGGGCACTTATAAACCTGCGATAAATACACACATAACTTCGAAAAGCATCGAAGTCATTGGTGTGTGCCATGGTAAACCTGGGATCGAACCCGAGACCTCGTCTCAGCAGTCCATTACCCATACCACAAGCACTAGCTTTTAAGATAATTGAGATATACAATTACATCCCAAGTTATCAGCGAACCGCCTAAAGCTCAATTTTAGTTGAAATTATATGTTTTCCCAAGTTACTACAATATAGGGGTTCTTCAGAGTCAGCAGCACGAGTTTAACGCCTCTGGTGTTGCATACGTCCATAGACCGCGGCAACCACTTTCCATCAGGTGCGCACTGTGCTTGTATGCCACATAAGGAGTATAAATTATGTTTTTATAATTTTCATGAATTATAGTGTAAATGGCTTCTTTTAATATTAAAAAAATCCGGCTCGTACCTGGTGCAAAGGCTAGCCATTGGAGGAAATGCGGCCTGCGTAAAGGCATGATTCCGTAGCCGATCGCATACCACAACAGACTGCCGACGCATGCAGCACATACAACGTGCCCATTACTTGTTACACTCCGAGACGGATAAAGGGGACCATTGAGAAGTCGCAATGAATTACGTGCATCTGCTGCGTGCGTCGGCAGTTGTGGTATGCGGTCGGCTACGGAAACATGCCGATATGGGCTCCTTTGCACCAGACACGATACGTGACGGGTTATCTATATGACAAAAGTTTGGCTGGCTATTTGACATTGTTGTATGAAATTAATACATTGAATTAAATGGATATTATCTAATAAAATTATAACCCTTCTTTGGCTTCGCCGTAGTTGGGTAAAAACATATAAAATAAAAATTTATTATTTATATAATGTACATGGATTGATAATAATTCTTGATTTTTTTAATATAACATGTTGTGGAACTATATTTGCATTTACTAGATGATATTGTATCTTAAAGGGAATAAAAGCGAGGATTTTACAAAAAGTGTATCAAAAAGGAAAGTAATTAAACTAGAGTTAAAGATTAAATAAACCTCTCATGAATACTAGATTTAAATGTTCTGTAAAGCAAACAGCATCTTGTTGGAGAGTGAATAAAATGTGCTGAAGTAAACAATCTTTCTACAGGTCCTGATGAACACAAACTAGTGTTAATGTATATATGTAATGCTAAAATGTATTTTGAAGCCTCCAGTATTACTAAATACTTACGTACTATTAAACTACATTTTAAGAATATTATGAAACTACATACATACATACTATACATGGCATGACAATAGTGCCCCGAAAATGGAAAACAAGTGATTCCCCACTCACCCATATTCTGACAAATAAACTTTCATTTCATTTCATTTCAAATACTACTAACCCGGCTATCCCTGATATTTACTTGTTTAATACTTAATAAAACCTGACTACTGAAAAATAACTTTTTTTTTTAAATATTATTTTCGAGCAAGCATTATGTAAGCACATAGAAAAATTAAGTAATACAATGTTGTTTCTCAGATTCCTTAAAATAATTACACATTTTGTTATAAAGCCCGACGACAATGGGTAGCTCCTATGCGGATTTACCGATATAAAGCAGTTTTCTTTATTTGAAAGCTGACGAGATCTCTATGATTCTTGAATGTAATTATGAAGATCTGTTTGAGGAAGGCTCTTCGAGTGTTCTTATGAAACAAACATGTACAAGGTCTACCAGACCAGCGCCTTGCGTCCAAATACGACAACCTGAAATCAATGCAACGTCAAATAATTAGGTGTGCTAATAAATAAATATTGAAAAAACATAACTTATTATAATTATGTTGTTGATATGAAAAGTATTAGGCTAGTCAACAAGTGGTTCTCAAGGCAAACATTTTTCTTAGTCACGAGTCATGATTGAGGAGCAGTGGCAAGGGGTTCATACAATGTGATTCCTACCGGCTTACTCTGTAAAGAATTCCTTAAGAGAAATCCATACAAAATCTCTATTATTCTCTATAGGTATTCTGTAGCGTTTTCCTACAGGCTTTCTTTTGAAAATATTATTCACCTTCTGCCACTGTTGAGGAGTCTGTCGATTGGGAATAGCAGTAAAAGTTGTTGATACCCACTTACCTTTTTTTATTTTAGGCTGACGAGATCGCGATGATTCGTGAATGTAAATTATGAAGATCTGTTAGTGGGACATCAGCTCTTGAGTGTTCTTATAGCACATACATGTATATGGTCTACCAGACCAGCAATGCATTCCACTGTGACATCCTGAAATCATTGCAATATCAAAATATTTAGTGTGCTAATATTAATAGTGCATATTTTGGATAAACATTACTTTTTATGTATTGTCTATGATGAATTTAAAACTACCTCTTGATATTATGAATAGTATCAGGCTAGTCAACAAGTTGCTTTCGATTGGGAATAACAGGTAGATGTAGAGGATAATTGAAAAAAAAAATAAAAGCTTAAGTTTCAAGACAGTAGGTACAGACCATTATTAATATCAATAAAATTTAATATGTGTAGGTAGTCATTCTTGAGGAAAAGGTCTTGACTGACAGACTGGAGTCACTAATTTAAGTGATACTAAAGTCACTTTTTGTGTCATATAACATACATAACATAAACTCACGCCTTTATCCCCGAAGGGGTAGGCAGAGGTGCTAACACCCACATTTCGCCGTTTATGTTTAGGTCCCAATGTAATAGGTGGCGAGCCTATTGCCATTAACCGGGCACTTATAAACCTGCGATATATATGAGATATAGTCATATAGGTACCAAGATATTTTATATTTTGTTGGACAGGGCACCTACATGACTACGCACGATCTTGTGTGTCGATGGTAGTGAGAATATGCATGTCCCCTTTACTTGGACACGGCGGGGGCGTCATTGCCAGACACATGTGTTACCCACATAGCCTGTCAGTTTTCGCAAGACGTGACCGCACTAGCATGCATTTTATCTGCGACGTCACAGAAATACAGGCTGCCCTGTATGCAAGAGATTCCCAGTCACATCCGAAGCTTTCGCCTCGGAGTCTGGGGTTAGTTTTACCAGTCTTAACTGGAGATTTGACTGGACCTCGATATTTTCCGTGAAGCTACTGCCATCCGACCTCCACAACCTAATGACAAAGCATTGCAGCCAGACCATTGTTGTTGTACTTTTTAGGGCTCCAACTACCCTGTAACGACTGCCATACACACAACATACAGCAACACCACGGAGGCTGTCATAATCTCCATGACATTAATTAAAATTCCTCATCTTGGTCTTTAATAGTAAGCTATACAATACATAAACTTAAGACATGCTCACCATTTTGTATCATCAGGGAACTCGGGTAGACTTCTCTATCTGCATACAGTGCAACACTTAGTTTTCCTGATTCAATCCATTCTAGAAGTTCAAATATACCTAAAAAAGGAATAATTTTTAGTGTCGATCATAGTTTGTTCTGTTCACCTTTCTCTTAAAATGATTAGATAAATAGATAATTCTTTATTGTATGCCATTATTATTACAGATTAGTGTACATATGCAGTTACAGTTAAATGCATAATGGGCGGCCACAATATCAAAATATGTATGTATATGAATAAAATGCAACCACTATGCTATAAAGGCATAGTTTTTACCATTCTTTAATTAAAAATATTTATGGATACAATTTACCGGCAATGTAATCCATAGGCTGATGGCCTCCACAGTAAAAAAAATTCAATGATAAGCAAGTATCTTGCTGTGCTGTCACTGAGAAATTATAGTAGTCTAGTCTTTGATCCATGCGTGAGTAGCTGGATTGAAGAGAACATTATACAGTAATCACTGATCAACAAACGAGGCTTTGGTGTAGGCTTACCTCACACGGTTGGAAGGTCAGACAGCCATTACTTTCATAAAAGTCAAGGCTATAAATGTAAAAGCAGGAGAGCAGATCCCGTCTTCCAAAGTGCAAGCGTTGGATACGAACAAGATTGGCACTGGGAAGAAGAAAACGATTCACTAATTCAAAAAACAATAGTATATTACCAGTCTACGGTTAAGATATGGGGTTTGTGTAGTGTTTTTTCCGTAGAAATTATAAACTGCACACGAAAGTTGTTGAAATAGATACCTATCTAATAATAAAACGTAAACATTGATTAAGTAGCACCTCGTGCTATCCTCAAAAGACACCCAGAAACATGTCCTGCGCATATAGAGCACATTTTACTTCTAAGACATAATATGACGCAGTTGAAGTAGGCAAGTAGTATGGCTTTATTTATAGAAACTTTGATAACTTTCTATAAATATAGCCATACTTATAGAAAGTTTGATGCCTACTTCAACTGCTTCAATATCTCAATCAAATTTTAAGTAGAAATTGAGATATTAACGTAATTTGTGAATGGTGGCTAATCTTATTTTCTAATTTTAAATAAATGTTACCTACCTGTGTTTCACAACAAAGCATTTGGTTGTAAAATAATCCCATTGGAATGGACCATGGAAAAACATTCTGATTCTGATTCCAAGGATGACAAATTCATGTTAAAGTTAATATTAATTGAAATCTTTTCAATAAGAAAGAAAAAACATGGAGAATGGAGATAATTATGTAAACGGAAATAAAATTGACATTGACATAGACATAACATTATTTGTCAAACTCACCATTTGACTCTGATTGGTTCATTTATTTAACTACGCCGAGTTGTACCAATCAGAATCGGAATTCGGCGTAGTCAAATGAATTAACCAATCAGAAAAAGTTGGCAAAGCAAATTAGTGTAGTGAAAATGGAAAAATATCTTACTATTTTAAAAATAGTATTTAGTGAATCAATGTGACCAACATTCTGAAAAAGTGATTTCTTGATACGATTTCGTATGTTGGCATTTCGAGGAGCGTCGTGAAATGACACTAATGACAGCAAATTTCCAATGTACTAAGTGTCCCGTGCCTGCAGTCTACGATTGACAGTACACGCGTGCGGACGTGTTCCATATATACCCGTACTATTAAGTGTAGTGGTGAGCCAGTGTCTACGTATTACACTACATTACGGGGACGGAGCATTCTACAAGTGGCGACGAGGTAAAAAGTCAATCTCATTTTGAATAATGAAAAAAAAAAAAAAAAAAAAAAAAAAAGAGGGTAAGTGGCACATTTGAATCATAATTAAATAAAAATAAAGATGGTATGTAGTTAGTAGCACATTAACATCACATTAGCTATTTATTGGTTAATATTTTAAAGATTTGAATCAGAAAATAAATAGCGTAGCATTGAAACGTTTATAAAAATAAAATAAGGAGTGACTAAATGGCGCCAATTTTGCTATTTGATTACATATTTTGTGTTTGAGATTGAGCGAATCAAATCAAATTTATTTGTTGGCGGGAATACGGCACATAAGATTTTATAAGTAACAATGTTTTGTTACTACATAATAATATAGTTATAGTTAGTTATAGTTTGCAACATACGGTGTGCAAATTATTGCCTATATTATGAGTATTATGACGTAGTGGGTATGCGTTATGTAATATATTATTGATGGACTTGTAATCGTTGACAAAGGTTAAATTTTAAATAACATTAAGAATAGCACACGTCAAAACTACTATAATACAAAGTAACAATATTATTATCGCAGACTATGTGTTATTGTGCATTTAATTTATGGTATACGGAACATTTACAGTCTCCAAATTCTACAAAGAATATATTATGAAGGTAAATCTAAATAAAATAAAATGTTATGTATCACTATTTATGTATAAATAATGAAGTGCAAGTGCACAGGTAATTTATTATTGTCTGGGCAGAGTATTATCAAATAATTACCTATCATGGATTATTTTACAATAATATAAAGTTAGTAGTAAAACGGTTTCTGGTCCACTAATGGAAGGGATGGAAAGAGGACTCGTGTCCGCGCTTGGCCTCTTTGGTTCTTGATCCCGAGTCATCGAAGAATAGGGTAGGTACGATAAACCCCTGTTACATTTACTTGTTATATACTGTGTACCTACTGGTTGATATATTACTGTGTAATTACTGTGTACTTACTTGTGTAATAATTGTGTGGTATCGAAAATCTACAGAGAACAATTATGGCTATCATTGGCGTTACAGTAAATGTATGAAAATATTATCCAATAGTACCCACTTCGGGTGTGATATTAGAAGTAACAATTGGTTTATCTAAAATGTATTTGTAAGACTAGCTTTGTGATAATACTATAACTTGATAATATTATTCGTGGTAATTGTGCTATATTCCTTGGCGGTAATACCATATAATGGTTGTGTATGTACCGTGATACCAATGATTATGGGAACTGGATAGATAGCAGAGTGATACCTAGGGTTCTATGTCCTATGTACCTTTTATAGCGGTGGCTATTGATTTGTTTCATTGATATACAAGTACTGACTAAGTATTGACTATACAAGTACTGTACCGCTAAGGCTTTTTGAGATCTGGTTCGACACCAGTCTGTGTGTACAAATGTTATACTGTTGGCTATTAACCTGTATATCTGATATGATGCTCCAGGTCCTTAGTCTAACTTAGGAGACGTCCCGTGAGCCGTTGTTTAGTGACGGCATGGCCGCTTGTGATGGCTGCAGTCTGTGGTTCAATCTTTGGATGTGTAATTCGGCAGACCCCTCGCGCGACCAGGTACGGATCTGAACGTGCCAGAGCCTCTCCGCGCCACTGTGGCGTTACTACGTTGTTGGGGGATAGCTTGTTAGAGCTGCCTTACATTCCGCTATAGTATACTATTGGCTATTTAGTGCACTAGTGCTTTCGGTGAGGAGTCTTATGTTTAAGCACCTCGCCTCCAGTCTGCTAAATTCGGTCGCAGCTGTGTATGGCAACACATTCACATTGGAAATCGGGCTGTTTTGCCCAGTAGTAGGTGGACGTCAGGCCGTGGTCCAGGGAGTGTATGCTTACTCCTGAACCATTTCCTGTTTTGAAGACGTCAGAGTAGACGCGTACCTCTTTATACTGGAGTAGTCCTTCCCCTTAGATTTTGTTATTATACGGTATGTTTTAGCAAAGAAGTATAGTTTGTAGATCCTGTCACACAGGGCGGTTATTAGAGGCTGATGCTCTAAAGCTCGTTTAAGGATGGTGGGGTGCGGACTGTCTTGGTTATTGCCCCCAGAGTCCCAGATGCCATAATCTGATAGCCGAGATAGTAGCTTCCTGTTGAATATACATATAGATCAAGTGGTGTTATGTTAAGCGTTACCCCAATCACGGCGAGTGGAGTGGTTTTCATGCATCTACAGATTGATGAGCAGGCTAGCCTCTGGAAAGACTAGCTTGGAAATCACGGTAGACAACTCCGTTCGAGTCCACCATACCAGTGCTCCATAGGCTAGTATGCCTACAGGCAGTATAGCCACAAGATTATTTGGGTGATATTACTCATCATTCTCTGCTACTCGAAGGGTTGCTGGGGGAGAACTCATATTGAGTTGAGATGTTTTGGAGGCAAAAATATGTAAGTAAAAAACATTGCAGGGTTCGACAACTCACTCAAAATAATAGCCGTACGATTCTATACATGAAGCAAAAATACCAGAGTTATACTTTTGAGTATACTATAGGTAGATATACTTACACCAATATAAATATAACCTTATGTATAACTTGTGGCCGATCTTATTGCTCAAAATGAAATAGGTATTTGTACTATAAACATCTAATTTTACATAAAAAAGAAATTCATTCCTTAAAGTATACAACCTAAGTGCTTGTTTACGTACATTCACAGTGGCTTGACAGTGGGGAGTTTGAGCTTGCAATTGGACAGCAGGAAAAAGAGGGAAGCTTGGGCTTCAATGTTATGGTATAATTATTATCATGTAACCTCGAACTACTTACTATTGCATCAGGGTATTAAAATCAATGGTTGTGTAATTTATTGGCTGGTTTGTTAAGACGCCCCAGGAAACAGAAATGGCTTACCAGCTACCCCTGCTACCATTAGAACTGCAGGATTTAGGGGGCAATAGAGCCTCCATAGGTCAAAGGTGGGAGAGATGGAGGAGGTCCCTATTAATTCTTGGGGTTAGTAATCACAGGCAAATGGGTAGTCAGTAGGATTTCACTTGTCTCAGTGTCGTTGGTTGTGAAGGTGTCGTCTGTTTTTAAGGCAGTCGATGGAGTGGACCTGTTCTTTGGAAAGGCAGATTTTAATCGATGCCTGGATGACTGGTTGCTGGTTAAGATATTCGTGCAGAAGCACCGCCAGCTCTACACTTCTTTAGCGGATTTCCCTTTTACAACGTTTTCTCGCGTTGGGTTACCATGACGAACAGTTATGGATTCCATCAAATTCGAATTGTTCATCGGAATTCCATTAAATTGGAATTGTTCATCGCAATTCCATTAAATTGGAATTGTTCATCGGAATTCCATTAAATTGGAATTGCTCATCGGAATTCCATTAAATTGGAATTGGTCATCGGAATTCCATTAAATTGGAATTGTTCATCGGAATCCCATTAAATTGGGATTGCTCATCGGAATTCCATTAAATTGGAATTGTTCATCGGAATTCCATTAAATTGGAATTGTTCATCGGAATTCCATTAAATTGGAATTGTTCATCGGAATCCCATTAAATTGGGATTGCTCATCGGAATTCCATTAAATTGGAATTGTTCATCGGAATTCCATTAAATTGGAATTGCTCATCGGAATTCCATTAAATTGGAATTGCTCATCGGAATTCCATTAAATTGGAATTGCTCATCGGAATTCCATTAAATTGGAATTGTTCATCGGAATTCCATTAAATTGGAATTGTTCATCGGAATCCCATTAAATTGGGATTGCTCATCGGAATTCCATTAAATTGGAATTGTTCATCGGAATTCCATTAAATTGGAATTGTTCATCGGAATCTGATTAAATTGGAATTGTTCATCGGAATTCCATTAAATTGGAATTGTTCATCGGAATCTGATTAAATTCGGATTGGTCATCGGAATCTGATTAAATTCGGATTGGTCATCGGAATTTCATTGAATTGGAATTGTTCATCGGAATTTCATTAAATTGGAGGTAACTTCGGACTCTTTTTGAGAAGGAAGAGAAGAGAAAGGACTATAAGAATAGAAAGAAATTAAGTACACTTGGAAAAGTAGAAGGAGATGGAAGTAAATACAAAATGAGTCTCCAATACGAACAGACGATCAGATAAGTATATTATGTTCAATATATTGTATTATTTAAGTAATTCTAATCACTGAAGTACTAGATAGATGCACATACAGAAAGCAATTTAAAATGTATGATTGCTGAGTAAAGTTCGTGAAACATATTAAAATAAGGAAGGGATGTAGTGTTTGTGTCTATGAAATAGATACATACGCTGTCTCACGTACACTTATAGTGGGGATAGCTGTCGTTGAGTCAGTCTACGATTGACAGTACACGCGTGCGGACGTGTTCCATATATACCCGTACTATTAAGTGTAGTGGTGAGCCAGTGTCTACGTATTACACTACATTACGGGGACGGAGCATTCTACAATTATTAATACACTTTGTCAATATTATTATTATGGAAAATTGGCGATGCATAGCAAAACAACAGCGCATACGCTCATAGTCCTTGAGTCTTCAGTGAACGAATACGCAGTTTTTACGCACGCACTGGCCGCGGCTTATGAAAACATATTGCGCTCTCTTTTCTTCAAGGATGGAAAAGTACTGTTTCAAGCAGGAAGCGCCGCCTATCGCTCGTTGCGCGCAGCGCGTTATCTATTTTTTCTCTCTAGCTTAATATTTTTGATCAATTCATATCTACTATACTTAGACTATTTAACCAAAGGTAGCCTTAAGCGTACCGCTTCGAACAAAATAATTCTGCATATTTTGGTGGGGTGCACGGGAACACGCTCACATACATAAGTCACTGCCGTACCAGTAGGTACAACGCTAATTATCATATACTGAGACTGACGCAAGTCTCAAGCGCATACTTAAATAAAGTACCTACCGCCTACGTAAATAGTACTTACTAATCTTAGTCAAATACAATTAAAAAAGTAGGTGTAGAAAAAATAAATGATCTATAAATTAAATCGAAATAACAATTGTGTTGTCACCTGTACCAATTCAATACCGGTATTATACTGTAAATTTTAGAATGTTACCTAAATATATTGCACGGCCGCTTTTTTGTAGCCATCCGAACTTGGTCGGGTTATGTAGGGTTTCGATGCTTTGTCAGTATTTTCATTGTTTATCTTTAATTACTGAATATAATGAGATGAAATTTTGCATGTGAATAGTTGAATCAGTAAGCTAATTATTGGAATATATTTTACTATGCAATTCCTTTAGAACGTCGTGATATTTGACTGCTTTGTAAACAGTGGTCTATACATGGTAAATTGTCCTATTGCTCTTTAATTACTAGCGGAACATCATTGATACTTGGCAACATGTTGCAGACACTTACAAGGTTTGTATAAACGTAAAAATCTAGACCCCAAAGTGCATACTTTACGAACTAAGACCTAATAAGCGTATTTTACGTTTATATTTTTATCTGTTAAACCCTTCGATTTTTTCTAAATCTTTTTATTAAACAAATATAAGCAAATTCAAAACAACGTATGTAAAAATCTACAGCTCTCTATATAAGCGTTTTATATGAAAACAAGCTAATGGCCAAACGTTCGCGTGGCGGAAACTTGAATTTCTCCGAAGTTTATGCATTCTTTAATTTTATTCATACATACACAATTACACGCAAATACACGCTAATTTTTGGACACATTTTTTTTCTTCTAAGTCCATGAATTAAAAAAAAGTTCCGCCAGGACAACGTTCGCCCAGCGGAATCTGTTTTTAGCGAATTTCTCCACAATGGCTGCATGCACAAATTTTTTTTTACCATAAGCATTTACACGACGTCATGTGCTAAATATCTGCATAATTAAAATCTTTAAATTCAACAACATTCCGCTGCGCGAACACACCCGTTTAGCACGATATAAAAAAAATAATAGGCCTTCATATCTGATACTACAATAATACAAAGACCAAATGTGTATATCGAGCTTCGAGAAAGAAATAGCCAGAAGGATCCAACTGGGTTGGGCAGCATTTGCCAAATTAGGTCGGGTTTTCTCCTCGCCCCTACCGCAATGCCTCAAAACAAAGGTTTTCGACCAGTGCGTCCTACGCTCCTACCTGTTATGACTTACGGTGCCGAAACGTGGCCACTGAAGGTGGGTTAGTATAGCACGACCTAAAAGTTGCGCAGCGGGCTATGGAGCGAGCTATACTTGGCAACGAGATCATCCGACATAGAACTAGTTACCGACAGCTCGCAGAATAAGCAGGCTGAAGTGGCAGTGGGCTGGCCTGGCCACATCTATCGAAGGACTGATGGCCGTTGGAGCAGACGGGTCTTAGAGTGGAGACCGCGAGAAGGAAAACGTAAGGTGGGACACCCCCAAGCCAGGTGGACTGACGACTTACGAAGGGTGGCTGGGACGGACTGGATGCGGAAGGCGGAGGATCGGCGAACGTGGAACGTGGCGCATATTGGGAGAGGCCTATGTCCAGCACTGGACAGCAATATAGGCGGCTAATTAATTGATTGAACTAGTTGTTGCCGGGGCTCCGCCCGTATGGGATACTACGCTGTTCCCGTGGCCTACAGGAACTCTAAAACAATCTTTCTAACTAAACCAGTTTGGGCTCATCAGTCCATCAGAACATATTTTAGGTCCAAGACATAAATATGTATGTTCCGAGTAATATATGGATTAAATTCTAACCAGAGTAATAGAAAAATAAAAAGAATTAAAAACATTGTACAGTTTATTTGTCATTGTATTTATTTCATCTTGGTTTCGTCTTCGCCTCCATCTGTGAACAAGAATTTGAAAATAGGTATTTATTACTGCTTGGATTTCGCCATGGGTTGTGGAGGTCTGATGCCAGGCGTTTTACGTAAAATATCTTTCAGTCACACGTAATAGGGGTAGCATTTTATGGTACTATTTATCCATTTGTAATGGAATTTGGTACAGAGGAGATATACTAGAGTTTGGGAAAGGTCATATAGGCTGCTTGGTCGCGATAACTGACATCGAGTATCAATAAATTAACTTAAAAAAAGATATATCAATTATTTATTATTTTTTATAAAGAATATTAGTAACCGCAATTACTGATATTCCCTTCCAAAGTCCCAATTTCTCCAGCTAAGCTAAATTTCTTGTGTTAGGAGTGGGTTAACGTTGTCGGTAGTATAATGGCCAGGATTCGAACCCGGGATCTCTCCATCGACAGGTCTATTTCGAAGTCAGGAAAATGAAATGAGAAGAAAGGTACCAATTCAGCAAATTTTTGGCAGGTATATTAGAATAGAACAAATAGATTTCAAGTTATTACATACCATAGGCTTATTGCTCCTGCTTCTTACAGCATAGTTCATATTTAACTGCTGAATTTCAATACTGATCACATACTTCATATGAGAGGTTTAATCTCATCTGATTCCTGAAAGATAAATAAAGCGATTAATTTAACAAATAAACGTACAGCGCGCCGCGACTATACCAATGAAAAATAACAATCCCTTCTATGGATTTATTTTATCCTTTCTAGTTATATTAAATGTATATAATTATGTACAAATCATATAATTGTGTTAGTGCGATGACCTATGGCTTATTTGAAAGCTTTAGTGCCTTACGGTTTTCATCCTACCATGTAGGTACATTTCAGTTCATCTAAGATCCTAACTAAAAGCCACATTTACCAGCACCTTCGGTACTATTCAGCAGTGCAATAACATTTCTGTGTCACAGACACTTGTTAAATATACAACATAGCTCTCAGGATATTCTTATACTAAAGTATGTTATAAAACGCCAGTGATCTTATGATCATGCAGTTAAGTCTTTGATCTTTTGAGTTAAATTTTCAAGCATTTAGTATGCTAAATATTCAAATAGCTTAATACAGAAAAAGCGAATACAGCTTAGGCGGGACTCGAACCCGCGACCTTTCCCTTACAGTGCGAATGCTCTGACCACTACTAAGCCTCATTCACAAAGCTGATCCAAATTTTTCTATACATCCGTCTAACGGCGACGGAGTCCTCCCGCCTTAGCTGTATTTGCGTTTTTCTATCTCGATTTGAGAAGTCTTTGATCTGTTATCTTTTATAATATACATAATTGAACTAAAACGTGACAATAACGTTTATATGCCATGTTTCTTGTAAGTTTGCAGCACAGCAGACACTAGGTGCCTCTTAGTTAATTATATCTTAGTTACTTTTATGTTATACTAACTCCAAATATGCTTTTGGCATACTTTGTATATTTGGCCTACAGATGTTAACTATTAATAAAAATATGTTACCTGTATGTCATTAGTTCTTATAGTATAATATATCTTCAAGGCATGTAGTCAAAATTAAGCGAAGGCATGTTTAAATCTCTGTTGCTGTAGACCAGATACCTTGGTATGTGGTATTACCTAATTCAAATTGTTAACCTTACAATATATTATTGTCATTTAGTATGTTACACATACATTTCCCAGACTTACTTTGGCTGCAATAAAAGTATCATTATTTCTCATAAAAATGAAACTTAAAAATATGGTTACCAGAATACTTTTCTTCTATTTGAAATTTGCTATTTGGCTACCTATCAGTTTTGAGAACCTCTTGGAAACATGATGTCATGCACATCTTGTCTGATAGTGATTCTTTTATTACTTAGCAATGATAGGGCTATTCCTAGCACCTGACTTGTTGTTGCGAAGGAATTCTTTGTACTATTGCTTGGGGTAACCATCCTAGAACTGTTCAAGTTTGAGCACTAAAGAAATTTTGAACTGTTCTTTGAAATGATTCCTCTGTATGACTCATATAATACTTTTGATGTTTCAACTTGAACTTGAATTAACGCTAGGATGAAGAACTTGATTCAAAACAAGAATGTTATGTTATGATCCAATCAGTCTGAGTGTGTGCCAAACCACATTTTAATATTTTTGGTCTATTCTTAAACTTAAGAGCTATAGATGACCATAAGTCAATAGTAAAACAAATCTAGAAAAATAGCCTTGTTGTGTATTTCATCTTACACATCTTAATTTATTCTTGGTTTAATAACATTTACTTTTCAAATACTGATTTGCTTTTGTGGTAGCATATGTACATAAATATTGCAGAACTAATGATTGCTGTAATGTTTGTCATGATTATATTATGTTGATCTATTTATATCTTCTTGTATATTACTGTTACCCTGTATTGCTTTTTTATTTCATTCATCAGAAATTTTCATATTTGTATTCGTTTTAAACTAAGTGCATTACAGAATGCATTGTATTTAATTAAACAAATGGAATTCTATAAATAATTATTTATTTCTCAATAAAATCAAATATTGTCTTAGTAAGTTACCTTACATTATTAGGCTTTGATGTCATATTTTCATTGTACTTTATACAATGAAGCGATAATAAATGATTAATTACATTTGAGCATGCTTGTACTCTTGCTGTTTGATATATCATTTTCTTTATAATTTCTCTGAATACCTAATTATTGTTATCAACTCATAATAAGCTCATAAAATCGTTCTATGAATGGCACCGTGTTGTACTAATGCTGTTTGATATCTCATTTACTTTAGTTATTCTCATACTGCAATTTTCATCAAAATCTCTTTGTGAGTACCCTGCCTAAACTGTATGAAATTAAGTTCTGAATCAACCTATTATGACTTATAAGTGCTGACTTAATTATTTTTAAATAAGTATATGTACCCTCTAAGTTTGTTTTTCTTACACTATTGTTCCTAGGAACAGTAAACAGCGGTTGCAAAAGCGGTTTGCCAGATACAGAAATAAGCATACACATTGGATTTATTCATATTTTTATTGTGAATAGAGTCCTTAAAATCTAAAACATTATGGTACCTACCTATACCATTGATACAAGAAATGAGCCAAAGTAGAAGTTATTACATAAATAAATAATAATTATATTGCTTTCAAATGACTAAGAAGTAGCATGAAATAAACTAATAATCATTGATACTGTAAATTCTGAACTTTTTATGTTTCAGATGTATTTATTATTGCCTCAAAGTTTTATATACCCAATAATATGTTCATTATTGTCACTTCTCAATGGTCTCACTCAGTCATTTAAATAATACATGTATTTTATTCCTTCCAGAATTTCAACTAACAAAAATGTTGCTATGCAAACCGCATTGTATAGTCGTATATCCATTAGCTTCAATAATTTGATCCAGACACTTTATTTTGAATGTGTACCATAAACACGTAAATGATATTCTGTATAGTCAAACAGATCACCAACTGCCTGTAATGCAAACAATAATAATAGACACTTATGACCTTCAAATTATTTACAATTATGTCACTAATAATAATAATTCGCTATAACATCATTCACTTAATACTTGATGCATAATAAATAGTATTTAATGTGTATGTACTTAACAAGTACCTAATTAATCTAATCATATTACTTTAAGCTAATATTGCTTTTCTGAAACTTGCACATGCTAATAATTATGTGGCTTAAACATTTATAGTTTATAGTATAATATTTAAATTGTATTTAGAATACATTCCTAGTATAAGTGCTGGCAAACGCATTGTACTGTACAAGTCAGAAATTTCGGGCATATTGGGTCCATGTCACCAATCAAAACAACCCATAAAGCGACTGCTCAACCAATGACGCGAGCCCTTTGAGCCTGTGACCTATGATTGGTTGGTCGCACCCTGTACTGTCAGCAAAGAGACCTAATAACGCTTTTTATGCATCTTAGTACATCGTCAAGAAGTTTGCCGGTCATTATAGACGAATCTTCAATTTAACTGAGCCCCTAAAGTGATATACTGCATAATAGTAATATTTTAATTTGGTTCAGCTGTTTTCTTGTGTTCAGCACTTCAGTATGTTTCAAAATGTATATAGCTAGAACCTAAGCGGTCGTTTTGTACCTACTATCTATATAGATAAATTTGATTGTCCAGATTGTTCTGTGAACATCTGTTGTAAGTTTAAGGAACTCATATCAAGCTTCGAAGCGCATGACGCATTTTTAACGCTATAAAACAAAAATTAACGACATATACTAATAAGGTGCTAAGTACTAGTACTTACCATAGTTATTGTTATACTGGGGCTGAGGCTGTTGATAGGAATTGTAGGCAGGCTGGGAGTACGAGTCGTACGCGGGAGCCTGGCCGCCGTACGCAGGCTCGCCTCCGCCGTAGCCAGCGTCACCCGCACCGCCGGCGCCGCCGCTAATACAACGTAGAAGTTTGCATTCAGAGTAGATATTGATGGATATATGGTCTAACTACCATGGACGCCCAAGATCGTGCGAAGTGGAGGAGAAAGAGCCGGAAGGCGGACCCTGAGCTCGGAGGTCATCTTGGACACGGATGCGATCAGGAAAATGCGTCTACATGTAGATGGTGATTGATATACTTCCTCACAGGAGGTGTTATGTATGTGTACAAGTGGCCAATCCAACCTCGCCGTCTTGGCATGTGGAGGGCAGATGAAGTGAGAAGGTGAAAGGCCTCAGAATGCAACTAAGAACAATATGTGATTTATAGGTTTTGAACACAACACTTTTAGTGAATGCAGATCTTGTGGACAGGTCATTGCAAAAATGATGCACATAATTAAATGTATCTATCTTAAAAATATTGATAAGTATTACATACTATTAAAATTTAATTATTTAAACAGTTCACATAATCATCCTAGAAAAATAGTATATTCTCAATATAAAAGTTATATTCTTTTGTTCCAAATAGATATGATAACTGCAGCACATTGTTATTAGCGTGTTGATTGTACTAACCTGTAGCCTTCATTTTCATAATTTCCCTGGCCTCCAGTTGAATATCCATACCCGGAGCCATAACTACTGGAATTATATCCTGAACTGGGCTGTACTGGTGCAGGTGTAGAATAGCTGTTGCTTTGATATGCACTGATAAAGAAAACGAAATATTAAATTCTTTGTCACATCTAAAAATAACATTAGAAATTTACAAGGGTTAATCAGAATCTATACTTTCTGCATATATGTATAAGACGGCAATTCCTATCTATAGATAATGTATCATCACATAAAAAAAATATTTAGGGTAATAATGTACCAAATTGTTTATATCTTTACCTGGGTGTATTGTAAGATGACTGCGCATATGGATCTGCTGCAGGTGGCTCATATGGCTGGTACCCCGTATGCCTGTACATTAAAAAAAAACTTTAAGAACAAAGAAATCTAGAATATTTAGAACATTAGGTTATTATAATAATTCAGATCAAAGAAAATCGTCATTTGTGTTTCAGACGGCACATTCCTATCGTATTCTGGGTTCATCATTTAAATGTAAATGTCATTTATAAAACAAAAGTAGAAGACTGTTACATACGCTGGTCCGTAGCCATTTGCAGGTGGTGGTGCATGCGAAGGGGGTATTTGCTGATAGCCGCCTGGTGGAGGTGGCCTTCCACCGCCGCCGCCTCGTGGACCATCGAACCTAAAAAACAAGACACTCAATTAGATAATTTAAGTACAGTAAAGCTCATGTGCGGATAGAATGGCTGGCTGGCAGGCTATTGTCTCTGCCTACTGCATGAGGGCAAATAGTAGATTACCCAACAAGTGAAAAAAAGATGAATTCTTTTCGAGGCACAGAGTTGTATCCCGAGAGGAGCGAAGCTTTCTGCGGTAGAATCCCGAGCGTAGCGAGGGATTCTAGATAGAAAGCTGAGCGTATCGAGGGATACAAGAGCCGAGATGAATTCTTTTTTCACGTGTTAGGTACTCAACTTTTCACCATTGACTACGAGAAAACGATTACTCTGTGATTATGAATTACATTTTGTTATGGATAGTACACAAAACAAGCAGCAAATTATCAGTAATAGCTACCGCTTTAGCGCGAAAAGACTCAGGAGTCTTTTCGCGTTCGAGAATATGAGTTTCATTTTCATCACTAGATGAAGTCATTTTATGATTATGAGACAAACAAACTTTTACAAGGAAAATTACACAGAAAATGGCGGCATTTTTTTTTCTTAATTTAAACTGAGCCGCATTCCATCCAGCCAGTGATTACATTTATGTGGCTTTTAGTACGTTTTTATAGTGAGAGTGTGCAACCTCTTTGCATGTTTCACTAGAATCCGTACATTCGCGCATGTTCCAAATTCAAATTTTTTTATTCACTCGGTGAAACAAAGAGCGTTTTATTCACTGTTTTTGATGAATCACGGGCCCTTTTTCGAGTGTCAATGGTGAAAAGGTGTAATATTTACTCCAGTGTACCCACGCAGTGGCCCAAAAAGGAGGCTAAGTGCGGACAATAGAGTGCCTTTTCCATTCCATACTCCAGTGTATGAATAAGTGTCTTAAGGTATGATTCCGAAGCCAACTGCTTATGACAACTGCAGCAGATACCCATTACTTGTTAAACACTGATACAAATAAAAAGGACCATTGTGAAGGCACAATGAATTACGCGTATCATAGAATCATACCATTAGTGTGATCATTATCAGTTTGCTGAATAGCAATCACAGTCATTTGCATGTTCTTACCTTGGTCGTTTAGGTGGTCCTCCAGGACCTCCATGAGGTGGTCCACCACCTCTCTTATACGGTCCAGATTGCTGTGTTGGTGCAGGTGCAGCTGCCGGCGCCACGTGGGGAGGAGCGGGGCGAGGTCCGCTTGGTTGGTGAGGGCCGGGCGGACCGCCTCCTGGGGGCCCGCTTGGAGGACCTCCATGTCCACCACGTCCTCCACGACCTAATATAATAAAGTATGTTATTTATATTGACAATGATAACTCTTAAATTTATCAGTCTGAAGAAAATATCTAAGTCTCTGACAGACTTCTGCAATGCTCATAAAATAAAAACTACTAGGCCAAACTATCTTATATTCTGATTGAAAACTTCCTCCTTTTTAGAAGTGAAAAATTATGTAATTAATTGTTATTTTATATACCTACCCTTTGAAATTTGAAATGATTTACAACTCTATGATCTTTCTTATTTATAGGTAGACACACATGGCAATCATAAATAATACTGTTTTATTATATTACCTCTCATGGGCATTCCTCCTCGGCTACCTCCCCTATCACCTCCACGGCCACTGAAGTCTCCTCGACCTCTACCCCCTCTACCTCTCATAATACCTGGACCTCCTCTGTTGTTAAAACCTCCACCTTTACAACAAAGATATTTTGATTCATTAGGTGTCATCACCTCCACTAAACCAATCACGATGAAATTTGTAAAATTTGGTCTCAATAACAGGCATCCACACCAGTAGAGCCACAGGCAACTGTTAGTAAATAATATAATATGTGGTGTTTGTAATATTGTTATATATCTATCAAAAAGTGAGTAAATTCTTTAGAATTAAACTGAAGAATTTACTCTGCATGCATGCACTGCAATACTAGTTAAAATTAAAACTATTTCATATTTTTTGATATGGAACTGGCTTCTTAGGCATGGTTTTCTCTGGAGCAAACAAAACTAACTAAAACTGGGTTGATACTGAGGCATTATACTCAACAGAACAACTTAAACTTTTGGAAGTCAATTGGATGATTGGAAACATTGTATGACCTGGCCATTATAAAGACCTTAATTATCCATTCAGCTAGGATGACTACCTACCTAACTAATTTTACCCAACTGCCAAGAAGGATTATGAATACTAGGGTCATCAAAGACTTAAAAAGCACCACCAGATTGTACTTAAAAAATGCCAGTAACCATCTTACATAAAGATATGATTCCGAAGCCAACCATATACTACAACTGCCGACGCATGCAGCAGATTCAGCAAACTCATTACTTGTTAAACTCTGATATGGATAAAGAGGACCATTGAATAGCCGCAATGAATTACGCGTATCTGCTGCGTGCGTCAGCAGTTGTCGTATGCGGTCACGTTCGGAATCATACCCTAAGTGTGATAACCTTTAGTTTAACTACATCTAATGTTTTTAATAATGTCTTACGTTGGGGGGGAGCTCCACGTGATTCAATCGTAGGAACCGGATGCGGCCCTGGTCCCTGAGGACCCGGCGGGAAACTTCTACCGCCTCTATCGCCTCCACCTCTCATAGGTCCACCGCGGAATCCTCGAGGTCCTCGAAACGGCATGCCGCCACCGCGTGGTGGACCACCTCTACCTCTCATCCCAGGACCTCCTCTTGAACAAAATCATTAAAATTAGTACACGTTGGAAAGCCGATCCAAATTTGCAACATAACCTAAAAACGCTTCAGAACAAACTGAACAAAGACTTCAAAAAAAACAAGTGAATCACAAAGTAAAGGCAGAGACTTACCGCCCGCGCATATCAAAACCTCCTCTGCCCCTGTGGGGACCTCCTGGTGGTCCTCCACGACCACCACCTCGAAATCCTCGACTTGGAGGCCCCTCCATGATATTCAATAAAATGAGGTCAAAATGTACTAAGAATAAAAAACTACGTATTTATCACTACACTATTAAGCTTTTGCTCTTATAATGGACTTTTGGACTTATGGAACAAATCAGTATAACAATTTTCAATATTTCAGCATTTTCAGTGATAAGTTAATGTGACAACCACAAGCCGCCCAAGCCCAAGCCGGCATTAACTTAGCGAAACAAAATGGCGGAAAATAGCGGATCGGATAAAAGCGGAAGTAGTATAACCAGGGTTGCCAGTTTGCTATAAGTAATGGTCGTTATTAAAATAGCAGTTGTTCTGGAACGTTATTTATTTTACGGGAACGAATAGCAGTGCTATAGTGGCATTATTATAGTATGGACTAGCTTTTGCCCGCGGCTCCGCCCGCGTGGATGTCGGTTATCGCGACCAAACATAGCCTATGTCTTTTCTCAAGGGCTAATCTATCCCTATACCAAATTTCATTAAAATCGGTTCAGTGGTTTAGGCGTGAAAGCGAGACAGACAGACAGGCAGACAGACAGAGTTACTTTCGCATTTATAATATTACTAGGGACTAGGGACTAGGGACTAGGGACTAGGGATTATATTCCTCTTCACTCGTAAAAAAACATGTATAATAACCATGGGCCCGCTTCTGTCAGGCCATAGCCAGCCCAAACCGTCATCCGGGCCACCCTATGACGGGCTTATGGAAGATGTAGTGTAGGAGATCGTTTTGAGTTCTTGGCCAAGTTTTGCGGCACAGGAGTGCTTCACAACTGCAAAACGAAGGATGGCCAGTATAAAGTATACCTCGGGAAGTCGGGACCTACCTTGGACCTAAATTGCGATACAAATGTGACCCTGGCGCGCGGATTTTTTTTACTTGGCGAATTTGAGCTCGTCCACCGCAGTAGCATCCCGTGCTATCCTCAAACATAAACTTAGAGAGTATAGTCCTCCTCAAAGAGAAAATGTCCCCTGTGACCCCCCCCCCCCCCCCCCTCGGACCGCGCCTGGCCGTGATTGACCAATAACATAAGGGGTCCATGTCCATTACATGCTACATGCTTATGCAAGCGTCATGAATCATGCAATCAATCATGAATATTATTGGTCAATCGGTTATTAGACGTTATGTATTGATGCGTGATTGATGGTTAAATCATGGCAAAACCTACCGTGTAATGGACCCCTAAGAAAGTTGCCGACCGAACCATAGACTTAGGACCGAAGCGATGCGATGACACCATGATGACACAAACGACACTGCTGTCACTACGCGATGACAGGGAACTCTGCAGTTCAAAGTTCAACTCCAGACTCAGAGGTCGAGGTTAAGGTTAACGACTTATAATAACGAAGCGAAGATTTACGATTTTTATCAAGGATTTATGAGTTACAAGTGTTACAACTAAAATACAAATAAATAAATATTCTTAGAAATAGAATACATTATATACGTCCACTAAAAAGAGAATAAAATGAATAATATGCAAAACATGCAAGATCAAGATAAGGTTTTGAAATATTTGGTCGCGGCTGAAAAGTTAGCCGAGGAGATATTGTCAGATAAACGTGAAATTGTTTTATTAGATAAACGAAGAAATCAAAACAGAGAAGCTTTACGAGATTTAACCAAATCGTCACAACATAAATGCTGGGTAACTGTGGGATCTGTTTTGATCAAACATAACCTCCAAAATACAAAGTCGTTATTAGAAGCAGATCAAAAACAATTAAATATAGATATCAACAAATTACGCAGTGACCTCAAAGTGAAAGTTAATAACCTACGGGATTTAGAAATGCAGCCACCTGTTCCAGGCTTGATGTTAGTCCCATTGACACGAAAAGAAACAGAGGGCTTATCAAATTCTAAAATATTTCCATCATAGCTCAATATAGGTAACTGATCAGTTTAATAAATGCTATGTTGAATAAACTGGTTTAATTCTATCATCAATTAACGAGAGTGATATCCAAGATAAGACTGCAATTTCTAAGTTATATGTGGTAATTTATTATGAAGACTTATTGGTTACATTTTCCACAAATGCATTTGTTAGTTAACATTTTGTGGTTAAATTTTGATTATAGGAAGTGCAGTCAGCATCAGATTGATTTTCATTAGCAAAGTACTCAAATGTATTTAAGGCCTTGGTATTCTTGACCTGAATAGTTCTGTTGTATGATTGGTACACATCTTTAGTTCTGACAAAAATACAATATTATTGAAGTAAATAAAGTTGGGTGTATTATGATCATTTTGGGTACTTTGCTAGTCAAGATCGATCTGATGTGCTGACTGTACATCTGCCCTACTCTAACTAAAAGGCCGTTAAGCCGCAGTTGGTCGATTTTCACTTTTTAATGCAGTCTTATACAACTTTCGACGCTCTGTCTTTTGGTCTAAGACTCATTTTTCTATCATTAATAGTTTTAGAGATACAGAACGTTGCTGAGCAGTTAAACCACATAACTTTTGTTACTTCCTTAAATAAAAACGGCTAAGCCACAATTCTTCCCTAGAAAGACGTTATCATACTTTAACGTCAAATTCATGTATCGTTTTTTCTAAATTTACTTAACTACAAAGCAGTTATTAAGAAAAACTAAAACTAAACTAAACTAGAAAGCAGTTATATGCCATTAGCGGCCTTTAAGTTATGTATTGGAATTAGTATTTAGCTAAATATCAATCGCTAGAGAGCAGCTAAACGACAATTCTAGACTAAATAGCAGTTAAACGCTTGTGATTTTAGTTTGCGTTTGACCAGCTCAAGCGATAATTCCTTCCTTTTCACTTCGGGTGCAAGGACGGACGGACGTGCGGCGCGTCTCTTGCTTTTTGGCGCCACAATTTACGAGCCAGAGAGTCTAATATTAGCCAAAAAGAATCAAAGTACGCCCACATGAACAATTACGATTTAATAAATCTTTCTTATTTATTAATTAAACAATATTTTCACCTTCTAGCTAGGGTCTCCTATCTTTCCAGACGCTCTCCCCGAGATCATAAACGAGCGCTAAAATCTGCTCCAGAACGCTCAGGGTCGTCTCGAGGGATTGTCTGCACATGTGGCTTTGACTTTGCTGCGCATGTGCTTCGCTATGCTAAAGCTTACATACCTGCTAAGGACGGCCCCTACTTGGATGTGCGCGGCAGGAATCTCCTCCTTTGACGACGCTTTGAAGACACTCGTGGAGTCTGTCCTCAACGTTTCTTTCACTGAGTCCCAGTGGGACCTGGCATCTCAGCCAATCCGATACAGGGGCCTTGGGATACGGTGCGCACAGGCTTTCCTTGCGTCGACGCATGGGGTTGGGAGCCTTGTCGCTGTTATAATTCACTCTGACGGCGTCGGCCCCAGCATCCCCTTTGCGTCCGAGGCGTGAGAGATTTGGTCGACGCTCAATAATGGTGCGCTGCTTCCGGCCGCTCCTCATAGCCAAAAGTCTTGGGACGAGGTGGGAGTCAGGCTGGCACACGAGCGGCGTTTGGGAGAGGCGAGTGTCGCAGACGGAGGCTGGGGCATGGCTGCAGATACTGCCCTTGCCTCACATGGGTACATTATTAGACGATGATTCTTTGCATGTGGCAGTGGCTCTTTGCTTGGGCTGCAGGGTGTGTGAAACCCATAAATGCACCTCCATAATGCAGCCTCCATGGTGAAGGGTGACGGCCATCACGCATTGAGTTGTCGTCGTGCCGCAGGCAGGTTCCCTCGACACCATGCCATTAATGACTTGTTGCGGAGGGCATCGATTTCGGCAGAGGTTCCTTGTATGCTTGAGCCACCGGGCCTATCTAGGTCGGATGGCAAGAGAAAAGATGGGTTAACTCTCGTGCCTTGGAGGAGGCGTAGGTGCTTGGGCAGTTGGGGCACAGAAGCCAAGAAATTGGTGGTGGATATAGGTCGACGATTAAGGAAAAAACTGGGGACTCTCGCTCCGGCTCATACCTGGAGCAAAGGCTAGCCATTGCGATACAACGAGGAAATGCGGCCAGCGTTCTGGGATCCTTTGCACCAGACAATATCCGTGGCGGGTTATCTACATGACAAAAGCTTGGCTGGCTTCTTGACATTCTTTGTCCTATGGTTTCGTGAATACTGATTATAACTATTAAAGATGTAGGTAATATTGTGATCTAATTACTGAATAAGATTAGTAAAAGTTTGATTAAGTTGTTTTTATTTTTATTTTGTATTGTTTAATTAATAAAGCTATTTGATAAGTTTAGTAAGTTCTAATTGTTTGTTCTTTTTTAATGAATAAAGTTCTGATTTCATAAAATAGTTTTTAACTTCTCAACTTTTGATCCGGAAGTGCTTACTTAAAGGCAGTTAATTGCGAGCGAGATGTCTTTAACTGCCTTCTAGTTAAGCAATAGGAGAACCAGTATAAAAATATGTTTTACAATGCCTAGCTAAAAAGCGTTTAAAATCCCATAACTACTTTCTAAGTAAGGGAAGTTAGTCCGCCAAGTGTTAACTACTAGGCTGTAAGACTGTTAAAATCCTTTAACTGCTTTATAATATAACTAAGTATATTTTGTTAACGTTTACTATAAGTACAGAACGTGGCAGCTACAAAAAAATTGCTTTACTATAAAGCAGTTAAGGTATGGTTAGCGGCCTTAAAGTGCAGTATATTACGTAAAAATGAAAAAAAAAATGCTTAGCTATAAGTTAAAAAATAAATTTAAATAAAATATAATGAATATAAATTAATATAATATATCACATATTGTGCACAAAGACTATGCCTACAATTATAACTTGCAACCGTGTTCCTAGGTAGCACACTTTTTAAGAGACAACAATTCTCACTTATTTTGCGTTTTCTCGAAAATGCCTTTTTGCACTTAGCTGCCTTTTAGTTTGAGGACGGCAGACATTATATCGCACCCCCGGTGCGAGACTGTCACTTATGCAAAAATGCAATTTTTCAGGAGAAGCATTCAAAACTTTGACATCTCAAAAAATTATGATATTTCAAGATTTAGACAAAATGTAAAGCATTTACTGCTAAGTCAACTTTTAATTTACTTTTGAATAAAAAATAACCACATAATACTGTAAAAGCAATACTATAAGATTATGTTAAACCTTTCAACCCCCCCAGAAGTGACGTTGTGGCACTAATGAAAAATAATATCTGCAATTATGTCACACTGAGTTAAAAAGAAAACAAGAACAAACTGTTTACTATCTTTTATTTTTATATATAATATAGGAAAGGAAAGGTATATATGCATGTATATATGTAGGTATATATGTATGTATATACTATATCGCACCCCCGGTGCGAGACTGTCACTTATGCAAAAATGCAATTTTTCAGGAGAAGCATTCAAAACTTTGACATCTCAAAAAATTATGATATTTCAAGATTTAGACAAAATGTAAAGCATTTACTGCTAAGTCAACTTTTAATTTACTTTTGAATAAAAAATAACCACATAATATTGTAAAAGCAATACTATAAGATTATGTTAAACCTTTCAACCCCCCCAGAAGTGACGTTGTGGCACTAATGAAAAATAATATCTGCAATTATGTCACACTGAGTTAAAAAGAAAACAAGAACAAACTGTTTACTATCTTTTATTTTTATATCTAATAAAGGAAAGGAAAGGTATATATGTATGTATATATGTAGGTATATATGTATGTATATACTATATGTTTTTTTCTATTAAATTAACTTTCAAAAATATTTAAAGATTGGGGAAACAATGTCACAACTGCATTTTAGGTCAATATTGCTCCAGAATAATAAAAATATTATGTCACAATTACATTAGTAACAGTGTAGCTCCACGACACACTAGCACTTGCGGGGGGACCGCGCACAACTGACCAATCAAACGATGTTGCTCCCAGCGTCGCCGTGATTTGCGCCAAAACCATAATGACACTCACGACCTCATACGGAAACTATGTGTACTACGAAAGTAACATTATTGCACCAAGTAAAGGGATGCTTTAGGATAGTTATTACGTATTTAACTCATTTTTGGAATTTTTACAAAAGTGACAGTCTAGCACCGGGGGTGCGATATGTATATGTACTTACATTATTATATTATACTCATGATGGCAAGTGTTTTGCTAAAAGATTTGTTTCAACTAATGGTTTCTAAAATTTGCAATGTTATCTAATGGCTGCTAAGGCTGTGATATGTGGTTCTCATGTCACAGCCATGGCAGGAAGACTCACCTCAGCGTCTTATACGGTTATAAACTTATGGTCACTAACTAATAGGGAAACAGCAATTTATATGTTGAGAAAAACTAAAATAGAGATAAAATAAATAATATTTTTAATGGACCTGGTACCATATATGTGCATCCAGAGCTGAGGGCCTATTTTTAAATTCTTGTCAAATGAAATTAAACTTATTGAAGAAAACTAATTCAAAATAGAACTTATAGCAAACTACTATAACAATAATACCAGCCAAGTCCAACAGTAAATCTAATGGTATGAATATTTAAGTATACAGTAGTACTATAGGCCAATATTCTAGGTTATGGGCCTCAACCCCACTTGCTAGCTGACTGCTTAACCAACCCTGCTCAGCTCTGGTGCACAATGGTCACCAACACCCTTAATCCTACTAATATTATAAACGCGAATTGTAAGTATGTGAAGATGCATGTAAGGATGTATGTGAAGATGCATGTAAGGATGTATGTGAAGATGCATGTAAGGATGTTTGTTACTCTTTTACGTAAAAACTACTGATGGGATTTAAATGAAACTTTACAATAATATAGCTCGTCAGAATAACAGGCTATATATCAGTTATAAACGCGGTATCAGAATTCCCCGCGGGCGGAGCGGCGGGCAACAGCTAGTATGCAATATTTTATCACCTCTACTATAGCGAGTGCTCCAATGTGCTCTTGCAAAATCCAACCAGATTGGGTTGGATTGAAAGTCTTTTCTATTCAAAACAAGATGACAATGTGCAGGACCAAGGTCTCGCCCTATAAGATCAATAACGATTGGAATCTTAATTAATGTCCCTTCTTTCTCTCATGGTAAGGATTAGACTGTTTTACCCATCTTTCCTATTTGTAATCCAACTGTTCTCAGAAAAGCCGACATACCAATCATTAAACAGTCATTTAGTCGGGGAGAGTTTTTTGCACGTTTCGGTGCGAAAAATCCTCGGGCGAAAGTGTAGGCTTTTGTGCGAGCTGCCCTTGAATCTGCTAAAGCACAACCACTGTCACACCACAGAGACTGCAAAAAATGGCATTAAATTTTAGACTTTATTTCTATAGACCTTATATCTATTATACAGTCACAAAATTAAATGAAAAATTATAAAGCCAATTTAATTTTAATCTTTAACGGCATTACTTTAAAGGCTAAAATCAAATGGAATTTTCTCGCAATCTCTGTGGTGCGATAGTGGTTGTGCATTAGCAGAATCGACGCCCTTGTGAGTAGACAGCTACTCGATTTGTCTACTCGTACGTCAGTAGCTCGGCTCGCCTTTGCTGTCTACACGACACCTATAGCTAGCTATTGCCCAGTTCGAGTCGAGTTGCGAATTCGATTATTTCTCACATCTTCAGATTCGTATTTCTGCAGAATATGAACTCGATTTCGTACGTAGTCGTAGCACACAAAAGAAAATACGGGTTCCACTCATAACTGTCCGGCTGGCACTGGCGAGCTACTGCCGAACGCGTCCAAATGATGCTATCAACGGCCGAGTCGCTGTCATGTGCCGAGTTGTTGCCGGGCGAGCAGGCGAGTGAAAACAAAAAATGTTGAAGTAACTCGGATGCGAGAAACTGACCAACTCGCACACGTACGAGTTACTCGTACGTAAGTTACGTCCAAACAGTGCGAGTTACTGCAGTACGAGGATGGTGATCAATAAATATGAAAATGCTGTTTTTTTATACCACTTAGGTGGCAGACAAGCTTGTTTTGTGTCCTAAGCATAACTCTGACCGCAGTGAGGACAGAGCGATCGTCAATATTAATAAAAGGAGAAATATATTTAAAAATTTTAATGGGCTAAGGTACTTCAAATAAAAAGTCTTCAAATATATATTTTCAATATGCACAGTTATATCTTTATACATGTAAATAATATAGTACATAACAAATAAATAATAAATATGTATTACCAAATTTTAGGATTTATTCACTAATAAAAATGTAGTTTGGTGTGATATTATGGTATAAAGTGACTTGACTAAATGCCAATTTAAGTGATTGAACCTTACAATATAAATCGAAGAATAACTTTACATTACTTCTAATTGTGTTTTGTTGAAGGTCTGTCAATAATCATTATCTATTACCTGTCTGACATGGCATTGTTCTTTGTTATCATAAAAATAATTGTGTAACCAATTAATAATAATCATCACCAACTAGCTTAACATTATAAACAATATGGCATATATGAATTAATAGTTGATTTCAATTACATTTTCTTTTAGAAATTATCAAATTGCAACATAATATAAAACCTAAGCATTAACTTACTTACGCATAATTGTCAATATCAAAACATTTATCCTAGAGGTTATTGCTTAATAATATATATTCCTTAATAGCTTGTAATAAATTGAAATTATCTTTATCAGTACAAAATGCCACATTTCCTAAGAAGGTCCTCGAATACTTGAATGTATAATATTTTGTGGATTGTCTTTTGAGCACATATACTAATTCTGTCACTATCACAAGTCTTTGAATTTTGAGTGGCCAAAGCACATGATTGACTATTCTACTGGCATTATCTTGTACAGTACTGGCATGCACTTAATCAAGGGACGCCGTTCGTCTTACAATCACAGATCAGCGGCGTGCTCCGCGCCAGCCGCGCCCGTACACTACCAGTTGGCCATGCCGGGTTTATTGAGCGTCATGAAATATATCTGACAAGAGGAGCCACCTTTGGCGGAAGAAAAGAACACCTTATCGTTGCGCTCGCACAAGAACTTCAGTCGTTGCGCTTTCTTGTGCATAAATACACCATCTAGGTGGCCGGTCTCTACTGAACGAATTTCAATAGCTTTATTGCCCCATCCCATTATCTGTCCCGTGCCTATGTAAGCTACCGATGTTGGCATCTCACCCCACTGAAACAAAAAAATATTATAATAAGAATAACTGCCGCGGAATTCTTCTAATATTATAAGCGTGAAAGTTTATGAAGATGTTTGGATGTTTGTAATTCAATCACGCTGTAACGGCTGAACGGATTTGGCTGAAATTTGGTACTGGGATTCTTTCTTTCTTTCTTTCTATGAGTAGCGGGAACTTTGCCAGGATGGAATAATATTATTCCGGGTTTAGATTCTTCTGGATTGCGGGAACGGGATCAGTATTACACGCAGCCGGAGCCGCGGGCAATAGACAGTATAAAATAAAGTTTTGAGATTACGAACCTGTAGAACTATGTTCTTGCTTACTCGTCCATAAGTATTTACGTATACGCCTTCATTATCGTAGCACAATAATAATTGAACTCCATTAGAATTTGGTAGAGGCACAATGCAATGGGGAACAATTGCACCTTGTGTCTGTAAATAAAATTTTTAGTATAATATCATAGTCATATTACAACTGTATGTGATTATCAATATAGGTATCAATGTCAAGTGAAGCTTTGCAAAACACGTTGATGTACATACATATACGCACGCCTGTAAATCCTCGAAGGGGTAGGCAGAGATGTATTAACACCCACATTTCGCCAACTATGATTTTCGGTCCCAGGTAATAGGGGGCGAGCCTATTGCCGTCTAGCGGGCACTTTATCATGGGCTGTATGTTTACTGTCGGACGGACGGCATGTTATGAAACATCTTGATGTGCACATCATCATCGTAGCGTGGTTCTTGGTTGCATCTGAGGCTTTCATCTTGGAGCCCCAGGCAGTGTTTACACCTTCTCTCCTTTACATTTAGCTTATGCGGACTTTGCAACCTCCCAACCTCGGGAGGAAAGCCTGCGCCAGTCTCGCCTGTTAACCAGCAGGTATTTGCAGGTGAGGTGGGCTTGGTACTGAGGGTCTTGGCCCACCCCTATAACTTAAGTAAGATATTTATCTGATAAGTAATGCTACTTAATGACTAACATAACCAGGGATCGGATTAGAGTTCAATAATAAGAATTAAGTACCAAATGTATTAACTTAATCAGACTTTATGTTTTATTTTATAAACAATTCCGTTTTATTTCACTGAAATATTAAAGAGAAAGTGATTTTCGGTTTGTCACACTTTCACACTTAAATAGCTGAGCCGATTTTGATGAAATTTGATACAGAGATATAACAGATCTTAAGAAAGGACATTTAATCATTAATTGAAATTAAACTTTATACCTTCATTCTGATCCCTGGTTGTTACTTAATAATTAATGTTATTATATAAGAAAATAATAAAAATGTCGATTTCACTTACATTACTACTTACATGCTTTGGAATATAAATATCATAGACAGTGGCAGTGTCTAAATCAACAGCATGGAAGCCATCAGCAGATCCATATATTACTTTCAGTCTTGTGCTGTCTTCAATAGTCAAATCAACTAAAAGAGGTCTGAAAATGCAATATGTATTTAACTTAATGTTTTAGTTTCATTTGGGCGTTGCAATATGCGCAGGGTACATAGATTCTATATATATAGGACACGTCAATTTGACTTCGCCTTGCCTGATGGTAAGCTGAGGGCAAAGTTATATGTGATTATGAATTGTGTCAAGTTTTTTTTGTATATTTTTGCTAATATTATCCATACTTCTCAATAATGCCTTAAATTTTCATGTAATGAAATTATTTCTCTATAAGACAGAAAAGTTTTAACAAGTTTTATACAAAATGCACTTTACATCACTGTTCAAAAGTTAGTGTTCTGGAACTGACTGGCGATAAACAAAATATTGGAAACGAATTTTAGCAGACAGTTTGACAGTGTACGAAAATTTCATTCTATTTGAACACCATTTTGTGTGTTTTCACGATGATGGCAATAGTTGACGCTGTTTGGTGCATTCGATCACACGTAACAAAAATGAGTGGAGAAGGAATGCATAAATAACAGCGTGCAATGCTACTGTTGTGTTTTATTACATTTTGGTTATTGGCATTTTTACCTATGTTGCAGATCTCCAAAGTTTTTAAATGCCATAAATTTGTGATATGGTTTAGGCGCCCACGCATAAATCTCGATTGAATCCTTCAGAGCGATCACAAGGAACTTGATCCTTTCGTATTTCACGATACGGAAATGAACTGCTCCTTGCAGTTCTCCAACGTTTATCCAACCATTTCTCCTCTCTGCTTGCTGTAAATTCGAGAATAAAACAACTTTAAATAACAGTAGGGGTAAGAATATCTGTAAAGCAACAATTGTGGAAGAGCTTATACTAACATCACTAAGTCCATCTGTGCGCAAGATTTTGGACTTGAGCCAGCTAAGGTAGTAGACGCGCACACGATTCTTCTTTCCAGAAACAGTTACAAGTATGTTTTGTCCTTCTAACACTTCCATTTGTTGGAAGCGGCGTCTCGAGATCAATTGATAAACTTTTCCTTGGCCTGAACGATCCAGCAACATCAAACCATTTTCGGTGCCAATAAGTAAATTGACTCCTGTAAGAAAGAGTAATTCATAAAAATCTCCATATATTATTCTACATAACATATTGATAATTGCAATGAAAATGGATAATGTAATGCAACTGAAATATTAGATATAGTGTGATCTTGTTTTTTTTTTCAATGTGCAATAAATTGTCTTCCTGCTAAGACCTATATTATAGAGATAAACTTTTTTACAAATAACTTACCCCACAATGCTGCGCAGAGGATTTCAGAGTTAAATCTTTTTTTATATTTCCGTATTTCGGGCGTATCGGAAGATAGATCGTGTCCGGTAGGTGTGACATTGACGTTGACGTGGCTTTCGCGCCGTGAAGCGTTACCACCAGAGCCCGCAGTACCGCCACTGCCGGTCGAGCCCGCACCAAATCCAAAGGTGAGGAACGAGCGCTGCTTCTGTTGAAGGAACTGTTGTTGGGAGCCCACAGACGAGTTCGAGGGAGAATGCTGTAACGGATGGGGGGAGGACACGCCCGATATGAACGACTTGGATGGCGTGGACTGGACGGAGGACGAGGGGGGATGGTGGTGGTGATGGGACAGGGGCGTCCCTCCGGCAATAGCCTGCCTGTACTGGAACAGAAAATAAATAATATATTAATTTATTTTGTCTCCAAAAAATAAAAAAATGCATTCATATATATTTGCAGCCAGTTCAGCCTCATTATCAACCATTGGCATTAATATATGATTGGTTAGTCAAATAAGTCCATCTCCCATTGATTAGTTGTCATTTCAAGTATAGTTGGAAAGTTATTAGCTTGATGGCTATTATCTACATTTACGATTGTAACATAAAATGTGATAATGGTATGAATTGGCGGCAGGCATGAACTCGTTGTGAGCGCATGTGAATAAGTTATAATGCTTTTTTTGAAATAGAATCATTTGTATTACGAGGAATGAACGTACACATAAGATATTAACGGCGCTCCGCGGTTTATTTTCTGGTATAAAGTATTTATAAAAATCCCATTAGTTGTGCCAACTTTTAAGGTGATAACAGTTTTGGAGTTTATCAAACATTAGACTTCGAATTTAATAAGAGAGCATCCCTGTCAAAATGCAAGATATACAGTTGCATTTATTATTGAATAATTAGTGACCACTATATTATAGAGAACACTAGTGTTAGCCCCACATGTTGAGCTGTAGGTATAGCAATTCATTGAAAACCCGTAAGACCCTTGCTCTAATTACAACTGTTATTAAGCTGCCCTTAGTAAGTTGGACTACTTTAAGCTATGATAATATCGATCTGCATTCGATGATCAAAAAAACATTTTGATATATAATGAAAGCGTATCTAGAAAATGCATAAATACAAAGAAGAAGTGAGATACAGTTCTAACTTTCAACAAACAACAATCTATGAGAACCTTCAAGCATTTCCTCTTGCATCAATTCGTTTCGTACTTACGCAATGGTAACAGGTGTCTGCAAACCGGTCGCGCAGTGGCTCCAGGATGTTTGCATGATTGACAACCATTATCACATTAATACGATAAACCAAAAGCTTGAGACACCACACAGTCATGACCTCAACAGGAGCTTCCAACGTAAAACCATTTTTATTTTACTCAACAGACACGATTATTATAATTACTTTGTGGTTTATCTGATTTTGTTGCAATAATGATTCAGATACTATAGCAAATTAAAATAGATTAATACATAATGGCATAGTAGGTATAATATATGAAGCAGCGCTGAGTTGGAAGCACCTGGATTACTTTTTATTATGAACACATAATGGCCTATTGCTAAAGATTCCATGTCAAATTAACCCTTTTAAGCATGTGTATGATGAAATTGCCATTTTTAATTTTATTCATTTTTCACATTACATAGGTAGGTATAGCAATTTTGTGGTGAGTAAAATAATTTACTCTCTGTATAGTGTCAATAGCCACCAGTGTGTCATGAAAAAGCAAACCGGGGCTGCTTGTATGAATTGGGCAGTTTTGATTATGCGTAATTGCTTTAAATTCAAATTAAATGTGTCCCAAATTATTACATGTATAATGGTGGGCCTAGGCATAAGGTAACAACATTTGTGCATCAATTTACCTCTTCGCTAGTCGACTTGTCGTGCCGCGGCGGTGTAGTCGGTTGGCCAGCCTGACTTAGCAGGTCAGGTAGCACTGAGCTAGTCCGGGATCCACTGCCTTCATTGGCACCGCTCGATCGACCCTACACCCAATTCAACATTATATTCTGGAACATGACTGATACTATTTTTTACTTTTTCTCAGTAATTCATAACATAATTCAGAGTAAAGAAACAGTATTTGATAAGACAGATTGTGTAAAAACATAATTAAGAACTATATTATGAGATATATTGATTTAATATTATCAAATACCATCAATTTACATTTTATTGTATTAATTTTTATAGATACTGAAACAAAAAAAAACAGTTTACAAATCAGTCGTATAACACTATGTTCACTAAACCTATGTTATTATTTTCTTTATTCAAACCGAGACAAACTTTTGTAAATGTAATAGCAATATTAATAATATGACATTAACAGAGCTCGACATACACGGCAGCCAAAACATGCAGTAGTAAAACACATTCACAAATTGATGATTGTTTCTTGTCAGCTTCTGTGACATTTCGTTAGGCAGCATTCCTAATATGGTTAAATTTCGGGTGTTGATGGCATAAGTAGATATCAGGTAGGTATATATTTTGCATTTGTTGGTTTCTTGGCAGGAAGACGGTATTCGCATACGGATAATGATTTTCTAAAGAGTTCAGTTAGTTTGAAGTTATGAGTTGCAGTGTGGTGTTAGGTGATAAAGCTGTTACCAGATAGTACTTCTACGATATAGACTCGTCTACTTTGTTAATGATAATACTTACTACCGAGCGATATTTTCTGCCTTTCCAATATAGTATATGTACCAAAACTAGAATAATTATAAACACTAGAAAATAATTATCACGCCAAAATGTAAGACGTGTGAGCAATATTTTAAACCAATGTTTCCTTACTTAATATAATATTATGCAAGGTAGATACTTTTTAGTAATATAAACGCAACAAACAGGAGCATGAAAACGATTCCCATACATTTAATTGTTATTAAGAACCAAAACCACTACAGACTAAATACAAAACATACATCTTTATAAAGCGTCCATACCGATTCAAATGTTAGTGAAAACCATGTTAGACAACCAAACCCACATACCATTATGTAAGTATAAAATATTAATCAAACTATCCTGAGCTGGGAGCAATTTACCTTTTCCTGAACGAGTACCGCTTCCTGCCCACAACTTGCCATTAGCTCTGTATGCCGATTATATTGAGAATTTCTCCGGAATACTATATCAGATTCAGTCTTTTCTCTGCGTGGTTTCACGACGTTATTGGATTCAGTAATAATATTCGAATTGGATTTATTCTCAAATGTATTTGCTGTCAGGTCAGGTGTCCCAGCTTTTTCAAACGATGTACTGCTTGTGAAGCAGATGCTCGTAGCTGGCGAGTCACTGTTTATACTGCTTTGTCGACTTGGTCCATTGCTGTCATTGTCTTGTCTAATCAAAGCGGCGACATTCTTCAATGCATCTATCGGATTACTGGCTACGATCTTTCTGTCGGGAGTTCTTTTTTCACCTTTTCTCGCGTCTGCTTGAGCCCGTAATTTTAAACTGTCATTAGTCTTAATAAAATCGGTTAATATTGGCTCTCCTGACGACGGTTTAATGACTTGTTTGCGAGAATTGTTAAAAATTCCACTAGATCGTAACTGCTTGTTTACTCCTACTGGACTTTCATGCTTTGGAAAGTATATAGCAGAGTGTCGAGTACTTGGAAGAGGGAATAGATCGGAATTTTCTCTTCTGAATCCTCTGAAGAAACGGTTTGAAGAATTCGATTCGGTATCCGGCTCTTTTTTGTTGTGCTTGAGAATGTCTGATAACTTATCCTGTGTTGATTTTTCGGCGGGTTTTTGAAACAACTGTTTATGTCTAGAAGGAGGTGTGGCAATAGCCTTATATTTGGACCACGCATCTTCCATTTCTAAGCGAGATTGTCGTTGTAATTGTGCACGCTTCGGATCATTATCTTTTGGTGAGTCATTTTTTCCTTCTTTAGATTTAGATTCAGCATTCTTCGACGGGAAAAAGCGTGCAAAGTCCCAATCTTTCAGTAAAACGGCTTCATCGACGTCGGACTGCCTCTTATCGCTTTCGGTATTTTCTCTCTGATGTTTGAGAAACATGCCCGATACAAAAAGTACATATAAATAATAGAAATACAAAATAAAAAATAAGAACTAGCATAGATGCTCACCAATCTTACTTTGGCGTGAAAAACATTCATGTATTATAATCGACATAAAAAAAAAACTTTAAGGGCCCCATTCGGTGAGATGCTGTTTTGATAAGCCACACATATTATAGCATGTATTAATGCCACACATATTATCCCATATGTAACAAAACAGCTAGTTAATATAACACTATACCTCTCCCAAAATAGCTTAGGACAGATCCTCGTAGCAGTTTTGTTGCAATTGGAAATAATTTTGTTCAAAAAGAAAAAAAAATGCGATGTCGCAGAAGCATTGACACTGCTTGGCTCGCGTAATATGGCCATCGAAAAGATCAAAATGTAGGGATGGTTTTATTAAATTTACAATCAATAATGATGAGACGTGTTAGCATAATAGACATGTAGGTATTCCTAACATTGTAAGCCCTAAGCAAAGACATATTTTACAAGCGATATTATGGACAACAACCGGTACATCAGTTGCCAGTATCTTCATCGACGATGGTCGATAAATAATTTTCCAATAACAGATTTTTGATAGTTAACCCCATATATCATTTATTTTCCCAGTGATATCGCTTATAAAACATTCATTATCTTTGGTGTTGGGTACGTATTATGTGTATGAGCATCGACTATTGTGTCAGTTCGTTAGTCCGAGTACAGAATTTGGCGTTCTCAGCACACATTGACGAGTCTTTAGGCTCGATGCCGTTGACACTGTGAGATGTTATGACGTAAACTTACCCTCTTCATAACGAGTGTGCGATCGCCGTGTGTGTCGTCATCATCGGGTGTGGGCGGCAAAGGGCGCGTGGGCGCTCCGCCAGAACCTCCACCACCGCCGTCCTCCGACACAGCGCTCAGCCCCGGCCTGTAGCAGAACTCGGGACTGACAAGCCAAATCGAAACGAACGGGATGGGAAGGGCAAATGAATAATTGGATCAACGGAAAATAAAAATGTGTTCGCAAATAAAAATAAAAAGAATACAGCCATGATTAGTTGATTTTTTTTTTAAATATGAGTAATAAAGTAAAAATAAAATAACATGATTGATATGATGAGTACTGAGAATATAACAGTCAATGAAAATAAATGATTCATTTCAGTCATAATGAACTCATGTCAAAACATGTTTTTTTTTATTTACAGCCAAATTCGCAATGCAATAGGTAGATGCACTCAGATAGAAATCAACGACAACTACCTCTCTTCAATTGACGCTAATTACGGTATTATGCTCTTGTTGTGTACATACAATACACTAACCTTAAATTCAACAAAATATTGATCCTATTTTATGAAGCATATTATAGTAGATTTTATAGAATTACAATACGTGTAATTCCCGAGCGAAAACCAACGAAAGAAATTTGAAAATGTTGAAAGAAATGAGTGCTTAAAACCATGAAGTGTCGACTAGGAGGGATACTTTCTACTGCTGCATATAATATACGGTTTGAGTAATAAACAAACGAAACCGGAAGTCTTGAAAGTAGTCATCGCAATCGTTAGGTTGCGCTTACTCATTATCCTTTGACTAATTTATACTAAGTACATTTTTGATTACAAACTTATCTATTCATAATGTATTTTATGCTTCTACTCAGAGATATAGTATACTGTAAGAGAGTAGCTCAATAATGATAAATATTCTAGGTCATTCTACGCAACGCTATCTAGATACAAAGTATAGCTTTAACTATACCTAGTATTGAGTTCTAGGACGCCGATAAACATGTTTTGATACATTTTGATATAGGTATGTTCATATAATACATACGTATTTTATTACTCATTCATTGACAAAGTTTTCGTGTAATTCTGGCTTAGTCGCTTCAATTTAGTGGTTTCAATTGTTACTGTGAAAACTCCTTAATTTTGTCCTAATTCCTCTGAATACTACTGCATTAGAATCTGCGTATACTCGTACCTACTTAATATTAAATTTGGCTGATATATCTATTAGTGAGAACGGTACCAGTATTGTACTGAAAAAGTATTGATGGTACTACTAGGTAGAACTATTATTTCGTAGCTACGATTCTTGGTAAGAATTTGAAGTAATTTGCACTTACAGTGGTTTGGGCGGGTCGCTGGCCAGCATAGTACCATCATTGCGCACACGTCCACCACTCTCCTCGGCATCAGAATCTGTGTCAGAATCGTCAAAAGCAGGATCTGGTTGATTTCGTTCTACTGGTGGACCTGAACAAAATCAGATTAAGTAAAGGTATTGCTATATTTTGTATTGAAATTACATTTATTAGAATCCAGACCTTGTCCATTAGTGGGAGCCCGAGGTGGTCGGTTAGGAGGTTCATTACCAGAAACAACTCCAAGTTCGTTGAGCTGCGCAGCCAATCTATCCAAGTCCTGCCGAACGACGAAAAGATAAAATAAATCCATAAAATACATATATAGGCAACTACACTACAATATAATATATATTATGAATATAAATGCAACAAAAATAGCCTACCTCTGGCCTTCGCGGTGGAAGCTGCAGTTGCAGTTTAAATCGGATGTGCAAACAAAGTTAACAGCGTGACATGAAAGTAAAAACAAAAAGCTAATAAAATAAAAGTTACAATATACATATCACAAATTATAATATTACGAGTATATTTATATTTTAGCAGGTTCAATTAATGTTACATCATTGTATTTTTCCACCATCCTATCTATATATTTTTTTGTGTGTGTGCATAAACTTTGAATAAACAAATGTTAATTACGAAATTTACATGCCAAGAAACATCATTGCAGCATTGTTGGCATCAATAACGGTGGCCTCCATTCTCTAGACCTCACAAACAATCATCATATTGACGAGTTCAATATAAAGAAAAATTAATTGATATTAACACACCTGTGTCCTACAGGCCACAAGTTTATCACTCGACATAATTTTTTTTATAAAAAAAGTTCCTAACAACAAATTTTCCGTGTGATGACGGGGAAAGAATACAAGTATCATCACCCCATCTAATTTGAAGGACCTCGTAAGAGGCGACTAACGGAAAAATACGCGCAGACGATATCACTGCGAGAGAAGAAAAATTCGAAATAAACCCCGTACCAACTCGTCCGGCCAGCGTGGAAGCAGTAGGCCAAAGCCTCCCAACATTGGGAGAGTGTGTCCTATGTCCAGAAGTGGACTGCAACAGGCTAATTGACTGACTAACAACGAATAGTAATTTAAAAAAAAACTGTGCAGAAAGGCAATAGATATTAGTTTCAGGAATAGCTTATTATGCAAAGCTTAACAATATAGTCAGCATCAGATTGATATTGACTAAAAAAATACTCAAAATGATCTGAATACAAAAATTCCAAATAGTTGTAAGCATCTAGAGTGGCAAAACCATCTTAGCAATCAGTTTTCTATTGTTATCTAAGTTAGTAGGTTTTTATTCAGTTCAAAATGATGTTAACTTTGTCATTTAAACACATATAGTAACCTTCTCTTAATCGTATAGTCATTTCTTGTCTCCATTTCCGTAAATATAGCATAAAAATAATTGAGATACTTATTTACGAAAAACCAAACCTTTGCAATTTTTGCGAGTTGCCCTTTAATTTTCTCAAAAAATATGTAGGTACATGCTATTCCGAATCGAATGACACATCAATCATAATCATTTTCTGAGAATACGAAAAGTTTAGATCCAAAAATGCACTTGTAACTGGTTTAAATGTAAATTGTGACAGGTAAGATTTCTCGTAAGAGTCGTTTTTAATACATATAGCAAAAAATAAATAAACAATACTGTAGATACTTGGTAAAAATAAATAAATAATCAATGTTAATTCGATATAACATACATTTCTTAAACAGCATGTGTATACTATATTATTATGCATGTAGGTATATATTATTACATTTGTTATTTGATAACAAAGAATAAAACGATATAAATGGACTGGCGTACCATAGGTTTGAATATGTGGTGTGAGCCGCGTTGTGGTGGCTGCGGTCCACTGGCGGGTGGCGTGCCATTGTTGGATCCTGAACTGTTTGACGAGCCCGATGACTTTGGTGTGGGTGGCAGAGGCCTGTAAAAGTTTGCTCATAGTTACAGATACAAGTCCTGATTTTTAGCAGTCATAAAATTCAATCGTTTATTATTCAAATCGATTAAGATAGAAAAAGGGAATCCATCACAGACGGGACTAGAACCCGCGATCTTTCCCTTACAGGGGGAATGCACTGACCACTGAGCCACCGAGCTCACCCGAAGTTGATCCAAATTTTTCTATACGTCCTTCTTGGGGCGACGGTCGATTTGAATAGTTAGCATACTAAATGCTTTAAAATTTCAATAAATTCCTTATTATTGCTGATATTGATTCAAAAGTTTTCATTTATAGATTAAAGTGATGAATTATGTAAGATACATTTTGCAAAACAAAAACAACAAATACAAGAGTTAGGAAAACCAGGAAATTTGAAGAGTGTTAATAACTAAAGAGTTGAGATAATTTACAGTACACTTACCTATATCTATTAGGCTGTTGTGCCTGGGGATCTGGTACAACAATCAGTCTTTGTGGGATTGAGGGTCTCGCAGGTGGGCCTGGTTCTAAAGTGCCAAAAACATTTTGTTAATAAACATAGTTATTTTAAAAGTCACATCATAAAGTTAGAATGTTATGTTACCTGGTATCTCCTCTCGTTCCTCGCGCTTACTGTTACGCTTCGGTGGCGGCTGCGGTTGAGGCGCTTCGGCAGGTCTGGTTAATACACAAATAGTACAGTTAAGAATTAGAAAGCTTCACAAACCTGATCAATACACTAATGACAAACCTGGGTCCTTCCTGAATTTGTTGGAAGTTACGACGTAGAGTGTCACCGCCTTGGTGCGCGGCCGCGTTATGAACGATAGATGAAGGCTCTCCGGCAACTGCATTTTCTTCTTCCTCTCCCTCTGAACCCGAGTACTTATAGTCTTCTCGCACCGAGTTGTCTTGCTTCCGTTTCTTGCACCGATCTATGTGATCTTTCAGTTGTATCCTTACTTGTCGTTCTGTTGGCTGATCTCTATAAAGAGCAATATGTATGCATTTTTATTATTGTATTCATTACAATATAACAATATTTATAAAAAAAAATGTACTTGAGTTTAAGTTACCTTATAAATGCATGCTTCAGAAGTTGTTCAGTATAAGGCCTTTGGTGGTAGTCTTTGACTAATACAGTTTCAATGAAACTATGGAACTTTTTCGCCCATTTCTTTGACTTCAAACGGGGTGGAGGGTTTCTGTAATCGTAAATTTATTTATTAGCCATTTCTAGAAATGTTCCCAACACTAAAGAAAAATGGAATTAAACAGTTTTTGTACATACCTTGGAATGAGAAATAGAGCTCTCATAGGATGGAGGTCACAAAGGGGTGGTTGACTCTCAGCCATTTCAAGCGCCGTAATTCCGAGAGACCAAAGGTCAGATCTATTATCGTATGTAGCGTCAGGGTTTTCGTCACAAGCAATGACTTCCGGCGCCATCCAATATGGGGTGCCAATAAATGTGTTTCTTCTACCTATAGTTCTATCCAACTGCGCTGACACTCCAAAGTCCACTGATGACACAGAAAAATAATACATTCATGATTGTACAAACCTTAAATTATTCGTTTTATACATAACATATACAACCTTTATCAAATAGTATGATTTAATGAAGGCATTCAAGGCTTTTACTGAGCCCAGCTAGCTAGCTAGCTGACTACATGATCTGATCCCAACAGATGATGACTATCCATCAGATTTGGATAGAAGAGATTTGTTCAGAACTAAGACCAAGGTATGGTTTACGATGTGGTACCACATTACAAAAAAAACCAATGTTTACATGGAGTATATTAATTTAGTCCAATTGGTTATTAGTTGGTTCCAAACATCTAGATGGCCTATGGTGTTATGGTGTACATTGGCAGATGCTTATGTCCAACAGTTGACTACAATGTATTAATTGATTGATTTAGAAGGCCTATAAATAATTATGATTAATTTGTAAAATATAGATACATACCAAGTTTAACTTCAGCATTGTCTGTAAGTAAGACATTTTGTCCTTTGATATCACGATGAATTACTTTATTGGAGTGTAAATAACTGAGGCCTCTCAGAATTTCTCTACAAATGTATGAAATCCATTCTTCTTTCAGGGATTGTCCCTTAGTTGATTTGACTAAGTCTGTCACAGATCCTGAAAAATAATATGAGTAAGTAGAAGTATAACTCATGCAAGTGAGTTTGACACTTTGTTTTTTTTAATTATATTTCATTGATCATTTGACTATATAAAAGTTTGCAGATTCTCTTAAATATTGTATGATAATTACACAATATAATTGAATAAATGAGTAGCCTCATTTCAATAAGAGACTACTGTGTATGTATGAGTCAGCTCTGATAAGTAGAAAGTGGTCCTTGCCAATTCAGATATGAATATTGTCATCACAGTTTAGTCATTTACTGGATGCCACAATGTCAAATAAGTATCCAATTATGCTCTTATTTGAATTGACTTTGCTTTTTTAAGAGTAGACGAAGAGCTACTAAAATTATTAGTATTCTCCTTAACCCCTCCAGCAAAGCTAAATAACTTGTGTTAAGAGTGGGTTTACATCATTAATGTAATGGTCAGGATTCAAATATGGGACCTCTTGATTGTGAGGCTGACTCTTAACCAGCTGTGTGTAATGAATGAGAGTTAAGTTTTTATTAATCTGTACATCCATACAACTATTATAAATGCAAAAGTAACTCTGTCTCTTTGTCTGTTCACGTCTAAACCACTGAACCGAATTTGATGAAATTTTGACAGAGATAGATAAGACCTTGAGAAAAGACAAAGGCTGGCTGGATATCCGCATGGGCAGGCAGCCACTAGTATTCTATATTTTTTTTAAAAGACAGAACCTAAAATGTGTAGAACTTATTAGATACTAATGCAATAACACACCTGCACCACAATACTCCATAACTAACCACAGTTGGTCATCTTTCCCAGGGGGGCTCTTTTTGATAAACGCTCCATAATATGTGGCAATATTTCGATGATTGGAGTACTTTTTCAGCACATTTATCTCTAACTTTATCTCTTCCTCCTCATCTTGTGTGACATCCATAACTTTGATGGCTGCCAGTTGTCCTGTTTTTGTGTGACGTCCCTAGAATTACATAGTTAACCATTTTTATTGTGTCTGTCATTAATGTAATCAGTTATTTGTGTTTACTGATGAATTGTAGATGATATGTTTCTAGTTATAATGGCTCTATAATATTAACGGAATGAATTTAAGTCCATAATATTTTGATTAATACACATTATACACAATATTATGGACATAGGACAACCTGAAATAGGTGGCTAGGATAGACTGGCTGGATGCACAAGGGGGAGGTATGGGTGCTAGTGCACTTATTGGAAGAAGCATATTTCCAGTAGACTGCAATAAGCTATTTCATTGATTGATACACAATATTTCGTATTGACATCTTTTATTTCAGTGATTATCATCATCCCAAAGACACTGCAAAGAAAATTCATTTCATTTTAGACTTTAAAATAATGTTGTTAGAGTCTAAAATAAAATAGCTTTTTGTAGTGTAATTAAACTCTTTTCATTTAATTTTGGACTTTAAGTCTATAGCAATAGTCTAAAATTTACCATTTTTGCAGTGTCTGTGGTATGAGTGGTTTTGCTAATATGGTGAATAGTATAGTTTATAATAAATGTCAATTTATTTGTACAACAAAGTACTCTTTTCATGGTTCATGCTAGGTGTTTATTCAAATATGAGAAGTCTATCTAATGACACATTTTTATTTTATTTGATCAGCATTAGAACAGTCATCATGTAGCTTCAATGGCACATTGTTTTATTATTGCTAAGTATGAGAGTTGCATGTGGTTTTAAACCTATTGGGGGATTCACATGTTTGAGTATCAAGTATTTTTACAGTATGAGTATAAAGTTTGCAGAATTACAAAAAGTGTTCATGGTGATTTGAGTACCAATTTTATCTTTCCTATAATAATATACCAGGGAGGTGTCTTTAGTAGTAAATTAATTTAAGTAACAATGTTAGTTTCAATAATTATTGTCCAATGTAAAAAATATACAGAATCATTAATAAAAGGTCACTAATCAATGTTGTGGTAATAAATTATTTAGGTAAATATAGTATAAATACAAAAATTTACCTGTTGGGACACTACTATGTATCATAATATTTTTTTTGTTCAATTTGACTTAAGTATAATATAGGTATTATTAGTATGATAAAAATATAATGAAATTCTTACCAGAAAATAAATATATATATATTTTTTTTTAATGTATGGTAGTTTCATATTTTATGCTAATTATGATAATCTAGAGACAAAATTCAAGAGAAATACGCTTATAATATTGAAAGCCCACTGATACGAATGAAGTTCATTGACACTAATAGACTGTACTCTTTAATTGTAATGCTTTCATTGAAGCCTATTACGTTAATTTTAGTAACGCCACTTCATGCATTACACCGTGTATATAGAGCGTGAGGATAACAACTTTTTAGACAAAATCTACACAAGTATAAATGAGAAATGAAGTTTATTATTGAAATGTAGCTTTGATCTAGTACATACCTTGTACACTTGCCCATAGGTGCCATTTCCTACAACTTCTATTAGTTCAAATATACCAGCCGGATCCTGAAATGATATATAATTATAATGAAATCGCATAGAAAGGTTAATATGCCATTTCAATTCAAAGTAAACCTTCAATTATGATTCACGCCCTGTGAGATCATTGCCCTTTTATTTTATTTTTTTCTGTAAGTTCGGTATATATCGATATTCTAAACCTTTCTAATAAGATATTAATTATAATGGTACAAATTAAAAGTTTACCTTTAGCGCACTGAGGTCAATGTCGTCTAATGAACAATTTACAGACGGTGCCAGTTGATGCGCCATTTTGAGTATATTGTCACACACGAAGACAAAGCACGGGAACCTCACATGAATATAAAAAGCGTATAAAACACCTAATCTATAACATTGGCAATGTGAATAGATTTCTTTTTTATATCACACAACTGAACAATTTATTAAACTCATTGTTTACACTTAAAATAAGTAAATTACAGATACACACAAGTCGTACGTTCCTTACACACACCCGGCAGGGATGCCAGATGAATAAAAAGTCTAGATAAAAAATATCTTTATCTGTATAAATTATGGACACTGTTAATATTGTTTATTCTAATTTATGGAATCCAAATCTAATAAGACATAAAAAGGCAATGGGAAATTGTAAACATTAACAAAATTTAATGGAAGATAAATGAAAGGCATGACTTATTCAGAAAATTGTTATAAACCTATAAACAAAGTACTGACAGTGACATCTAGTACAAGATATAGGAACTAATGTTAAAATATTATATTTTTTAATTTTCACCATAAACTTACAAGATTATCTACCTCCATGGTCTACTTTACAACTTACTTGTGTAAACATTTCCAAGACACAGTGGTATGCACGAAGTAAAATAATTAAATCGATTAAGAGATAACTTCGGTGGCTTAGTGGTCAGAGTCAGAGCATTCCCTCTGTAAGGGAAAAATCGCGGGTTCATTATATACTACTCTATCTAATAAATTTTCACTGGTTAAATACTAGGTACTTACCTATATCTCAGTAACAGATTTCGCTGCCCTCCAAAAGGAACATGATTGCTATTTAAGCTGGCCGAGAATAGCAGCTGCCGGCAAAAAAGAAGGAAAAAGTTTTATTGCATTTGGCGTGCTTGGTCGGGAATCGGGAATACTCGGGAACCTCTACGCGGTGCACCTTGAGCAATATAGGCGACAGCGCCTCTCTCTCGCAGGGGAGTCTCTGTTGCAGGCTCTTCCCAGGCATTCGCTCCCGTAAAAGATAACTAAGCCAAAATGTTAGGTATCTAAGACTTCAACAAAAAAGTCATGTGTGTATGAATTACCGATATAATTGTAGAGACAAAACTCTACAATTATATCGATAATTCATATAATAATACTAGCTGTTGCCCGCGGCTCCGCCTGCGTGGAATTCTGATCCCGTTCATCGCTGATATATAGCCTATATGTTAATCCAGGGTATAACCTATATACATACCAAATTTCAACCAAATCGGTCCAGCCGCTTATGCGTGAAAGAGTAACAAACATCCACACATCCATTCTCACAAACTTTCACATTTATAATATTAAGTAGGATTACAGGAATGTTACCTCATAACCTCATTGGAGTGTTTTTGTGCTGTTAGTGGGAAGACCAAAGGCTTGTCCTGCTTTGTGTTCTACATTGACGGCTCAGAAACTCTCTTTTCTTAAATGTGTGTGTGACTCCCCTGGTGTTGCACACGTCCATAGGCTACGGTAACCACTCTCCATCAGGTGGGCCGTGTGCTTGTCTGCCACCTAAGTGGTATAAAAAAAAGATAGCCCCTAATCGTTGGGGAGTTGTGTCTAGTGTCTATTATCATTATCAGCTCTGCAATGTTAAAAGATAATGACTCCAAGAAGCAAAATATATCCTTTCGGACTATCAAATTGAATTCACATAAAGTTGAAATCTCAAAATGTAGGTAGGTATAATTTCCCTAAATGTAGATCTTTTGCATTTTTTGTGAAATCAGGCAATGAAAATGCTGTCAAAGCTATTCAATAAGGACAGTCAGTTAGGTAGTATTTAACGAGTATTATAGGCGAGTGGGTTGGTAGCTTGAGATCAAATTAGTGATTACTTTAAAGGTCAGGTCAGAGAGAATCCAACCGGGCTCGCGTGAAAAGTTCAATGACAGTCAAGGAAGCTCGTGCAGTGCGTAAGGACAGACAAAGATTAAGTACCTACCTAAATAACTTTTGTTGCTATTGTCTCTGTAAGTAAGTGTAAAGTCTAGGCTGAACGGGGAAATTATATTTTGTAACAATGGCCTGCATTTGTGTTAACTAGAGAAAATGCGTTTACCTACTGTAATATTGTACCTAACAGGCGTGGACCGAGGAGGGGAGGGCGTCCGGGGGTTGTCCTTCACAGGGGACATGACCGTGACCCCAAATCTTGCACTTCTCGTGTCTAAAAAGGTATTTTGGACCGACATGGAGATGGTAAAAACATTTAATCGTCCTCAAGAACCCTTCATCGCTTGCCATACCGACAACGACGTCAATGTTTCTTCCATTCTTCTATAGATACAGTAGGTACAGTACTTTACCTATATGAAAAAGTGCAACCGTATCCCCTTGTTGACTGTACATCCACTCACCTTCAGCTTCTTCAGTGTTTTTTTATATTCTTCTGACTTCTATCTAGAACGCTTTTCTCGAAGTAGTAGGCAACCTTTGCTTGCGATCGTGTGGGTGTCAGTTATCGGGACCACACAATGACATAGTCCATGTTCTATTCCAAGTTCTAGTCTATCTCTGTAGTAAATTTCATTAACATCTTTTAAAGGGCGGAGACGACAGAAAAATGTTCCAAATTCTCTAATTTGGAACATTTTTATCGTTCACAGAAATCGAACGTCAATTTGTGCTGGCTGGTAGAGTCAGCGTCAGAATGATCTTGACTGCAAAGTCTCAAAATGTTCTTCATATCAAGATAAGGGCAAATTAAACTGTTTTATTGATTTAAATAGTATTATTGTCCGAAATAAGGAACAAATATCAGAACAATCAGTCAACAGGAATGTGGGAAAACCAAGGCATTAAGATCATTTTGAGTACTTTGTTCGTCAAGGTCATTCGGATGCTGACTGTAAGTGTTGGCTGCACGGCGTACTCTTACTAAAAAAACACAAGCACGCGAATTAGGTCTCTATTCTTTTAATCAGTGCATATTTTTCTCATAGAAAGAGGATAAAAAGTAGAGAAATACCTACTCTACTTTTCATCGAGTCGAGTCAAAAGGGGATGAAAAATAGAGATATTCCTACTCTACTTTTTATCACCTTTTGACTTGAGAGCATATTATTATGTTTCCCTCGGGCGATGAACTTAGAATTTTTGAATTTCATTCTAGAATCCTTCGCTTCGCTCGTGGCACCATAGTACCTACCTAAATAATAGTAACAAAAATCCGTGCCAACATGGCCTTAGTTATTTACCAAAAATTGTTTAAAAAAAAATAGGGTACGAATTGAGGACCTCTTTTTTTGAAGTCGGTTAAAAATGGGAATAAATGGGACATTGCATTTTGCAGTGAAGGTTGACTTGCACTAACCTTCGCTTTACCTACTAGATATTGCAGTCACGTTGCATTAAAAACTAATGAAATCATGAAAAACTATTTATAATTAAGTAAATAATTTAAAAAAATTAAAACGCCGCTGCAAATAGTCAACTTATAAAGCAATGCTCTACAAAGATACATAGAAACAAAGGATTCGCAAAAACAGCCCATTTTAGCAGTTCATGGAGAAACACACTTTTGCAATAATACAAAACGGTAGATTGTCAAGAGGTGCCAGTTCGATTCACGCTTAGTGCAAATGCTTGTATGTATGAATATATTATGTCTATTTGTATTGATAATCTGTAATTAATCTGTATGTACGTATTTATAAAAAATAGACACTTTTTTTTATAAAACATAGTGAGACTTTCTGGAATCCAATATGGATAAGATGCTTAGTTTGGGTCTTAAATTGTTCTGTGTAAAATAAGTCCTAGAATATTTATTGTTATATTCATTATTTATGTGCAAATATGAATTCATAAATCATGAATTCGGTTTTACTCTGATAGTTTAATATGTATGCATTTACAAAACACCCTCGTTTTTCATGGGGGGTTAAAAGTATAATCTCAGATTTTATAGTCGTTTCGGGGCGAAAAATTTTGGGCACAGTTTCGATAGTAAAATTGTCTGGAAGTATTAATTTGTCGAAACAAACTTTTTTATAATACCCGTACATTATTCCCACACAGTATATATTTTTTTTTTCGCTAAATTAATACTTCCAGATGATTTCAAAAGTCCGAACCACGGAATCAACATAGTAGTAACTTATATTGACTCGGATAACGTCAATATAAGATTCTGGAACCCCTTTGGAAAGCAGTGTCCTACCTAACTACTATACCTATTATTATCACCGCGCGAGTAATACTGTCGAAGGTCATGCATATTATGTAGACATAAGCAATGCAGAATCTTTGTTCTATAGTTCGCCGCGATAATCCATTTGGCAAAAACCGAATCCATGGTTCCGTGACCGGGGCGAAACCCATACCTACCTATTAATAAGCCGAGAGTGTTTACTCCTGTCGAATCCGGGTGTCAATTGCCTTCTCGTAGAGTTCCATGGCATGTGACAGCTCGATTGGTGTTTTGTAGTAGGTATATCCTAGACTAGGGTTGCCATAAGTGTGGGGACCCAGACCGGGACATTTGAAGAAAAATTAGTAAAGGTAGAAAAATAGGAACTTTTATTACAACAACTCTTTAAACAAGCGTTAAACAAGCGGGCAGCGACCCGGGCTTCCTATGTTTTCTGAAAGGCGAAAAATTATCAGAATTAACTTCTGATAATTGTACAAAATATTTTGACGAAATCAACATTAAGTTAAACATCATCTTCATGTAGACGCTTTCTCCCGATTGCATCCCTGGCCAAGATGACCCCGGAGCTCAGGGTCCGCCTTCCGGCTCTTCCTCCTCCACTTGACACGATCTTGGGCGTCCATGGTAGTGAGACCATTTGCACGCATATCACTCTCCACGACGTCAAGCCAGGACTTCTTGGGCCTATCCCTTCTACCTGGACCCGGCGGGGGCGCCATTGTCAGGCATTTGCTACCCACGTATCCTGGCGGTTGCTGCAAGACGTGGCTGCACCAGCGAAGGCGGCTCTCTTGCATTTTATCTGCGATGTCATGGACATGAAGCTGCCGCGGCTGCAAGAGTTCCTCACGCAGCATTTTTATCTCCGTGACATGCAGCTCTTGCTCTCACAACCATGTAAGAGGACAGGCTTAATGATCGTTTTATAGACCTGCCCCTTCAACCTGACTGGCATTTTGGGATCACCCGTGACGCCAGTCATTTCTTACCACCTGGCCCACGCGAAAGCAATGCTTGCCCTGATGTCGTAGTCGATTTCACTGGTCACATGAAGTACAGATAAGTACCTGGGACTTGAATCGAATCATCGCCCATGCGGACCGGTGTGAAATCTGTCGAGTTTAACGTTAAACTTTCTGTCATCGCTACATTTAGCTTCATACCACCGTTCTCAAGCGCTTCCTTCCACACTTTCACGTGTTGCACCAATCTGCTGCTGTCCGCGTCCTTCAGCGCAATATCATCAGCATAGATGAGCAACCACGGAGGCTGCTTATGTGGTTTTCTGATACTGTCCAACAAGACGTCTAATACCGAGCTAAACAAGTAAGGACTAAGGACGGATCCTTGGTGTACTCCGATGGTGATGGGGAAGGCTTTTGAGTCACCAAAAGCACTCCGAACCACGGAACCAGAATCATGATACATATCTTGGATGGTGTCAATGTAGGTCTCTGAAACTCCCTTAGCCCACAGTACCCACCAGATCACCGCGCGAGGAACACAGTCGAAGGCCTTCTGCATGTCTAAGAATAGGCAGTGCAGGGGCGTGTTCTTCGCCCTGTATTTCCCCACCACAATCCTTAGGGAGAACACCGGCTCAATAATCCCGTGCCCGGGACGAAACCCATACTGACACTCCGAGAGTGTACTCTCCTGTCGGATCCGGGAGTCGATTATCTGCTCATAGAGCTTCATGGTGTGGGACATTATCTTTATACCGCGGTTACTAACACACTCCTGCACCGATCCCTTGCCTTTGAATACTGGCGTAATGAAGCTCAGTCTCCACTGGCTCAGGATCTCACGGTGAGAAGTACGCGGTTATACAGATTTGATAGAATGCTCACACCACGAGCACCCAATGCACCCATTGCCTTCCAACCCTCGATGGGGATTTCGTCGAGGCCGAGTCTGTTAAGTCTTCTGCAGGCGTTATCGGTGGCACTAGTCCTTGTTTCGGAAAGAGGTCTGGTGGATGCACCTCTTGCTGCTTATTCAGCATGTCGTTGGAAGTATGAGCGCCATCTGTCCTTCATCGCGTTTTTCTCGTAAAATCATTGGCCCCGGGGTCTTTATTACTCATTAACATATTCATGTATGGAAAAATATCAGCGCTTTGGTCGTTCTATCTACGTATTAATAGCCTAGCTACTTACTCGCTTTTATTGTAGGTATATTACTGTTTACCAACCAAGTCCAGCTCTCTAATATAATACTAAAAATGTTTAACCGGGACAATTTGCTTATTGGCCGGGACACCGGGACACAAGGCCTCAAACGGGGACATGTCCCGGCGTACGGGGACGTATGGCAACCCTATCCTAGACTAGACTATTTGTTAATTTGTATATGACTTCAACAAAATTCCTCAAGGCATTTTTATATTTTCGGTTGTATTTGTTATTTTTTCTTTTTTTTTTACTTTTCGGTGCATTTTTGTTCTAGATGTCGGTTTATTGTTTAGTTAGAAATAACTTATTCTATTTGTATATACGTGTTTATAATCTATCTGGTTGATATACATCACATTTGTACATATTAGTAACACAAATAAATAGCCGAATACGGACGTGATGTTTAAAATCGTTTGACCTAATCTCTCGTTCAAATATCCGCCTACACACGATCTTTCTTAGATTTATAATATATGTAAAAGGAATTTCATTCTGACAAAAACATGCCTTGAAACTGAAGCAGCAGCGATTCTAATCTGCGATTAGTTACGATACGATAAAGTTTTGCGAGTAGGCTGCCAACGAAGTATGGTGTGATTCTGATCTTTTATGTGCCAGTGAAATGCTGTCGGTTTACTTTGCATAATATTAAACAATTTGAAATTTTATGGATATTGTATTTGTGAAATCCTCCGAAACCCCTACAAAATTTTAAAACACTATTTATATTGTATTTTAAAATCAATGTTGTTTAAAATTAACATAGAACGTACAGAGCTTAAAGGTTGTGAGTGTGGATAAGTATAGTTATACATACATACATACTTATTCATAACTTTTCCGAAGAATAAGTATATTAAAATCTAAAGTTTTGAGTTATTTTCAACTGGGTGGAGTTCGGATAAAATTGAGATTTCAGCCAATAAAAAATATCTTTGACTGAAATCTTTTTTGAAAACTAAACACTAGAGCTACAACTCTGTGTTTAGTTTTCAAATCGTCATATTTTTTACATTGTACGCTTCATGTGCGCAATTCTTGTAAAAACATTTCCAAAGTCAAAACATCCGATAAAAAACATAACATTTCGCATTTTAAAGATACTTACTCGTATCTGCATAAATTAGTAAAACTGCGGATAAAATGGGTGGACGAAAGATAGTTCTATAATTTTTTAAACCTCAAAATGTCCCGCAACAGCCTTGAAAATGTTAAGACACTACTTTGTTTAGTGTTTTGGTGCTTCAATAGAGCTTGAACTTGAAATTTTGACAGTTGATATTGTTGTAAGCATCCACTAAGGAAAACTTCATATATTTTGTAGTAACTTCTACTTATTTTGAACATGAGTTATATAATATTATAATACTTATTGGATTAAGATAGGAAAAAGAGAAACGATTCAAGCGGGACTTGAACTTGTGACCGGTCCCTTACAGGGGGCTCTGACGACTGAGATACCAAGTCACACCTTGAGTGCTCCAAATTCTCCAATACCTACAACCAATATGGGGGGAAAAATTTCATATAATCCTTATTGCAATAAATGGTAGTCAATTCTTATTATAGTTTACTGATAGCGTCATTTACTATTTCTTGTAAAAGCTATGTTTCATTATGAAATAATAATTAGATTCAGCTGTAGAAATTAGTATCGTGGCATTAATTACAAGGCATCTGATAGCCTATCAGCTCATAATAATTTCGATTTCCAAAGTGAAGATACATAAGGTTGTGTACACCGGTTACTAGCCTAGATAGTTGGGTCGACACGACGTGTGGTGTTGCACAAACTCAAACTAAAATTATTGACTAGATATTATAGAAGTAAAGTATAGCTGCGGTGCTACGTGCGCCCGCGCGGCCGTGCATACCGAATCGTAAGATCAAAGCACGCATAGGTAGTTACTTTACCTACTCCAACACCTACACGCGCGCAGCTCTGGCACGTCACGTACCGCGCGTCGGTGTGCGTGGCGTCGGCGCACACACGCGCACGCGAAGGCGAACACTAATAAATGTATAATAAATGTTACCAAGACGCAAGCGCGGCGTACGGTACTATTTGTTCGGGAGGGAGGTTGGAGGCACTCATACAAGCGAGGGAGAGGCTGTGTTAGCGCTGCCAGCCAGTTTACCGTTGCGAGGCGCGTTGTGCGGCCGGACGCTGGACCGCCACCCGCGCGCCGCCGGCACCCCGAAGCTCTGCGCTGCCCAAGCTCCTCATTCCTCCCCCTGGACTGTATCAGGACTTTACGAACTTGACAACCCCCTGTGCTCCCTGACGGGTGTTTACGAACCCGACCCTCGTCGCGTTCGCTTATTTAGAGACGAAGTGCTACAACTCGTGCTTATTTAACTGGAGTGTTAATCCGATTTCAGAATATTTATTGGATCGCTTCATCACAGGCGAAGGTGAGTTTTTGCATATAGTTGAAATATTGTAAAATGTGCCTTATTCGATTGTTACCGGAATGCTGACTTGTATTGTTTCGTAGAGTTAAATACTCGTAGGTATTAGTGTATGTAGTGCTAAAGGTTTTCATTATGATGAATGACGGCGAGCTATTGGTAAATGACCATTTCCACGAGTGAAGAAATAAACGTTTCGTTGATTATAATATTGACATTTATGAACATGGACGATGTAAAAAAGCGCGTAATTTTTTCAATGAAACTGTGAGAGTACGTGTGGGCGGTGTGGCAATTGTGGTGTAGTGCTTTTGAGTTAAATTGATTGCTACGTGCGTACTTTGCCATAACGAGAACATTTAGATACAGTTTTGGAAGTCTAATTGGAATAACGTCGTTGTCATAAATGCTGTCTATTGTGACATACAGGCAACTAAAAGGCAAATCAGTCTTGGTACGCTAGCACTAATGATGCCGTATTAACTCATTAAAAGACAGACATTTATATATCTATGTTCAATCGCGTTCTCGCTTCCTCTAGCGGCATTAATGACTAACAACTTTTTTGATGAAAATGATTTAATTTCTATATCAATAAACGATTATAAATTTTTATATATGTACCAACATAAACTATTAAAACTCTATGCACATATAAACCACGTTTTAGTTTTGGAAAAACTTCAGTCAGTTTTATTGAAGCTGGGTACAGTTAGAATAACATTGTAAGTTATCCAACATTATATATGATTAAACAATGATATAAATTAATAATTAAAAAGCAATATATCATAGCAATAAAGTATCTTGGGCACTATAGTGCTCCACTACAACGTGCACAGTACACAATTGTCATTCGGCGTTGAAAAGATATCAACGCGCGCAACACATATTGAACTCGTGCGAATATTGCGCACTACATAATACCATATACTGCATAGTACCTATACGTTAGATTTTCTCTATATTTTTCTCACGATGGACCAAACGGAATGTAGCTAATGGACACATGAGTAGAATTCGTGAGAGAAGCCAAATAAGCCTTACGGTGATTAGGTACTGGAATAAGGAATATTAACGAGATATAATTGAGTATTTCATACAATCAAAGCTTATCGTGTTATACACCATGCGTCATACACCACGAATGCCGTTGTAAGTGTTAGTTTACCCTTTATGCTGTTTTAAATTATGATAATAGTTTTCGATAGGTATAATTTTTTCCGGGTACAACAGATTAACATGGGTTACGCCGTTTCTTTCCGTTAGGGCTTATTGTACGACCCTATACTGTGGAAAATTGCAAGTATCAGACTATTACATACAAATGCGAAAAACATGGTAATTTGTAGGTGTTATTGTGCATTTGCTTATCCCTACAGGAATATATAGGCATGAATTTATACAAACATTGGAATGTAAATTATTATATGTCCTACTTTGACCGAAATGATTAAATTATTTAATTTTAATTTCCTTGCATTTAACATTATCAATATATGTTTTTCTGCTTTGTTATACTTTTAATTAAATTCTTAGAAATATATTCGAGTGTATCCGTGTGGTAATTTACCTATAAATATATATACACTTTTATGTATCCGTATTCCATTTATCATGTTAGCTAACTGGTTTTAATTAATCTCTGCTGTTGATTTTCACTCTCTGAGCTAAACACAGTGTCGATCTGATTCTGTGTCACTCAAAAATCCACGTTGCAACGTAACCCAAATTACAAGTTAGGTACGGACAGAATAAAAACTGAACGCCTTATAAAATCGGGGTCTTTATCAAACAAGTACTCGCGTTTTATTGATACCTATTATATTATATCCGGTTCGCAATTATTTTTATTGATTACAATAATCACTAGTTACACTTTAGGTACATATTTTTCATACTTTAATAGCAAAATGTTTGTACCGAGAATATCTTATCTTTTAAACGAGCAATTTTTGTATGAACCTATCTCGAAAACTGCTTTTACGATTTGCACTAAAACTTGTATTTTGATAAGGATTTGCTGTTTGAGTTTTTCTACGGGTATTTTTCCTGAATAAATCTTAGCGAACCTAAGGCACCCAGGTACTCATACTTTATTATGCCATTATTTAATTATCATTTCTATGTTTGTTTTTTTTTGTCTTAAAATTACTAGCTCGCGGCATTTATATGTCAATAGTCAACTGTAATATAGAATAATGTTTTGCTTTCTAAATTTCTCTAAAAACACTGAATTGTTCTGTTACTAATATTAAATCAGGACAATGTTATAACCACATCCTAATTGATTCGTGACTAAAAATGTATGTACAATCGGTGACGTTCTAAAAAATAACTGACTACTCGAATGTTTCTTTGTTTTTCACAAAATTGTAGGTTGAAATCACACACGTTACATGTACTCACACGTGTAACAGCACTTGTGTGACTCATACAAATTATTTTGAGTTCGGCTGCAGTTTATTCAAGTTTCTAACTTATGGGTTTGTATCTAAGGTTAGTTTGTAACTTAGGCCTCAGTAATATTTTTATTACCATTGACCTTACCAAACTGCAAACGGATTTTGATCACTATAATCAATGAATGCTGAACCAGATAACTTTAAAAAAATTTATGAATGTTTTGAGGAAATTTATGCCCGATTATACGTCATTGGAACCATTATAGGAACACTATGCGCTTTTTATTTCAAAGTTAAGAATCAAAGTAAGTTGGTTATTCAGTCCCGCAAATATGGTTGAATGGTTGAAATTTTGCAGAAAAGTAGAGTGAGACCAGGGAAATATTACTGACGCAGGAACAGAATTAGAGGAGTTCTTTGCAAGAAAGAGGGATGGAACTATATAGGGTGTATATATATAGTTCTATCTCTTTTTCTCACCCGGATTGCGGCTGCTTTAATACGTCTTGATTAATCCTCAGTAATTTACGCGAATGGAGGCACTGGCAGGTTATTAATGAATATTAAGTAATTAAAGGTAGTTAAGTATCGAATAATATCAAAGTTCCAATATAACTGGCCGCTGTGTACCTATTTTACGATATCTGGGTTTTATTGTCTTGAGTATTTTATTGTGGACTGCAGTTACCTTGAGAGTAGTATTGAATTGGACAAAGGATTAGCGACGTCACAATACGAATTAGCCCGAACCGATAGTACAATGAGATGGCATGAAGGTGATGGAGCTTGTTAGCTGGCAAGGGGAGCGAGTGTATTGTTCCAATCTCTATCTTAGATATACTTAGACGGAAATTATGTGGCGTACAAGGTTTACTTTTCGTTATTAAAGCAATTTTAGGACAGGAAAATAACATATTTTTTTTACTATCCGTATAAAACTAAAATTATATACATATCCTTAAAAACATATAAGGACATGCTATTTTAACAAAAATGGATGTTATAATCGTCCATATTATTTAATTTGATATAGGAACTGTAGGTTGGGATCAAAAACTTGTACAGACCTAATTTGTTATGTTCTGAAAAGGCAATCTTTTTGGAAGAATGAAAGATAGTAGAGGAAAATCTTGAGATATGTAAAGATAGAAAGAACTAATAGGCGGTATGACAAGGAAATAATAAGACCGTATAAATTCAGGTGTTTTCTTACCAGTTTTTAAGACTTTTTTCCATTCTAGCATTTTATAGAGGCTTGAGGAGAGAGAAGACTCAAGACAAATGCAACGCATGAAAGCTTCAAGACAACTTTATCAATCAAACAGACTTAACGTGGATGTAATGTTTCAAGATACTTTTAGAACAAAGACCTCCTTTGTCAATTGCTTCTGGAATTTAATGCCTTAATTTAATGAGATCTATAGGGGAGGCCTATGTCCAGCAGTGGACTTCCTATGACTGAAATGAAATGATTTTTTTATGATACTCGGGATAGTAGTTAAAGTATGAAAGAGTAACAAGCTCACTATTTTTAGTTAACGAGAGAAGAATAATATTTTTAATACATAGATGACTGTTTTGGAAACCTTCCAATACAACAATATTCTATTTCGCTTAATTCGTTGCTCGGCGTATGATGGAATAGAATGCCAAATGTATGGAATTTGACGTATATGACAGGCGTCAACGAATGTCAAAAACGTCAAATCCTATACATTTGTCATTCTATTCCATCATACGCCGAGCAACGAATTGCCACTTGTCTAGGGAGACAGGACTAAAATGATAAGTAATCTGGTATCTAATAATATGAGTTCTGGAATAGCAGACAAATATACTTGGATTCATTACATTTATTAAATTAGTTCTACTACTACAAATAAGCATGGTGCGCCTTACTGTAATGTCATCTGTATAACAGCAACTATTTGCGCATTGTGGTTCATTAGTGGCCTTTCGCTAGCTCCGCAGCCGGTCTAGTAGTATGTATTGTAAACCCTAGAAATCATTGGTTGATGGAAGAATGAATAGAAAAATAACACCGCGGGTGCCGTGCATGAGCGGTTCGGTTGTCGTGGCTCGTCGGCAGTGCAGCCGTCGTCGTACTTGGGTTACGCAATCAAAATGCTCCACACGCCGCCATCATACCGCAATAGATATTCTTAACTATACCTTATAATGCGTCACGATTTGTCCTTTTAATAGTGTTCCAATTCCAGACGTTTTGAATTGACGTCTAGCCAATCTTGTTTCAATAGTTGCTTCTATAATACATTTTTGAGGATGGTAAATGCACGTTGCATCCGAACGTGATCTTACTGCATTATAAAAACACAAGTTTGAAAGGATGCGTGGATGGAAAGATTGGCTGGTCGCATTTGGATGAAATTTGGCTGCCAAGAGCCAGGCTGCGTGGAACTTATTTTTTATTTTATTGTGAGAAGGTGGAAAGAACGCCAAATAAACCACGTTAGAATCCATTACAATAGTTTAATTTCAATGCATAGACTATTATTATACAAATGCTTCTTGTTAGGTAGTTCTAGATTAAAAAAGGTGGGTATTGATTGTAATATAATAATGTATATAATAATAATAAGACTAAAAGAAAATGCATAAGGATATGGCTAAAACTTTTTAAATGGAACTAGATTAGAAAGCGCCGCATAGAATTTTCTTTAGTTAGTTTTTAGTATGGTTAAGTTGCCACGGTGGAAGTTATGGCGCAGGGTTTTCTTTCATGGTTGTTTCATTTTTTTATATATATAATTTACTTGTAAAAACATGTGTGCGTACAGGTGATGTTATAAATTACAATGCATTGCAAGTTTCAACATGTTCTGTCAACGTAGACGTACAAATGTGAGTATTGGTAAGACTTTGTATCGGTATTAAACACAATATACGGGCCTCGGGCTCCAAAGTGCATATTTTGAATACAATTGGCATATTGCTATGAGGATAATGATGGTTTTCATTTAAGCTTAAACCGTCCGGGAGGTACAACATGTACAACGGTACAGATATTTATAAAGAAAGTTCATTAAGACAACTTTTAATGAAGTTCATTTTAAAGTAACTGTTTTACAAGGAGCTGCCGAGACATTGTTTCACGAAAAAGTACTCGATTTGATTGCGATTTTGATGTATCTTTTGTTTTGGAAAGTTTATGATTGGATTTAAGAACGGGAACATGTTTTATTTCACTGCGATGTCGAAAATCGGATATAAATAATACGTGGGTGATAATGTCGACAAAAACTACTTAGTAATAATATCAAACAGCGGCTTATTTTTTTTTTCAAAAGTAAGTCTCCATTTCCGTCCACGTGGAGTATGAAATATCTAACAACGATGTATTGTATATGTGTATTTTGTCAAAAGATTCAAATAGTAAGACTATAAAAAATGGTGTTATAAAACATTCATAGACTAAATTAGAAGATACGTATTATGAATATCTATTTATATAAAAATCTATTGCTGTTCGTTAGTCTCGCTAAAATTTAAACGGTGAAGACTTAAACGGTGAGAAAATAGGTGCAGCGGTAATGGAAAAAATATGGTAGTACGAAGTTCGCCGGGACAGCTAGTTACTAAATATTTACGATCGTTTAGATAATTATGTGTCATAAAACGATTAAGTTGCATAGAGGCGATGCTGTCCAATGAATGTGTAGTGTGCATAATCGCATATATTTTAAGTTCATTATGTCTCTACTTATCAATTGTATTGTAATTGATTAATTAGAGAGACCGGCGAATGAAAATAGTTACACAGTGCGCTCTTTGCTAGTTGGCTAAACAATAGAATTCTTAAGGCTGCGTAAGACGTAATGTGAAAACGGTAACCTTTCTGTGGAATAAGTCAGACTAACGTAATGCTTGATATCATTCGTCGGGAATCTACTATAGACGTATAGGCAGTTTCTTATGTTAGCCACCATTTAAGGAATTCCACGTTTGTTTAAGTCCATATCTATCAAAATATAAGAGCTAACTAATAGCTACATTACCTTGTCTGTCTGTATATAGTTAAAGCTTTACAAACAGAGGAAGACCTCTATAACAAATTGCATTTGTGGATATACACAAACAAGCGGGTCTTAAAAGGCTACATTGAACGATTCCGCTAAAAACGTATAACTTTAGGAATTCCCAGTAGATTCCTATACATTCCCATAAAATTCGTATAATAGTCACTTATATGAGCAGAATCAAAATAATGCATTTACTAAGCAGTTATCAATTTTGTGTAATTATTTATCGCTGCATGACAAAATATTATCCTACTACGATTCCAATAAAGTGACATTTTTAGACCAGCAATTCAAATAATTACCATCATACTCGTATTATACTAAACTTCAGCAAAAATTGCCGAATTAACATGAAACCTGGGATGACTGCTTGACCATCTTGACCGTCACGGTCAAATCTAACTTTATGATATTAATATCCTGAATATCCATCATTATAATAATAATATATAAATAATTCTCGACCGACAGAGTCATAAAATACTTGGTTATAATCCAATTATGCCTGGCTGGAGAGACTATTATGATTTTCGGAGAAAGTGTTATAGTGACAGTACAAATCTCTCTGCGATATAAATGTTTATTATTTATTAATTATAATACAAGAACATTTCTCTGAGAAGAATATTTATTGCAGATGTTATTGCTAACTATTGATGTGAATTCTATAATGGTTGGTAACCAATGGACTCATTCACGTGCTAGTTTATTACTTACTGCAGTACCTATCTGCCTTCCAAAGATATTGGCGTGATTTATTCAATCATAGCAATAAAAATTATCCAGTTATATGTAATTAACGTGTAGGAAATTTACGATGAGTCGAAAACGTTACATCACACACACACACGACTCAATAAGTAATCATAAAACTGAATAAAGTAAATGTGGAATCTAGTTTTTAAGCACTTGTTTCTTTAAAATATTATTTGAAACACGTGCGTTTTTACTACCTTGACACCTACAAAAAATACGATAAAAATTTATGCAAAGAACTAATTAAAATTCAAATTACAAGAAAAGCGATTTAGTTGAGTAAATTAGAGCAAAATGGGCAATGTAGAGCCTTGACCTCTTGCGTGTGGTGTGCGAGCGCCGCGCGACGCGGAAGATTGGTGTTCGCTCGACCATGACGTGCACTCCTGCGCAGAAATCGCCTGTCCTTGCCGCGGTACACCGTCTAACCTTTGGCCCTGTGACAAAAACAGCTTTTTACCTTTATTAGGTTTGGGTACACCAATGATGCTAAGAATGCAACCAAGAAAGTATACAGATACGGTAATACAACAATCTAAGTAGGTATGTAGTATTATTTACTTTGTTTTTGAATTTCGAAATCATGAGTAAGACCAGTTTTATTTTATTGAGGAAATTATATACGCTAGCGTTCAATTACTCGACTTTGCCTGCATCGGTCAAATTTTTTGTTACAATAAATGGCCACTTATCTGGCGTAAATTAGCTGGCTAGTTTTATACACAGCAGAGGAAATACAACCCATACCTCTTGGATAAGTCCTTAAGAAAATTGAAGAAATGAAAAATCGGCCCATACTTGCCAGTAGTGTCTTTTTTGTGAATATGCTTGAGTTTTTTTCTGTGATAAATTAATAATACTGTAATCTAACGAACTCTGATCGAGCATTCAAACAAATTACTTAAACTACTAAAATTTTAAATGACTAAATTTCTTTTTTCTTTAACGAAAATATTTTCCGATTTAATGAAGTTCTTATTTACACAACGTTCTTCTTGAAAAATTGCTTAGGCAAGTATCTTATCGTAGTACCTTAAGATGCACCTCAAAGGCAACTATGAAATTCTGTATACCTACAGAATTTCATAGTTGCCCTGTTTCGCTTCATGATGAGATACGTGAAAGTATGGCCTCGACTACGATCACAGAAAGGTTACGGCCGGGCGTCTCGCAGGGGACTGAGGGACATGATGTTGTAACCACTGAGGTGACAACTGACACGACAGGTTCATGTTCACTAGAACTAAAATTTTGCCAAGGATGACAAAGCATTATGAAGTCCTCTGGTTATATTGTACGTTCATTGTTACGGTCGGTCTTCTAGAATCCGAAATATAAAGGCAAATGAGAATGCAGATTTTTCAACGAGATAAATTACAAAACTGAGACATACAAACGCTTGTGTGAAAATGAGTAATTAAAATAACGTAATATATTTACAATAACGTAAAAATTTTGAACATACTTATGAATTTCCAAAATATCTAATGTTTTACGTAATATTATGTCCAAAAAGTAATGTAAATTAGCATTTAATTTGGATTAATTTTAATAATTATATATGTTGGTGTGGTGGTATGGTGGGCTATAGATATGCCGTATAGAAGCGATTAGTATATAATTATATTATTATTTACATAGCTACTATATACATATTCGTAGATATCTCATCAATTTTACATGTGATAGTGAATATGTAAATAAGACGTATTGATTCATGTTCTTGTATATTCAACGAAAAAAGAATACTAATAGTGCCTCACAGAGAGAGACCAAGAGCGATCAATGGGATTCCAGCCCCCCTAGACAAGTGGCAATTCGTTTCTTGGCGTATGATGGAATAGAATGACAAATGTATAGGATTTGACGTTTTTGACATTCGTTGACGCCTGTCATATACGTTAAATCCCATACATTTGGCATTCTATTCCATCATACGCCGAGCAACGAATTGCCACTTGTCTAGAGGGGCAGGTGGATTTACAGTCACTGGAAAAGATCTTCAGGACTACGAGGTGGGTTAACTAGGTTAGTTAGAATGTAGCGGTGAATGTAACACTTTGAATCAACTTAATAAAATTTTAAAACAAATTCGTGCCGTCCTGAATGTTTACTTTTTCCAATGTAAAAGACATTATTTATTTGAATTAACTGTCAAAAGTATCAGACTATTGCTTCTATAATTTTTATTTTGGAGACTGATGTGCCTTTTTCACAATTATAGTTAGTAATAATTAAATATTCTATCTAATATAAGGTAATCTTCCTTAAAGAAATAGTTTAAGCTTACTTCTTTGCTACACCTTGACACAGAACAAAACTACTTTAGTGTCCAGCTAAAACACCAAATCAATTGATAAGAATCAATTCGATATTAAGACCTTGTGACACAATGACAAAATATATTTTACAGCTAAGTTTACTAGATGCATTTGTACTGGCGTGCTTGGTTAGGTAATTCAATCGATCAATTTAGTTTGATAGTTACGACATGATTATAGACGTCGAACGTTAAAAACACTTAGATACAAATTATTAAAGTACATATTTATGTATGAAGTGATGGGCTTGGTGCGTTGAGTAACTCACCATTTACTTAAAAAATATTTATCCCCAGTCCGTTGTTACTTCATTACAATGTAATAAAATATTTTCTTCATACAAATAATTTTAACGTTAGAGTTTATTTCTCTATTCTTAGACTGGTATATGGTTATATTGCTCTAAATTGTGTTCTATACGCGGAGTACATGTTTCTTGGGTGTCTTTTGAGGATTGCACGGCGTGCTAACAGTGGACAATCTCAAATTCACCAAGCATAGATTATTACAAATCAATCCGCGGGCGCCAGGGCCTCATTTGTCTCGCGAGTTAGGTCCAAGATACGTATCCCGAGGCATAACATGGTAATCGTTTTGTTTATGTGCCTAAAATAAGTAGAGTATTTTGAATGTTAAAACTGGAACTTACATAAAATTTAGAAAGTTTAAAACGAAGTGTAGGTAATATTTTTTAAAAAAGGACAATCTATTTTCTGTAAACGTTTTAGATTTTATAGGTTCTAATTGCAAAGAAAGCTTGGTTACATATCTACTATCTATTTAATTGATCTTTTTTCGATTGCCACTATTGGAGCATTAGGTCATCAGATTTTAATTTTTCTAAGACTTCTTTGATTTTTTTACGTCTGTTTTACCTTTCAAATTTTATCAGATTATAAGATACAAGACAACTGATTCCGGGTTTTAAATTTCATATACACCGTTCGCTACAAGTATCTATAGGGCATATCCTCACACTTAAAAATCGTAAATTCCTAAGTAACCCGACAGTGGATATATTATACCTAACTAGCTGTCCCGGCGAACTTCGTACCGCCATAATTTTTCAGCCCGTGTGAATTTTTGATCCCGTTCCCGCTGCACCTATTTTCTCACCGTTTAAACCTTCCCTGGACATCCACGAATATTTCAAGACTAAAATTAGCCAAATCAGTTCAGCCGTTCCCGAGTTATAAAATAACAACGAAAAGTGGCATTGATTTTTATATATACCTAATATATTCCTCTCAGATTCTTATTTCCAAAGGGTCAAAGTTGCCAGAAATTTTAATTCAGATTTGGTGAGATTACAGGGTACATTCGGTGGCATTGATACTATATAAAAGTCGGTTTAACACCAATACAGGGAGGCCCAAAATAACGTTGACAAAATGTTTTCACATTTTTTTATTTAATAACAATTATAAACAGAATTATGTTTAATAAAACGTAACTAGGTCTCATTGTGCACCATATTTTCTATTTATCTTCAAAATAGCCCCCTTTAGCACTGATACAGAGCGACAAACGCTTCGTGAAATTTGATACAATTTTCCGCAATTCCTCGACGGATATTTTGTCCCACTCCCGCTTGAGGGAGGACTTCAGCTCGTCGACACTTTGGTGACGCTTAGCACAGGCCCTTGCCTCTAAGATGGACCATAAACTATAATCCATTGGATTAAGATCTGGCGAGTAAGGTGGCCATTCTTTTGAGCTAATGAACCCTGGTAAGTTGGTCATGCACCACTGCTGAACACTTGAAGCCCTGTGAGCTGGCGCAGAGTCCTGTTGGAATATCCATGGTTGGTTGCCGAAGTGTTGTTGGCTCCAGGGAAGCAGCACAGTTTCGAGAATGTCTTGTCGGTAATATTCTTGATTGATTTTTATGCCTTTATCTATGAAAACTAAGGGAGTTTTGCCAGTGGAACATATTCCTCCCCAAACCATAACTGTTTGTGCGTTTTGACGATACGGAACAACCGCAGTAGCTCCAGGACGAGTTGCTGACCAGATCCTGTCATTTTGGTGATTGTGGGCTTGCTCAATCGAAAATAATTTTTCATCAGAAAAAACGATATGTTCCCAATTTGAAGCTACAGAACGCTGTTTAAGCAATCTGCACCTCTCAAGACGAACTTTTTTGTCTTTATCTGTTAGCAATTGAGCTTTTCTAATTTTATAAGGGATCAATTGGAGGTCATGTTTCACTATACGTTGCACGGTGGAGCGACTAATCCCCAAGTCTCGTGACATTTTTCTCACCTTTGTCTGTGGATTGCGTAGCAACCTTTGTTTGATGATGTGTCTATTCCTAGAAGTTCGAACAGTCCTCTTACGTCCTCTTCCAGGACGGTCCTCAATGCTGCCCAACTCATTATAGCGTCTAATTGTCGCAGAAACTAACTGACGGCTTACACCAAGAATGCTTGCTATCTCACACTGCCTTTTTCCACGCTCATGCAAAGTAAGTATGGACACTCGTTTCGCTGACATTGCGAAATAAATTAATTGCAACAAGTTTTCAACCGAAAAACAATATAGATTTGGCGCCAAGGAACTAGCAAATAATATAGTAAAACAAAAGAGAACAAATCGCGTTCCATTTTTAAATTTGCTTTTTTTAAATTTTGTCAACGTTATTTTGGGCCACGGTGTATATCCAATATCCATACATAAGGACTTTCGGTGGGTATCTGACACGGAAAAAGACAAAGTCATTTGCTAACTACGTAACCATTACGAAAAAGCCTTGCCCTATAAATTATACCTTTTGAAAATCATATCAAATGATTATATCAACCAGATAAATTACGCAATTAGTAAGCCCTTTTCATGTGGTTAGGCCTACCTCAGTTACTGAGTACTACTGAGTACCACCTCTATAGAGCCTGAACTAGTCGAGTTTGTCCCAAAGTACCTGTAATGTGTAGCTATTATTCTAATCATGTAAATATTTATTAACTTAAAACACACCAATATACAACCACTTGTATCTTATCCTTCAGTGGTTTACTAACATGAATCTATCTATGTAATATAAGTGGCGACAATCTTTTATCATATACGAATTTTAAATAGTTAAATGGTACACGGCTCTTCTAAAGGCCGTGGCGTGACTAATCTTCACATTAAGCTTAATATGTCGAAATATACTCAAATCAAACATACATGTAAAGTTTTTCTTTGTCGTGCATAAACTCAAGCACACGTATACGGCGCACGGTTGTTTTTGTCGAATATTAGAGTCGAAGAAACCGCCAAATACCGCTAGCAGTGCTGTCGGTTATTGCTCTCAGATTCCGCAACAAATTAACATGTATTCGGTACGTCTACATTTTTTTACCTAGTAATTTGAGTTTAAATATATTTCTTTTGTACAATCCACTTATATATTTATATAGATTTAAAATTAAAAGTAAAAAGCTATGCATTCATTCTGAGCACGTTTTTAAATCAATAGAAGTAAATCGAAGTCATTCGTCTTGTGTATGCGTGTCAACAATAAGGCTGCCGCGTGTTTGTGAGATGAGAATGAGGTCAGTCCGTTTTGCATTTTGCACTAACTTATTTTTGTTTGTTTGGTGGTTAGGAAGTAGGCTTTGTTATTAGACACTCTAAGAAGGAGGTACACGTGTAAGCTCATCAGGCTTGCAGTGGCTTCACACTTAACGTAAAATAAAAAGTTAAAAGGTTTTACGTGTACCGATTTTGATCAAATATTATGAAGGTTTTCAATTGATATACATTATCGTCGTTCGTGCTGGTCCGTTAGATGCTAACATTTACTATACCAGCACGACCGTGTGCAGTAAACATTATTGTTTATCTCGAAAGTCGTTAGAACATTATGCAGCTCTATGAGCAATTAATTTGGTTATTCATTTTCTAAACCATAATTTATTCAAACCTGTTTGTTATTATAATGTAATCAGAAAAGAATTCTATTAGTTTATCATCGTAAGATGAGCGAATTAATAATATGCAATGAAAAAATTGCAAAGCTCAGACTAAAACTTTAACTAGTTGCAAAATAAAAAAAAAACTGGTTTTGTGGTTGGAAATATTTGATGATAGAGTGCAAGTGAAAGTCATGATCGAGGTACATTTATACAGTTCCGGTTTATTTTAGTTTTTATCATTCATTAGTAAGTTTGACTAATGTTGTCAACGATTTAACACCTTGGCTACTGTAAGGGCTAGTAATTCTTTCTATTCGGTTATTTCTTACGGTACTTTTACGATAGGTATGTATTACTCTGTACCATACGTTGATCTATGTGAATAATTACATTATTGGCCATTAGCGCCGACAGTGTTTATGCCAGTAACTTTAAATTTAGAAAACAAATTGCTTTGATATTTATACTTACGAAGAAATAATGCTTGAAACTATTTAGTTGAAATCTTTATTACATAGCCTTTAAAGTAGTTCGTTGAAATTAAAAAATATGGCACCTAGTAGTTTACACCTAATCATATTTAAATCAATGCATAATCATGTAAAATTATGACAATCATAAACAATAAGTATTCTAGTAGAAACTAGTACCTATTATTTAAAGATTATTAACTATCGCAAATAATTTATTAACAGGTTTTAGACAAAATATTGTAAAAAATAGGTTTTAGGTTTTGTACTGACAATTGACTTTGGGCGCTCCCGTAACCCCCAGGCCTGCGCTCAGCCCACCCCTTGCCTGCTCTCCATTGTACCTTCTGCTAGTCAGATGGACAAGTAGAAAGCCTCGTCTCGTAACTTGTTCATTTAAGTTTAATGTGTTAACTATTACAGTGCTACCGCTTTTATAGTAAGTACCATGTAGTTAATTTATATATTAATTGAATCATCACAAATCACAAGAAATAGTTATAAAAGTACAAAAGCGCGCGTTGATTGAGATAATGACATTTCAAACGTCCTTCATGACACTTGGACGCGGAAATTAAACGGCTAAATTACTACCTACATTCAGTGCACAAGCAAACGAGCGGTGTAACAATAGTATACGGCTCAATACGTATCGGCCAGTGTATCTTATATTCTTGTTCAATATACAACTATATTTCGATTCAATTTGCCTCCTAAACTCAATTTTCCATGTCAATGAAGTCAGGTCTATTTTAATTTTGTTATACGCTCATTTATTTCCAGGGGTCTAACCCAGTAGGTACGTGCTCCGAATTAGCGATTAGGAAATATTATATCATGCATGCAGCATCTCAGACGTCCTTGCAGAGTATACACGTACTTCCTGTATAATAATTTTACTCAAACGTACATACCAAATTTGAGAAAAAGAAAAAAAAAATACATAAGTTAATGGAACTTTATTAATTTTGTAATTGAATCTAGTTGCGGTCACGTAGAAAATTTTGGAAGTTGTTGTATCCTATTATTCATTTATATGAAATGTGAGCAAAGGGTTGAATTTACGCATGGACTCTGGCCTATCTAGTAGGTCACTAAGATCTATTATATTTGTATCCGTAGTGTGTATCTCTCTTATAGGTAGACTGTTTATTGGTTTCTGTTGTCACCCGTTTGCTAAAGACGGCAGTACATTTATTCGATTTCCAACTTCTACAATTCAATTCTGAAAAAAAGATTTTTCTCTGGGACTTTCCTAGTGTTTTTACTCGGTGTACTCATTGGTCACTAGTCAATACTGATGATCCTAGTGTAGTGTAATTACAGTAGTGAAAATGGGGGTGTGATTAGTCCTAATAAAAAAAGCGTCCTAAGAACGAATATTCGAGAGTACTGAAATTCAAAGGTTTTTGACACCTGAACATTGAAAATCTACACACTTATGGCCAATGCCGGTTCTCGTGTCTACCGGCTACTGTATACACGGTTGCTCTGTTTTACAAGCGCGGTAGAACAAAAAACGCCATTAATGTCATTTAATCGAGCTCTCGAGCGTGGAATTACGAGCGTAGTTTTAGGTATAAATTAAATTTTAATTTGCATTATACTTTTCCAACACTTAGCTGACCTTCAGCACTTAATGATAAAAGCGGGGTATTTGTCAAGGAAGTTTACCTAAATAAAGTATTTTTTTGTTTTGTTCAAAGTGCTCTAATTGGCAGTACGTATGCTGAAACACTTGTATATATTGGTAGAAAACAATATTCGTACAGCAAAAAATTTGCGAATAAATTTCTAACTAAATAATATTATTGTGAAATTTGCATAAAAGTTAGTAATAAATATTTTGGTTCGTAAGTTTAAATGAAATTAAAACTAAACGTTATGTAAATTCAATAGTAGGTATACACTTAATATTTTTATCGTTATTTGCCCATTTCAAATTAGCTACAACTCGTGACTATTTAATATTTGCTTGAGATAAGCATTTTTTTATTCATAACCGTATGGTAGCTTTTGACATTAGTGTATAAGAAAATAGTATACCTAGCTGAATATCTAGTTAAATCAGTTTCGTTTGATTAAACGTAGAAACGGTAAGTTCTTCAGAACCTCACCGTCATAATGCTATAGTCAAATAATTTTTGTTAATTGTCGGGTCGATGATTAAATTTGTAATAAAAACGAATAAATTAGAACAAACTTAATTTTTACCGCTGTTTTATCAGTAAGGTCTTTGTTATCAGGCGCTTAGTTGAACAATTAATTTATCTGTAGGAAACTATTCAAAATTGCGTAGTAAATTGTATTATCAGCTCCTGATTTACCTATGTCCGTCAGTGCTTTAATCTATTACATTGTAAATACTTATATCTTGTGTACAGATAGGTATGCATATTATTAAAACATATATTAAACAAATATTAAATTCCTTAATAAGAAACTTATAACTATGTGTAGGTTTTGTGGATGGAGAATTTTATATGAACTATCCGGCTTCAGCTGAATAACTGAATAGGAAAGATGGAGGACCAGATGCTATGGGCGCACATTAGACGAGCCCTATGTCTACTAGTCAGAAATGGACTACTATAGGCTATTACTGACTTTGAAGTGATGTGATAGTAAGAAAGGAAAATGAAATTTTTCTTTTTTTCATTCCTTCATACAGCTGAAGCCTATTTATAGAATGAGGTTTATGAAAACATTGCAGTGATATTGCATTAGATATGACAGGAACTGTCAGCCACTTGATTACCATGATATTCGGCAAGTCTCATTAGCGGGCCTAGATCATCGTTCTCAAGTAGGTTTATCCTGTTTTGTCATTATTACAATACAAAAATACCTCTCAGATGAATCTGCAAAATGAATAAAACCGCAACTGTGGTATCCAATTAAGTGGATTGCTAATAAAAGTGAAATCGAAGCGAGTGCAGTGGCCGCACGGCTGCGGGCGGCAGTCGGCAGCGCACCACGTCGGCTCCGACCACGGCGGAATACACACTTGTCGTTATGTAGGTATGTAAATTTGTTCTCATACTGAGCACTTTTGTTCTTTGTGTACATACTCATGAATTCAAAGTTCCATATAGAACACAAAGTGAAACAGTTATGTTTTGCAAGTCTGATAACACTTTCTTGTTATTTGAAAGTATTTTTGGTGCAACATGTTTGGTATGTAATGTGTCGATGATGAATTACGTGGGAGGACCTACTAGATTAACTAGTGGAAATCATCCTATAATATAGATATTAAATTTCTAAATTTCTCTAATATGAAAGGTTAAGTAAAATCACCTATTGTGATCTTCTATTGTGAAGCTTAATATATTATCTTACGTTTAACCGGCACAGCACGACCGAGATGAATAAAATTTCAATAATATTTTTTATTTCCATTGAACCTACTACATATATTTATGTATTCGAAATCGAAATTAAGATATTAATTTACAGAATGTGGTGAGGCAATTCTTAGGGTCTTGTGTTAAGATGTCATAACATAAATAATGATTACAAAAACTAAGTAAGTTACTGATATCACAATATTCACAATTGCTCCAAATGCATGCCAAAACGATATTTTATTCCAAGTAGGTATCTACTGACGCCTACATACGTCGAAAGGGGTGGACAGAAGTACCTACATTCCCATTTTATCGTTTATGTTTTGGTCACATGTCTAGCTCAATCTTGTCTATCAGTTTCCAAAACCTAAGCAGCCGAGAGAGGGACTCCACTTCAACCACAGAACTTTGATATCACCAGAGGGTTTTGGAGGTTTGGCAGTATGCAGTTAAATTAAGGAAACGAAAAGTTTGTCCGCTAAGTTAGACTGAAGAAGTTGGGCAAAGGTTCGCAGGATAATGACCTAAGACCTCACGAGCAGCAGCTCCACTCGCTACTGCTGCACCTCCCAGGTACCTCATTGTATGTACTGCTGAAGTATGGAATATAATAAACTTCTGTAACCTGTGAGCTGTGAGGGAAGCACGGCGTGCTACGGCGGCGGTAAAGCGCAAATCCACCAATCACAGCTTATATACGCGCACGCGGATTGCTTTGAATCCGCGTGCGCCGTGATCTCATTTCTAGTTCGTAGGCACTACATTGAGTTTTAAAGAGTGGTTATGAATTTGAAACTATTAAAGACAGTGCAAGCGAGGGGTCGCGGGGTGAAGTGCAAGACTCGCGCGAAACATGATTTATCGTGAGCTTAGATCCGGTTCGCGCAGGCACCGTGTGCCACCGCCACCGCTACCCACGCCTTGTTTTGCTCCATTATCACGCCAAAATGATCATTCTGTGCTCTGTACCATTACATTATTCGGTATCTTGTGCGATCATTGTTACATTTTTTATTATATAGAGTTTGATTATATATTAACTTACTCTTTCGTTAGCGAAAGGTTACACTTTGCCGCAATATTTCTCGGAATATTTTTTCTTAATAGGATGTGGTTTGCTAACAATAAACGATTACCAGGAACTGTTAAATTAAATACATAAGTATGCTCTTTATATATCAAGAGTCTGATAATAGTAACTACATAAGTGGTGCAAAAAACCGCAAATGTTGGTCAAGCATCTCTTTTGGTACTCTCTTCAAATAAAATGAATAGCTTATGTATTATTTGAAACGCAAACATTCATAGACATTTTTTAAATTTGTAAGTACATGTTTAGTCATTAACTTTTTTTACTACTTAGCCTGGACTTCACGTACAGAATATTAATCGCGTATAATTCGGATTACCTGAACTTGCATTAGCACGCTTTTTAAACATGAATACCTATTCAGTACTCATTTTAGTTTAATGGATTTCCTTTGGTGTAGTCAAGCCTAAGTCGGCATCACAGAGGTGGTAAGCGGTTAAAAGTTTTCAAAATGAGATATATCATTGACGTATTTGCATCCACATTCATCCAAAGTTACAAATTGTACCTACATTAATTCCTACCTATATAGTATAAATAGATATTCCGAAGCCGACCACATACGACAACGACAGACGCATGCAGCAGATGCAGCGTACCCATTACTTGTTAAACTCCAATACGGATAAAGGGGACCATTGACAAGCCGCAATGAATTACGCGCACCTACTGCGTGCGTCGGCAGTTGTCGTATGCGGTCGGCTACGGAATCATACCTTTACACCTTACTTTACACTTTACACTAATAAAGTGGTACGCCTCTGGAGTATTCAAAAGATAAAAAGTTGTTATAGTCCAGATTTGTAATCGCACCCTCCTAAAAGTGCATACTACTTTAGCTGAATCAAAAATAAGGGTAAGACTGTATTCCAAACACTTTTAAGAATTTTGCTACTAAACGATTTGTATGTCTGAAGTAAATACGAGGCTCTGGCGTAGATTTTTCCCTGTGTTGGAAAGTGAGACGGCAGTCTCTCCTGAAAAAGCTAATACCCATCAAAAACAATATGCGGATCTCGTGTACCAGAGAACAAATTTTGGATGAAACTGGATGCGAATTAGGATGACGATGAAGGTTAAAATTGTTTAAGAGTTCATGATTGCACGTTTTAATGTGTTCATTAAATAACAAACTGTACGTTTCTAAACTTTCCTGCTCACGGCGTCTAAAAGGCGCCGTAATGTAATATTAGCCAATGAGTTTTACTTATTACCATAACATATTATAAAGCGAAACATTATATTTGTTTCGTTAAGAATTCACATAAAATCAGCTAATCCGACTGATGTGAGACTTTCTCTATGAAGAGGAGTTTAGTATCCAGTTTTAATGATATGCTACGTATACCTTGTCACAGAGGCTATTTTGACCGTTAGACGCCATAAGGATTAAGTATAATTATCTTTTATGATATGACTGTTGATTTTATATTGACCTAATGGGAACAAAATACTTACCTATAAGTATAAGCAGGAATGCATGCATGCAAGGGTAGAATCCTTGACTAGTTGTTTAAGGCGCGGTTGAATATCAATAGTGTTTAGAATTTACACGCTTTCACAAATTTCCATAAATTTTGAAAAAAAAAAATACACACAAATACGCCAGTAGCTCATCGAAGGTGTATTAACAGCCACATTTCGCCATTTCTAATTTTCGATAGGTCGCGAGCCTATTGCCCTCAAATGGACACTGTGGGCTACCCTATTACCCAGTAGGGTTGGGGTGACCCTATGCTTCCCCACCGGTAACCAACACGACAAAAAAACAATATATGTAGTAATTAAATCATTCAAGTAGCCTATCGCAGTCCACTGGCGGACATAAGCCTCTCTCAATGTCTGCTAACTATTTCTCGGCAAACAAAAACCGCATACCTACCTGTACAAATTAACTGAAAGAAGAAATAAAGAGTGCCTCGGAGAGCACGTTAAGCCGTCGTCGGTCCCGGTTGCCATAAGAACACCTATCTATGGCAGTCGTTACGGGTAGCTGGAGCCCTAAAAAAATCCAAAAACAACGGTCTAGCTGCAAAGCTTCGATATCGCCTAATGTTATCATTGGGCGGTGGAGGTCAGATGGCAAACGCTTCACGAAAAAATATCGAGGTCTAGCCAAATCTGTAGTTAAGACTGGTAAAGCGGACGCCAAAGTTTTATTTCTGTAAGGTTGGTTAATCGGCAATTGGCTATTGACATTTTACCTTTGGTGTTAGATATTGAGTTGGAGTTTTCTAGATTTTGAGGTCGGACCTCGCCTTAATTTCTATTTTGAAAATCCAGCGTGGTCCATTGTGCATGCTGGAAAGGTTGTACTTTGTAGACTAAGTTACTGCCATTGTTAGCTTGTAATAGATAAATGTGCGAACAAAGCGCAAAGGTATTGCAAACGACTACACTTAACAGTAACTAAAGAACTGGTATTAAATGTAAACGCTGCATTCTAGACAGTGTGAAAAGGTGAACTTCCAAGTATCGGTTCATTGGCAAAATGATATAATACTGTTTCTGATGGTTTGAAATGTCAGGTGTCTCAAGTTGTAGTACTGGGTACTAAGCTCTGCCAGTATTTAGAGATTTTCTGATGCTAAAATCAATTAAATAAAAACCAAAGTTGGGAGAACTTTATCACGATATTGATGAGAATTTAAGTAGGTAACATAATAATTGGATTCCCATACTGTACCGATTTCATCGTAGATCTAGAACGCCTTATAAATTTTAGAAGTGTTGATGTACATTTTGTGGTTCAGTGCATGACTCCCGTGAATACATTATTATGAACTAGCTGTGCTGTAGCTACGATTTAATTCGCGTCGACTTAGATTTAGGTTTTAACATTTGCGCATAAGGACCGTTTCGGAGATTAGCCAAATCCAACAAACAGAAAAACAGATGTTTTTGAAAATCATTAGCTTTTAAATATAAATTCATAGTAATTTACTAAAAAGCTGTTACTTAAATATTACAAACAGATATTTAATTTTAATTTATTTGTATAGCAATGTTTAACATGGTTGAACATTAAGCGTACCTATAGGATCATACATAGGATCATTCTCGTTGAACAGCGTGGTGGTCGTGGCCGGTGAGTCGACGACATGCCGTCACGCCACGCTCCCGCAGTCGCGTTTTGTAACAAAGAACTATTGCCACGTTTACGTAAATTTTGTTATGTGTTATAATCTGAATTCTTAATTACATTTGATTATACTGCAACTTGCTATAACCAAAAAACCCTAAAAATATTTTTAACAGAAAAAATATTCGTGTAAAAAATTTTCATCACGGTGGTAAAGATAAAAGACTCTAGTCTGTTGTGTTCAAGATTATTAATAAAAAAATCGAATATAATAAAAACAAGTAGGTACAGTACAAGTATAGATACACATCAAACATTTCTTTTTTACTAAAATTTAAGTATATAAACTTACTGTAAATCCTCTATTTTTCCGGTCACTACGTAATAGGACATGAACCTATTTCCGTCAACCAGACATATTAAAAATAGGATCGAGATTGAACGGGATGGTCCTTCATGTAGGTTATTTTTTTTAACGGGAAAATCATGGCAATATTAAATAAAATAACATAACATATTTGCAAATGATTATTATATATTATTATTGATTCTGAACAAGTTACTTCCGAGTTTATGGTTCATTATCAGACAATGTTTTACATGACATGTTTCTTTAATATTATTTTTCTAAACAATTACCCACTTTTATGGATCACATTATATTTTTCATTTTCACGTACTTTACTTTGCATTGCATTACTTCTTCTATTGTGTCTATAACCTCTTTGACTCTTTTTGTACCTCATATCTATATTTTATTTTAATGATGTAAGTACTATACAATTAATTTATTTGGTCGAGTGGTTTAAAGTGGTTGAGTGGTTATTATTTCTTACTTCTCTTTTCCTTTCATAATATATACCTTATTTTTCCTTACGTTCATTGCTACATTCTGCTAAACTGAGAGTTATACAGACAAAAGAGAATATTTATCAGTTATACAAAAATAATTGAAGGCATCTTCAACATCATTGTTTTATAAATGGTCAAAAAAAATATTGTTGATACATATTATATTGAAAATTATTTCTATTAAGAGAATAAAAAACTAGGAAAGTCTTTTCTCAGTGCAATGAAAAGTTGAAAACTCAATTGAATGTAGTAAACGTACATACAACACAATCGTGCACATTTATAATTAAGGAGGGTCAGAATTTGTTTGATGCTGTTCTCTTGTTAAAGACCGTGGAAAGTCTGACTAGATTTTAGTCTGAGGGTGGAAACTCCTGTAACTGACGATGTCGTGGCTGTGACGAATACTGTAGGTCTCTGCTTCGTGTAGTAATGTTAGCTCGCATCACACGCAGCTGCTCGGACGATGACGCCGAAAGAGACAACGAAGGAAAGTCGTGATGAAAACCTTACGTTACCGCTCACGTCTGCATTAAAACAATTAAGTGGTTTAAAATTATCTTCAATGAAGGTTTTATGGTTACATATTTAATTTAAAAAATCACAACGTTTTAAATAAGAGTACTCGCAATAAGAAACTGTTATAATAATTCATTTAGGAAGAAAGTTTAATACATTATTTATTATCCTCGCTACTAACTTTGTAGAGTGAGTGAGTAATGCGCTTTGCATACACACTAGCATCACATAATATACCTACTCGTATGTATTGTGTTTATAATTATTATTGGCTGATCATTTGACCTTTTCAGGGTATGTGAAAAAGTTATTATCCTAACAGAATCATTCAAGCTAGTGATTGTTTGATAATTTATGATTATGATAGTGACACTTGACCGACTACTTATTAGTAACGAATGGGAACTCAAAGAATGAACATTTTAGTTCTAAATACTACATATTAATATTTTTACACAGCTCATAACCATCAGACCGATTGTGGCAGTTTGATGGTTTTGAGTTGTGCAACGAAGTGATTAGTAAAATGAATCATGGAACTTGTCACACAACAACTAATATTTTCTTATTTGTCAAACCAATACAGTTTTCCAATAACCTTTAATTTTAACGTAAGACCTAAGACAAAAGTCTACAAAATTTGAACCAATAAAAGATACGTCTGAACCGTCTTGTAAATTACCTACGTATTGTGGTAAGGAGTAAAGTGTTTGTTTACTTTTGTTTATCTTGTTTATAGATTTTTTCTTCTTTTGTTTATTTTTAATTCTCTTCCTTCGAAAAGCGCGTTTTTGCTCAGCGCGCACCACTAGGAAGTTCTGTAGTAGGTACCCCTAGTTTCGTTTTCTATTTATAAATTAATTAAAACATTTTAATAACGTAGTTATTGTACAAAACCTTGCAGTTTCAGCGATAAAATTATTTTTTCATTAAATCCTCCAGTTTTAAAAACATTTGTTGTTTGAAGTTGATAATGAGAATCTTTGATGTTAATACGGGAAGTAGTTAAGTTGAAGTATGTAAATAGTAGCTGTTTAGTGATTGCTGACGGCTTTCCTAGCTACACATTATTCCATTGTACGCAGTTAATTGTTTGTTCATTACGTTAAACAAGCAATTTATGTTTATATCGAAAGTTTTTGAGATTTACACGCTATGCTTTTTGCGTTACGAATGATGTACTGTACATATCTCAGTACGACTATTCAAGTTATAAAGTCTTTCGTAATGACAAACAAAGCGTGAAAATACATTAAACTAAAAGATTTAAATGTTATGATAACCATATTAAGAAAAGTATTTCAGTGCTATTAATATTGTGTTGTAATTAAACACGATTTGGCTTTTTTTCTTAATTTTATGTTAATACAGATTAATGTCATTACGAGCGAGGTAGGCTTAAGAAAAAATGAATGGAATGTGCGAAAGAAGACATAGCAAAGATATAGGCCACGGTAACCTCTTACCATAAGGAGGGCCGAGTGCATTTCTGCGACCTAAGTTGTATTAAAATAAAATCGGCCAAGTGCGAGTCGGACTCGCCCATGAAGGGTTCCGTAGTAGCAAAGGCGAAAATTGCGGTTTATGACGTATTAAAAAAAAACTACTGACTGACTAAAGACTGGATCTCGTTCGAACCAATTTTTAGTGGTAGTTTTCATGGCAATTTACATCATATATTTTTTTTAGATTTATCATTCTCTTATTTTAGAAGTTAGAGGGGGAGGGGGGGGGGGGGGGGGACACAGTTTTCCACTTTGGAAGTGTCTCTCGCGCAAACTATTCAGTTTAGAAAAAAAATGTGTTAGAAACCTCAATAGCATTTTTAAAGACCTATCTATAGATAGATAGATAGATAGATCCACACGTATGGGTTTGATGAAAAAAAAAAATTGAGTTTCAGTTCTAAGTATGGGGACCCCCAAAATTTAATGCTTTTTTTTTATTTTTGTATGAAATTCTTAATGCGGTTCACAGAATACATCTTCTTACCAAGTTTTAACAGCATAGGTCTTATAGTTTCGGAGAAAAGTGGCTGTGACATACGGACGGACAGACATGACGAATCTATAAGGGTTCCATTTTTTGCCATTTGGCTACGGAACCCTAAAAAAGAGAATGAAATACAAAATGACTTCTGACAGGCTGTATAGAGGAGAATAGCATATTGCATCAACTCCATGATTGGGATAATGTAATAGAATGATGATAAAGAAATGTCATTAAACTAAAGTTTATAAATATAATGTAAGCACTTGGCGGTAACTAATTAACGTGCGTTGTACAACAAGAGTTGGCGGTCACCGGCGGAAGGAGGCCGCCACGCCGCACGCCGGTACCGCTCGTATCTAATGTACACTTAAATTATCTTGCCGAAAAGAAAAAGTGTACCAATTGAGCTGTGTAAAAGCTAGACGTAAATCAAATTGAAGATGCCCGATAAAGTGGATAATAATTAGTGGAAGACGTGAAAGCGTTGGGAGAAAAATTCGTGAGAGTTTGTGTTAGTGTGATTGTGCATTCGGCGAGGGACATCCGGTTGCGGCCGGCAACCGAGGCGTTAGACGCTTCCACGCGCCGACATCTCGTTACCAATGTATGTATGTTTAACTAATAATACGCATGTTTTCCAAAAACATACGTGTGCACAAATCAGTAAAAAAATACACGCGAGTCATCGTTTTAAATTAATTAACTTGCATTTACTACATACTGTACAATAAATATCTCTAATATATTTATCCGGCGAGCAATAGAAAACTCACTGAACATATTACAATTGGAACTGTTAATTGACCATAAGGATATAATTATCGTAGTGTGTCCTATTACTCGTTCTATTCAATTACCCGATGAGCTTATGAGCAAACTCACTACATTAAAAATCTTTAGTAAAGCCATTCAGGGCTTGACATATAATTATTGAGATAGGCACTTAACTGCGAGCTATTCAGCCGTCTAGAATTAATTAATACGATCGAGTAAGATATCTAATTAGAGAAGTTCGTCAATTAAATTTTACAATCTAATATGGAAGCTACATTGTAAAATTTAATCATTGTAAAACTTATATCTGTAAGCTAATGCCAATGGATTTTTTGATGAACTCGCTGAATGTTCCTACGACATTCGTAAAATGATACAAAGTCTAAAATCTGACGTTGCGTTATGCTTCGTTTACATACTCGCGGCAGAGCGAGGGAAGTGGCGAGAGAAGTGGGCAGAGACGTGGTGTGAATGGTATATTCGTCATGCCGCGAGTACTGCCGCGATGTTGCTGCGAATGTCAGCGGCAATACTAGCGCGATGAACTATACGAGACCGCTAAATGGCGCTAATCAGTAAACACGGTTTTCGTTATTTGCTCCTCGAATATTTACTTTTAAAAATATTTATATCCATCTACGGACAGTGTATAGGTAGTTGAAAGTGATAGTTTTTATTATTAATCTATTTAATCAATTTGCTATGCTGTAAAAGCATAATGCGTACACTGCTACAGCGTTGTTCTCCATACGTTTACGTCCGTCTACGTTGCAGGGCGAATACTGTAACCGCGTTTACATACTGCCGCTCGCATTGCTCATCGTGTTGCCAGAAATATTCGCGCGATTAATGCCCTAGCATTCACACACTCCCATCATCGCGTTGGTCCGCATTACAGTATTCGCCCTGCAACGGAGACGGACGTAAACGTATGGAGGACAACGCTGTAGCAGTGTACGCAATAAGCTTTTACAGCATAGCGAATTAATTAAATAGATTATTAATAAAAACTATCACTTTCAACTACTATACACTTTCCGTAGATCGATATAAATATTTTTAAAAGTAAATATTCGAGGAGCAATAACGAAAGTCGTGTTTTATTTAGCTTAGCGCCATCTAGCGGTCTCGTATAGTTCATCGCGCTAGTATTTGCGCAACATACGCGGCAGTACTCGCGGCATGACGAATATACCATTCACACCACGTCTCTGCCCACTTCTCTCGCCAGTTCCCTCGCTCTGCCGCGAGTATGTAAACGTAGCATTAGGTGTCCTCCTGGTGAGATGGAACCACATCCTTTGAATTGCAATTATAGGTACCTATTTTGTGTATTAGATAAAAAAAAATGTAAGTTACGAACACAACTTTCTTCTTCATTTTTCTGGTTTGTTATAGTAATTGATTACTAATGATGTCAGTCAGTTTGCTCGGTAGCCCGCTTTGTAATACAAAAAAAAACTACGGACACATGCTTGAAGTGGACTTGGTAATAAAATAAACAATCAAAATTAATGTACAAATATACAAATGTATTTACGTTGCTATGCAACATTGTTATGTATAATTAATTTTGCATTATGCATATGCAATCTAGACGTTGACATTTCACAGCATCTTCTGTTACGTTGAGAGATTTCGTATGCTAATTTTAGACGTCATGTCAAACATATTAGTGATCACAAAAAACTAAAATATAAATTCACTCTTGTTTTAAATTCACACTTTGTGCTCTACAGCGTTTTTACAGTGGCGGAGTGTTAAACCCACTACCTACTATAAACAAAAATTTAATTTTTTATATAATTGCTGTGCTGTAAATATTCATTTTCTCTGAAATGAAAATTGTGATTGTGCTTTGATTATGCTTACGCTGTATGCCTTATGCTTTTTGCTTTATGCCTTAAGCTTTATGCTTTACCCTTTATGCCGTATGAAATCTACATATTATAGAAGTTGCGTGCGATAAATAAATAAACCTTAAGTATTTTACATACCTTATTTTTGCTTCTATACCCACGTATAGCCGAATATAAATAAAATAAAATCCAGATAGTAATTTATACTTAAATGTTTCATTGCAGTAATCGTATAATATTGTATAATCTACTAAGTTCGTACGAATATCGGTAGATTACTCCCACCATCGCCGTAAGATGGATGTATTGGAAAAATTGGATCACTCTCGGGCGAAGCTCGGTGGCTCAGTGGTCAGAGCGTTCCCCCTGTAAGGGAAAGATCGCGGGTTCGAGTCCCGCCCGAGAATTGATTTCGCTTTTTCCAATTTATTATAATTATTATAATGTATAATCTACCGTTCTTGCATTTGCGGAACTGGAATTTATAACTAAAATTATTTGAAATTTTTCTGGACGATAATTTGACATAAATATACCTTACGTGTAAACATTGATTTAATTTAAATATTTACTTAATAAGTAAGCGTGTAAAGGTAAAACTACACTACATTACGCGTTATTGTTGGTGAATAACAAATGAAACATAACAAAGTGTGGTTTCTTCTTATATTTTTCCTCACATGCTTATAATATGCACATAGAGCATAACAGAGTAAAGACAAAATATTAATCACAAATCTGCATATTATTATTCCGGAAAAATATTATTTATAAAAAGCGAGAACTGAATTCCACGAATGTAGAGCCGAGGACAAAGGTAAGTAGTTCTCTAGAAATAATAATGATATCTTTGGAACACAGCGTTACACCTCAAGTGAGTAATAATGTAGGTTTTGTGAAACGCTGACAAAAGGAAGGCTGAGTAGAAAATTAGTAATTATTGTAAGTATTACCTATATTGTGAGTCAGTGATATTCAATTAACAACTATACTCGTAGTTCTTTTTATAAGTTTTAAGTTTAATTCTATTTCATATAGCTTGCCCTCATTCAGTTTCATCAAATATATTTGATTCCAATACTTTCGTACCGATAAAGTAGGAGCGACATAAACTAATTAATTAATATACAATGGTTTCCTTAAACACAAAACATACATTTTGGTTTTCGTCCTAATGTATTCAAGTGTTCATTCAGTAAGTTTTTTACCTAAATTATAAACCTAGTGGTGATTGATTTTTGTGACCGGGTATATAACCTAGTCACAAAAATCACAAATTACATCTAGGTAGGTACTTTAAAAAGCAAAAAGATCTATAGACTAGATATTTATATGTTAATTGTGTTTATTATGTTTATACATATTTTGATAGGGTATAGTATGAAGTTCTATGCTGTTTTAGTCTTAGTATCTTCTCTAGTCCTATAAGAAGTTCAACCCTTCCATCCCTTATATTAGTAAATTCCATTTATGACATGAGCTTTTCTTTCCTTTCTATAACATAGAGTCTCCAGCATAAACTTGACCGTTTGTATGTAAGTGGAAACCAGTTATAAATGTTAGCAGATTAACTAGCTCGGCGTCTCCATAATATGTCATAATAAGCTATCACAGCGGGGCCCAAGTGCCTTACAAACTTTATAATATGTAGTATTATTTACTACCAGATTTCGAAGAATGATATTCGTTCTCACAATTCACGATATTATGTGCCTCGAAGAGCACGTTAAGTCTTCGGTCCCGGATGCACTACGAACTTCTATGGTAGTTGTTACGGGTAGTTGGAGCCTTAAAAAGTTCAACAACTGGTCTGACTATAGAACTTCGATATCTTAAATAGATTGTGGTGGTCAGGAGGCAGTCACTTTACAGAAGAAAGTCAAAATTCAGTCGCTTGGTAGTTACACTGCAAAAACAGATCCTGGACTCCGAGGTGTATCCTTGGATGCAACCGGGACTAACACAATGATGATGATGATTCTGAGCTGTTCCCCTATAAGCAGAAAAGAAAATATAAGCTAAAGATATTAGCTAAGTTATAAACATTCTTACGTTAGTATTTTTTGCGTTTACTCAAATAAATGCATCTAGATTCTAGATCCATATTTTTAATTAAATTAATTTTACGTAAAATTATGCTGTTTGGATAGTATATTATGTACTTAAACTACGAGTACATCTTAAAAGGAGTTAGAATATTTTTTACTGTTTATAACCTTACCTTGGTAACTTCATCCTCTGACATATAAACATTCATTCATGACTTGACTTCACGTGCAGTACAGTACAGTTAAGAAATCATATAAAATTGTAATATCATATACCTAATATATTTTATTCCAAATATTTAAACAAAGTTCTTTAGCAACGATTGCGGTCACATTGCGATAATTTTATTTTCATTACCTGTGCCCAGTGTAATCAATAAAAATATTCTTTCATTATGAACATGGCTCATAATTTATGGTACAAATCTTTGTAATCTTATCTTAAATCAAGCACTCTCACTCGTAATGGAATTCGCCATTACAATCCACCTAGATATGCAAAAATAGAGCAGCCGATTAGCCGCCCACGGCCACGCGATACCGCAGTAATATATTTATGGCTATACCTTGTACGTACACGATCGTGAATCGCGATATAAAATGCTCTTCGCAAGTATAGAACAAAATATTAGCTGTAACTAGTCAAGGTACCGTTACATTACCGGACTGGGTTAAGTTGTGATGATTGGTTACTTATTGAGTTTTTCATAAAATTGTGCTTTTTATTTCTTGCAAATTTGTTGAAAGATTTACTATTAATTGTTTCTTGAAATGTAATCGCTCTCATGCAAAACTTAAATTGAAAATGGAAGGATTGGATGGACATTGTGCCAGTAATGTTTTTCTGGAAAAACCATATCCGGTATATCAGCCGGTTAGTTAGACCTCCAATTCACCTCACTAATTAATCTTTCATGACGGATTTTAGCACCAGCAATTACCTATTATAGTACTAAGCTCTCTCTGAGGTAGACAGAGAAACGAGTTATTATACCTATGTATGTAGGTAGGTAGGTATTAGATAATAAGGAATAATAGTTTTATATAAACACATTAAAGTACAGTTGTAAAATCTTTATTATTATTGCAATACTTTATACAAGATAGGTACGTAATCTATGTTTGTTATTATAATTAATTATTGGGGATTGGGTAATCTTGTATGGACAGCATCATTAATTTTTTTCAGCGGCCATGAATAATTTTGATACCACTTCATACTGTGTTAAACACACGTTCGTACAAATGTCATTATTTTCATTGTAAGTAATATCGGAGCTGCGATATACAGAGTGGAACATTTCGACTTTACCTTGAAGGAAAGTACCCTCATACTAAAGATAGCGAATTATATTTAAAGGAAACATTACCTTATTTTTAAAAGAAACAAAACTGCATTCAAAGACTGGATAAGGAATACCGAAAAATCGTTTGCCACGCCCTGTAATCGAACCGACTACAATTCGAAAAAATAACACCCTGTATTTTTATTACATCAATCGATAGGGTCAATCATAAGGATCAAATCTCTCTGAAAAACTTGGTAAATTAAATAAAAGGAAATCCATGAAATAGAAGGTTTAGGAAGATTATAGTCGGTTCGACTACCGGGTGTGGCATTTTCAGAAAACTTTGAATGCAGTTTTGTTATTTTTTTAAATAAGTGAATGTTTGCTTTGAGTTTAATTCGCTATCTTCAATATTTAGAGTATCCATCCAAGTATGATTGAAAAATTCCACCCTGTATAGCTATATATCTACGTCGCGATATAGTTTAGAGAAGTTTGTCCATAGTAACTTTTGATCACTTTATACTGTACTTTCATATTATACCAATTTCATTGATGGCCGCTCAATTTCAAAACGACGCCAACTTTACCCAACTCCCTCAAAGTTTAATCAACAATTAATAGGTTCTAAACTTTATGCTCGGACCGTTTATTACGCGCATAATAGAGTGAGCATTCTGCTCGCGGTCTCCTGACCTTTTAGATGTAGTAATTATAGTTTAATATTGCGGCAGTATCTAGCAAACGTAACTCCCGCGCTGTGACAGGTAGTACCTAGCTACCGGTTGATATTATGCAACTAGCCGGACGCAAAACAATGTTAAAAGCATTATATCTGTATGATATATAAAGCGCTTCGTGACCGGCTCGAGCCTGATCGCGCGATGGCGGATGTATCCACAATGTCAAGATATCCTTTAGTTAGGTAGATATCTAGATTGATAATCGCAAGTTAGATCGTGTAGGCAGCCTCTAATAGTAAAGCATCATTGTATTAAAGTCGAAGCTGTTGGCACAACAGTAGATTGTAAATAGAAAAAAAAAACGTTGTAATTAACACTGTTCTTGTGTTCGTAGTGACACTAAGCGCGAATGTAGCAAACAACGCAAACACGCCCGACTACTTAGGTAGGTACATTTTTGTCGACGTGTTGACACGTCGCTACAGTATCCGGCTAGACGTACACGATCGTGAATCGCGATATAAAATGCTCTTCGCAAGTATAGAACAAAATATTAGCTGTAACTAGTCAAGGTACCGTTACATTACCGGACTGGGTTAAGTTGTGATGATTGGTTACTTATTGAGTTTTTCATAAAATTGTGCTTTTTATTTCTTGCAAATTTGTTGAAAGATTTACTATTAATTGTTTCTTGAAATGTAATCGCTCTCATGCAAAACTTAAATTGAAAATGGAAGGATTGGATGGACATTGTGCCAGTAATGTTTTTCTGGAAAAACCATATCCGGTATATCAGCCGGTTAGTTAGACCTCCAATTCACCTCACTAATTAATCTTTCATGACGGATTTTAGCACCAGCAATTACCTATTATAGTACTAAGCTCTCTCTGAGGTAGACAGAGAAACGAGTTATTATACCTATGTATGTAGGTAGGTAGGTATTAGATAATAAGGAATAATAGTTTTATATAAACACATTGAAGTACAGTTGTAAAATCTTTATTATTATTGCAATACTTTATACAAGATAGGTACGTAATCTATGTTTGTTATTATAATTAATTATTGGGGATTGGGTAATCTTGTATGGACAGTGGCGTCATTAATTTTTTTCAGCGGCCATGAATAATTTTGATGCCACTTCATACTGTGTTAAACACACGTACAAATGTCATTATTTTCATTGTAAGTAATATCGGAGCTGCGATATACAGAGTGGAACATTTCGACTTTACCTTGAAGGAAAGTACCCTCATACTAAAGATAGCGAATTATATTTAAAGGAAACATTACCTTATTTTTAAAAGAAACAAAAGCAGTTTGCATTCAAAGACTGGCATTTTCAGAAAACTTTGAATGCAGTTTTGTTTTTTTTTTAAATAAGTGAATGTTTGCTTTGAGTTTAATTCGCTATCTTCAATATTTAGAGTATCCATCCAAGTATGATTGAAAAATTCCACCCTGTATAGCTATATATCTACGTCGCGATATAGTTTAGAGAAGTTTGTCCATAGTAACTTTTGATCACTTCATACTGTACTTTCATATTATACCAATTTCATTGATGGCCGCTCAATTCCAAAACGACGCCAACTTTACCCAACTCCCTCAAAGTTTAATCAACAATTAATAGGTTCTAAACTTTATGCTCGGACCGTTTATTACGCGCATAATAGAGTGAGCATTCTGCTCGCGGTCTCCTGACCTTTTAGATGTAGTAATTATAGTTTAATATTGCGGCAGTATCTAGCAAACGTAACTCCCGCGCTGTGACAGGTAGTACCTAGCTACCGGTTGATATTATGCAACTAGCCGGACGCAAAACAATGTTAAAAGCATTATATCTGTATGATATATAAAGCGCTTCGTGACCGGCTCGAGCCTGATCGCGCGATGGCGGATGTATCCACAATGTCAAGATATCCTTTAGTTAGGTAGATATCTAGATTGATAATCGCAAGTTAGATCGTGTAGGCAGCCTCTAATAGTAAAGCATCATTGTATTAAAGTCGAAGCTGTTGGCACAACAGTAGATTGTAAATAGAAAAAAAAACGTTGTAATTAACACTGTTCTTGTGTTCGTAGTGACACTAAGCGCGAATGTAGCAAACAACGCAAACACGCCCGACTACTTAGGTAGGTACATTTTTGTCGACGTGTTGACACGTCGCTACAGTATCCGGCTAGACAAGCTTATATTTATAATTAAAAATGCAGGTATTTATAATAGCTTTTAGGCTGTATAGTTGATGTAATATTATTATTATACGTTGTGTAGTTATGCGAAGTAAAGACTGGGAAACACATAAGCCCTAGACAAGTCGCCGTCATACATAACATAATATGCCATCTTTCTGTAATATTAATTTTAAGGATCAAATCTAAGGAAGAAAAAAAAACCACGACAAATAAATTTTCAGTCATAACCTCCTTTTCAAGATTAACCTACTCGAACTAGCGCGAGTAATCCTCCATTACATTACATACCGGGATGTGTCACGTTACTCACGTCTTATTAATGTGGTATTTTTGTACAAGTTTTGTATACTTCTTATAGCGGCGCCAGCGCGTGGCGTCTAGATACATTTAACGAAATTCTTCGAATTGCGGCATTCAGGTGGAATTTTCATCGTAAAATTTCATCACAAGTAGCGTCTAAATTACGGAACAATTGCTTGTGCTTAGATCGGGGAACATGTTAATATTTATATTTTTATCCTGAACCAGTGTACCTACGATCCCTATAACAAGTTTGCGGTAAATTGTATGAAATTACCTATACTATTATAATGTTATGTTGAAGCTCCATGTGTGTAGTAATAAATTTATGAAAATTAAATCAGTTACGAATGTAGTTTCTCTAAGTAATGTAACATTGTGAATTTATACAAAGCTGACTTCAAATAGAATTTGGAAATTGGTAGATCTTATCTAATAGCATCTAAGCGAAAAGTCCGTAACGCAGTGGAGAGATGTATCCAGTTATACCTAGATGGTCAAAAAAGAAACAATGTTATTGTCACTTAGACATAAAAGTAGAAAATATATATGTAAGGTCAATATTTTAAGTTATAATTAGATGATTAGCCAACGATAAGATGGTAATGTATTCCTACTTAATTAACTATTATAAATTTCTACACATTGTTGCAGACGGCCTTGTTACGCAATATATGCAACATAACACGCATATTATCTATGATATTAACATGCCTGAGCGTTTCTCTTTCGTTGATATCATTCGTGTCCGTCGAAAGACGAGTATGCTGTTCTCGGTCCCGTCGTGACACTTTCTGCAATACATTTCTTTTATTTCCAAACAATATATTTTGGGGTATGTATGAATCATTATTAAAACAATACACGGTGAAAACTAACTATGATATGAACAGAGAGCTCTCCTGTCTCCTGTCTACCTACGTGAAAAGTGTAGATAACATCTACAGTTACAGTCGTGTATGTAGGTATGAAAGGTATAGCAATGTATTATTATTATTAAATTATTGCAGTAAACGGTGTAGGATATATGAGAATAATATTATGATAATCGACTATATACTCAACACAATAAAAAATATGTATTGCGGTTGAGATGTGGACACGGTGCGTTGCGGTAAAGCGATAGGACATTAAGAGGAATAATATTGTCCTACAAAATACGGGATTTTCAATATTTTGTACCCAAGAAAATAATGAAACTTCACAAACGTAATAGCTGTGTAGGTATATTTATTTACATACGAGTACGATTAACCGAAGATTAGTATATTATTTTGGTGTACCTACGATTCTTTATTTAAAAATGAAGTCAAAAAAATATTGTATTTTATTTTTACACGGAAATTTTAAAATTTGATATTTTAAAAGAGTAAAAAGATGAAAACATATATCTATATAAGACGAAAATGTAATCTATGAAGATTCCATTATCTTTTAAATTAATTGGCTACTGGCGCTTATAGAAAGAGTAGCATAACTTTTGTTACTCTGTTTTAATGAGTATACTCAAACATTATGTTAATACATGACATATTTTTGAATATGTATTTCGTTTTCAACAACTAGATATGTGTAAGCATTTTATCGTTTATGTATCTCTACTACCGCCTTCGTAAATATTATTTTAATTAAGTTTTATGCTAATTTTACGCTTTAATAAGTTTTATAGAGCGAATAACCTAGGTGATTCCGCATTTCTTAAAATGGTCCAATGGCAAACAATTCTTTAGTTACTGTATTATTTCAGCATAAAACTGTGTTTGTTAGTTTATTACTTTGAACTGCCCACAAAAAACACTTTGCACCGAATTTGGTTTTTGTGTTAGAAGCTTATAAATTAGACTTAAAATTGACAGATAGAACGGTAGATATAACGATTTGCTTAAAGTTGAAAAGCTAGTAATAAATTACTTTGTTACTGTTTTTTTTAAGAAACTCATGTCTGTATATTTCTGATGGGGTAAGCATACTAGGCAGCACATGTTTACACCTAAATTTCACCTAATGGTTACGAACTGGATTGTTGTCAACAGTATCAACCGCACATTCTAAACCCCGACTACCGCATAGAATTTCCAAATGTAAACAATACGCTATGAGCGTGTGTATTGAACTTGAGGCACTTGGTGTCTCATGAACAAAAGTTACACTCACTGCCGCGCGACGCAACCGAAGCAGCCATATTTTATTGAAATCTGATTTTTTTTACATCCTTATAGGTACTTTATAACTTGCTGTTAAAACGTTGCGAATGTTTTTAGTACATACAAGTATAACTGGAATGAAGTCTCACTAACAAGAACATCTCATTACGATACGATTAAACAACTTATTATGCAAAATGTTAAAATACATCATACTTATGGTTTATACCTACATGGTATAAAAATGTATGACTCAAACTGCGAGCTATACACGTTCTTTATTAAAATCCGGTATTGTAGGAAGCATACTGCCATAATAGATGTATGCAGACTACTTAAAATATGTAAACTTTTATATTCACTACAACATTGAGTTTCTCCTTTCTGCAGAATTAAATCGCCGACTATTTTTCGATTTAATAGAAGTAGGTCATTGACATTATTAATGATGCCAGTTCAGAGGGTTTGTTGCTTGTAATTTCAATGGCCTTCATACCTTCTGAAAACGTTTAAAGTTATATCCTATAAAAAATATATATTAAAAAAAAAGAATTACTATTTTTATCTTAGAAAAATATCGTTAATTGAAATAAGAAATAATTTCATTGAAAGAGAGTACCTAAATGAAAGGGGTTTTACAAGGGTTAAAAACTGTACCCCAGCTAAATTTAATGAAGTATATTATTATGGCGAATCAGGGTTCCCAAAAACATGAGTTTACCTTGCCAGAATATAACCAAATGTAGCAGTGCCTCCCATAAAGATTAAAAAAAAGATGTTGTCATATTCGTTACCTAAAAATCATAAATTGATTATTTCAAATGTCTTCAAATGCGAGTGCACGGTAAGTACCTACCTTCCAAAGTCAGTTCCTAGCAAATATTTTTTTTACCAGCCCTATGCGCTCGAGCAAACTATGAGACCTCACAGTGTTGTTTGTGAATACGGGTGTTAGAAGTAATCATGGAGGACAGATTATGAGATGACTGTAATGAACTTATATTTGTAAAGAGGTTAAAAAAGCATTGGCGTTTAAATGTGGTCACTCAAAATGAGGCTTATTAGTTATTCGCCTATCTCAACATAAGCGCAAGTGCAATAGGACATATGCTGAGGCTTATTCGCCTACCTCAACATAAGCGCAAGTGCAATAATAAATACCTACATGCACTTAATCTGAATGAGTGTGAATGAGATCTTAATATGACTTCTATCATACAACTTGGTACATACACTTTGCATATCGCGATAGTATAGAGATAACATTGTTGCTTAGAAGCAAAAAAACAGAAGCAAAAAATAGCTTTGAAATTATGTAAATGTGAAAAGATCTAAACACGTGGAATTAAAATGAACCGACTTTATTTTGCGTCTTATAATGTTTCTTTTTAAATTTTGTTTGCCTCTAAACAGTTAACAACCTATTTTCCTATGTTCAGAAAACAACGTTGCTAATTTTAATAACTTTGCTAATTTTAATAAATTAGCAACATAACTTTTATTCTAGATTCATAGAAGATAAATAAATAATATTTTAGGACATTTTTTTGTATTTATTTAACTTAGGCACAATGGCGGACTTAATGCCGCAGGCATTCTCTCCCTGTCAACCATAGGGTGGTAGTGTAGGTACTTATTAAATCCACATCTTATTAATATCATCTTACTAATATATATCATATATAATTGTCATTCTGGGGGTACGATAATATCATCTTACTAATATATATCATATACGAGTATACTTAAATTTATACATCGCTATTTGGAGTCTAATCCCAAAGTAAACATAGCTTATATTATAGTTTATACATTATATCCATACATAATTAATTATGCATACGAACAAAAAAAGTGAAATTCAAAACTTTTTTTTAACATAAACAATGTTGATAAAGGATAGATAATTTAATATTAATTCGGACGTGTATAAACTTGAAGTGCCTAAATAAATTAAAAAGTAAGTCGAATGCGTTCAGTCGCGTATGGTCAAATTCGCAATCGGTCAAATTCATAGAATCGCGACTAGTCAAAATAGCAGTTAGTCAAAATAGCGAACCGTCAATATAGCAAGTCGTCATTATAGCAAAGCGTCAAAACGGCAAACCGCCAAAATAGTAAAGCGTCAAAATAGCAAACCGTCAAATTAGCAAACCGTCAAAATAGCAAAACGTCAAAATAGCAAAACGTCAAGAGGCGAACTAACAGTCCAGCTGTTGTAGATGAATTTTGTATTCATCTATACGTAGACATACTAAAGGTATGTCTTTATGTATTATTCAAGGGTGAAGTTATCTGTTTTACCACAATTTTTCAAAACCTTTCAACAGTTTAACATCTTTGTGGATCGGAATTCGGGATAAAAGGTAGCCTATGTCCTTCAGGGTCTATCTCTATACCAAAATTCATCAAAATCGGTTCAGCGGTTTAGGCGTGAAAAGGTAGACAGACAGACAGAGTTACTTTCGCATTTATAATATTAGTAAGGATTTTTGTAGCCTTACCAGTTATCTATGAAAATAGTACTAATTGCCGAATACGTGATAAATGGCAAAAATTGAATAAATTTTCTTAATTCATTCAATTGTTGCCATTTATTATATTCTTTCTTAGTTAATTTAAATTCTCAATTAGGTTTGCATTTTTTCTGTGGCTTACTATAAAATACATTTTTATATGAAAAAGCATAGAAAAATGATAAGTAGGTATAGATATAGATCTAGTAGATAGGTAATATAATGTATATACATACATTATGAGGACTATATGTAACCTGGTTATTTTAACCAATAATTATGTAAAATAATTATTAGTAAAATATTATGTTATTGTTATTATATATGCCACAAATTATAAGTATATATTTAATACCTTATGTAAAGTTTTTCGTGTTGATTATTAATAAATACTATTGAACCTTAATTTTATTTTTAATCTTCAGTATTGTTTGTATTTGACTGTAACAGTTTAGTAACCTTAAGGCGCGATTGGTCCAATTTAATATATAAGGCGACGGATTGGTTTATCCTACGAGCTACTTGTGAAGTAAAATATTCGACCGATTGCGATCTTGACTGTTTGCGAATTTGACCGTTTGCGATTTTGACTGTTTGCGAACTTGACTATTTGCGATTAGAAAAAATGCAAATATGACCATTCGCGATATGGACCAATTGCTATTTTGACAGGTTGAGATATGGACCAATCGCAATTTTGACCTAATACGATTTTGACGGTTTTTCAGTCACTTGACCGATTGCGAGTTTGACCATACGCGACTGAACGAGTCGAATGCAGGTCCGTTTCTCCGCATGATTGACGTGACAACTTGATCCGGTGGTGCGACTTGACGTGGCTGGCCGGCACGGCGCGCACGCACTTAAGTCACCGACATGGCTGTACCATTAAGTCCAAACTTTGGCTTTATCTGATCTATGAAGGTCGCTACTTTTGTAATGCCATCATTAATATGATTTTTTAATATCTAAAATTATATTACTGTTAAAGTCTTATATAAAACAATAATATGTGTTGTCAGTAGCTCCGCAGGCGTGAAATATTGATTCCGTTAATCTACACTATCTACAGGAACCTATTTCGAGATAAGAAAAAGTACTTTATGTGCTATTCCAAACTGAGTTTTCATGTTTTATTTTTTGTATAATTTGTAGTAATCCTGTATTCTTAATTTCTGTATCAAAAATATTGTAATTTGGCGTACAATAAAGTATAAAAATAAATAAATAAAATGTATTAACGCACTTTATTTCCTTAAAACATGTTTATTGTATTAACCAGTGAAATCCAGCCTAAGTACCTTACCTCATGCTGACATAGTATGTCCAATATCTAAGTACAATTAAAAGTTCTACAATTATTGAAGGAAGGCGGAAGCCGTGTTATGTGTAGTCACCACTGATTCTATTGAATCTGAACACTTATTACTTTTACAGCGTACATTTAATGTAAATAATGATGTCCGGGCACCTTGGCATTCCTACGATAAAACACCGGAACGATGTTTGAAGCCTTAAACCTCATAATTTAAATACGTATTAAAAAAAAGTTTGCGTCATTTAACAGTTTAATACTCATGTTCAAAAGACTGGCAGGTAAGGGTTAATAAAGTAACTCATGCGGTTGCGTGATATTCTGATTCGTTGATCTATCTAGATGCAAAGACAGATGGCATTTGAGCACAGCATAGTTTTACTGCCTCTGTGGCGTAGCGGTAGTGAACGCGGCTGCTACGCGGGAAGCGCGAGTTCAATCCCCGCTCAGTTTAAATATTTGTATGCATGAATATAAATATTTGCATTGGTCTGGGTGTTTCTATGTATAATATGTATGTATTTACGAAAAAAAAAATGTATCTGAGTATGTTGTTTATCCTAGCTATGCTTACTTTGGGTTTAGATAGCATTGTGTAGAATGTCGTACAATATATATAAAGGAAGACACGAGTCGCAAGTACCTCCTCATGACCACTATTTTCATTTTATTTTATTTCATTTTATTTATTTAAAAAAAAAAAAAAAAAAAAAAAAGCGTAATGTAATCAAATAGTGTGCGAACTGTTAAATGTAGTGCTCCCGCATACCGCATCACATATGAATGCAAGTGATGTTGACTCCTTCATGATTTGTTCATCAACCGGCCAGCAAAATTAGATAAGGCCACAGTTTTCCCAACAACTTAGCGGAACGACAACCGTGGACTGAAGATCTACTAGATCAGCCATTTCCATATTCAAGGTGATCATGTGGTATCCTATCTAATGTGATGGTTTTGCTACTCACCTTTCCAATAGGATTTATTGCAGCGCCACTTTGTCTTTAATATTGCTTTTTGGAACTCAAATCAAGAATTATTTTACATTATTTTCCCGTGTTAAATTATCTCTGTATTAGGAACCCAATCATAAATTCATTGCACCTGTAACACTACAGTATCAATTTTAGGAATCCTTTTGAACCACAGCCACGCTTCTCTCAGTAAATCAGATCGCTAAACCAGTTCAAAATGTTGCATTTACTAGGTATGTATATTATAAATAGTTATTACCTAAGTATGAAGATGTTGCGGTTCAATCATTTCTGACCGACTTAATATACACAGCACGGACACAAGTTAAAGTAAATATTCCTCTACATTCTGATTATGTAGGTCATGCGAACGGCAACTTCAAATTATATGTGTATCAATGATTGGCTTTTACAATAATTACCTACTGCCCATAAATGTTTATTTCCAAAATGTAATTGGTGCAATTGAGTGTGGTGTCTGAAATATTTTTTATTGACCATTATCTTATACGGTAGGTACATAGATATTACAGCACATAGCGGACGCAGGCTCGTATATCATAAAATTTATTAATTCGTATATGCTAGACAGGATTTCATTGCTTTCGCAATCGACGTTTTAATTTTCATAAGATCCGTCTCCTGATATTGACGACAAACAACAACTGTTTGGAAGCTGTCAATTGGAGGTAATTAGCTTTTAAGATACAAAAGAAAACCGCCCTCGAAAATAGCTAAAAATAATGAAAGCAGTTGCCAGCCCGCCAAGCTCCAATGGCGGAATGCAGAACCAGAATAAATACCCACACAAACCAGTGGAACGTTTTTGCAATCGATATATATAAATTTGTTAATTAACTTACTGGAACTCGCTCACGACGACGATCGATACTTGATAGACGTAAAATGAAAAACGATTTACATTTCAGTTGAACGGCGGATTGTCGTGTATGGTGTTATTTGCATAGCAAACGCGGGTGCGGATAACGTGAGTCGTGACTATGATTATAGAGCTGCATTATATCGTGCGCTTAATGCAACGCCGACTGCGTAATGTTCACACAATGGCTTGGCTCTTAGAGTGAAAACACCCATTAATGCGGAAAAGAAATGGATAATGTTGTTTGATAAAAAGGGTGTTGTGGTGGCTACCTATCCTGAACTTAGCTATAGTATTTCATAAATCGATGTATGTCGTTTGCATGTGAGTTAACGCGTTGGTAGTAAGGCAGTGCGCAGCGCGTGTGTGTCGGAGGCTATTGCGGTCGGTTTCACCTCGCACTTGTATCTTATGATCTCGTCGCAGAGGCGTTTCGCGCACCTTTTTTGGAATAACTCGAGCAAATTTCGTCGGTAACTTTTATTTTACTTCGCGCGGGTTGCACTCAAAAATCGGATTTTTATTTTAATGAGCCAGTTTCGCGACGGCGTCTCGCTCGCACCCGCCGTTGCACTGAATAAATAAATGAGTTGCTCTACTTTCTATGAGATCGTTTCTTTGGGCGGTCCGATGAGATTCGCCTGTTACGCAGAGCGGCTTTGTACCACGGCGGGCGCTCGTGCCTCGCCAGCAACCGACGCCGACGCTGCCGCCGCGTGCGCTTCAACAACATTGTTCTTTTACCCTATACAATAACAATTCTATTTAGAGATACGTTTGAGTCACGACTTATGTAGAAACTAACCGATTTCTTTTGTCAGAAAATGCCAGCTGTTCGAACTTTAGGTAACATCATTGCGAATACAGATCATCAATTCAGATTCCTCCATTTTTAAGGTTGCAATTCTTGAATAGGGTGCTCACACCAGCTACGCCTTCCACCTTGTTTTCAATGTATCTACTGTTGTTATTATAAGCATACAGTTTATTTATATACATACATACACTCACGCCTATTTCCTTTCGGAGTAGGCAGAGACAACAGCCCGCCATTTGACTCTATCCTTACAGTTTATTTATACGTTGCTAAGGCAATAAATTGTTTCCAAGAGGATGTGGTGTTGTATCTAATAGGTATATCTACATTATACACATGTGCTAAATTACTGATAAACGCTACTTAATGTACGTATTCCATATCCTCCTAGACTGATACATATAGATTTATTTACTTTAGAATAAACGCTTGTTCATTAGAGAGAGTGTTTTTGATATTGTATTCAAATTGTTATGTGAATGAATCATTTTTTCATGACCATGAGATTGGCGAGACGATGTCATGCCGACCACGACCACCTGCACGCCTATTATATTCACAATATGACTCCCACACATTTGCTAGATTACGAATAGCTGATTTCTATTAAAATTTAGAATTTAATTTATGGATGTATTAATTCGATTGTGACTATTTTTAACTTATGCTCTATACAAATAGATATATATTTTCTCTCTATATAATAGGTACCTATATATTTTAATCACAAAACTTGTCTCGCTGATGGTGCAATTATTTATTATGAAATTGTAATAACAATTACAATTTTATAAAAATGTTGAGGTGTGTCTAGTGTGTCAAGATAAAGAAGTAATTTCACTTTCTATAAAAATGACTTAAATATACAAATTCTCTTCATCACAGCGTTAATCCTGGTTAGACCATCCAACGCTTGCATTTTGGAACCTATGATACGCGACTGCCGTCTAACCTACTACCTCCTAGTAAATCCTACAATATAGTCTTGTCCTTCAATCAAAAGCAATGCCAACTTGCAGGTGAATTGGTTTAGTCCCTAAAAGTCTCATGCTCCCCTATAAATGGTCTGAAGTGCGCTGTTTATTATGTTAATATGACATATTATCAACTAAGTCTCTTTTCTGGTACTCTTACGTGTAATTAATATTGTGCATGCACTTTAAGGAATTTTAAAGTAGCCTGTATTAGCTATCCGGTGTGCGAGTATTAAAGGCGTCGCTATCGTCTCTGCCACCAATGGTAGGTATGCAACACCCGATAGAGAATTTCTTACCCACATGTCTTTAGAAAAGCATATAGTGATTCGCATCGTATGCTTTTCTAACGACTGCGTGCAATCATACATGAAGTGCATTGGTTGTAGTTTGGCACTTCCAACCTTCACTGTTATGCGCGTTGACGGGGGAGGCGTACATGCGCGGGGCATAGAAAAGAATTAAAGGGCAGCGGCAACTGATGCTTATTGTTACATGGCTCTAACAAGAATCGTGACTCACACATTGTTATTTATCACGATACTTGTCAAGGCAAGATTTTCAAAAATTTAAATTTCGCTAGAATATTCTCGAACACGCTATCGGCCAGTAATATTGTAAATCAACATTAAAAGATGTAAATAAAATAAAAAGTTTTAAAATGTAGTGACTAAGTTCACATTGGCTTACCTGGTCACTGACATATTAATCTCTAAAGAAAATAAGGAAAAATCGTAACAAAAAAATACAATGTAAATTAGAATAACGGATACAGTCATGGAACGCGAAAAATAATTATGCAAGCAATATTAGCATCGATCTTTTATGAAGGATCTCGTGAGTATCACACGATAGGGCGTTTTATTTGTTCCTACGAGTTTTGTTGCCTACCGGACGTGGAAAGGACTCGGCCGGTATTATTAGTGCAATGCACTTGCATGCGTCACAACGTGAAGGACACGCTTTGTCTGGATCAGGTGGTCGCGCTGCAGGTGAGGGGGCGATGGGGCGCGCGGCGCGGGGCCATTGGGCTCGAGGCCGCTTCCTGTCGTAGAACTGGTTCTGCGGTTTGCACCACTTTTGTTTTGCACCAGTTTCGAACTAAACAAACAACCTTTTAATATTTTATGCACCCATTTATGCATGTACACATTAAGCTCGATTATAACTACCTAAATGGTTGTGCCTTACATAAATCATGTCTGTGGTCAGCTTAAATAACCAATATCCGCCTCCTGCATTATGGGAAAGATATAGAATATGGAATCCAGGGATTACTAATATACACAAATATGAACTATAATCATAGGTTACTAGTTAGCTAATTGAACCAGTTTACCCACCACCTTAAGCGTCCAATTGAAATTTAGTACAGAAGTTAGTGCTATGTGATAGTGTTTTTACTGCAAAACGAGTATTCAACTATAAAGCACTTTTTGAAATTATCGTAAAATGAATCTTGAAATATGTATATATTATAGTAATATGAAGATGCTGTTTATTGAACTTTTGCATAATGCTAACAAGCATCATCATCATTTGCGTGCCCTGATGCCAGGTCACATGGGGTCAGCGCAGTGCGTTTTCTCTTATATTAATTCCTGTGAAACATCATCAAGTAAATCTCCCTATTCTCCTACCATTTTCACATAATCCATCAATTTTTCCACTGCTCGTTCTTTAATCCCATTAACAAACATTCAAACTCATCACTCTTTTAGTCTCACGATTGTTATAGTTACCACCTCACAACGTGTTCATACCAAGATTTCCTTTCATCTTTACAAAATAAAAGCGATAAACGATCGTCTCACTGCGGCCCATGTGTTGATTGCTCGAATATGGAGCAACGCCTTGAATGCCACAGTTATGGTCAATAATAACGCGCAGTAGAAAGCTGACGGTGTAAACTTCCCTTGAAAGTAACAGCTTAACACCGATATTGTTTGCTGATAAAGAGCAATTTACTTTCGATCTTGCAGCAAATCAACGCTTATTTTTATCTCCTATTACTCCTGAAATTCAACAGCCCCCCTAGACAAGTGTCGTGTAGAATGAATGACGAATATATGTGATTGACGTTTATGACAAATGATGACGACTGTCATATACGTCAAATCCCATTCATACATTCATACATTCGTCATTCTATTCTACAATACGCCGATCAACGTATTGCCACTTGTCTAGGGGGCTGAACATACATTGTTATTTTTGTACCTAGCTACTGGTTTGTAATGTCTTAGTATAAATTACGTTTGTGAAATGATAACTAGTTTTTACTTCCGTGATAAGACGTATTTATGCATGTATAACGTAATACGGTCCAAAATACATTTCTAGACTCGCTATTAAAATACATTCCTACTATTATTTTATTTTTATAGCGAGCCCATTCCAAAAAAATCCATGCTCTAAAGTATACACCTACTTTGTATCTGTGATACAGCTAGAATAAGCACCATGTTCATCGCCAAGATGTTATTTTCGAAGAAATGATTTGAATCAATAAGCAATTAAAACTCTATCTTATTTATTACAGATATAAACCATCGAGCATCGCATCACACTAAAAGGTGAGCATCGTAAAATTTTATTACTTTGCACTATTTGTCAAATTGACATTTTGTCATTGACAATGTTTACCAAGGTACCAATTCGTACCCTACACGGCTTTTAATTAAACATACTGTCTCGCTGAAAAGCGGACTCCGGACTCCGGGACCGGACCGGAACTAAAGACAATGATGATACTGCCGCACCGAAAAGAAGAGTGACGGTCCTGCTAAGATCAGTTTGCGTCGGTTTCTTAATGCCTTCTCTCTATGGACATAGTACGACGGACTGATACCTTTATAGAGTAGTTAAAACTATTTTTGTTTGTCAAATATTGAGAGTATAGCTTCGGTTTTAAGGTGCTTTTATTTAGACTCTAGACGGGAAAGAGCGTTTACGTTTTACTTTAGTAAAAACTGGGTAGGTATTATAACTTATGATACCTACCCGGTTTTATAATTTATAAGTGATCTAATGTCATACTTAAATGACCCTAAAATACACTGTTTAACAACGAAGGTGAAAGTCTATCGCGAATCATCATATATGTATGCACCTCTGTAGCTACCGGTGCTCATTGAATCTGCAACGACTGAATTAATGAATGTAATTGTATGAGTGATGGACGGTCTTATTAACACCTGAGGCATTATTCTGTTTGAAAACGTGTTTAATCGTAGTAACATGTGTAGTTCTGTAGATATCAAATTTGTTTACGTATAAGTAGTAACCGGTGCTATAACTCAACCAACTTAAAAGTGTCAACAACTACGAATATGCTGCTTCCTTCCTCCTTCAATAGATACAGTATCTATAAGAATAGTATCTATTAGAACAGTATCTGTTAGAACTATAGTGAGATTCCGAATTGCTATGTAGAGTGCAATTTCAAAACATATTGTTATGGTTTCACTTTCAGTAATATACTTTTTGTCATTCAATAATTATTGTTTTCCTGGTATCTGAACTCGACCTTATACTTTCGTGATATGTTAATATACCGGCAAAATTGACAAGCGGCCACTTTTATGAAAATACTTTTGTCCGCGTACGGCTTCAGTGCGATTTATTAGGGCTTCGCGGTTAAAGCAAAAAGCTACATAAATTAGGTCGATTTATGATCGCCAATTTCCACATCACTTCGTCTTAAGACCACTTTATAGCGTCCATAAAATGAAGTGAAAATTATTACGATCTTTGTATTATGTGACACGATTATATTACCTGGGAGGGCTACCATAAAATGTACAGTCAACGACTAAAGTAACTTAACACTTTGACATTTACAGATCACCCTAGCCTTTCAATCTACACTAATATTATAAAGAGGAAAGATTTGTACCTATTTTTGTATGTTTGTATGTTTGTAATGAATAGGCTCCGGAACTACTGTATCGATTTCAATAATTCTTTCACCTATAGAAAGCTACACTATCTGGGAGTAACATAGGCTATATAACATCACGCTACTACTAAAGGGAGCGGAGCAGTGAGCATAAATGTCAATAAATCGGGCAGATTTCCATACATTAAAGTTGGACCAGAATCCGAATTCCACGCAGGCGGAGCCGCGGGCAACAGCTAGTCTTTCATAAGATATTAACAACATATAAATATAATTTATTGTACCTTACGATTCTAATACTATTTAGTTACTTTTCAGCTATTGATACATGTACCCAACTTTTGTCATTGAACGTATATCCGGAACTTTGAACCGGTACGAAACACGAGCGAATGATAAAGCATTTCTTTCAGTAGGGTTTAGGCGGGATAATGTGTTAACTGTCTTCTTCGGAACCGATTACGGGATAAATGCGTTTTATAGGACCCGAATCTTCGTCTCGTAATTGCTATGATACGGTTGAACGAACTTCGTGAACTTACAGGAAGAATACTCTCAGTTGAATTGATATCGTAAATTTCAGTCCGAGATGATAAAGTCAATTTCCTGAACCTGATTTCATGCCATTAACGGAGGGCAAGGGTCAAGGGCAGGGCATGGGCGGTCTCTTCAATCGCTTGGCTCTTCAGGCAAGTGTATGTAGACGTAAGACGTCAGTTAACTTGTTGTGGTCAAACGACTGCACAAGTTTCACTTTGCTATCCATGAGTAGGTATAAATAATTTCGACTGCTCAATAGGAAGACAATAAACCAATTTTAAATTAAATTGATTGTTTAGATTCATGTTTTTGTTTCAAAGAATAAAATATTTGTAAAAAGGTGAGCAGAACAATTTATTTATTGTTATTTATTAAATTATTAAATTACAATTATTGTTATGCTAGTGCTAGAAAAATAAAAACACACACATTTTTTTATTTTAAACAGTGTAGGTGTTAGTCATATTTCGTATTTTTATCATATTATAACATATTTATAAAAAGGATCCAATATAACTCGAGATCTTTTTAGAATCTATAGATCCAAATTACCGGAGCAATTAGCAGTAAAATACGACAAAACATCAAATAACAACAAAAGTCTAGGAATGTATCAATTAACTTTGCTATTTTAAATTATGAGCCTAATACAATTAGTGTACAGGACGTGAATCGAATCTGTAACCATCGGCGTGAAGGTAATGGTATTCATTCAAGTTATTGCGCTTTCCGGACAATTAATTTTGATATATTCATATTATATTAATAACACGACAGCTCAAACGGTGTATCAAGTTATTAGAAATTTTATAAACCTAAAGTTAGTTATAAAAACATTTCATATGCCTAAGACTCAAAACACGTTTGCTTTCATTAGCAGCTTTCGCCGTGGCCGGCAAACGTACTCAATACTTTTCAATCTTATTGTTATACAAATAAGAACTAGATTGCGATCAATCATTCATTGCATTTTTTTAACAAATTACACCAAGATCATAATGATGATGGCATATATTCTCTTTTACTTAAGTGGAAATATGAATGCGGCGTGCATAACATATACATATTCTATCGTTTCTTAGTATCAATCTATTAATAGAAATGAGGTTCGTGGTATTGACATGATCTTGTAGTTGATTCCATTCATATTCGGAACAACTGTTCCATAATAATGATGCTGATTCTCTAGGATCTATATAACTAATATAGAAATAAATCCTTTTAAGATATTAGATGCAATTTTCTTTATATATACGAGTATGTAACGAGTATTGCTTCGTTGATATAACAATGGGCGATTTTATCTCTAAAACGATCCCTTCCAGGCAACCTTTAGATAGGGAAAGTATAGATGGATAGGTCTCTGGTGCAGGCTTTCCTTTTGAGGTTGGATGAGTCAGGCGGCATTCGTTCACGTAGCAGTGAAGAAGTTCCAAATATGATGTTGTGAACTATGAAAAAACATGAAGAGATAACTTTTACGTCAATTTCAAATATTACATATTGTTTACTTTTTGTGTGTGATAATTAGAATTATTTTTTAATTTTCAGAAAACGATGATAGGTACTTTATGACCTCTCCGCAATTAAAAACAGAGTTACTAAGAAAACTAATATGATCAAAGGATATTCTAATCTTGTTATTTACATGCTAATAATTTTACTCGGAAGTTACTAAAATGAATGTAATAAAGAGACGATACCAAATCGCATGCATATCAAATTAAGCTGGTCAGTGAATAGAGAGAAAACTTTAATAACATTCAATAACATCTTTTAAAACGGGATCCTAATAATTTGTTTTTATTCGTCCATCCGTATGTCACAACTAATTGACTCAGAGACTGCAGATATTTTAATATTAATAAAATTAAGTAGACAGCCAATACGTATGATAATTTTGCCATACTAGAATAGTCTTTACGTAAGAAAAAACAGAATATTTTCAAAAGAGAAGCCGGTGGATAATGAAATCTTACCTCTTATAGAACAACAATAACAATTTCGTATGGAGTTCCGGGTGTTCTGATTTCACATGGGTACTGAATTTCATATACCTAGGCACTGAAATTCCAGTTACTAAATTTCAGAACCTGAATTTCAGATTTATCATTTCAGATAGTGAGTTTCAGATACATTCAGTTTTAGATAAATTCATTGCATTCTCCCTAGCCATTCAAAGGGGAAACGCCGCCAGTCTGATGGGTACGTTTGGGCAGGGGGAAGTAGCTTTGACGTGATCCTCCGGATCTAATATTAAGAATTGTATTGATATAGACAATTGATTTTATCTTTATATATTTTATGACGTTATATTTCATTTTTGTATACTATAAAATCTACTTGGTAACAATATTTTAACAATATTTTAAAGAATATTAGCAACCGAAATTACAATAAATTTCATTGCATATATTATTAATTTTAGTAACAATTTAAACATTCCCTTGGCAGAGCATGCCAGTGGCGAGGGGATTCCTACCCGGAATCCCCTCGCCACTGGAAACTACTTGGGTAAAGCTTCCACACAGCTTATGTTGCACACACGGTAATCGGTGACGCGGTATACCTACTTATTTTATACGAAGAAATGTAATACCATTACCATTGTCAAGACGTGATTTATGAATTTTCTATTACACACAATAAAGTCCGACTGATCTTTACTCACTTTAAGTCTTTACCAATAAATCCTAAGTCTCGATGTTTTGTTTTAACGGTAAACGTTCTTGCTTACTACGGAACCCTTCACGGCGCTAGGTCCGATACGCTATTGACCGGTTTATTTATCATTAGCAAAACTGTTAGACACCTACAACTTGTTTTAGCAGATTTTTCTTGTACTCATTACAAGTTTTTGCGCCTTAAAACCTACTCAGGCTCATTAACCCGTTAGTTTCAAACAAAAAATCCATTTGCTACGGTTACTAGTTACGAAGATTTTAGGAAATGTTAAATTTGTTTTTTTTTATTTGAATCTTTAATCGTGACGTCATAGGAATCGGCATCAATTTTATCTTGGCATGGATAACGGTTGCATTCGAAGTATTCTGCCCGGGGTCTATTTACTCCACCTTTCGACATGGCTTATTTTGGGTTTTAAAATGGTGTCGGTCGTTTGCCTTTCCTACCATGAAAGTACCTAAAGCCTGCACCAGGACCTTGTTAATCAAAAGAATTACCGGCTAGCAGGTGAGGCTGTCCCCATTGATCTTATTGTGCCCCCCGTATACCATTAATTAAGTATTATCTACTTATTGAAAATAAGTACAAAAATTTACTATTTCTCTGCTTTCATTAGTACCTAGAGTGTCGTGTATTTAGTTTATTATTATCATCAATATACACTTGTATAGTAAGTTCTATATCTCTACTTATTATAAACGTGTATATTGATGGCATTGTTGTAGTAAATATAAATACATTTCCGACAAAACATATATTGTGTTGCTTCGTTAAATGTAAATTATTGTTGAAGTACTGATTTCTATACGGAAAGCTTTTTAACTTGTCACGAGATAAATACCTAGTTTATATATTTAACCTTTGACGTATAGATATATTAGATGATTGACATAACTAATTAGAGTTGTCTATTATATCTTAATGTTTATTTATAATTTCACCTTCGAAATAAATCCTTTGAAATGATCTAGTCATTCACTCAATCAAATCCAAAAAGCTACAAGAGTTCAAGACACATCGGGCTCACTCTGCGTAAATAGTATTTAACGCCAATAATTGAGCATGACAACCTCTGTGGTGTAGTGGTTGAGCAGACTTGAGCGTTCGACTGCTCCGTCAGAGGTCACGGGTTCGATTCTCAATGCAAATATTTGTATGTATACATGAATATGTCTATTTTCAATGTTTCTATGTTTAATATGTACACATCATTTGACACTTCATTTTTAAGTGTTCTTATAACCACGATAAGAATAAGACGGTTCTTATTCTTATCGTGTTCAGAAGACCAATGTGACCAATGCAACCAATGTGTCGGCATTAGTGTAAATAACAAAATATATCACAGTAGAATCTGTTAAGATATAGTTTTATGTTTTATTTCAACGCGTAATATTCTCGTTAATCTCAATCAATGTTAATTTCATCTTTGTCTCGACCTTCAAAATATTTTCACTTTCAGTTGCTTGTCGTTTGTTGTTGGCCGGCGCATTGTAGAATAGAATGACGAATGTATGGATTTTATGACATATGTTGACTACTGTCATACGTCAAATGCATGACATTCGTGATTTTGAGATAATTTTAAAGCATTTAGTATGCTAAACTAAACAAACACAAACAAACAAACACAAGCAAAAAACAAACAAAAAAAAACAAATAGTTCGTACGAATATCGGTAGATTGCTCCCACCATCGCCCTAAGATGGATGTATTGGAAAATTTGGATCAATCTCGGGCGAAGCTCGGTGGCTCAGTGGTTAGAGCATTCCCTCTGTAAGGGAAAGATCGCGGGTTCGAGTCCTGCCCGAGTAATGATTTCGCTTTTTCCAATTTAAAATAATTCGTGATTTTATTCTACAATACGCCGGCCAGCGAATTGCCACTTGTCTAGTGCGGCAGACTACTTATTCAGAGTACGTCAAAGGCACTTGAAAACGGTGGACTTGCGTCTTCTCCTTGTGAGTTCAGTTTGTCCTACTTATTATAAACATTTAGGCCAGTCGATTCACATACCTAATCTAACAATAAAAAGCCGTTATCGCTCACAAGAACAATGACTACGTGGTGCTGACATTTAGTCAATACTTGTTAAATGCTAAGCTATATTCAGTTGGCGTCCCCCGACTATATAAAGCTTAGCATTATAAGGCTAGGCGGTTAGGCTATTAAACGAGCAATTATTGTATATTAGCTGTTCGTGGCTCCGTTCGGGGTACTAAAAACTCCTTTTGGAAAATTTTCCGTTTCGATGTGCAAATTTCAGAATTTTTCATTCTGTAAGAATCTTCTCAAAAACCTTCAAAAAGATATCTGAAATCGGCAAAGTCATGTAATGTGAAGAAAATACTCTAAAACGAATTTCGTATAAAAATTACCAATAATTTCTAAAACGTTTATTCGGAAACGCATTGTATGTAACAAAAGGCTATTTTGCTCATATTTACTGACACATTTACCTAATACATATAATACAGCGCAAAAAAAAGAACAAAAAAAAGCTCAGGTATTTTAATAATACGCTGGTATCTGGACCGACACAAGCATAGTAGTGGCGTTTAGTGCCAACTATTAATAACATTAATAAAAAAGAAATAAAGTATTCTGTCTGACTGTTAAAAAACACAAACTGGCATGTTGCAAAACGAGTTTTAAAATTTATGAAGTGGTATTGCGCACAGTTAGGTACTATTTAAATATAGTTTATGTTATATGGTTATTAAAACCTGGCTTTTACAGAACATGTATTTGACAGATTATTATAACAAGACATTTATTTTTTGCATAGTGTTGTTTAAGTTAGTTTTTTAGCAGCTAAGACTAAAAATGATGGTAGTCTCAAAATTTGAAGTGGAAATTATTTGAAAGTACCTGAACATCGTTTAATTTATTAGTTTTTATGATCAAGTAATCTATATTTAATGTACTCAATTAATAAAATACAATTTATTTACATAATAAAAAAAGCAATACATAATATATCTATAATAATAAAATACAATATACAAAGCTGCAGGTTCAGGAGTTTAGTTTTAGTTTAGTTTTTATTACAGTAAATTACTATAACATATTGCATGAGAGGTAAGGCGACTTATCAACTATTTCCGTATTCCACGTGAGCGGAGCCGCGGGTAACAGCTAGTATGTTATTCAATTACCAACACGTGACTATCTCAGAAACTGATATCTTAATACTGATACTGACTAGATCTCGTGTATATTAATACGAATATTTAATTAAATGATTCTCTATTTATGTCTGGTTGTAAATAATACGCAAATTGTATTTTCTTGCAATATCTATGTAAGCAATAAAATTTATATCCAAGAGATATCTAGACAGAACCTTTAAAAGCCAAAATAACCATCTATCTGGGTCATATTGGCTTCTAGAATATGATAAAGGTACTTACTCGTATTTTTATTTACTCAGTACATTTCAATAAATTATTTGCACTGAATATTTTCCACTAGCCCGGAAATTGAACCCAGAACTTTATGTAGAGTAGTCTCATTCATTACCACTACGCCATCTGTATCCAACTTGCTCATACTTCACATATTTTCATTAGTCATTCTTAGCCGAAAATAATTTGCTCGTTTATGGTGATATTAATTAATTCTAACATAATTATTCAATTAACTCTATACCTATATATAGCTATAGGTATTAATAAACACATAAAGGTGTATAAGCACCAGTATATTATCACAGCGAATATAAATCTTATGAAAATAGACATAAAGACTACAGCAACTCGCAAGTGGGCGGTCAACGCGCGTTGATGTCTTTTCTATTGCACACCTAGGGCGTACAAATGGTTGGATATAAAACACATTTATATGTTATCTCCTATAAATAAATTTGCTGTATGAGATTCGTTTGTTGATATTTAAAACGAGATTTGATGACCTGTGTGGCATGGTAGTATAGCGTCGACTGCTAGGTCAAAGGTCGTGGGTTATGTTCCCACGCAGTGCAAAATATTTTCTTTGCATGAATATTATTACGGTATGTTTGCATTGTTCAGGTTGTTTTTGAAGGATAGTTTTAAGCAAATTCATTCTATTTTTAGAAGACGTATGTATTTAGTTTGAGACTAGATGGCGCTGTGTAATGTAATAATAGTGTAACGAATAAATATTCTAAATCCCAACAAATTAGAGCTTATTGTCATATGGGTTTTAGAATGCGGTTAAACATACTTAGATATATTTTTTATTTTTTTTAAGACTTATTTAATTTCTGCATACAAATATTTACATTTATTTATTTATTTAAAACTTCATGCACATAAGTACACAGGCGGACTTAATGCCATAGGCATTCTCTACCAGTCAACCTAATAGGTGGTGCAGAGAATAAAAAAGAAGGTGCATTAAGAAAGAGCAATTAGCGGGTATCGAAGCAGTCGAACGTATTACAGCTACACCATAGACTACTATTTATTTAGATCATAATTGATTATCAATTGTATTAAAACTCTTTGACTTTAACTTACGCAAATACACGGTTCCAAAAGAGATTTACGCAATTGAGATTACGCGTAATGTGTAAAGGGTTAGTGTCGTAACTCAATTGAAAGCTTAATTCGACTGCGAGGTTGATATGTTCAACTGGCCCGCGACGCGAAGGTCGCCGGATATAGGGAAGTCGGTGAGCCATTGTTCGCCGGTGGTTCGTTCGACGAGTCTCAACCGTGAATGTCAAAATAAATGTGTCTACTTAGTGAATTCGGAATTTCCTTGTTTACGTATTGTAAGATCCCCACCTCCCGGGTCTCGGAGCTTAACCTTCTCGCGGCGGTTCAGTATGTTCAACCATATTATCACATGATATTATCTGTTTCAGATAATTATTATCATTTCATGCATATTTCTCGTTTTTTACAATCAGGTTGGAGAGGAGCAGGCTTCCTTAAGTTATAATGAAGTTACTCATATTAATACACTTTTGCTTGTATATACTCACCTCTATATATCTCTGAAAGGGTCGGCCGAAGTGTTTATAATATCAACAATATACTAGTTATTTTCAGCCCTCACGTTATCGATATTCTAAGAGTGGCCAGTTGATAGAAATTAACTAGGTACTTACTAACTCACCACAGTAAAAATCCAACAAAAAAATATGTAATTTAGAAGTGAACCCGGGCACTCATTGCTAGCAATTGCCCTTTATGCATCTGTCCTATTGAGTGCCTTATAGATACGTACTCTCAAATCTAATTATACATACAATTAAACCTAATTCCCGTTCACAACAAAAGGAATAATATAGTCCGTACCGGCGGAAGCTCACCAACACAATAATACATTACTATTTGCGATTCGTTTCACTGAGTAAATAAGATGAATAAAAAAATCAGGTCTCTGAAAAGCCTCGTTCGGAAACTTCATTGGAACAATAATAATATAGTGTCACTGGTAAAGTGGAACAAGGAACTCTCGTAGTGGCGACTGGTGCGTTGAACCTCCCGGGGCTACCAGTGTGGGTACACGCACACACGCACAACTCCCGTATCCGTACACACAGGGAGGTGTGCGTGTGTGCGTGTAACACACAACCGTACGACAACGTGTAGGCACGTTAACTTCACGTGTCTGTGTGAGTCTAATAAACGTGTGTTCTTTAATCTGATTCATGGAGCGATAGGTAGGTAAGCCGCGTGATATTTGAACACCGCGCATTGTAATTTCGAATGTATTAACACACTGTTAAGGTTTACAATCGAATAGCGTGTAAGTATAAATGAATACAAGTCAATGTTATATTACAGAAAACAAAATTCTCGCATGATCCGTGGAGGAATTATTAAGTTGTTACAAATACAGTATCGGTAACTAAAATTTAATATTGAGTGCGTGAGTGACGAAATAATTGCAATGGTCATGTGGTTTTTGCTCGAGTGGCTGGTGTTATTAGTTCACTTGAGACAAATGTTTGTGAAATAAATAGATAATTGCTCCAACACCAATATAAATTTGGGGTTCTACTAATAAGGAGTCTGAGCGGTTAGCTTGGTACATTTTCGTACACCTGTATTCATAGATACATCCTTACCAATAACGCATTAAATATAAACAATACGCTAAGGCAAATACTAAAAGTAAATTCTAGCTGACCCGGCAAATGTTGTTTTGCCATAAAATTATCGAAGAAATCGAAAGTAAGTAATGATAGAACTGTACAATGAAATGATAAAGTGACGCGAGACTTAATGCGAATAATGTTCATATAAAATTACTAAAATTGCGATAAAAAATTACAAGTGATTTACGGTACGGTGGTGCAAAATACTTTATGACCTTTTCCCATACCTACCAATTTGACAACAAAACAAAACGAATCAGTCGATTCTACCGAATCGAATTCGACCACGAACACCATGACCCGATTTTTTACATACAAGATTAATGTAATGTGATTATAGAAAGAAATTTATTACTATCTATTAATAGTTCGAGAAACCAAGACCGCGTCAAGCTGTCTGCTATGGGCTAATCTGAATCCGCTACGGTAGGACTAGTGCTACAACAGTCCTACTGTACTACCGACTGTTTACTAGCCTACTACTACTAGCCTAGTACTACCAACTAGCATTAGAGTAGTAAGCACAAGGGATAGTTCAATAATTTCATGGAATGTAAAGACAAGTAAAAGTGACAAGTAAATATTCGCCCTAACCCCACCAGCTAAGTTAAATTTCTTGTGTTAGGGCTAGGTTCGAAACCGGAACCTCTCGATCGATCTCCTTAACAACTACCGACGCTCTTAGGCATTTTCTCTGTTGAAAATTACAATCAATCAAATCTCTGTTACCTACTATGCTAACTACTCATACACAAGAAAAGAATAAGGCCTGAGGAAATGATATGAAGCTGAGTTCGTTCATTGTAGCATTATTGATACCTATCTGTAATAGTGACCCTTATTCTTGACCCTTATATTCACGTACACTGCCAGTGCTGAGGGGTCCTTATAAACCGATTCCTGCCAGCTTGCTCTGCAAAAGAAGCTGAGATGTTTAAATTTATACTATGGTTGTCCTATAAGATTTTTTCCACCGGCTTTGGTAAATTTTCCTCTTTTGTCACTGTGCCCTACATATTAAACAGAATCGCACTACAGTAATCTCTTACAGGCAACAGGCAGGTCAGAAGAGTATTACAAAAAGAGAAACAGGGTCGATTCCAAAGTGTAGATGCGCTTGTTACATCTGCGGTGCCTCGAGGCACTAACTTGTACTTTGTGGACGAATAAACAAGATTTATACACTTGTAACTTTGTACGCGTATATATATCAAAGGGAAGCATGGCATAACTAAAGACCGATAATTTACTGTTATTAATACGACATCAGTGTTTAAGAATAATATACCGGCCTAATGTCGGCGTTTAACTATTTATATGTACACTATCTCAGCATAATGACTTCCTTAATTTATTTTCATTTATGACCATTGGACTTACTATTATAGTGGATTGACTTAATCCTGCTGTGTTTTTTAATGACGCATACATGAATTATGTATAGACAATACCTGTGATTACATAAATACATTTATTTACTTATTTGTCTAACGGTGAAGTTGTTTATTAAGTTTTGAGGTGACACATTCAGTTATTCGAGTTTACGCATGAATTTACAATTAAAATGATAAAGATTCGTCATGTTATTAAAATTTAAATATGTAGATACTATTACATAATTATTATATTAATTGTGTATGATTACATTGGAGATATTAAAAAAGAATTATGTGAAATTAACGAATCTGAATCCAAAAATACTTCTATTGCAATTCAGCCCCCCTAGACGAATGTATGGGATTTGACGTATATAACAGTGTTGTCAACTCGTATGTCATAACCGTCAAATGTCCGTCTGTTAATCTGCATGTTTGCGACAGATGCAGAAACTACTGAATGAATTTCGATGCGGTTTATTAGTAAAGATTATCTATTTAGCTCTTTGACTTAAAATTTAAATCAACGCCATGAGAGAACTCTGTATTGGACTACGTCATAAGGTAGCATCGGGCGGTAATTGGTTAACATGACTCATTCTTGCATTTTAATGTACAAATTTATAGACGCATTTTAATGTCAGACATACTATTCCCAAGAATAACTAATAATAGTGGTTTGTCTAGTCTGCTTGCAATGTGACATCTTATTTTGTAGGGAGCGTTTGTCATCTGATATGCGCCGGCCCTAGAAATATAAATTAGCGATATGATAAAATTTATTTCAATTGCAGGGGCGTATTTACTGCACTGACCTGCCTCATGCATGTTTATGATACGGACGGACACAACATGTTTCGTTATTAGCATTTCATTATTATTTAATGTAGAAATTAAGATTTGAAATGTCAAAGTTTCATACATTAATATGCAAGTTTGAATCTATTTTAGATTCTACTGCAATTAAGATAATAGTATCTCTCGTATTCTAATAGGTATTTAGAAAGATTCTCAATCTCTTATCGTGGACGTGTAGTAAGAGATAACTAAGGCTTGGGCCGTTCTTAATCCATGAGCAAACACAAAATCAATTCAATTAGCCTACTACAGTACCCTGTTGGCCACAGGCAGAGGTGCTACGCAACATATTGGGAGAGCCCAATGTGCACCGTAGCACTAGTACCGTAGCACAGTCTGTCCCAACTACTTTTTTCAAGTCATTAATCCATTTTAGTGACTGACTCCCACATACTGATGCGCGGGTTTTACTCTAGGATTCAATCAATCAATTAGCCTACTGCAGTCCACTGCTGGACATAGGCCTCTCCCAATGTGCGCCACGTTTGCCAATCCTCCGCCTTCCGTATCCAGTCCGTCCCAGCCACCTTTCGCAGGTCGTCGGTCCACCTGGCTAGGGGATGTCCCACCTTCCGTTTTCCTACGCGCGGTCACCACTCTAGGACTCGTTTGCTCCAACGGCCATCAGTCCTTCGACAGATGTGGCCAGCCCACTGCCACTTCAGCCTACTTATTCTGCGAGCTATGCCGGTAACTTTGGTTCTATGTCGGATAACCTCGTTACGAATTCTATCCTTCAAAGAAACTCCAAGCATAGCTCACTCCATAGCCCGCTGCGCGACTTTTAGGTCACGGACTAACCCCACCGTCAGTGGCCACGTTTCAAGATTTTTAGTTTACTCTAGGATTAACTTGCTTTAATACCCATCGGTCTTTCGGTAAGATACTACTTGCAATAACGAAGCAGTTACCAAAAACATAGATGGTAAAATGTGACGTTAATACTCGTGACATAACTCTGCTTATCCCTTTAGCGTCACCCATATATGTATGATACAATACTACTAGTTTCTTATACTAGTTCCAGGATGTCATAAATAAAACATCCCGGCAGGATTATTATGTAGATTAGTAATGTGAGCAGATCCTATTGCTAACAAATCCTGATATATACATAAATGTGACATCCGTGAACCACAATGACGTGTGTGGTAAATAAAAGAGAGTAACACGTCAGAAGCTCGAGCGTGCGCAGACGCAGACAGCAGGCGGACGACAAGCGTGTTGATATTCTAGTGCCCACGGTGTGCGCTAGTTGAGCTTGTTTCGGAGCGATTGCGACAACTCTGCGTGGTACCGAACGTACCGATCAGCGGGCGCGTGATCGTCCTTGCTCGTTGCTCAACGCTCGATAAGTGCACCGCTATATTAGCCGCATCGCATTAAAAGCTTTCGAGTACGAAAATAAAATTAATAATAAGAACAAAATGTAATTAAAGACTGTTATAATTGTTTTAAGTGGTGCCCGGCGCCGCAAAACGCCATAACATTTCTAGTTACGATTACCGACCTTTATTGGCTGCTATTTCGAAACTATGAGCTAAGAGTATTCGTAACTTAACAAGGTACTTTTAATGTGTTTGAGGGTTTACACATTCTTTTGCCAAATATGATGTGTACTACGTATTTCCATTCATAAACATGTTTGATACTTAATACAAATTGTTCACCAAATATGATACAGGCACTATGTATATTTTCAGTCTAAAAACATGTTTGAAAGTTTATACATTCCTATGTTAAATGTGTAATACATATTTTCAGTCTAAAAACATGAGTCTAAACTCCGATGTCGTACAAGTACCTAGCCAAGTAGTTTATACATTCCTTTGCTAGACATGATGTCTACTACCTATTTTCATTGAAAATCATCAATCATTGAAATATAAACTTTTCTAATAATACAAAAATGGCACACAATTAAATAAATAAAAGCGTCGGTAGCTTGGTGGTTAAGTATTAGGACCTTACAATTGAGAGGTCCCGAGTTCGAATCCTGGGTATTACACTACCAACGTAAACCCACTCCTAACACGAGCAATTTAACTTAGTTGGAGGGGTCAGGGGAAATATTAGCGATTTCGGTTGCTAATATCGTTTTTATAAAAAAAATCTTAGGACCACCTTACAGTAAGCGGTTACGCTGGATTACTTGAGCATGGCCACCTCTGCACCCTCAATAAGGAGTTCTGACGACCTTAATCACCGGAATACGACACTAAGGAAGTGCAGTTATACTGTACCGTGCGTGAAGGTACTTCCCCGGTAGGGCAGCTCCAAATTCGAACCCAGTCATTGTTCAGTATAGTCTGTTAACTGATAATTTATGAAAGTCCCGGGTCCTTTAAGCGGGGCGTGAAAAAGCATCTGATGAGGCCGTCAAGCTGAGTGCCACCATTGTAACATGGTATGTGTCTGTAATGGTGACCCTCTTTTCAGAGACTTTGCCTTCAGCTTACCATCAGGCGAGGCGAGGTCAAATTGACGTGTTCTATATTTAAAAAAAAATATATGGCAATTATATAAAACGGCATAAATCCAAAGAAAAGTAAGGTATAACATGTTTTAATATGAAGTTTAGATCTCAATACATAATAAACAAATATTCGGGGGAAGATTAACACAGCGCCGATGTATGACATCTATTCTACATCGGCGCTGTCTAGTATGCATAGCATAACCAACTTGTAATGTAGCTTCTGAAATGCAGATACACAGACTTGGATAGTTTTTTGTAAATACATATAATATTACACATATAAACACCCAGTCTCACCTATATTTTGCGCTGAGCAAAATCGAACCGTAGCGGGTTCAATCCCCGACACGATGATCAAAATGCTCTACTGCTACGACATAAACGAATTCACAATGAGTACTGAGTACTTAGATAATATACAGATAAACCATATTTTTGTGTAATTTAGTTATCATATTTATTAGACAGATTCAAATTAGAACATTTCCTAGAAACATGGTTCATGAAATACGAAAAAAAAGTAATAAACATTCGCATCCTGCTTGCTATTTTTTAAGTAAGGAATAAAATTACATCCACGAATGCAAATCCATTGCTATAAAAATAAAAATACAACAATGAAACTTTTTTTTAAATCTTTTCCAATATAAGAATCCATTACGCCAGTGAGCATTGTTAGTTCGGAATCTCTATTCATCTTGTACCTAAACTTGTGTACGTACGAGTACAATCAATCTAGGTCGCGTGTACAGCAATTGTGTCTGTGTACACTGTTGGGTGTACGGGTGAGGGAGGGTTATCTTTAGAACCAAGCCAACTTTACGTGCCCTGCTGATATATTAGTGGGTATATGGGGCCCATTAAGCACTTCGGGACCAAGTCAAGCCGATAATCAGTGAGTTGATACTTGCTGACTATTGGACAAGGCTTTGGTATAGATTTTCCACTCAAAGTTCAGAGGTAAGATGGTCCTCACACTTATAAAAGCCGTATAAGGATAAATGAAGAAGAGTAGGAGTAAGCAAACTCCGGGTTCGGAAGTGAACCTCTCAGAAGGAACCGGAAGCAACGCATAGATAATGTTGACAACATTAAAAATAAAAAATATATATACAAACATATATTGACGCCTATAAATCCCCGATAGGTAGAACATTTCACTATGATTTTCGGTTTCATCACGTAATAGCGGGCGACCCTATTACCGTCAAAGGGGCACTTTGGACTTTATGTTTACCGTCGAATACAATATAAAAATCCATTATACAAGTAAGCATTGTTAGTTTGAAATCTCTATTCATCTTATATCTAAAGTTGTGTACGTACGAGTACAATCTAGGTCGCGTACACTAATTGTGTCGTTGAGTGAACCAAATACATGATACAACGTTGTAACAAAGCGACGTTGCGTAAGCGCACAATGTAATTTATTGATAAATGTTATTAGCGATGTGATAAAAACGTTTTAAGTTGTACTTCAGGTAGGACAAGGGCTTTTTTAATCGTAATTTTGTACTAGATATTTTCTTAGGAAATCGAATAACTTATATACAAAGTTAGGAACTACGTGTTCATATTTTATAAAGCTTTAGGCGTTTTTTTACTAGTCAACCTTGGTCTGGTGTTGACCGATAAAAAGTTGATGCCTGAAGTTTTCCATTCCTAAAAAAGTCTAAAAATTATGACAGATATTTCTGTATTTTAAATTTTTCTCTATAAATATTTTTATTATTATTTTGTATTATGTAGAATACTTATACTGTATTTTAGTTTATGAGTTAAATAAAAATATAATGAACATTGCTTAACTACGTAGAAAATGTATTATAGTTACACTATTGACGGAACAAATATAAAAAATATGCTTTTTAATATTATAAATATTTATAAATACTATATAAAATGAATACTTAAAGTTTATCGTACCAAAACAAACATTTTAAACATTTTAAACGTTTTAAATAGCAGTAAGCTGATGTTCGGCTCGTGGTATTTCTCTAGACAGCCGATGTTTATTCATAGCAAGGAGCGGGAACGCATTCCGTAGTAGGCACAACAGACTATATAATGAAGGCACAATCTGTGCACTCGTGATAAAATTAGATAGACGGACAGGCGTCGATTTGAAAACAATTTAATTATATATTTCCAGCCATACATATAAACTAGGCATGTGTATTTACTGTACTTGAACAGATAATTGGTCAAAGTTTTTTTATTACTAATAATAGCTCATTCAGTATCAACTATGTGTTAATATATCTTGCTACTTCATATTTGAAGTATTTATCTCATAAATTCCGTAATATCCGTTAGGACTAATCTAATGCACGCATACGCAGGCAGCGTACAGCGTACAGACGCAACAGTGCACACATACAAGTTACATTACCAACACAGGGAAGCACACGTGCACAGTGGTACCGCCAGCGCGGAACGAGTTCAGACCGACCTGCTGCGCCCGCGCAAGAAAGAACTCAGCCAAGGACGCCGGCGTAACGGTCCGTGTGCGCCGCGCAACGCGGGGGGCGGAGGGGCTGCCCCCGTACGGAGAAAGAGGGGGGAAAGTCCCAATCCCGCTACGTGGGCCTTGCATGCAACCGGGAAACATGTGTTTCAGGGCTTCAAGTGTAAATAACATCTCCAAAAAAAAGTTTATGCAAAACAAACATTATATTTTATTGGGGGCAGTGATTTTGCAAAAAATAAGTCAAGCAAAATTTTACTTATAAGATTCTAATCAGAATAGAAAACGACCTAGATTCAGTAGAAGCAAGCGTGATATCTAAATAAGTCTATAAATATCAGCAATAATTCACAAACAATGATGTCTAGTAGCGCAGTCCTGACAGTAGATTTAAGATATGATAGACGTGTCCTAAATGAAGCATATTCTTAAGAAAATCCAATTTTAAGTTCCTTCGCTCGGCCATCGACCCTAAAAACCTTATTTTCTTTCCTGCTCGCTCTCGTCAACATGGATAGTTACGTCTCGCAGTCACGAAAACCGCTGTTCTGTCTTTATTTTGTTCCATTATGGCCAAGAACAATGACTACTCGTCGATAGAAGCACGTTTCTATATCTATTCTTTTCGTGCAAGTGCACCGCGCCCGGACCGCGAGCGAGACGAGTAGCTTTCTGTACAGAACTGCGTTTGCTAAATGTTTCGAATTCCTATTGGGCCGCCGAGAGCGTAAAGATGGCCACTCGAAGACCGTTTTCTCGTTACGATAACCTAATTTTATTCCATTACGTCGGTAGTCGTTCTGCTTAAATTTCAATAAGGCAACTCCATTAAGTTCGAATGTCAGGAGGTAATGCGAGTAAAAAGACAGCGACCTCGCGGGTGTATGTTCGCACGCTGCGCCCGCGCCGGCCCCGCGCTCCCCCCGCGCGCCCGCCTCGTGTCCCGAGCGGGTGATTCAACTGTGTTTGTTCGGAAATGTCGAAGGTTTGCCGGACGTCAATATATACGGAACTACCTTCAACCAGAGCACGTTTCCAGGTATCATTTTAATTTTATCTATCTAGAGCAACGATAGATTTATTATGTTTTAAAAGAAAGACATTCCTAATGTGTTTCTCACGTGTCAATAATCCAATTAAAATGTTGTTTTTATTTATTGATTTTGGTATTAATATTATTAATAAGATGTTATAGTAATATTGAGATGCAAGTAAATCTAAATAATAGTAATACTTGCAACTTTCTGAATAATGTATCAAGTTGAATGTTCTTTCATACAAAAGACATCAACGCGTTGTGTAATTTCACTAGGATTTCCATATGCTATTTTTAGATCTAATTACGACATTTAAGTAGATTAAATACAACATTACTACAAAACTTTAAGCACATTATGTTTATTATGCGCTGTTTATGTTTATTATTTCAGTAACTAGGTATTAAGTAACTATTAGGTTAATAAATATATACACAACAACAATAAAAAAAACTTGATAAAAACATGAAGACTAGTTTCCAAACTACTTAATAACGGTATCCGTTAACATTAGGATTATAAAACCGGTCCAGAGGAAATCGAACTCACACACGAAGGGTTTTGTGATACCACACCAGATATTAACAATACGTACTTTGACTGCCTCTGTGGCGTAGCGGTAGTGAACGCGGCTGCTACGCAGGAGGCGCGGGTTCGATCCCCACTCAGTGGAAATATTTGTATGCATGAATATGAATATTTGCATTGGTCTGGGTGTTTTCTATGTATAATATGTATGTATTTACCAAAAAAAATGTATCTATGTATGTTTATCTACATTCTAGAACCCATAACACAAGCTAGTTAAGCTATGCTTACTTTGGGTCTTGATAGCGTTGTGTAGATTGTAGTACAATATTTATATTTATTTATATATTATTATCTAATCATAAATTGAAAAGTTTACACTAATTTTACACATAAGTATTTATCTTATTAACCAGTTTTTAATAAAGGTTCAAGAATGTATATAAGCATACTCATATGTATAGTCTTTTACCAATACCCATACACACATTCAAGAAATCGGTATTAAAAAATATAATTTGAAAATCGAACCCGCGATACCCGGCGTAGCGGTCGAACGCTCTACCGCTACGCTACAGATGCTACACATCAACAAAATGTGGGAGTTGTGATGATGTATGTGCGTTTGTGTGTATGCAACACTAAACGACAATATTTGAGCTGTGCTGTTTAGTGCCACTTGACATAGAAGACACATTATGTACATACGTGAAGTGCGTATGCGTCAGCTGCTTTCGAAAGACGTACAATTATATGCATCATTGCTCCTGTAGTGTAGGTTTGTGTGTGTTTGTCAGGTCCGGAGTTCGATTCCTGGGTTAGGCTAAAATCTCTAACAGAAAATTTCGCTAATACTATATTAGCGAAATTTTCTGTTAGAGATTTTTCAGTATCCAGTACCTACATATTGGAAGTTATATTGAAAAGATCATGAAATATAGGTGTAAACTATATACATCTGCCAGTGGCGGGGGGTCCCTTTAATAGGGAAGCCGTGGTAGAGATGTTACAATTTATACTATGATTGTTCTATAAACAAGTATGATTTTTTGTACGGCTTCTCTTTTGAAAATTTTCACCTTTCGCCATTGAAATCTTCCTACCCCTTTGCTGATTAGACAGTTGCTTCCTTAATAGCTAATAAAATAAATAAATATTGTAGGACATTCTACACAACGCTATCTAGACCCAAAGTAAGCATAGCTAAACTAGCTTGTGTTATGGGTTCTAGAATGCGGATAAACATACATAGATACATTTTTTTTGTAAATACATACATATTATACATAGAAACACCCAGATCAATGTAAATATTACGTTACATATCATCATATTCGAACCGAACGGTCCTGGTCACGCACATTGCTCATGCACATTTCTGGTAGCGTAACAGCTGGATGCTCAAAACACACGCACACACACCCTCACACACTCTGATGCAGACACATGCACACACACTTACACACTCAGTACACGTGTCGATCAAAGACCTACCGTACGACTCTTTTTGTCGTTAATATTTTCCGCATTAATCAGGTTACAGATTATAATAGAAATCCTGTTCGAGATTATTTTTTTTTTGTTTTCATTGTAACCTACCAGTTTGACACCATTATACTAACATATTGGATTGGGTGTTACAAGGCGGAACTCTATTGTAAAATAATAATTATGGTGGAAAATACCCTAAACACCTTTGCCAATATCCACGATAACAACTGACGAGATTATGAGAAGTAAATTGTTATTTGTATAGAAGTGAATTAACTCCAAGAGGAAGTTGTCGACGTCAATTTGACTTCACCTCACCTGATAGTAAGCTGAAGGTAAAATCTTGGAAAAGAGGGTCACCAGGTCTTTCAACTTCTTCTATATGGAATCATCATCATCATCTTAGTATTCTCTCATTCCCGTTTCCTGTGATCAACTTGAAAGTTATTAAATTGTCTGCGGACCTAAGTTGGCACTGCAAGGCAAATTTGGTAAAATGGGGCTCAAAATCCATTGAAATAGTAACACAATTTTCAAGAACGTACACTGACGTCGTGGTCGTTTTATATTGAATCGAGGCTTGATTTTAAAATTTATATAACGACCCTTTTAACAACGAAATTGTGGTTATTTTTGACATTTGGCAGTTTGACATTAGATCAAGACGGAATATTATGGGAATTGGTCTGCTGCAAACCCCAATAACATTTCACATCAAACTTGTCAGAACTGGGACCTGAACGTCAGCCGCAATCACTACTTCTATCATTTTAACAGCTGCGAGTTCTCTCATCTATCTCAAGTACGGTCGCGTACATTATTACTACACATTCGTATTATCAAGGAACAACAATTCAACAAAAATTTTCCGTGACTGGTTTCATTAACGAGATTAATTAATTTACGTGATAAAACCCTTTTACAGAAACCCGGAACATTATTAAAACAACTTCACAAATCACGTTTGCCTACGTAGCCGTAGGATAAATTATAAACTTAATTTATATTATTCACAAACAACAGCGTTTAAGCTATTAAAATGTTTTATTTGTCTGTCTCTTGTCAGTGGTAAATATAACTAGTATGTAATCTATCTTTACGTAGTATTACATGAAGTTACTACCGTTGTCTGTTCGCTTAGATCTTTTAAATTCCTCAACGGGTTATTTGTATGGATACAGATAACAAATAATCTACGGTTTTCTCAATCTCGAGCTATGGGTTTTCCCCTGTTGTACGTGCTTGACGAAGTAGGCTATGAACCAAATCTAATGTTTTGATGACAAATTAAATTATAGCCGCTTGTTTTTTACTTGCTCATATAAAATATACTTAAGTGCAGTTTTTGTTACTCGTTTATTTCGAACAGGTACTAAGTGCATGCTAGGCGTGTTCAATAAAACTCGTGCGGGCGACATTTTTATACAAATTAAAGAATAGCTATTATTAGATTTTAGATTTATAAAATAGGTGTTGATTCTGCTTACAAAATTCTCTAAAGTAGGCTCAAACTTGGTTTGATCCTGTCAAAATGACGTAAACCAAAATTATAAGGTCAACATAATTCGCGTTTAATGCGACGTACTTAAAGTTTACATTTATTCTTTTAAAAGAATAAATGCAATGCTTCTTTACAAAGTTTTGAATTAAAAATAAAAGCAATACATATACAGTTTAGATTAGTTTGTTAGTTTAGTGTGATGCGGAGAGTCAGTAACACTATTTTTAAATCATGATAGTTCAATATTCAATAATGAATTATTCATTAATCATTCATTACGTATATGAGAGTAGGTATACTATTAATATTCTAACGAGAGTCTAACATAATAAATAATGTGGTTTAAAGGTAGGAGGGTGAAAAATATTTTACGGCCGATTCTCATAACTAGGTATCTATTCTATTCCCTATACAAAAAGCTATTAAAATCGGTCATACCGTTTTGGAGGAGTGTGATCACAAACATCGTGATATGATATTTTTGTATAAATCCGAAGCGAGAATCGAAGAAGGTGTGACATCTGCACTCTTTGTTCTATGAACTTTTCAAGTGAGTTGCAGAAATAGTAATCGATGCGATTCATTTCGATTAATTCGATACTAACTTTTATAATGTAGTTATGGATTGAACAAAGTCACTATGACATGACTCAGACCTGTTAGACTAAAAAAGTTTCTTTTACGAATAGCTAATTTGAACACTAGCACAGAATAGGTAATAGTACTACACAAGTCAATTATTCCTGCATAGTGAGGAACAGTCCTCAATAAACATTCCACATGGCCTCAAATCTGCCCAATCCACGAATCTGTCCAATTCCAGAATCTGACGCGTAGAGAACAATCGGTCCTCACAGTACATACCATCTATTTATGAAGAGTAATGGACATTCACCGGAAATAAACTCCAAGCAACTAGAATTAGAATCATTCAAACAGTAAACTTATACGGTAACTCAGTCTCAACCTCACTTTTAGGGATTATTTCAGTGAAAAAATGGAAACCTTATAAAACACCAGTATTTATCTTATATATAAAACTCTTAGTCCTGACTGACTGATTGACTTAGAGACAACGCACAGCCTAAACCGCCGGTCCTAGAGACTTGAAATTTATAGAGAATGTATGTTTTGATGCGTGGAGGTGTACTAAGAAACGATTTTTCGAAATTCAGACCGTAAGTGCCTAAAAAGTGCCAAAAACGTACTTTCTTAAAACTCAAGAATGGCTGAATAGATTTTCATGATCTTTGATTTTTTAAATTTGGTTTTGTCGCCGATTAGCAATTATCACAATTAAAATGTGGTAAATTCACGAAATAATATAATATTAAAGAAAATACGAAATATTATGGCGCTAATATCGCTAGCAAAATTGTTACCATGACAACGGAACTAAATTGATGGTGTCACATTTTGATCTGTCAAATGATAATATTCTTAAAACGTCACTCTCTGTCACGTATAATAAGCAAAAACGTGAAAAATATTATGTATGTACTGCAGTTTCTTTATTTAACTGATTAGAAATAGAAAAAGGTTTTTGAGACTGGCTCACTTCGATAGAATCTTCAGTAAGTTCCACGGCCTAAAAGCAATGCTACAACACGTTATCATCCAGTTGAATATTCACTTACAGGCCCTGAAACAGCAAGGTATGTGAATTTAAACCTATTGACGCTGATACAATATAAATGACAACACAAGGGACGCTGGTTCATGAATTGTCTCACGAGTAAGCTCGATGAGTTCCAACCAACGGGGGCAATCCGGATTTTGAAAGGGTTATAGTATTGTAGCCAACATTGTCCAGCAGATCATACAAAGGACCTGAGAGTACAATCAGCCGCTGTGTACGGTTTTTGTAGATTACAAGAAACCCTTCATCGAGACCTGGGTATTTCTAGATTCTCTACTAAGGTATCGTGCTGATATGACGTATCAGTGCTGAGATGCCTACATGATACCGCCATAATGTCCGTCCAGCTCCAAGCTCATAAGACGAAGCCTTAAAAGCCTAAAAAGTGGAATGAAACAACGGAGATACCCACCGCATGGTCGACACCCGAGGTTGTTCAAGAATAGGTCTACCTTAGATCACCATAAGGATCCAATTGGGTTGAGTTCGCCGAGTTTACTCCATATTATGACTTACGGGGCCGTAACGTGAAAACCGACAATGGGGACATACAACCAGAGAAATTGGGTGGAGGATTGGGTGCTGTTTCACACATTGGACAACAGTGGACTGCAATAGGCTAATTGATTGATTGATATGAACGAAATATTATAATTTTAAGTATTCAAATTTTTCCTACCAGTCTTTTCTTGCCATTTACTATTCATGTAAAGATACCAATGTCTTACAGTCTACTGTGTCTGTATGACAGGGCCGATGTTTCTTATTTCTTCTGTTTCAGCGTTAATTCTCAATCGCATCCGAAGCTTATTCTCGGAGTCTGGGGTCCGCTTTACCAGTCTTAAATGCGGATTTGGCTAAACCTCGATATTTTCGTGAAGCGACTGCCATATTCTGACCTCTGCAACCCAATGGTGACATTAGGCGATATCAAAGCATTGCAGCTACACTTTAACTTTTTAGTGCTCCAACGGATTAACGTGCTCTCCGAGGCAAGACCAGACCAGTGCAAATACACATATTCATGCATACAAATATTTGCAGTGAGCGGGGATCGAACCCGCGCCTACTGCGTAGCGACCGCGTTCACTACCGCTACGCCACAGGGGCTTTCGATGCTTCTTACATTTTACATTTATTATTTTGAAAAACTCAGTTACTGAGAGGATGAAATAGGCGTTATACCACTTAGTTGGCAGACAAGCACACGACCCACCTGATGGGAAGCGGTCACCGTGGCCTATGGACGTATGCAACACCATACAGAACACAGAACATAGACCTGGAGTGCGGTGGTAGTGTTCTCCGAAAAGGCCAGAAGAATTACAGACTCATCACTTCTGAGTCATAATATCTACACGTTGTTCTTGAGAGTTGTCATGAATTGTCTCGCGAGCAAGCTCGACGATGCAAATGGATCATGCAAATGGTCTCACTACCATGGACGCCCAAGATCGTGCGAAGCGGAGGACGAAGAGCCAGAAGGCGGACCCTGAGCTCCGAGGTCATCTTGGCCACGGACACAATCAGGAAAATGTGTCTATACGCAAATGATGAGCACTGAGATGCTTATGATGCCGCCACAATGTCCTCCAGCTGTGTCCAGCTCCAAGATCAGAAGATGAAGCCCAAAAGCTCATATCGTGAAATGAGACGAGGGAGATACCCATCGAAAGGTCGACTTTCGTAGCTGTTCAAGATTAAGTGTACCTGGGGTCACCAAAGGATCGAATTGGGTGGGCTACATTGGATAAATTCGTCGAAGTTTCTACTCCCCTGTTATGATATGACACACGGGGCCGGAACTTGGAACTGACAGTGGGGACATAGTAAAGCAGACTGATAAATGTAGGATATTGGTTGATGCCTAAGTCCAACAGTGGTATGCTATAGGCTAAATGATTAATTTAAATGACATTGTATAATATTTAGCAATTATTGTAAATTTTTTCTTACCAGTATTTTTCTTGCCATTTACTATTATTAATAAAAAGATGCTAACAATATTTTTATTCTGATATAATGTTCTTAAGACCTACCACTTTTTTGTACGACAGGGCCAATTTTTCTTTCAGTTTACATTTTGAAAAATTCACTACTGAGAGGGTGAAATAGGCGTTGAAAGTTTATAACAACAAGTCCGTCAGTTTAGAACAAATACTAATGTGGCGGTAGCCGATATCCACGCAGGCGGAGCTGCGGGCGAAAAGCTAGTAAGTTAATATTGCGCTGGTGAATAAATATACTTAATTAAATATATCTGTAGGTAAATATATTATACAGTCCAATACAAACAGATAATAATTATGTTTGTGTACTAAAATATTTCAACTGAGCGATAATCGAACCCACGTCCTCTGATGTCATAACCGAACGCTCTACGACCACTTCATACAGGTCGTTAAATCCTGTCTTGATGGCTAATTTGTGGTAAAACCGGTATGTAGTAAGTCTACCGTAAAATACACCTAATGAACCACTAAAAACCCGTGTTACGGGAAATACAGATATATTTTTAACATATCAAAGAAAACATCCGAAAATTAACCATTTCTCTTATGTCCAAAACTAGACACTGAGTATAATATTTTATATGAAAATGAAAAGTCGCAATTTTTCGTAATTTCTAAAATGAAACTTTAGGTTCTCTAATTTTCGATGAAAATGGAAAAAAAATAGAGTACGATATTTATAGTAGTATGCTTTAACTTGTGTTTTTTGTAGTAGACGATGTGTCTTTACTAATAGTCACAATGTATTACGACTCAAGAGTTGTTCTGTACCTACATCATGCATTTATAAATACATATAAGGACGGAAACCACGAGAACCAAGCGGTTCGGCGACTCCTTCTTCTGCCGCACCATTAAGTCTTGGAATTCCTTACCAGTTCACGTGTTTCCCTCCTCCTACAGTCCCGGGTCCTTTAAGCGGGGCGTGAAAAAGCATCTGATGAGGCCGTCAAGCTGAGTGCCACCATTGTAACATGATACGTGTCTGTAATGGTGACCCTCTTTTCAGAGACTTTGCCTTCAGCTTACCATCAGGCGAGGCGAAATCAAATTGACGTGACCTATATAAAAAAAAAAATCTAGCTGGTAACCACAAACTTATTGATAAATTAAATCAGTTAGTTGAAGTTCAAGCACAGTTTAAGTTTGTCGAAAAGAAGCACAAAAGAACATATTTTGTTATAATAATGTTTCAAATCAAATTAACTAAAAAGTTATTTTACAAAAATTTCGTCGAAATTTGATTGTATAAAACACACCAAGTCTAAGTTACTGCTATCATAAAATTAGAAGGAACGCAAATGTAATAGCCTGTTTATACTAGTCATGCAATCATTATCTAGTCATCAGAAGAAAGTTTCGTTTATTAGTGGCCAACAGTATGAAATTTACATCATTAATAATAAATCTTCGTTTAATAAAATTATGGTTTATTAACATAGTTACCTATTCATGATTTCTCCGTTTAGTTAGATATTCAAAAATTACTGTAATAATTCATACATACATGGCTATTATATAAGGAGTACCATATCGCAATGCTTTCATTCAAGGTGAAATTGTTTTTTTTTCTGATAATACTGTTGCATTTCTTTAATTGGGTAATTTAGCGTCGACTCGTCCCGTAGAAATATATAATTTACGATTTAGCGGACATGACAATAGTTATTAAACTTGTCATAAAAAGCTAGAACCGAGCTACCGGGTTCAATTGTGAAACTAACCTATGCAAGGGTCAGCCGTTTGAGAGAATTTCGCTGTCATACAGAAAAGGTTTATAAACAAGATTATAAACTAATAAAACAGTGATGTCAAAATATGATTTGTAGATCAACTCCTAATTATGAATATATTATCCGATGAATACAGTTATTGCAGATTCACCCACTTTATGATGAATCGGCAATAACTGTACATTAAGCATATACCTACATAGTATGCAATTTTATAGATTTCTTTGCTATCTGTATATTATACATATTTCGTTTTTATAACTTCATAACGTCGTCGTTTAGACAAATCATAATAACAACTGTTAGAAGGTTACCCGATATTACACATTGAAATAAGCTCGTGTTGTTGAAATGGAACCAAACGTACCTATATAAATGTTTAGTGCGTTTTAGTATTAATATTAAAAGTTTATCTAAACTACCATAGTCATTCACATTACTATACCTGATATCCCGATAGTTCTAATAGCAAAAAAATGAAAATTTATCTTATCAGAAATATAGCGTGCTCATATCAGCAGCCGTCCTGAGTTTAATTACCAGGTCAGGTAAAGTGGTATAATTTTTTTGGTTACTAACCAAGTTTGCAAAAAGTGACCGTGTCTGAGAATTGGGCCATCTCCTATTTCTCTAGGTAGGTACACAGTTGGCGGTGAGCGGGTATTAACATACTTCTGCCTACCCATTCTGAAATGCGGAATTTGTATTGAAATGAAATTAATTTTAAAATAACTTTGATTATAATATACATGCGAGCAATCCATTCAAAAGGCCTCTTGGATTAGTCACACGCTACTGAATCGACATTAATCTTTTTTATGTCAAGCGCTACCAAGAAAAACCATGATCAAAAGTATTAACGAAAAAAACTACTACACAAATACGTTACAATCGGAACTAATAAATAAATAATGAACAAATTGAATGAAGTGTTTGAATAAAACGTTGACGTTCTAATATAAAATTCTCGAAGGCACAGAAATATTGGAAACTCAAACAAACATTATTACCATGGCAAATAGTCGTATTACAATAACAATATTACAATAAGTACACTGATATTGTTTTAATAATCATACAAAGTGAAAGTTTTGAATTTTTGTACTCATATATACATTTTAGAAGTTACTACACAAAATGTGCAAAATGTCAACTTCACTGTTTCTAATTATAATAGGATATTTTATAGTTTCCAATTAACAAAGCCAATAAGATAACTGTATACACGTATGATATTCCAGCGCTTCATAATATATGAATATTGAACTGTATTGTTTAGCATTTGTTTATTATTATGTTACTTAGTATTAGAATAATAAGTTTCACGACATAAGTGCCTTCGTGCATAATAACTTTAACATGATACGTTTGTTCTATACAGGATTTTGCACTTAGTTCAGAGTACTCGACAATTTCCTTATTTTGATGATCGTGTCTAGTCTACTGAAATAAGTAGTCACCGAACAAAGTGTAGTACCCTTGTTTCTGTTCAACCACCTTAGTGTTATCAAAAGTTCAGTTATATACTTTAGATTTCGTTGTACAAATTTGTTCAAAATGTTGATTACAAATTCAGCAATGTAGGATGTAGGTCGTATTTTTTTTTTGCAAAGATACATATCTATACATTCATACATAAATCGTATGAATGTTATCTATTTATTAAATTGTGAATAGAAAGTTTTTATATGCCCTAGGTTTAACAACATTATAAATATGTTTAAACCTATGCATAACAACGATGTCAATTATTTTTATTAAGCCAGTAATTGGTTTTGTACTAATTACAATGTTTTGGAGTGAATGTACAACATTGATCTTATTTTAGCCAGAATAGAAAGTGAGGTATATACACATGCACTCGTAATATAACGTTCAAAAGAGTAATATTGGTTTGGATTTAGTGATGTCAAAATAAAAATGAAACATCAGTGAAAGTTCCATTAAAAGTCGTTCAGTTGTCTCTTTAATTATCACTTCCCTGCGCTGACTTCCTCGCTGTTATCTGCACTGTTTAAAAAATTCACACTGTTGTCAGTTTGTTCATTTTAAATATATAGGTAGTACGTATTACCAGTATGTTTATCTAATCTAAGTTAATAATAGAGCTGAAGAGTGTGTTTGTGTAGAAGGAGTAAACAAACTATGGTCTATGAGGCGAAAAAAAAACCCTCGGATGCAACCGCTGAAAAACATTAAGAGTATGGGAATGAATAGGTTTGACTTCCGGTTGCGGTTGACTTCCTGAATATAGAGAGTAAGGTGGGCGAAACCGCGGGTCTCAAGTAGTATTTTATAATCCTATCTCATAAAATTAAAGGTATATTTTGTTCTCTATAAAAACTCGGTAGTTCCCCTTATTGTATTTCAGTAATTTTTCATGGAAGTGTTTTTGTGATAATGTTTCGCTTTAATTCATTTTTAAAATAGTTCGACGAATCGTCAACGAATTCGTGTTTATTATTTTATAGGAAAAAATTACAAGATCTTTGAAACCCGACATCTCCTTGGCGATAAATCCATGGAATACTGAGGACTTCAACCCTTAATTAGCCTACTGAAGTCTATTACTGGACATTATATGCCACTCCTGATGTGTGTCCTTTTATAATCTAAACTGACTGACTGCTCTGAAAAATATAGCTGGGTAAGTTGGTATTTAAACCATTGAACTATATTAAATGTTAGAAAACATTTAATGTTATGGAACATTATGATACAAATCGTTATTGCTTCAGAAGCACCGCAACGTTTTATTACTGAGCGCCGCCGCTCCAAGCTATTTGAAATTGTAAACACGCCTTATTATCGTTCATTGAAGACCACCCTGAATATAAAAAAAATATATATTCTTATAGTTTTATATGCTGAGGATGTGAGTAACTGCTGACTAACATAACACAAGTTTGTTGTGTCGAGTATAAAATGTAATTAGGTTTTGCTGTTAAAAAAATTTCAGTAACAGCATAGCATCAAAAGTTAGTGCTGGGTTGATGGCAATAAGGCTGTTATTTATTATTTGGGACCGAAATCAATTGATAAAGTGATTGCGTGGTTATTATAACTCTAGCTTCCCCATCGGAGATACGCAGAAGTGTGTGTATGTACACATTTTTAAGATAAGTACTCAATTATAGTCGAGCACTAACATAGAGAGAGTTTGACTCACGCACTCACGCTGTTCAATCTTTGTCGTTATTGTAATTAATCATAGAAGTGAAACTGAGCTTAGTCTAATTTGCGATTCATTCGCCATTTTTTGATAAACAGTGTAGACTCAATGCATATCAATTTATAAGAAACAGTATAATCTCAAATATTATTTATCTACACACGTTTCTTCTTTCTTTATTTCTTTATATCATCAAAATATGTATGTTGTATATCATAAGAATAAAGTAATAACAGTTTAATATACATTTGGGTAATTCGGATGGGTGTTCAGACGGTTATTGCTATCGTAAAAGCCAAAATAAGCCAATTTAAAGAAGATAGAGCGGATTCCAATTGAATGAGCAGATTTTTATTAAGAAGAAAATATGAATAAGAATATGATGACTATTGAAATGTAAATTAATGAATTAAGTAGTATGTAGGTAAATCAGAATAAAGTAGTAGGTATCAGTGTAATATTAATCTTCTGGTTGTTTTGTTGCTTTCATTGTTATAACATGTTCTGAGCTATTGAAAAACTTCCATTTCAATAAGTTATACGTTACTATTTTTGGAGCTTTGTTGTTAATCTATAAATAAATATATAGAATGAATCATTCATCTCCTTGGAGTTTTTAGAGTATTTTTTACTGGTTGAGTTGTAATTGATTCAAGCTGTATATTAACATTTGATTTGAGAGTGTTGTTACAATTATCTAATATTAAAAAGAGATAGATTCGGCACAGGCAGTACGGCCACTAAAAACGAGGCTAATTCCCTCAACATGCCCGACCACAACAGGATAAGGACACAGGAAAGTCTGCACCAGTACCTTACCCATCAATCAAAAGATGTTGTAGGTGATTTGACTTGGCCCCAAGGGTATAAACTTGTGGTCCTTACACCCCATGTAATTGAGATAATATATCTTCCTCATTTTAATAGAACATCACTGCTATGTTTGTTATTTGCGTGCACGGTATTTTTGCTAATAGAATTGAGGGCATACGAGGAGCTTTACATATTTAAAAAATTATGATCTTATCAGAAATGTTTAAATAAATTATTCGAATTCGAACTGACAATTTATCAATAAGCAATCTTTAAATCAATACCTGTTCTCCTCTCGACAGTAAGTTACAGTAAATATATATAAATTACTTCGCACTAAACTCTTTCCACATATCTACATTTTGACCTTGTTTAATATTCGGTGCAGTAGTAGCTTGTTGCTTGTAGTTAAGTTGTCGAGGACTTGTGATCAAGAGTTCGCGGGTTCGCACCCCGACCAAAACACTAGATCCGATACCACTTCTAAAATTACATTTTAGTTGGAGGGATGGGGATAGATAGTTCAACTATCGATTTAAACTAAAAAAGCTCTAGTTTTCACACTACCGAACATTTTTCTAGAAACCGTAATAATTTCTCAGCTATGACGTTTTGTTAGTCCTACCCTGCAAAAAATTTGAATTTGTTTCTTAATTTTATTCGTCATTAAATAAACTATTCGCGTCACAATGCTCTTTCTTAACATTCTACATATTACGCAGTTATTAGTGGCATCGTGAAGTATGGAATCCCATTAATTTCAAACGATGCCACTAAGAATTTCGACTATGATTTAATGATATATGATACCTATTTATAATAATAACTGATGATATGCTTAAGTATAACAATACGCTACTCTATATCACAGGAGATTCACAGTTGTGACTAGGCAGATATACATGTATAAATAAATACAGAACAACAATAATATAACAATAACAATGCATGCGTATGTTCTGACATTTGAGTACAATAATAATATGTGAACAGAGTCACTAAGCTAGTAGGCAGGTATTATTTTGCTGAGCCTAATTTACTAACAATTTACGAGGAAACAAGCATTTCGCAAAACTGATTGCAAACCGTCGAGATTGGTTCTCGAGTGTGGCGTATCTAATTTATCACAAATGTGCATCAGTGTAACAACCGACGCAGGATCGGCGTGCATCGTACGCCATCGGGTTGCAGGTGTCAATCTAGTCACATAAATTATATGGATAAACTTCCCGCTTTCGACTGAGTTATGACTCGTACCCGCCGTAAATATCAGTCGATATTTGTGATTCTAATTTTTCGACATTGAAGTATTTGCGAAGCCTGTTTTGTTTGTATTGCGATTGCAAAGATAGAGTATTCTGAATTCATCTTTCTTAGCTTGATTTGACTACCATCGCCAGGATAAAAATGTTATTTAGGCCTTCCACTCAGGGCTGGAGTTGGGAGGTCAGAGCAGTTACTCCAGGAAAAGCTGATATAGGTATCAATTAAGACAACAACAAGCAAACTGCGGGCTCCGATATGCGTATTTAACTTATTAAATAATTAGTTTGTAATGTTCTGCCAATTTTGGCGCTCTAGGTGTGAGTTGAGCCTTATTGTATTAGTTTGTTAAACTATATTCCACCACATGTCATTAACAGACCCAACAGATTTATTAAAAAAAATTGCAAAAGAATCACTAAGTACCTATTCACAAAAGATGATATTTCTGAACATTTTTACAATACATACTACACAATGGTACCTAAATAACGGATTCACTTATGACGCCTCTTTTACTCAGCTAATGTAATATCATTCATTTGCTTTATCTAGTTCGGTTTATCTAGCAAATTATAATAAATCTTACACAGTCAATGTTGTCATATTCCAACAAAAGTGAAGGTGCTATAATAAATCCATGTTGTGTTACAATAAATCTAGTCTTTATCCGTGTTGTGTGTCGTTTCGACCAACAAATATTTTGGCGGAGTGGTACGTAGAGTAGTAGAATTGCGCTAATCCGGCACGCAGAATAAGGACCAATTCTCACTGAAAGAGCAATGGCCGGCAGCGTCTAGCAGCGCGTGGCCGAAATATAATGCTAGAGGGTTCATACAATCGTCGTGCTGCCTCTCGTTTGCCAACGGATGAATATGAACTTTTAGATCATATCGATAGGATTCAAAACTGTTTGTTGTTGCCTCAAAAAACCAGCACCAGCCGCTGCTCTTTTAGTGAGAATGGGCCCTAAGGTGCTGTACAAGCCCCGCACCGCGACGCCACGTCTAGTTAACTGAAAGTGTTATGCTATGATTAATTGTTCCGTGTTGAACCATAACGTATTCTATCACATTATTTAGAACGCGCTGTGAGTTGTTTTCTTAACCGTGTCAAGTTTACGTGTGATAAACGTTTTATTTCATAGACAATGACGATGATATGTGTATTGTTGTAACATCAGTTATGCACTTTATAAATTATTTCTCATTTCATGTTTTTATTTTATTTATACGTTATTGCCTTTATTGCAGCTAAGCTAAATTACCAGCCTTAGGGCTAAGTTCACTTGTCGGTAGGTGTTTTTATCAAAGTTTAGTTAGCACTAAACTTTGATTATTTGCAGGTAAGTATAGGTATACTTGATAATCCGATCCTATACTTAATTACATACTAAAATTAAACCTGCGATGAGGTAGTGGTATATAAGAATTGGCAAACAAAATAGATAAATTATTTAACTCGCGATTGAAAGATTAACTTAATGAATTCAACATAGAGACCGACATGAATTCATTTATAAAAATATAGATCACGTTTTTCGGAAAGATCAAAGCAACAATTATCATTCAACGCATTCCGTGTGAGTCGTAAATCGTTAAATTATTTGAAAGTAAAATTCAAAAACTATTTTAAAGTTTCTAGGTAAACAGGAAATGCAAAACGTCCAATTTATCCGAAAAGAGACAGGAGGAACAGTGGAAATCAAGGATTTTGTAAAAGACCCTCAGAACAGAACAGATCTGTAAAAATATATACCCATGTACATAAAATCTCATGTCACGTTTGTAACCAAAATCCTCCGAATCATCGGTTTGCCTGATTTTTATGGTTTTTTTTGTGTGTGATTTATACCCCTAAGTGATAGGGGACACCATATTGCTTAGGGGTACACCTCATGTTTATAATTTTTGGGCAATATTCTTTGTTTTTAGTTTTTATACGATTTGTCATTAAAAACATATTAACCTGAATTTTACCACCAACCCCCATTTCTGATAGCGGGCAAACAATATTTGCCGGTTTACCCAGTAAATACATATAAAAATCTCGTCTTAAAACAATAATCAATTTATTTACGCCAAACACCATTGCAAATTAAGTGTTCTGAATTTGGTGACAAAGCGGAACATAATGCTACTGCACTATTTTAAAATCAATTGTTTTAAAACAAGCGCAACTAGATCACGTATTGCTGCGATTCTTGGTGAATAATCCCTAATCCAGATTAAGCGATTAATTCATTTAATACAGTGATCGACACGAGCGTAGCCAGTAGGCTAAAACCCAAATACTACCTACCTACAAATTAGATTTTCACATGAACAATGTATGGTTAAAATTTTGTCACGGTTCCAGGGTGAGGCTGCAAAGAATTTCGAATTTGGAACAAGACGCAGAAGATGGATAAATCGTCATCATCGAATTGGCGTCGTTCGACGACTAGATAATGAGTTAATGAATTATGACACCAAATCTGTAGGCACTGCGTGGCTTTTATTGAGAGCATCAAAAAGTGGTACACTGTTTTTGGTCAAATAGTGGTCTAAAATCGATACATTTTTTTTAGTCAGTGGTATATATAATATAATAGTAGAAGTCATTTCACATGAAAAATAATGTCATTATAAACATATTTTTTATTTTCTTAACGCCCCTCAATACTAAAACCTACGCCCATGAGCAACCGAACATTCTTAACCAAAATGTCAATATGTAGAGCACTTTAAATAAAGAATATTTAATGAAGTATATTTTCTCTTAAAACCTGCCGCAATTACCTTGATAAACATGCTACAGTATGAACCCTTCAATTAAAAAGTACAGGTTATGCCAGTAAACGTGGGTGCATGCTTTTTCTCACCAATATAATTTGGCTATATTTATTACGAAAGTTCCTTTGTAAAGTGTCACGGGTAGATAGCAGCCCACATACCCACCGTTTTTGAGACAATTTATGAAGATTAACCAAAAGTAGCTCACGACCGTGTATCTAAATGTGATCAACATGTAAAGAACTAATATGTCAATTTATCGTATTTGGTTGATACTGCGGCGTAAGTCTACACATAATAAAAGCATATTTGAGTGTGTTCGCTCGATTCCCGCATCGATCGGTATGCAATAAAATGTATTGGCGTACCGATGCTGAAAATCTGCGACAGAATATCCGTTAAATGTAGCGTAGGCTTCCAAGTTCGATGACTGATTGCGAAGTCACATAATGCATTCCCCCTGTAAGGGAAAGGTCGTGGGTTCGAATCCTGCCCGAAGTCAAATTCTCTTTTCTCTTTGTAAATCGATGCGAAGTCCCATGTCTGAAAGAGCGACGTTTCTGACTAAAATATATGTAGTCAGTTATCTCAAATAAATGGGCTAAAATGTAATACGAGTCTATCTCAGAGTTATCGAGGACAGAAGAGACAGGTAGTCCGTGCAATAAGTGATGTGACTAAACTAAGCTATTAATGTTTAGAAGCAATAATGCAAGTTAATGTTAAAAGCATAATCAATTATTTTATACAGATTAGTGCGGTAGTAAATACACAGAATGTTGGCTGAAAATATTTACGGTACATATAGCTACTTGAGTTTACCTCAGTATCTCTGTCCGCGTGGCATTTTAACCCTATTCTCGTGACCACAGGAACCTATTCCCAAAATAAATATAGCCTATGTCCAACTCTCAGTCTTGTGAAAAAAAAATGCAAGTTTGGAGTTTAATTCTAGTCGGCGCCACTTTAGAATACTTAGATTAAAATAGATCTGGTATATTATTTTGCTTCTGTCTTGCAGATTTTTTTGCCCTGCCAATCCGGTTTATGCTCAACGTAATAACAAAACAAGACAAGTCTTCAAATCAATTACCTAAGAACTACATTAATAATAATAAGCGAGCTCTTGTTCATTGATTTAAATTGCCGAAGAGTGCGACACGTAGCACCGGTATCTTCGTCGTTCACGGTTTAATTGGCGGACATGTCAGGAATTTTTCGTCATCGACTCCGATGGCCTGGGACCGGCCTAACATTTGCTAACCCAATTTACTAACAGCTGGACACATTGTAAATGTGAGTGGTACACAATAGTGTGGTCTATAAACGATGGCAGTTGGAGCGCACTAAATCTTTTAGTACCAATCTATGTTAATCGCTGGGCCATTAACAACGGTGCATCGGTAATGGTCAGTCCTGGGACACGGCGCGCTCAAGGCCGCGATCAGCGATCAGTGAAAGGATTCGTCGCGATCTGGATCATCCCGACATCCGTGAAGTGAGCCTATATGCCGTACCGCGCTGAATTGATTGTAGACTGGTGTAGATACAAATAAAATCGGCCAAGTGCGAATCGGACTCGCCCATGAAGGGTTCCGTAGTAGCAAAGGCGAAAATTGCGGTTTATGACGTATTAAAAAAAACTACTGACTGGATCTCGTTCGAACCAATTTTTAGTGGAAGTTTACATGTCAATTTACATCATATATTTTTTTTAGATTTATCATTCTCTTATTTTAGAAGTTAGAGGGGGGGGGACACATTTTTCCACTTTGGAAGTGTCTCTCGTGCAAACTACTCAGTTTAGAAAAAAAATATGTTAGAAACCTTAATAGAATTTTTAAAGACCTATCTATAGCACACGTATGGGTTTGATGAAAAAAAAAATTTTGAGTTTCAGTTCTAAGTATGGGGACCCCCAAAATTTAATGCTTTTTTTTATTTTTGTGTGAAATTCTTAATGCGGTTCACAGAATACATCTTCTTACCAAGTTTCAACAGCATAGGCCTTATAGTTTCGGAGAAAAGTGGCTGTGACATACGGACGGACAGACAGACAGACGGACGGACAGACATGACGAATCTATAAGGGTTCCGTTTTTTGCCATTTGGCTACGGAACCCTAAAAATGGGAAATGATGAATAACAGCATGAACCCTGTAGGAAATGAATTCCTTTAATTTCGAACAGGGTGCATGCTGTTATTCTTATATGGTTAAAACAACGGGCAAAATAAACTCGCAATGAAGTACGGGGGTGAAATGGGGAGCATTTCAAGGGTGAAAGTGTTGTTTTAACCATATTTCCTTTCATTTCTAAACTTTTTACGTTATCTGCACCGGCCTGTTGTGTGACCATGATCCACGCTCACCTCAAGTGGTCCGACCACCAGCTAGCTTGGGCTAATTTATAATCAAATGACAGCGATACACTACCGTTAATAGTATTATTAATTCTACCGTAAGCTTAGAGTTCAACGCGCGTAGGTTAAGTTCTAAAGAAATGTAATCAATTGCACAGAATTCACGATTATAAAAATCGAAAATGAGATTGCACAAGCACGTTTAATAATTTGTCTTATCTAGATGATAATTGTTATTGAATCAATGAAATTGCCATTTTGGGGCTGTGTCTAAAATGCTTTGATTACGCTGTGTTTTGTTACTATTATAGGAAAGTTAAGGTAGGTAGTTATTAGATAATTGACATAAACTTTGTAAACTATAATTATAGATTTTATGGTAAACTATAAAGTCTGTAATGTAATAAATATAAATAGCGTCTATAATAGTAGTTATAATTAGTTTACAATTTTGTGAATATTTTAATATCTAGAACACTTGTACTTCGCTATAGCTTCGCTATAATAAATAATACTTGATTTTAAGAATTTTTAATATAGGTATATCTGATATGAAATACAATCTCATATTATCTTTCAACTTCATATATTTCAACTATACTTTTTAAACTATAGGCAATTCAAATATGTGCATATTTTTGTGTTAATTCCTACTAGTAAATATTTAACATATACATAACATAAACTCACGCCTATATCCCCGAAGGGGTAGGCAGAGGTACTAGCACCCACATTTCGCCAATTAAATAGGTGGCGAGCATGTTGCCATTAACTGGGCACTTATAAATCTGCGATAAATATTGAAATCAATAGTTAATTCTCTTCATCATTATTGTTGTTGTTTGCAGTCTTAATTAAATATATATGACAGTAAAAGTTACTTTACTTTTCATTCTAACATGAATAGTTCCTTCTCATTATTCTCTGAGCCTTTTCCCATCTTAGTTGGGGTCCAGTCTAACTGCGATGTGGCTGAATTTTGATATTTACCGTGAAGCTACTGCCATCTGACCTCCACAACCAATTAGCGATATCGCAGTTCTTAAGTTAGGGCTCCTACTGCCGATATGTTCCGTCTCTGTGGGTAAAATATGCTCCATTACATATAAACGCAATTGCAATTATAAATGTATCTATAATGATGTGGACAAATAATGCCATCCTCTTGAAAATGTAAATACTCTTAACCAGCTTATCGTAAACCGAGAAGCAGTTCTCGATGAAATATATAAAGCCGGTGAATTGTAATTATTTGTGGTTCGCTCCGTGTACAACACGGTCCATATCGACACAGCACCGTGGAATATGCAAATGATGTTAAACTGCAACGTTACGAAACTGCTCCGACCAATAGACGTGATAATACCTATAAATAAGGACAAACTATTAATGGTGAAATAAATTGATGTGAGATCACGATTTGAAAATTATTAAGCTGAAGTAGTCTGCGCTATGGAAAGCTGAGGGCCTGTAATGTAAATGGATATGTTTTGTTCTATAGTTCTATTGTTTTCTATTGCTACTGAAGAAATATCGATTGCTGCAACTTATTTACTGTACTCAATATTTACATATTGCTATCGTATCGAATAATATCTCACGACTAGGGATATATAAACAAATTGCTGACCCGGCGAAATTCGTACCGCCATATTTTCAGATCCCGTACCCGCTGCATATCTCTCAATTTATCAGTGTTTCTCTACAATATTATGCATGTATTATACATATAAACCATCCTCTTAAATCACTCTATCTATTGAAAAAAACCGCTTCAAAATCCATTGCGTAGTTTTGAAGATTTAAGCATACATAGGGACGGACAGACAGCGACAGCGACTTTGTTTTATAATATGTAGTGATGATGTTACCTACCTACTAGTTTGAATTTCCAAAATTTCCGTACCCATAAAAATAGTTTTCGCAAGTGGAAATTTTATGAGATGAATTAGGTATGCATTCAATCCATACGAGGTTCCTTCTGCTCAAACACACAGACACATTAAATGAGTTTATGGTATAAACTTATCTCTCGAAAAACGTGTTTTTTTCAGGTACAAGTTAATAAAAAGGTCTCTGATTACTACAAGTCACATTAGTCCATGAATTAATACCTACATTCATTTAACATTTTGAAAAGTAGTCCTACAATAACCAATCGTTATAAAAAGTGAAACTAGAAGCCGCCGATGCAGGAAAAATGGAATTAGAAGTATTGTATTTGACGAATATACATATAAGAATTCTCATAACTTTATTGCTGTCATCGCCCATCATCATTAGCCTCAACTCTGCAAAAAGTACGCATCATTACATGAAGTTATGTCTCTGGTTACTGTGCACATGCTTCACCACGTCACTTGCCTCCTTAATCTATTATATAAAAATGAATCCCTAAATGTGTTGCTAAGCGCAAATCTCGAGAACGGTTGAACCGATTTAGCTAATTCTTTTTTTAGAATATTCCCTGAAGTACGAGGATGGTTCTTACGGAGAGAAAAAAGAAAAAAAAGATTTGACTGTTAGGCGGTACGAAGTTCGCGGGGTCAGCTAGTGTCTTGATAAATCAGGTACATTATATTTTTCCTTACGGTCTTGTGTGGGGCGTAATCACGGAGGAATGAAGTAATCATATTCTGTCCTCCGTGGGCGTACCTAATAGAATTTCCTGTTCGAATTTCGAATTATTGAACTAGGGAAAACCTCTACAAAAAAAAGGTGAAACAAAATTATCTTGATAAAACCATACTAATTGTGCAATTTATGGTAGTTATCGCAAAAAAAACTTGTATCTATATATTTTATAAAGATGCAACGCTTCCGTGATGCTTTTTATCTTATTGCATTTGCATAATATCTATTTTCAATTGATTGGATGGCGTGCAAAAAAATCGTTTCGCTTTGATTGATTTATCGATTGATTGGCTTACGTAGATTTTTGGATGGATGCGTGATCATGATTTTTGAAATTATTTTCTGTATTAATCATGTAGTCGCCGCGAGTGGTTGCAGTTATATCGATGAGTTTCCTATGATTATTATTAGAAATTCTTATAGTGCAATGCTATCCGCGATATGATATATACTGTTCGAAGATAACTGCCTCGAGGCTATGTTGGTTAATTGCACTATAAATTTATTGAAATTAGATTATACTGACAATTAATTAGCGAATTCGAATAAAGAAAACCAAAACAAATTTATAATAGATGCTATCTCTTATAAAACAAAACCATTGAAATATATGTTAATAGTAACATAAATTATTTAAAAAAAATGTTGATTTATATTAAAACGATTGTATTTACATTTAAGTCTTGCTATTTCGTTGTGGGTTCCAATCTAAATGTATTAGGTATATAATAACCACGCCTTGAAGCAATTAGATATAAATATATTCAATTATAATGATTGTGATCAGTGCTATACCGACTTTCAATATTATAAAAGTATTGTTCAAGTAGATACTAAAAAGTTAAGACCTATTTATTATGTGAAAACTTCATTAGGCGCATTGGACATTTTTTAAGACGGTAAAAACATTAGAACTCGCGACACTGTTACCATTACCGTTACTGACGTCTCGGTGTTCAAGCTATCATTTTGAAATCGATATTAAGCTTATGGTATAATAGGTTAGTGTCTGCAGACGTATGCAAGTATTTAAATGTCTGCGTCATGAGGAAGTAAGTGCCTACGTCATTTTTAATTACAACAAAATAAAGTACAATCCACAAAGGCCGGAAAGTCCCATACTTATAAAGCTCCCTAGCCAGTGTCTGTAGTCTTATTTAAATAATTGTAATTATGTAGGTGTACGTGAGTTCGTATGAACATTAGCGTTTATGCTCTTTATAATTTTACTTCCCGACTGGCAACTTACAAGTGGCACGAACCCGTTTATTTGCACCGAGATCAATACATGAACGAATAATTACATTGACTTTTGCTCTCAGTTATTTCACATTAACAAAGTCCGGAGTTATTTATTACTTATGCGTGAACATAATTTTTCTTTACATTCCAAAGCTTAGTTTTTGCTACGGAATTGATCGCTAATTGTTGCTGTTAGTTCAATTTGGTCTAATTAGTGCTGTGGCTAGTTCATGATATATTCAGGTACTTATTGTTCAAATGTCAGCAAATGAGCAAGTCTTATATATTATCAAATCAGTACGATCACCATACAAGGTATATACCTACTAGCTAGCTGTAGAGTAAAGATGCAAATCAATTCTCGAATAGTGGACTACCTGTGGGAGTTTTGTTTCAAAAGGCTGGCATGACTTGTTTTGCTAGAGACCACGATTATTATCTCTTGAAAAGACGTCACAGAGAGGAAAATCACAAAGTTGGCGTTCAGCACAATATGCACTGTACTGTCTGCCCGAATGCCTACAAAACCTGTGGAGTAGATTGCAAGAAGGTAATTAAAATTATTGACATGGCTTCTAGCCAGCACACGCAGTAATTTGACTAGCACTAATCAGCATTTTACTATTCACACGGCAGCATGACCGTGTCAGAAGTAAATTAGCAAAAAATCACCCAAAAATAGAAAAGCAATCCAGTAGTAGTTTTGGACTTTCATGTTCTAACGAACATCGCGTGGTAACATTAAGAACTTTACTTTACGGCTAATATTTATAAATAGTTAAGCATGAAATGCACGCTGACGTGCAAGAAGTTTCAATGTGAACCGTGACTTCCAAGTATGCCCGTGTAATTTAATATTTGTAGAACTATCCGATTAACAAAGCAATAATAATAGTACGCCAGATGCTACTTTCGTTTACCAACTACTTCTTGACCCGCCTGTCAAAATTTAAACGCCAAATTGCCTCCGTATTATGTTAGCACGCGTTGCTATAATCAAGCCTGCATGCTAACTAGCAATTAGCCAATATCTTTTTATTTTCTCAATCAAAGAGATATGGGCGTCAATCAATCGCTAACAAACTTTTATGCGGTTATCAAATTGTCATCACATCAAACCCACATAAATGCCTTTTCGATACAAAGCCTTTTTATATTCTAAATTGCTCCATCCAGCAGACATACTATAAAATATTTCTATATAAATACTTATTCAAATAGTCTTATTGTACCTACTTAACTAATGCGGAAAGTAATTGTGTATGTTGAACGTTTTATTAATATTGCTTTCCTCAAATGAATAACAAAATGTTAGGTTTATGTAAGTACGCGAATCATATTTATGTTAATCAGCTTTTTTTTACTGTGGGAATACGTAAACGCAATCCATAGCGCTCTGCTTAAAGATATCCTAAATTTAATGAACGGGATTGCATATTTTATTTAATACTGTCTGTAAAGGTACCATAAATAACAGTGATTAAAACACCATAAGAGAGTGAAGGTAGGTTCGCATAAAACCAGACCGAACCGGATCCAAATCGGAGGGAGCGTTTTCTGTAACTGGAGCAGGCGGCCGTCTCGAATATCGCCCCTTATGTCGATAATAAGATTTTCTTTCGTACGTCGCAAGATTGCAGTTTCTCTTTTTTGTCAGTGCACCTGTGATGTAGGCCAATCATGGCTTATTTCAACACGAAAACGTGATTGACGCTTATCCCACTAGCAATTGTCTCCCGTGAGGTACAAATTGCTGTTATAAGTTATAATGGAGTTACATTTACTTTTACATATTACATTGCGTACCATTATTTGTTACTCCAGATTCAATATTGTAAAAAGTATATTACGTATTATCGAACATACCTACTTAATACATACCTACATTAAAAGCTCAAGATGGAGGCTAAATTCAACCTCTAAGACAAGAAGAAAAGAATATGATTATCACAATGATGCAATCGTTTAAGCAAGTCATTACCAATATTTGTATTCAGTTCATAAAATTTACAGAATTAGAGAAAACATTAAAGAATCTGCGAGTTTAACACTCCCATCGCTGGATCAAACTGTAAACTGAATACTATAGCGGAAGCTACTCGAGGTAGGTATGCCGTCTCAGTTATTTTGATCCGGAACTCTAAAACTTCAGTATGTGTAACAAAATAAACCATCGAAGCACAGAAATATAAGTAATATAAACGATCTAAAATTGATGAGCGATCGTGAATGAAATGCACGAAATCAACTATGTTACGTAAGCTTGACTAATGAGTTATCCAATTAGACTGATGCGCTGCGCTGTTCCACAGGACAAAGCGGTCATGACAGTATAATTTTGGTTCCTAATCGAGATAAACCTGAACGACAAGTTTACACACCCGTTTGCAGACGTACTGGATCCAATACTCTGATTCATTCTACCTACAGTTTTTAGAAACTAATAAAATCTCTTCCTTTTTTTAATAAGAGATTATTTGAATAGAAATCACAGAGCAAGTTTATGATTTACTGTTTTTGAAAATGATAATAAACTTGTTTAATTTTAACGAAGTCAAAAATGCAATTTTCACTTTCGATTTATGGCACAATTAATCATAAATTTCTACATTATTAAATAAACCTTGGTTTCGTAAATGGGTATATTTATTCAATCATTATTAAAATTAACTAATCACCCGGCTTTAAAATTTGCATGTGTCTGGTAATTTTACTGACAACTGCAGCATCGGAGCGAATTGAATATTCGCGAGTCGTGGGAAAATCGGCTACCGTTCGTCCGTAATAGATACTATCCATATTTTACGTCAGAATTCGACGCACTCTAGTTGCGCGTAAGCAAGTAATCTCTGCCATTAATGTCACGACTAGATTGTGTATCCTTGTGGAGCAGCACACACCGGTGTCTCTCGCACCATAAATCTCTATGTAAGCTTCCATCGACCTGTATTTTCATTTAAGTTTACATTAATTCAAGTAATCACATATTTTATTACATGCCAGACAATTTGAATGGAATTTCAAATCATTAACTATAATGAAAATTAATATAGGAAGCTTAGACGTCTTCCTCTTCATCTGAAAGCTAATTCCGATTGCCACCAAGGCGTACACTTTATAGCCCGGATTTTATAGCATTATTTGTTTTTTTTGACTTCACTGGAGCGATTACGGTCTCAACCCCAAAACACCAGAAGAACGCATGCGTCACCTCCTCGCAAGCCAATAAGAAAGTTGCAGGTAAGGTTGGCTTGGATCCCTAAGCTCTCGTTTGGGTTTGGACCTCCAGCTGAAACTTTCGTGTGACTAATAAATGCATTTTGCAATAATAATTTCGTGCAATAGCGAATCTTCGAGATTTATGACGAGACCCTTAATTACATTAGTCGCAATTAACCGCGTGTCCAGGTAATGCACCGGCAACAGGTACAGTCAGCAATGCAAAATTTACTTTTCCCGCGATCCAACTCATTATAATAATTAATCTGGCATAAAATTACAACTGTCTGTTTGAGAGATCAAAGGCTGTACGAAGCAAGCGGTCATCTTTACGTAAAATGTCAAAGGTGGCATCGACGGGCGACGTACGCGCTCTGGTATGCACGCTGTGCAATGAGCTGCCATTAGTGGATAGCTAATACTAAAGAAAAATAACAAACTGTTTTATAACATATGCTATAAATAATAATAAAATTGATTCATTATAATATGTATCAGCACAAGTACTCAGTCATTATTATTTTAAAAGTGCATGTTAGTCAATATTAATCATCATAACCATTCACTATAAAAATATGTTGCATTGAAATAACACGACACTTCTTACTAAATACTTCGGGTAGGTACAATGAGATTGATGAGGCGGGTTCGGCTCAATTCGATACAGTTGATTAATAGAATACTGCAACGAGGGTCTTCATATTCCAATGGTCTCCAAGTTCCACCTTTCAACGGTATCGTCGTGTATAACTAATACAAAACTATGACCTAGGTATCGTTCCGTGTTATTTAACCTCAATCTCGAGTAGCATCATATCGTAATCAGCTTAATTCTGACCACCCCACTTGTCAGAACATAAAACATTTTAAATTTATCTCATTCGATCGATTCAACATATTCAAATTCATCAACCATGAACCTTGTCTGCTTTATTTCAACATTGATCTTCAAACAGGTTGTATATTTGTACTGAAACAATCTTACGAAAGCAGAAATATCCGTGAAATCCTCGACTACTGCAATATCGTGCTGTTTCTCGCCTTGGATTGGAATACCCAGCAACATGTCCAGGTTTACTTCGAATCAATTCTATGTAAAACGTCCAATTAAAGCAGTCACAATGTGGCCGGAGTATTATCACGATTCGCATCTCAGTGGGCCGCGGTCCTCACGTTCACTGTTCAGTCCTCACCGTGGACTAGACTGACTGGAGTCCCGTGACTGGCCATTATCGCTACATCGATACATCTCAGTTAATTGTCCGCTTATTTTTGTTGTAAATACGATGCAATTTGTAGACTTCGTTTGATAGTTCACTAAGATAAAGTAGCTTATTGTACTTTTGATATTGAGGCTGATTATTATGTGTTAATTAAAGATATAATATTGAGTTGTATGACAAGTTATAAATTTAGATGACCTAAATAATACGTATGCTTTGTTTTGTCCAACTCTTTTGTTACTTCTCGATGCAATCGATTAATAATTAGTTATACTTGCAATTACTTTTCAATTACTTAATGAGTAGTTGGTACATATACTTGCAACAGAATGTGTCGGTTTTTTATATTAAGTGGATTACAGAAATAAAAAAAGAAATAAGGCAATAAAATCGCGGTAATCCCTACATAAAAATGACATAAATGTGAAGGATATTAGCACAAAGAATATTGTTATCTGCATTTTAAGATTACATCATTTACTTACTTATCCTACGATTTCTCAGTCCATTTCTTATTATTAAAAAACTTTGAAAGTCTTTTTAATAAAGGAATAAACCTAGAAGATATCGTCACTACAGTTTTCCATTTTCCTACAAGTCTACGGTACCTACTCATATAGTTATTGCATGAGTCACAGTCACCACTTCAAAATATCTATAAACACGGAAGAACAGTAGTGGTAATTATGTTCTTATAAATCCGTGAATTCCGCGATATTTATATCATATTGTATAAAAAATGGCGAAGATCACTATGTAGAGTGCGGAATACGATGCGGTGTTGTAGTGCGGTGCGCAGGCGCAGCCAGTGTCCGTGGCGCAACCGCGCTCGTTAACCCACATGCAGCTCGCCCCGCGCACCGCCACTTCTCACACAAACTCATCAAACTCACATCCTTACTTGCCGTTTAACAAGGTATTAATAACTAATTACTCAATGATGTTAGTGCAGATTATTCAATTGCTTTAATTTAATAGTGCCGGGGCTGAACCCAATCTGCGGAGTTTCGCAGAATTCTCAAGGACATTTTCTTACCGGATTTTTTTGAGTTGGTTATAGTTTCTACACTATTTTATTTGGGGCTACGATAATATACGAGACAATAATATAAATAGATGTGTTGACGGATGTAATATCATGCTATAATTCATGCGAGCGAAGCCTTAGTCAAAGCTAGTGAAAACGTGGTAGAAAGTACCAATATAGAAATCCACTGAAAAGCTACGGAAAGTTCGGAATCAGTGTATATAATACCAAAGAAATTGCGACAAAATCTGATCAAAATAATTACAGCTTCCATACTAGGAAATGATACCTCTGTTTTCAAATGGGATTTTATGGGACATTAAAAGACGTACTAGAATTTTTAGTATCATACCTATAGAGGTAGTCACCTCAATAGGTATGGGACCTATTGAGGTGACTACCTCAATAGGTATGGGTACTAAAAATTAAAGAATTTAAAGATAGTTATTATGTAGGGTTAAATGACGAACGACTAGTTCAACAGTAATAGGGATACGAATTTTCAAATAAATCTGATATTTTAAGATAGTGAATGTGACAAGTTTATTAATTCAATTCTAATCATCTTCAAATTTTTCATAATTCACTCACAATTCTTGGAAATCCCAAATTACTTAACATAAAACATACACAACCACACACAAAAAACCAAACAACCACTAATAAAATGTGACAAAATTCTTAAATGTTATAAATGTCTGCATGCTCAATATACCTACAATGATTCGCTAAAAACCATTTTGTAGCCATGTTGCAAATACCTACAATACCCGAACCAATTGCAGTAATCGACGCTTATCGGTTAAGTTAATAGCTTATGAAGCTATTACGAGACCAGATTCTCAGAAAAACCACTGCAGTGACCTCAGCAGGCAATATAATAGTTACCTGCATCTGAGCATACAAGGGATTACCCACAACGACGCTTAAACAGAGACCTATCGCAATTTAACCCAATATTTTAGCTTTATGATAGATACTTAGGTATTATGTCTTAAGAACCATCAGTGATATTTCTGTACGCACTTTAAAGTTAATCCGCTTTGACCGTTCAACAATTGTGAAATAGGGTTTAAGTAATGTCAAAAGTACTATTTTTAACGGCAGTGTTAATTACGAAACATATTCGCATGTTAACTTAGTGTTTCGTTTAAAATAATGACAGGTTGTATAAAATTTAGTACATTTTAAAATATACTTGTGAGGCAATGACGTAAAGTACTGATTGAATTTAGAATTTTACGAGCCGCTTGCGAGAGAGTAAATAGATTAATTTATGATCTTCTAAGACGCTTGCCACATTCTGTGACTCTGTAGTCGTCTTTTACAAAAATTATTAGCATTAATAAGCATAACATTCATAAAATGTATTTCTATTTGCCTGGACAATAGAATACATGCTTCTACAAGCAATGGAAATTATAATTCTGTTTATAAATAGACCTACCTATTATGACAAAGCACACAGATCCGGACTGCAAACGCCAAAGACTGATACAAAACTAACATCACTGTTCATAATTAAAGATTCGTTCCAGAAACTTTTATTGCTTACTACATTCCGTTTATTACAAATCCGTAATATTACATTCCGTTTCAAACTTAATAACGGTTATAAGTACCTAGCGTATCAATTTCCTCTCATGCATCTATTTATGTTTTAAACCACATAATCAAATACATTATAGTAATAACATAATCAAAAGTTGTAGACTTGTAAGGTCAACAACGCAACGTGTAGGTCTAATCTAGTTCGCCAAAAGTTGCAGTTTATTCAATGTCTCTAATGAGGAATAACATGACGCAATGGGCATCTTCAACATTGGATTAAACATTAAATTTAGAACATTCATCCTGAAAGTATATCCAAAAGCTTTGCAGAATATTTTTCCATGTTCTTTGACCTCGAAGTAGCAACGGTGGCATCGAAACGGCAGCGTGATTTTTTATTATTAGTTTTGACCCACTGCATTATAATGAGTACACTTACTTAATTTCATATCATTAATATTTGTAAAGTATACAGGTCGTAGATAATATTTCTTCAAATATCAACGTGTTACCATTGTATCAACTGTCAGTTGAAACATAATATCGACTGTTTCGGTCCCTCGCGTTTGCTCCAATTCTTCGTGTCGTTTGACAGATCTTTCTCATTTTACGACATGTGCTCGTATGTATATCTGCATCGGCGTCTCTTGTGTAAAAATATAACTTAAACACAACATTATATGATACACGAGTTAAATGATAGTAGTATCTATGGACATTTTATTTACTAAACGAAGGATGTTGAAATATGTATGATAATGTAGAAAGTAAAAATATTTAGACAACCACTAGAATTTATAAACCGTGTGATGTTCTCGTTTCTGCTTTCATTTTAATAAAATTTAATGTTCAGTTTTATTTTTCGGTATTCGTTCTGAAAGCCACTTCGCAGAGCTCGGAAGGCTCCGGTCCGGTGTAAGCGCTACGTGATGCCTGATAGGCACGACGCGTGACTCGCTCGCCCTGGTTTCGTACAGGATCTAAAGACTGAGCTCTCTGGGTTATTAATTAAACGTTGAGATACAAATCTATTTAGCTTAAAATGTCAGATATAAACATGTCAATTTGTACTTTTTCTAGAATACAATATTTTCATTTATTGCAATTAATAATAACAGCCCTTTCTTTCTTTACAGATTGACTTCGCCTCGAGTCTACACAGAAAACATGGATTATTTGACCGAGCGCATTTTCTCTGCAGAAAGCCTCGCAATCTAAGTTCTCGACCAGCAAGTTTTTGGGTTGGGGTGAATAATGGGAAAAAGGAACGTACGGATCAAGTTCGCACACTCGATTGGTCCGCCGATTGACTCGAGCACGTTGGGCACGTCCGAGTAGCACCCCAGCCCCCGCCCCTGCACCTGAACTATCAGTTACCGACGCTCTAGCGACTGCCAATAAAGTACAAGTCATACCGGGTTATTCACTTATTTAAATTTAGATATATTTATTGTAGTACAAAGATAATTGAACACAAACTTTGAGAAATTGATGACGCAGAACTGACAGGTATATAAACCGAGTAGTCATCCTCGGGTGTAAATGAAACGGTAGTCATGACGGCCACTGCCCCAGAACTGTCAAAGTCGGATTTCTTTGATTTCGTGACATCTAGCGAGGTTACTGATGCTCAGTACAAACAACAGATGCGTTCTGTGAATGTGTTCATGGAATCACCAGATTCTAGGTCGAACCCGTTACTCTCAGAAGAACCTAAAGAACAGAACAACAACAGCCTACTTAGCGTGTCTGCCACGCAGGTAGGCGCCAATAGTAACATGGCCACTGCCACTACGTCTACCACTTTACAGAGTTTTGACTCTATTTGGAATGTAGACCGCGATCGGGATCGCTTAGATAATGCCATGTTAGAAGATCTCAATAAATTTTATTGGAACCAAGAAAGCGATATAAATGGCACACATCCCTGCACAGACGCAACAATTTCAAACAAATTAATTAATAATACGGACGGGCAAATATACACTTTAACAGTTCTCAATCATGACATGAATGAAACAAACTCAAATCGATACTGGGGTAAAGAGGAGGATGTTTCTATGTCTAGTCCAACTGATATAGAACCCCACGACCCCTTAGACCTTGAATCTATATTAAACATGAATGGTTTCTCCAACGATTTTAATCAAGATTTACCAAAAGTAGAAGGTTTTAATTATGAAGATGGTGATTCAGAAAGTCAAAACCCTGATTTGACAACAAGTGATTTAGTGAAAGTGGAACCTTACAGCTACGAGGACAATGAGTTTTCGAGTAGTGACAAGAAAGATGAATCTCATAGTCCATCTTTGATGGCAACTCCAGCTTTGTTAGACAGTCAAGTAGAATTTAATAACAATAATAACGATTGGAAAATCACGAACCAAAATCCAGAGTCAAATGAATCTTTACTCAGAAGTGCGTTACAAGGAAAAGCTTTCATTAGATATAGTACTATAAAAAGCCCTGTTGCAAAAGTTGATGTTAATAGTGAAGTAAAGAGAGTCATTACTATTAATAACAACAAACCAGATGTACCATCTATGTATCAAGACGGCAAAGTCTCTGAAACCGAGTTACTAATGACTATTGCTCCACAGAATCGACTAAACATCTCGATACTGTTAGAAGACCCCAATACCACTGTTTTATCAAACGGTGAAAATCCATCATCAACCCAAAACGTTGATGATATCTTACTATCAAGACTAGATACCAACTATCCCGAAGATTATGAGAAATTAAAAAGTATAGCCTCAGAACTTGGAGAGACTATGCACCCCTTTTGCACTGTAGAACCTATTGACCCAACACGCAGTGTCTATAACATACATCATGTTAACGGTGAACTAGTGACTATGATCCCCGCTGGGGAAGTCCAATTGAATCCGCACCTACAAATAGTAGCAGCATCGCAGCAGGCCGTAACGAGCACAAAAATTATTAACAAAAAATATTCAAAACGGCCGCAAAGTAAAAATCCACCACCGTCATCACAAACGCAGTCGGGGACGGCCATTCAGGCTGCCACCTCCACGTCGAATGGTGTAAGAAAGGAGAGATCACTGCACTACTGCTCGATCTGTTCCAAGGGTTTCAAGGATAAATATTCTGTGAATGTGCACGTGAGGACGCATACAGGCGAGAAGCCGTTTACGTGTTCACTGTGCGGCAAAAGCTTCCGGCAAAAGGCGCATCTTGCGAAGCACTACCAGACGCACATCGCTCAGAAGACCGCCGCAGCCAACGGGACCGTTAAACCTAACAAGCAGAGGTAACAGCCCGAGCGCGCGCATCGCACACATCACATTCATAGTCAATTGAACTTTATCACGGTGATATGATAACAATGTATTTTCTTAATCGATACTTAAAGGCTGAAAATATCACAGAAGAATTTGGTAAGGTGCTAATAAGGTAATAATTTATAGGGAAATAAGACAGTTACGAAAAAGTTTGTGAAAGTTCTCGGCCGTTAATCTTATTTGTTAATTTGTATGTAATTCCGCCCGTTACCGTATACATTTTAGCTTTAGCTAAGAACAGATACATTTTAAGTGTTTTACAAGATTATAAAATCGCCTTACATTCCATATTTATTAGTCATAAATACTAGTTTACGTTAGAAGTCATAATTATATATTATGCAATGTCTTTAACTTTTAATGCATTTTGGTGTAAGTAGGTAGATATCTAACATTAGTTCCTTGATACTCACGCCACCACCGCTATTGTACCGTGATATGATTCTCCTTGATGCGGTCTGACTTTTCCCTAGTGGAATATAGACAAAATACAACTATTTATTTAATGGTGAACAAAGCCGTGCAGTGCGGGTGTTACTGCTCGTCTCAGCGCCGTAGTAATTTCTCCCGCTGCGCTGTGCGGACGACTAAACTTTCTAAAATTAAAAAAATAAAAGAGTAAAAGACCGAGTATTCAGAACCCACCGTCTTTCACCACTCATCTATTGCAGAGATGCGAGAGATGAGTGTACCGCTGACACTGTACCGCTGACACTGTACCGCTCTCAGTTGAGGTTTTTTTTTTCAGTGGGGCGGTGCTTTAATTTTTAGACAATTCTGTTTACTCGGAACTACGCGATGTCTTAGTTAAAATGTTCCACAAAAAGTGGAATAGTCACGTTATTATTGAAATGTTCTCCTTAGTGATTCGAACGTAATCGCTTGCTCGGGACGGATGAGACCATTATTTGTATGTCCATATCGGACGATGCGAAGCAGTGAACGGTTTCTTATTCCCAATATTACATCTTTCGTCTTATACTGGGAGAGGCCTGATTGCCCTCAGATTGCTATAAATTAGAAATACAAGTGGTGTTTCAATCGCGGTCTTTAAAATTGTGCTCCCTTTCTCGTCAGACAAATTGGCCTTTCTTTGTTCCATCCGTGTGTTTATAACATAGGGCCTCGCCCTCTCATTATTTATATATCTCCCTAGATAGGTTCTTAGACATTGTTTACTATCGAACACCTATGTAGGTAATCATTATTTATGTCCTCCACTTATTAGGTACCTGTTATTAGTTATGAAACGGCAATCTTAAAGATGAAAGTGCATGAAAGTATTGTGCATGCTTACCTTCTAGTTAGTGAAAGTAATTACCTAATATAGACATCATTCTAATCTGTTTTACTGACATTTTCGGATACTTATCTCCCTCTATAATCTTAGAGCACAACCGATTGTTTTATTTTTGTTAACATACATTTGTTGTTAAAGTTGAGAGAACCGTCTTACTTATTATCTGACGTAAGTATTCATCGTTACGAACAAGATACGGCACTTTCATTTGAAGATATATTTATTTCAGTTCATTAACAATATGCTAAGTGCGTTGATGGAACAAAATAGACGACGTTTTTGATTATGATGATATGATATTAGACTCTGTATATAGCATCGTTTATTAGCGTAAATTGCTTAATTCTAAAACATGATAATGACATTATTAAAATTTCTATCCGAAAATGTTGCTAAAATTAGTACCTACTCAAAAAACATGACTATGTCTAGAAAGGAGTACAACGTTGATGACTTATTGCTGGTTCACATTCATGAATGGACGCACTGTGTATATTTTATTATTTCAAGTATTTTATGTATTAAAAAAACGTTAAATCATTTTGTTAAACTAGTTTATTGGCCCCTTTAGTTAACAGAAGAGACATGATCAAATACTTGATCTAGTGCAACGTGATGAAAGTATCAGTACAATAAGTGCGTTAAAAGGCTATATCGTGTCTATTACAATAGTTCAATTATGTACTGCGATTGAAATTAAGCCACTGAAATTAAGGTCAACTTATAATATCGGCCTCCGCACGTCAGGTACCCGGTATCACACACAATGTCATAACAGCATGACCATGCCATTTTTTTCTATTGAAACATTCTTCTAAATATTATATTTGAGTTCATAATACGCAAAAACCTATATAGGTATGGTCCACCGCTTCTGCAATAAAAATCTGTAAGGGTATATCTGGACGTAGTTCTCCTCACTATCCTACAGTAAAGTACTTCTAAAAATTCTAACGCAATGTTCACTGGTCATGATTTCATGGTGGAATCTAAGCATAGTCGAAAATCGTGGACCACCCGTCGACTGACTAAGGAAACATATCTACCTACAAACATATCGATTTGTAACTATCACCTGTATTCACGAGGTCTCATACTGTCTGGAACCCACATGGTAATATGCAAGTATTTGTTAAGTAGTTTCGAGTAACGGCAGATGCTATGGTGAACGTCAAAATGGATGTCTGTATGCATCAAGAAAAAGATGCTAAAGTTTATTGGGTCAGTTTATGAGAAATCAATTTTGATTGTATCGTGTTTATGAGGATATTTACAAATAGAGGATCGTAACTTTATTCCTAAGCTAAGTGGTTTCTAAAATTCATTTACTGCAACTTAAGTCTGTGGAATAGATAATTATAAATTGGAAAATTAATTGAGCTTGCACTCTGTGAGCGATTTAGATATCTATAAATTCATTAGTGTCGTAATTTACTGATGTCTTTAGAGTTGTATTATAAACTATATCTTGCTAAGTCAGTTGCACGAACGATACAAGGATTTAATTGCGTATCTGATCATTTGATTTGTAAACCCTTAGTGTACTAGCTGTCTTTACTCTTAAATGTTATGTTGCCGATATGAACATGCGTCTTGCCCGTATAATACTGATAGAAATTAATCAATTTTCAGTATTTAATTGTAAACAACACTGCCTCCTACTTGACGCTGCTATATATAATAATGTATGTTATTGATGATGAGTGGCACTCTTCACTCTTCAGATCCTTCTGTATCTCGGATTGTTACATCAATATTGTATGAGTACTTTATAGTTGATATACCTACATATTAAATAACGTTAGTTCTATGCTTTCATCGATTATGATGTAAACGTGTTGATGAGAATAAAATACATTTCAGTGACATCTGTGTGTGCAGAAATTACTCTTAAATGTTTTCAGACTGAATTTCGTACCTACACTGTCTCCTCAAACCTAGTATACGTACACCTATGTAGAGTGTACGCGTGGCCACGAAATTTTCTGTGGAGATTGTCATAAATATAAAAATTATAGTTTTAAAGCCAGAGGAAACTCGTAACAATACTCATTAACTTGTAAATATGTATCATGGATTGATTTTATAGAAAGATGACTTTGAAAGTAAATTTTATACTCTACGACTTGTATCTCATTAGATGGTATTTGAATTACTAGCGAATTTATAGTTTTAATAAGTACCTAAATAAGAAACATTGAGAGATTTACCAGATTACTTTAAGATACTATGGCTACCTTCATAAATTATGTGAGTGCATAAATGGTTGTTAATATATTCATGTAATATATGAATTTATGTTGGTCTTTGATTACATTATTTTGAAATGGTTTATTGATGAAAAGGATTATATTGATCGATTTTTATTGCATTTGTTCCTGAGTTGATTATTAGATTTTATTGATAATTATGTGTCGTTTATAAGTTTCTATGAATAATTGCATGAATAATTTTATTTTATAAAATTGGAATTATGTTAAGGGAGGCGTGGATGACTCGAATTTATCTTAGTTTCCTAAATTTTAAATGCTATGTACATATCTACTGTTAATTTATTTGAATCCATGCTTCTAATAGGAGGCGCTCTCAGTTCTTTTAATTTCTCTTTAATCAAATATTTGACTCTCATATCTTAACTATTTCTTTCTTAACTGGGTCTTGACTTTTTGACATTTTTCTATTATTTTGTATCGTTGAATCACTTTTCATCTTATTTCAAAATACTTGTACTTACTCTTATTGAGCGTTCATCCACTTCGCCCTTAAACTGAACCGTCCTGTACAATACTTTATTATTTATTTTTAGATTTACATTTTAAGGTGAAGAAAATATGAAAACAAAAACATAATTGTATTTTGATTAACCGGAGCTGTGATTTTTGCTTATCTGTATATCTATAATGCAGTGTCGGTGCGGTGCGTGTCGTGTCGCAGTGCCGCCACTGGTCCAATATCACTACGGTCTTCCAAACATTATGTGACACGTGCTGTACTTTTGCGTCACTTGTACCACTATTAATTTCTAAGCTACAATGTTTTAGTACAACTTCATACCACTACAACAACTCCAAATTACATAAAATTCAATTTTGCCAGTGCTTTTTTTATTTATTATTCTTGATACTCCCTTACAAAATAATGTCTTTATAAATTAAAAAATAATCTTTCACTTTTGTTTTATGGAAATTTGGAAAATGGAAAATTTTATGGAAAATGTTTTATACCGAAGTTAAGCAGTAAATACTCAATGTAAGATGCATCAAATGAAAATAAACATTAGGTACAACATAATTCATATTTTCGAGATATATGGACTGGATGAATGTAGGTATTAGTACTAGAGATCTGTATTTGGAGTCCAGTCAGTTTACCATTTAGATTATTCCAATAAAGTTAACATAATAGAATAGAGTTTCATTTCGAAAATATAAGTTTTCGAAAAATAAGTAATAAATAATAATTCCAATTTAAAAAAATTCGTTGGTGAATAGTTGTCATTGTTGCTTTGTGGCATAGAGGACAGATGGCAAAATTACTCAATCGAACATTAAATTTAAACTGTCTCAAAAATAAAAAAAATAATGACTTAATATCTGATGTCATGATAGCGCTGATGATACAAGAGTACAATATAATTATTACATGTTGTATCCACCTATTGATATGGCATTTTAAAAACATTTGTAATATTTTTAAACAAAAGTTTTTAAAACCTTGTGTCAACCTAGCGCTACCTTTCAAACATGAACTTCTTAAACAATAAAGAAGTTCAAGTTTGATTGCACTAGCCATCTTAATATCTCGGTACTTTTTATTAAAGGAGTTGGTTCTCTTTGTCCTCTAGGCTCCACACTTTGTAGCTAATGACTGTAGTTACTCAGTAAGTTTCATAATACTGTAACGACGCAAAAGTATCGCACGACGAAGCCCAGTGTCCGACTTTTTGTCAGATTTGATCTGGTCACGTTAAATCAGTATCACACCGTAAGGTACGTGTAATATTATAAATGTAGCTACCATAATTTTTTACAACATTTACAGTTTTATAATGAATTTCTTATATTTTTACTTTCCTATGTTAGTTTGCTAATAAAATGTTTTTTTTTTATATAATATGACATTTTGTTTCTTTTTCCTTTTCGTGCACTTTCGCAACGAATGTTGAGTGTATGCTGCATTGACAATTAACTACGAAATAGAAATTGTAAATGACAGGAAACGGAACCTTGCAAGCAATTGACTATACTAATTAGGAGGCTCCACGTGAATCATCCATCATTGTAATTATTTGAAAGTGTTCCACTACTTTGATTTCGTTAGATAAAAATTGGTTAGAGGTCAAATTATGATATTGCCATTTAGCCTATATTGAAGAATCCATTTAAATACATGTGAGTACCATCATCTCTTGATTTATGAATGTCTGCCGTCTAGAAAGAAAACAAATAATTCATATCTTGGTGATAAAAATCTAGAAATCTAGGCTCTGCAAAGTTATCTAGATTACATGGCATTTACCAACGCTTCCTGAGATTGACTTTTTTCGTAGGTAGCTTACAGATTCGACTCTTGATCTGTAGACCAAGATTCGAATCTGTAACCCCTCCAACTAAGCGATATTGTTTATTTTGGCAGTGAGTTTACGTTAGTAGTGGAAGTATAACTTTGATCACTAATATTCACAATAGAAGTACGTACATATAAGTAATAAGAAAGAATACACGCTTGAATACCACTTGGGGTCAAAATAACACAGCAGAATTCTTGCAATTCTTGCAAAGCTACATACTTATTATATACGTGTAGCTCAGGACAACACTAATCTTGTCCTGGGCCACGCGCACCTACCTACAGCATAGTGCCACACCCGGCAACGTTTCTATGGAAGTCCACTCGATGTAGCTGAGCACACGACGGCGACGTTGCGTCTGCGCATTTTTACTAACTTGGGAGAAGCCAAGGGCACCTAGCCCATTTAGAGGTGAGTACCTACCTACGGTAAGCAAACTTTTTCGTACTAAATAAAGACTTCATCAATAATTTGTAAAGTTCTTCCTATGTAGACAAAGTTCTAACGCAATCAATAATAAGTAATTAAATAAAAGGTACATAATAAATAATGAAATTCAATATCTTTCATAGAAATTAGAATTGTGATAGTACCTATTCATCATCAACATTACTATACCTACTATAAATCTAGTTACAAAATATATTTTTAAATAATCATGTTTTCATTTAGTATGAATTTATGCTTAATTAAAAGTTATTTACGCAATCAAAGCAGCAGCTTTGCTAGAAAATTAACAAAAACTACAAAACTTCAGACTCAATTTTGGTTGATGGTGAAACCATTTTGGTTATGATAAGAATGACAGTGTAGTTCACATACTGCAGGTCTGGTTAATTAGGTAACAACCGTTATACCACAAAATAAATAAATACAGAAGGCCTCTGTTGACTTTGATTTTCATGACATTACCTACCTCCTCGCCTCGCCCTAGGGCTGGCCTCTATACACTAATGGATATTAATTTAACTAATTTTAATGCATCACGGTTTGTGACATTATTTTAATAACTAATTTATAAGCTAAATTAAAACAATAATTACATACCTATATCATTATAGCAACGGTAATTGCAACTAGTGTTGAGACTGACTTAAGCCAACATCTTTATACGTAGGCGTTATTAGGTGCGCCCCGGCCTTCTGTTATCAATTTACTTCGTGTTTATTCTTTTAGCAATCTGTCAGTTCTCAATATGCTTGTTTTCGCTGTTTGGTAGTATTATATAAATTGGTTGATAGACCAATCGATAGATAATAGTTACAAAAAATGGCTGAATCCATTTCCTTATTGTTGTAATTTTACCGATTTCTGGTAGGTAGGTACATAATTCTAATCACGATTAATAAGAAAAAATCAAGTTTTACTCTTCATTTGATTGTTTAGCTTTAGCCTATTTTACCTACATGAAAAACATGCTTGAACGAATTCAAGTTTTACAAGTTCCTATGCTTAATAATAGATACAATTATCTATCTGGCTATATTATTTTTAGTAGGTCATGGAATTGACATAACTAAAGCACGATGTCTCCGACTTCAGTACTTGTGCCGAGGGAGACGTTTTGCCAGTAGGTAGGTACCTAACTTATAGATAGTACTTTATTTGCACTAGATGTTTACAATATTTATATTTTAGCACATTTACTTAAGGTAATTGCACTATACAAAGAGCGGTCTTATCGCTACTCGCAATTTCTACCAGGCAACCTTAGGAACCTTAGATGGGCTGGAATGTTTTCACAAACGTTATAACATACTTCATCAGAAACCAGGTTTCGTATTCCACATAGAGCTGAGACCAGATCCGGAAATTAAGGACAAAATCTCGTTTATTTATACTAATTTGGTCGCAAAAAAGCACACGGCCTGATGCAAAATGTTTACCGTGGCCTATGGACGAGTGCAACACCAAGAGAGTCAAGCTCGTGCTGCCGACCCTGCAAAAACTGAGTTTATATTTCGTATTTGAAAAAAAAATCAGTTGAATGAAATTTTAAAGCATTTATTATGCTATTCAAATCGATTAAGATTTAAAAAAGAGAATCGACCTCGGGCGGGACTCGAACCCACGATCTTTCCCTTACAGGGAAAATGCTCTGACCACTAAGCCACCGAGGCCTACCCAAAGTCGGTTTAAATACTTCTATTCATCCGTCTTGGGGCGACGTAAGAGAAAGATGGTGGGTTCCAGTCCCGCCCGAGGTCGATTCTCTTCTCTAAATCTTAATCGAAAAAAATCAATTAAAAATGACCTACACTTAATGGTAATGTTAAACCCTTTACGGTGGTTGGAGCTTCAGCGGAGCCATTGTGATAATACTAAGACGAGTTAACAAAAGGCACATATAAATAATCGCAGTCGGGTGGCATCGCCGTCTGCAAGGCATTGTTTCCCGCGGTTCCGGCGCACACGCACCGTTCTACAGGCGGTAATTAGTTCTATTGTGGTCCGCGCCGATCCTATCGACGCCACAAATACTTCCGATGGATTCACGTACCTGCTTTCCACTCATTGTTTACTAGTATAGTCTTTATTAATCGTCTATCTCGCGGAACATGGACGAACAAAGGACATTGCAACCAATCAATTTTATTTCTATCAAAAGAACATTAAATAGACAACAGAATATAGAACCGAGTGGTGATGGATTGGGCAAAGGGGCTAAGTAACAGTTTTATATTTTTTAAAGTTACACTAGGATGACTTATGATATAACAGAAAAACATACTCCTCCATATCTTGCAAAGCATGTTAAACCATTCAATCAGCTTCCTGTGGATCATGAATTATTCCTACCATCCCTCACCGACTTTGCCCCAATCTGGGGAAATGGAAAATGAAAATTCATTTGAAAATAATTTTCAAATAGGGCACGAGTGGTAACAGACAATAGCCTGTTTCTATTAAGCATAATAAAATAAATACTGTATGTACATGTCGAACGAAATCAACGCCAGTTTCATTATCTACCAGTTCAGCTAAACCGTAATCTTAACCAAAGGTCACTCTGCGAACCCATGACTTTACAAAAAATTGTCCTGAAAGTCAATCACTGTATTAAAGGGCCAGGAACACTGGTGCAGCGGCTGCGGTGACCACTCATGACTCCCGCGCGACTCTAAAAAATGTCAAAGGTTTTTATTGACGGTTCTGAAGTTATTATTTTTAAATACTACTACTAATAGTTACATATATTTAAATATTTCAACATTTTTTCACCCTTCCATTGTTACTAATTCTCTAGATCTAGGTCTCAAGATTGTCTACCCTTACAAAATCGAAATAACTGAAATGGTATCAACAGCAATAGGGAAAAGCAACATATAAAGGCAAACAACAATCCATATAGAGCGATCGGACGAATTCAAAATAACTAAGTTATGAGTTCAAGAAAGTGCTCAGCAAAACGGAAGTATAGCAGACGACCTTCCTTCTTATACGCACGGCTATCTGTTTATACATGCTCGACAAGTAATAAAAACAACATATAAAGTCCAGCGCATAAATCGTACCAACATGATAGCTTATGGATGGAAAAGAAAATACAACAAATCTTAGTGTAAACAGAGTTGTGAATATTGTGAGGCACTTCAACTTTCTCCAAGTGATGGGCTGTCAATCACCATAAATTAAAGAATTTTCCAGTTATCACTTTGATATAAACTCATGACTTAAGTTCACGTGGTTCACTTGTGTTATTATGGTTCGTTGAAAAATATGTAGTGTGTGTAAACTCTCTTAAATTTCGAACCTCTAATTAAAACTTAATCTTTCAATAATCTTATCTTTACACTTGACATTAATACAACTATACGCACATATGAAGAGTTGAGTATAAATACTATAAATACCGTATGCTAACAAACTAATTAAATTAAATGATTCACAGTTATACGAAAAATACCATACATCGTAACTGGCTGTTCCCTATTTAAAACCTACACGTGAACTTGCTTATAGAATTATAGTAGAAGTTAAAGTAAATAACCATAATTGTTAGTTGTTTTCTAAATATACGTAGTATTATAAGTCTTTTATAGAAAATGAACGAAACTAAAGGAATGATAAATGATAGGCAGTGAAAACAACAGACACTTGGCACAACGTAACCAGACGTCATTAACTCGCGCTTACAGGAAATCGTACATTATGAGTGAAAACTGAGTATTCTGCATTTTCAACTGAATGGTGAGTATGCTTATGTCAAGTCTTGCGAACTGCTGCAGTAATAGTCAATATTTTCTCAGCGGTACGTACAAGACAATGACGCACCGGCATATTATTTGGGCGTCAGCTTTATCGTTTGTAATCGCAGAACAACTTACTGTACGTAGCGCTCATCCTGCTATTACGCAGTTGAATGCTTATTTCTTAAAGGTCTCAATTAAGAACGACCTGTGTATGTAGTTACTATTAGTGTGTGCACTTAATTTTTATTTTTTTCAAGAAAATCACTATCACTCTACATATTATAAAACAAAGCCGCTGTCGCTGTCTGTCCGTCCCTATGTATGCTTAAATCTTCAAAACTACGCAACGGATTTTGAAGCGGATTTTTTTAATAGATAGAGTGATTCAAGAGGAAGGTTTTTATGTATAATACATGCATAATATTGCAGAGAAACACTGATAAATCGGGATCAGAATACCACGCGGGCGGAAAATATGGCGGTACGAAGTTCGCCGGGTCAGCTAGTAGGTAAGTAGACAAAAGCAGACTAGTGTATTATTTTAGGATAAGCTTAATTTAACGGAAAGCTTTTAAACACAAACTTCAGTAAATTGAAGACATTAGGTAAGTACCTATATTCATAATGTGGTAGGTATTTCTAATAAAATAATTAATTACAAAGTTTACTTACGGATTGACAGCTCCGTACCTACTTTTCTAAGTTGCATGAGGTTCATGCTTACATAATTATCAATCAACAGCATCATGTCAAAAAAACTTGAAGGCATGGCATATGATATGAACTCACACGTCAAAGGGTTACGTTTTGCAAGGCGTGCGTTTAGAAAGTGTAAAAAGCTGCTAAAAAGTCTAAGACCTTTTCACTAACAATCGTTTATAGATCATAATTATAGTTTTGCTCTCTAAGTCTATCGATATATGTATCTCTCCTGAAAAATATAAAAATCAGAGAGAAGCTCGATCACCCTATGTCCTATTTTGACATCTTCGTGATCTGTAAATATCTTCGGTACCGTCCATCTATATATATAAAAATCAATGCCACTTTTCGTTGTTAGTTTATAACTCAAGAACGGCTGAACCGATTTGGCTAATTTTAGTCTTGAATTATTCGTGAATATCCAGGGAAGGTTTAAAGGATGAGAAAACAGGTGCAGCGGGCACGGGAAAAATATGGCGGTACGAAGTTCGCCGGGATAGCTAGTATATTATAGTTTTCATGTTTAACCTAAAGCCGTTCAAAATAGTGAAATTCTAAGAATCTTGTCCATATTTTTACTTCCACATTCATACATAATATTACAATAGCAATTACGTACAATCTTCGTTAATATGTTGAAAATCGACTACCAAAATGGACCTTTCATTAACTACACTTTCTACTGTAGATCGTACACGAAAGTTACAGAGCAAATAAGTAGATAGTGTAGTCGGAGATAACATCGTGTCTAGCGAGCTCTATACTCGTAAATATACCAGTATATTGTCGTTAGTTGTTCTATTGGAACTTCTCGAACACTTAGCTGACATCGCACTGTAATGAAATAGCTATTTTATCACTGAAACTACTTTTTACGAATGATATGGTATGCTCTGAGTGTTGTGGGTTTGACCCCTTTATAGGACAATACATTTCTGCCAATGAAAGAATATTTCAATGAAATTTTAAAGCAATTAATATGCTAACTATTCTCAGTTGGGACTTACACTCGCGAGCAATCTAATCGTCGTCCTAAGATGGTTGTATAGGAGAATTTGAAATGCTCAAGACGGGTCTCGGTAGCTCAGTGGTCTATAAGGGACTGGTCGCGGGTTCAAGTCCTGATCATTTCACTTTTTCCAACCTTATTCCACGGAATTTTATTCGGAGTTTAAATGTACATATTTATATCCTTCATCTATTTATGGTTGTGAATTCCCTCCGTCACAGAGGTAATTCCCAAGTGCGGGACAGTGAGATCATTTCCATCTTTTTGTAGTATCTACATGATCACTATTCTTTTATTTGCTTTTTTCACTGTTTCGAAGTAGTACATTGCAGCTTTCGAACAAATTGTAAAGAGAAAATTCGATAAATTACATACCTATTTGAAATGTTGATACACACACGGATACACAATAGAGTCAGTATAAGAGTCCCGTTCTATGCCTATAAAGTTTATGTATTTTAATAGTTCATTTACTGGACCGTCTTAAACTTCACGTCACTGTAGGCACAATGTACCACAAGTTCTGTATGTATGTATCACAATGTAGGCACAAGTTCCATATTTCCCTTTTTTTATATCACTTAGGTGACGGACAAGCACACGGCCCACCGGGTGGAAAGTGGTTATCGCGGCCTATGGACGTATGCAACACCGGGGGCGTCTTAGTCGTGCTGCTGACCACGTAAGAACCTTCCAATGCACTTCTTGAGGAACGACCATGACCGTGTGTTTAACATACTCTCAGAAATTTCCTATAACTGACAAATAGAACGATATGTAGACATTGAATCATTTTAATAAGGAAAGAAACGATGTTTTCTGCTTAGGCCTGCATGGCTTGGGCCAAACCTGATGAAAGGCTTTCCTAATATTTTATTTTCCCTTAATTTGTGAGTCAAATAACGGAAAAATAGAGTACTTTTGATAATCATGAAGTAATATTTTCTTTTTTGATCATTTTTATCAAAGAATATTCGTTACTAATTCGTTACTACACATTGGGTCGTGGAGGTCAGATGGCAATCGCTTCACGGAAAATATCGAGGTCTAGCCAAATCTGTAGCTATGACTGGTAAAGCGGACCCCAGACTTCGAGCTGAAAGCTTCGGATGCGACTGGGAATTAACGCTAGGAGGAAGAAGAAGAATATTCGTTACTAAAATTATTATAATTCCCTGACCTTCCAGCGAAGTTAAATTGCTTGTGTGTTGAGTGGGTTTATATGAGTAGTGTTATGGCTAGGATTCGAACCCGGGACCTCCTGATCACAAGACCGACTACGCGACTACCTAACAATAAGCTGCCGAGGCTTAATAATTGATTTAAGGAGGTATCTAATTGAATTGATTTAACTGATGTTTTTGATTATGCCGTCAATGTTGTAAACGGAAGTGGTCATATTGCCTAGTTATGTAGAACGACAAAATATACGGATATAGACTTCCCTAGCGAGAAGACTACCAGTAAGTAATGTTACGCAAACAAGTGTTCATTCCACGACTTGCTTTTCTTGTCTAACATTTGTTTAATAAAGAAACCGGTCAAGTGCGAGTCGGACTCGCGCAGCGATGGTTCTGTGCAAAACTGGATTCAGGGACGAACTTAGGCTGTAGGTATAAACCGCAATATATTTTGGTTGCGGTGACTTAGAATTTAGAATTTTCACACAGTTTCAGACGTTATAGACCTGAGTATGTGGTATGAATTTCAACTTGATGCCTCACGAATTCCTGAGAAAAAGGTCTTGACAGACAGACAGGCAGGCAACGAAGTGATAAGTATATTCGGGTAGTGCTATAAGGGTTCCATTTTTCCTTTTCAGGTACGGAACCCTAAACATGCAATTTTTAATTTGAAATCCATACTATAGTAATATTATAAATGCGAAAGTAACTCTGTCTGTCTGTTACGCTTTCACGCCTAAACCGCTGAACCGATTTTGATAAAATTTGGTATAGGGGTAGTTTAGACCTTGAGAAAGGACATAGGCTATGTTTGGTCGCGATAACCGACATCCACGCTGGCGGAGCCGCGGGCAAAAGCTAGTTACCTATAATTTTAGAAATTTTCGAAGTCATCGAAAGGTAACAGACGTAAAATGTCAATCATGAGGAAGAAAACATGCCATAAGGTAGGTACTCGTAAGATATACATCGCATCGTATCAGGTGGTTGTCAGGGTAATCACGGTAGCATACATTTATCATCAATATGTTGACAGTTCACTTAATTTTTTATGTCATATAGACAGGCAGCAGCCTGAACTATAAATATATTTAACTTTCGCCTTTAGCATTGCATGGAAATTCACGATTTCGGTAAAGAACTTATTCGAAGACTTCATATATATACCTACTATACTTACTAATAAACAACCAAACGATAGGGGGCTACAATATGAGGCTAAGTACAACCATGGCATCCAGCTTCGATGAAATAAATTAGTTTAGATAAGTTTTTATGTTGTGTTAGTTTTTTTTTTGTTAATTACTAACTAGTAGTAACATGTGGGTGTTAATTCACCTCTGCCTTACGCAGATAAGGCTTACTTCGAGGATGACCGCGTGATTATACGTAAACGTATTTGATCGGGGGTGCCCCGCGAGGCTATTTGCAACAAAGGCCGCCACTAAGTCATACGGTGTGAGTGAGTGCCGCCTCAGATATGGAATCTAGAATTCTCGCAACAATAGTATCCAATAAGTCAGTTCACTAATAGCCTCAAAGTCAAAGTCAAAGTCTTTATTTCTCAAAATAGTGCAACATTGTTACAGCTTTTTGACGTCAAAAACTCCTTAAAACTAAGTTTACCACCGCTTCCTAAGCGCTAATGGAAAAGAAACGGCGCAACAAACTCCACTGCGGCATATTAAGGACGTCAATTTACAAAAAAAAAATTAAAGGGTTTCTTAAGACTAAATATGAACGTATGTACAATTGTCTCGCGTCTAGTAGGTATATAAAAAATAAAAATAAAACCTTATATAAAATAAAAATAAGACAACTTCAAGAGGGGCCTGCACCATGCTCAAGCCATACATTTTTGTCTTTAATATAATCGTCTGTCCTATAGTATGCTTTTTTGCATAGGGTGGTCTTTACATGATTTTTAAATTGGTTTTCAGGCATACCAAGGACCGATTCAGGCAACTTATTATAAAATCGTATACCTTCCCCTTTAAAAGAATCACTAACTTTGCTAAGTCGATAGCATGGAAGGAGCAGTTTATTTTTATTGCGCAGATATCTGTCTGTAATGTCACTTACTTTTGTAAATTTAGTAATATTTTTCCTGACATATAGTATGTTTTCAAATATATATTGGGAAGCTACAGTTAAAATATTAATGTCCTTAAATCGTTCCCTAAGAGAATCTCTCTTGCCTAAACAATAAATGGCACGTACTGCCCTTTTTTGTAATATAAAAATAGTCTCTAAATCTGCCGCATTTCCCCAAAGTAGTATTCCATAGGACATCAAGCTATGAAAATAACTAAAGTACACCAGCCTAGCGGTAGCTACGTCTGTCAACTGCCTTATCCGTCTGACAGCATAAGCAGCACAGCTGAGTTTATTGGCCAAAATAGTGATATGGTCACCCCCATTGTAACTTCGAATCTATGGTAATTCCTAGGAAAGTAGTGCTTCTTACAAATTCCAATCTTTGTCCCTCCAGCACGACATCAACGTGAGCTTGCCTTACATTAGGCAGTGTGAACCTAATGCATTTGGTCTTTTCTGCATTCAACAGTAGATTGTTTACAGAAAACCAATTTGAAATAGAGTTTAAAATATTATTAACAATAGTCACATCTGTATTACGCCGATCCACTTTGAATATTAGCGATGTATCATCTGCAAACAATACTATGCCCGCTTGTGTCTCGATCATATATGGTAGGTCATTAACGTAAACCAAAAAAAGAAAAGGTCCGGATTGATCCTTGGGGTACGCCTATTTTGACGTTTGATCCGTTTGACTTTACGTTATTCACATCAACAGTCTGAAGTCTATCTGTCAAGTAAGATTCTAATAGTTTTGTGGATTTCTTGTCAAAACCGTAGCGACGTAACTTGAGCAAAAGTGTCTGATGGTCAACACAATCAAATGCCTTAGAAAGATCGCAGAATACCCCATAGCATCCCGCGATCCCTCCCAAGCGTCGTAAATTAGGTCACTAGTTGACCGCATCGGTGGTAGATTTCCCGATCAAATCGAACAACATTAATAAGTGCATCTATTGATATTTTCGGTAATACATGAAACATCACTATAGGTGCGCTATACCATCGCAAAGTATCTGCTAACACTCAGCGCCAAAAACCTGAGTGATAGGCGCGCTCTATATTTATAACTAGCTTTTCGCCCGCAGCTCCGCCTGCGTGGATGTCGACTACTGCCATCAAAAGTATTTTTTCTAAACTGACGGACTTGTTGTATAAACGTTAGACGCCTTATTTTGCTCTCTCAGGCCTTGTCATAAAAATAAGTGGCAGATTTTTAGAATAATAAGTACATCAAAATAAAAATATTATTAATAGGTATCTTTATATCAATAGCTAGTAAATGGCTAGAAAAAGACTGGTAGGAAAAACATACTATTATCTAACATTTCGTTCTTATGAATCAATCAATCAATTAGCCTATTACAGTCCACTGTTGGACTTAGGCCTCACCCAATATATGCCATAGCACTCAATCATCCACCGTATTTCCCCACTGTCAGTTCCCACATTTCGGCCCCATGAGTCTTAACAGAGGAGTAGAAACCTCGATAACTTTGCCCAATGCTGCCCAACCCTTGTCGACCTTTCGACGTATATCTCCTTCTGGGCTTCGTCTTCTAATCTAAAATTAGCATCTCAGCAATGAAATATCGTATCAGAACGACACAGTCGTAGACAATCCAGAAATGCCCAGGTCTTGATGATGTCAGAAAGCTTCTCGTAATCTACAAATGTGATACATAGCGGATGATTATACTCTCAGGTCCTTTGTATAATCTGCTGAACAGTATTGGCTACGATACTATAACCCTTTTAAAACCCAGCTTGCTCCGGTGGAACTCACAACTATTCATGACGACTCTCAAGAACAACTTGTATAGACATAATTATGACTCAGGAGTGATGGGTCTATAATTAATTCTTCTTCGTCTTCTTGGAGAACAGTACCACCGCACTCCAGTTCCATGTCCTAGATGCTTCCGCTGGATGACGGAATCAAAGAGGTTCGCAAGCTCTGTTAGAACTGGGATATCCCCTGCTTTTAAGAGCCCTGTCCGCCAGTGCGATATTAGCAGTATGAAGGTTGCTGTAGTATGCTGAGGATACAATAAATCACCTATTGGCCTATTGCAGTCCACTGCTGGACATAGGTCTCAGGGTCTCTCCCAATATACGCCATGTTTGCCGATCCTCCACCTTCTGCATCCAGTCCGTCCCAGCCACCTTTCGCAGGCCGTCCGCGTCGGTCCACCTGGCTAGGGGGTGTCCCATCTTCCGTTTTCCTTCTCGCGGTCTCCACTCTAGGACTCGTCTGCTCCAACGGCCATCAGTCCTTCGGCAGATGTGGCCAGCCCACTGCCACTTTAGCTTGCTTATTCTGTGAGCTATGTCGGTAACTTTGATTCTATGTCGGATGACCTCGTTTCGAATTCTATCCTTCAAAGATACTCCAAGCATAGCTCGCTCTATAGCCCGCTGCGGACGGACTAACCCCACCTTCTATGGCCACCACCGTAGGTCATAACAGGCAGGACGCACTGGTAGAAAATGTTTGTTTTGAAGCATTGCGGCAGGGGGGAGGAGAAGACCCGATGTAGTTTGCCAAATGCTGCCCACTCCTGTTGGATTCTTCTGGCTATTTCTTTCTCCGAGTTGCTTTTACCGAGCTGGATAACCTGCCCTAGGTAGATAATATTTTTGAACAACTTCGAGTGTTGAACATAATCTTGGTTTTATCCAAGTTTACACCAAGGCCGACTTGTCGAGGAGCTCCATTCAGGCTGTGCAGCATTTCGCCCAGTTGTTCCAGCGACTCCGCAACAATGATGATGTCGCCGGCGAACCGAAGTGGGTGCGAGATTTACCTACTCCAGAGTCTTGTAGACGTCCTCCAATGCGTTGGTAAATGTTGAGGAAATGAATATAAATAAAACAACATATCATTTGTGGTGGTTTAGTTTTTCATAATTATCTAAAAATATAGTAAGAAAATAAACATTTCGTATTATATTCCTTGTCATCTAAATCAGAAGTGCACTGTGCTTGACTAAATAGAGCCCACAGCTGATAAAAGGAAGTTATTAAATTGTGTTCTGCTATCTCTTATAATTATTGACTTAGTATACTTCTCGTCAAGAAAGGAAGTGAAGTTTTCTAGAAGGCAGGCGTTCGCCCCTTTCGCCCATTTGGTAAAACGTTTCGAGCCATTGATATAAATTGTAACTTTGTTTCTAGCTATGAAGCCGCCTCTTGTGTTATATCTGCGTATAGATTTAAATTCACGTACCTTACTGTGTGAGGGCTTATAAGTTAGTATTCACCTGAATGATAACGTGCTGTATTACTTTTAGGCTTTCTTTCATATACGGTACATCTATAGCTATAATCGCTGTGCTATCATGTCGTGTAGTCAATGTGATGAAATACTATGGTATCATGGTAGTTGGTAGCTGACGCAGTATATGCTCTAGTACTTATATTATTTAATGCTCGATGCCAATACTACCAATAATGGGTCTGATATGTAGTTCCGAATGTTGTCCTCGCGACGCACGCTGCTATTCTACTATTGTATAATACCACTCGCAGTCCGTGGAACTTAACTGAAGATTGGATACTCCATCGAAGTGAGCCAGTCACAAAAACTTCTTTTGTATTTTCAATCAATTAAATAAAGAAACCGCAGTACATAACTCTTACATAGTACATAAATTAATATTTTTCACATTCTTGCATATTATACGTATACGTGACAGAGAGTGACATTTTTATAAATATTATCATTTGACAGATCAAAATGTGACTTAGCGTTGACACCATCACTTTAGTACCCGTTGTCATGGTAACAATTTTGCTAGCGATATTAGCGCCATAATATTTCGTATTTTCTTTAATATTACTTTATTTCGTGGATTTGCCACATTTTAATTGTGATAATTACTATTCGGCGACAAAGCCAAATTCAAAAAACCAAAGATCATTAAAATCTGTTCAGCCATTCTTGAGTTATAAGAAAGTACGTTTTTGGCACTTTTTAGGCACTTAGGGTCTGAATTTCGAAAAATCGTCTCTTAGTACACCTCCACGCTTCTAAACAAACACTCTCTATAAATTTCAAGTCTCTAGGACCAGCGGTTTAGGCTGTACGTTGTCTCTAAGTCAATCAGTCAGTCAGTCAGTCAGTCAGTCAGTCAGTCAGGACTAAGAGTTTTATATATAAGATGTATACTCTAAGCTAAAGATGAATTTATCGAAGCTCTGTGTCACAAAACAATGTTAGGTACTTAAAACACTTAAAACATTGAAAGAATTTGCAAGATTGTTGACTCAATTCATGAATCATCCACAAACATTGCTTGATTACTTAAAATAATACAAAAGTTTACTAAAGACAACGGAAATATCTTTTGTAAAGATTTAAATAGGTACTTAGTATATATTTTCTTGTTTCTTGTTCACTTCACATTTAAATGCACCCGGGTGTGTTTGCAATTTAAGATTTTCATGTGAATTATACCCGTACAGCATACCTATTGTTGGTAAGATTGATGCCATTGGTAAAAATAAATCTAACGTGTTATTCTAATTCGTGAAATAAATATTCTGAACATGTCATACGAACAGCGAATATGTGATTTTTTTTTTAAATTTATCAACAAAACATATACACATTGCGGTCCAGACTCTGACTTGAATCTGTATATATTTAGAGGTATTATATTTGGAACAAATTAGTCATTTACAGTCTGCCAACATGTAAGCGATCATCATCATAAAACATAGACCAGAATCACGTAATGCGCTGAATAAGTTACTAAACTATGGAAGTAGTGTGGCGTATAGCATAGGAGATATACCTACCTGTAGTAGAGAATACATTTCAACAATAGGCAAAATAATTATCAAAGTTCATTGTTTAAATCTTTCTTCTTCTTCAAACGAGCGCTGCTTTGGAGGGTCCGCTCTCCTACTCCTCCTTTTATTGGTTTGTTTTGACTTTTAGGGAAGCAACTGCCATCTGACCTCCCAACCCTGAGAGGAAAATCTGCACCACAGCCTTGTCCACTAATTAGCAGGCGTCCCGTACACGCCTTGCTGGCGTGTCTGACTGGTCGTTGTGGTGCTCATCGCTCGACTTAAGTGTTTGAACTATCATGGTCACTTGCGTTACTATTAGAGTTCTATATAAAGCGAAATAAAGTATAGATCGATATATTTACTCCTAAAACTTCTTCACCGTTGAGCGCCAATACTCCAGTCCCTCCGTGATCATGGTGCTTGCAACAGTGCCGAAATATCAGAAACTTCAAACAATTCATGTTATTCCCGATAGCTATAAAATGTAGTAATTTTCAACTTATATGAATACAAAAAAATACATCGTTCACTTAACCAATCAAGGAGGAGGTGGGACACGACGGTATATCTGCTCTACAGAAGACCGCAGTTTAATAACCTCGTGTTGTGTTTCCGACGGTGAGTAGGGTAGCCAGAGATCACTGGAGAGCTTTTGTGCTGTCAGGGGCAAAACCAAAGGCTCTGTCCTACTTATCTTTTGCGCTGACGGCACAAAATTTCTCTGTTCTTACAAGGTCGGCAGCACGAGTGTGACTCCCTAGTGTTGCACTCGCCCATAGGCCACGGTAACTAATTACCAACAGGAGGGCCGTGTGCTTGTCTGCAAAGAACTAAATAAATAAAATCCATATTTGAGTGAACTATATCTCATGGATATAGACTAGTTTAATATAATCACAAAACGTGAAAGTAGGTACAATTGTTCAGAAACAAAAGACACGCAGTGTATATTGCTAAACAGCTTTATATAGTCGTTCTACTGTTTTAAAGCTCTTAGGTATAAATTACTTATGTCTTAGATCAAAAATAAATAAATAAGAGTGAATCTTTTTAAAAATAGGAGAGAAAATAGAAGAAGTTGAAAGGCAGAAGAGATGTAGTTAATTTGAGATGTGTTAATACACATACTTGGACACTCAAAATTTGACTATTTTGTATTATTCGACGAAAAATAATTAGGTACCATAACATTTTGTTCTACTCTTACATTCATACAAAATTTAAAAAAGTTCTACGTCCTCATTGTCATTTCAAATTCTTACGTGACACCCAAGTGCCTTCATTGTAAAAAATACATTCCATTAAATATAACTAAGTATCAAACAGATCTTACATAAATGTCAACTTAAATGAAACTTAATTAAATGTAAAACTATGCTAATAAAAAGCTAGCCTATATTTGATTGTCATGCTAAATCTCTATTTCTTGGGGTCCCTGTACACACCCATAAAGAGGATGGAGTTTGTGGGACGCTCGTAGATTACGTATACGAATGGGAAGTTAGCGACAAAGCGGCTTGGCTCAACCGGCCGGGAGGAGCGGAACCCGAAGATCGCTGTTGCTGCCGCAGCCACTGTACCTGCAGAAGAAATCAAATAAAATAAAAAGAATTCCAAGAAAAATGTTAACTACATATCGACGCTTGAAAGGGTGCCATAAAATCACTGTCGAAGATCATCATCAATGATGAATGTATAGGATTTGACGGATATCCCATACATTCATCATTCTATTAAACGGTAAGCCGGCCGACGAATTTACACTTCTCTAGGGGGGCGGGTAAATGTCAATAATGTTGGTTAGGATCTATTTAAAGTTAATGTCGCTTGTTCCGTTTTGCTTTTTAACCGTCGATCAGGAACGTCTTTCCTTGTGTTTCTGAAATGATGAACAATGACAAAATAACTCACAAAATTAAAAATTTAAAGAACACCAATATGAGCTGAAGAAGTTAAAATCTTCACAAATTGTAGCTGAGAAGCATCTCGATAACTATTCTCAAAAACGATTTCGGAACTACAATGGAACAGACAGACACTTAATGGGATATTTTTAAATGCACATCTGTATAATTTTTCAGAAAACTACGTAACTCCACTAATTTACTGAATGCATACCAGAAACATGAATGCTGTGCAAAAAACTGACTTGCACACTAACTAAATCAAATGATAGATTTATTGAAAAAGGTGTGCAAATCCGACTTGGATAGATTAGGTTAGAAGGCTAATGCGGGAGCGGAGCGAAACGGAGCTCCCGCTTTTGCCTTCGTGGTTATTTTTTTTATTTAACCAAAGGAATTGTTCTGCAAATTTCATTAAACAGTATATTTAATTTGATTTAGTTAGTGCGCAAAATTAGTGTGCAAGTCAGTATTTTTGATATAGCTTTGAAATATTTTGTTAGAAAAAAGGGACTATACAAATATCGATTTAAATACATGCCTTATAATATTCACTTTTTGCGATGGGGATTAATAATTACAGGTTTATTGTTAGTTAAGCAATAGGCACAATTATCACCTAGTGTACAATTTCGTCATTGCCTTTGCCTTCATCGTCATAAAGTACGGCTCCTACTGCAGTGAGACAGTAAAGAGAAAAACATTTTATATGAAAACTACTAACAGACATGGTGCACCATAGGTATCACTTTCACGAGAAAATCCAATAAAAAATAAAAACTAAAGCCACTTAGTGTTCTGAACCGATTCATAATTATTTACTTGCCCCGCACAGTAGGTACATATTCCTTTTCAGTTTTATAATAATTGAGTACCTTTTACCACTGATACTCTATCTAAAGGACTTGAAGTAGGCGCTTTTGCTCTCTTGGCTGCAGAACAGTTCTCAAAATTATTGTTCTTTAGCAATGTACTAATTTAATTAATTACCAACTACGGAACATAGATCACCTGAAGTGGCTAGTATATAATTAGTGATATTTCATTTTAATTCTTTCTCAGAATAGTGAAAGTCACAATTCTGTCGAAGAAATTGATTCAGAAACGGTCGGCCAACACAATGCCTATAATGGTGAACTGAATAAATATGTCGATGGTCGATGACTTGCTAATTTAGATTTAGTGATTTTAATTTTGTGTTACGTACCTTCCTCGTCAATCTGAATCTTAGCTTTGTGGACAGCGTCATCGAAGACAATACCCCGCTGTTCCGACAAAGTGCTAAAGTCTGCCGTCGCATTGAATAGGTCACCAACGCCAAGCGTCTCCAAAACCTGATATTAGAGAACTAATTAATTTATACATGAATATCAATTAGTTTCGAAAGTAGTGGTTCAAATCTTTAAAAAAACGATACGATTAGGTGTTTATTGATTTTTTGTTTTGCATTAAATTAAATTAATTAATTATGGTTTGAAATTATGCAAGATTTAAATATGAGCTTAATACGGTCTTACTAATTGTTGTTTTGAATAAAGAATTGCCTTCACTTATATCAGCAAGTGTGTTTAAGTATGGGCATCTACTGCAATGAAGACCAAATAAAACAAGATATATGTATGGTTAAGTTTGTAAATAGATATTCGCTGTTCATCATCACAAAGTTTCGAAAAAGCTGATAATTTGGGGCCAATAAGATAGCAATGGAACTGTTGACCCGAGTATACAGAAAATAATAGTAGATACTTACGTTTCTTATTCCAAGACTCCTCTCGATCGTGAACTTGGGTATTTCGACGATGACCTCACGTCCCATGTAGCCTTCCTCGACCACGGCGGCGAGGCGCTCCGGCGTCAAGTTTGCGATTATGTTTGTAACACCTAGCGAATAAAATACCGTTAGCCTACTGATCTGAATGTTCCACTTTACATCACAATCTTCAACATTCACACCAGCTTGAGTATTAAGAGCGTGTCGAACATAAATCATAGTATGTGATTAGATCGCCATTGTATTTTAATATAGGATTATTGTAAGTCCGTTGTGTCCGTCTGGTATTTTTTTTAGATTAGATACTATGCAGCAAACTAGGATGCGGCATATCTGAGCAATTATCGCGCTAACACCACCCGTGGTGTTTTCTACAGAGTGAAGGAGAAAATGGGCACAAAGAAAGGATGGACGATTAAACCCCCCATCACTTTGACCAACCTTACATAAAATTTGTTCAACTTAAAGGAATATGAATTTGAGGGAGATGATTTTCATGAACTATTTTGCAACTACAATTTGAGATGAATAAAAATGGCTAGGTGTAGAGACGAACTCGAACTATTGAAATAACTGGGTGAATTTCTCAAGCGCAAAATTTTAGCGGCGCGGCTGAAAATCGTACCTTAACGTCAACATATAATAATGATTATTTTTTGTAAGAAAGATGCCATTTTTCTCTATATGCAACAGTATATTATATTATTAGAAAATATTTTCGAGAGTGAATAAAAAAATAATTTCCACCCTAATTCCAAGCTTGGTGGCGTGTCCACAACCTGTTTTCTTGGGAATAATAACAGTTTAATCAAAACTCCATTAGTTTACTAAGTATACCTAATTTTATTCCGATTCGTTATTATTTTTGCTATCCTCGATAATATAATAAGTAGTGTTTAGTGCTATACTTTATCTTAAAAAAATATTATAAGATGTGTCCACGGCAAATGTAAAATTTTGGTGGGATTTATAAAAACGTCATAGCAGTCGTAATGAAAGTACCTATATTGACGATACTACCATCATTTGGAACCTTCATTTGGGTGCTCATGGGCACCAGTGCCAGTTGTCCCCAGTCTCGTGTCATTTTCCCGCCAAACAAGAAAGTAAGTCGTTTCATAAGCCTCTGACAAAAATCTTGCAATTTTTGTGTTGATGATTTAAAACGGTTTATTCTCATTGTATGTTTTAATATTTAAGTATAGTATGTAGGTTCGGTATGTGTATTTAATTTTAGTAATATAACCACTATATTCTAAACAGTATTTTTTTAAATATATTTTTTTGGGCGTGATACTAATTTCAGTGGAGCAATTTTGGTGAATTTGGTGGGGTTTTTCTAAGCATCAAAATTGTATAGCTACATCAAAATTTGTTTTCATAGTTATAAGATTATTTACCTACTTAGTCTGACGTGGTGCTAGGTCGGGCACCTCTACACGGTGTACCCTGGACAACAGGGTTGCTATCTACGGCCGCTAGCCAGGCAGAAGCTGCCCTGTTGAGGGATGTTCGGCAGCTTTCTTCATTCTTTTTTTCCCAGATTAACAGTTAGTATATTCACTACGCATGCAGCAGATATGGTGGTAGTGAAGCCACCTAATGCCGCAGCAGAGACTGACCGGCAAAGTGGCGAATCGTCCGCTCACCTGGTCACCTAACCCTACTGGGATGAAAGGCCGTCTCGTCCTTCACCACCAGACAGATATGCGTGGACAACCCACCCACGCTACTTCTCGCCACTTTCATGATCATTCGGCTTTTCTTCCTCCGCGTTGTCACAGACCTGAAAGCTGCCGTGGATGGAAGAGTGCCTAATGCAATCTTTACACGCGACCCCACCGCAGCATTTTCATATCAGTGACCCACAACTCTTGCTTATATCGCTCCAGTAGCGACCACATTTTCCTATCATGTAAGCCATATTAAGCTTCTGACCACCGCCATTCTCAAGTACCTTCTTCCAGATCCTCACAAATTGCACCAACCTGCCCCCATCCGCGTCCACCAGGGATATTAACAGTATACATGGGTAACTATGGGGTGAGTTCCTGATGTTATAGGACAAACGTCAAATACCACGCTGAACGGGAACGGACTAAGGACAGATCCTGTGTGTACCTCGACGGTGATAAGGAAGGGAAGAGTCTCGTTTGCCGACAGCGTTCCGAACTACGGAATCGTGGTACATGTCCCAGATGATAATAAACCTCTGACTTCTTGCATGTGCAAAGTGCCCCGGGACAATCCTTACGGATTGACGGATCCAAGGTCCCCTGACCAAGCTGAATCTCATATTGACACTCCGAGAACCGCTCTCATAGAGCTTCATGGTGTGAAATACTACTACTATACTCGTGGTAGCTGCTACACACCCGCATCCTTTCTCTTTAAAGACTGGAGTGATAATACTCCGCCTCCATTTACTTGGACCCTTTGCAATGAAGAGTAAGAGGTTAAAAAGATACGTGAGAAGTCCCGCACCACGAGTACCCATCGCGTTCCTGGCCTTTTTAAAAAGATTTTCTTCACTCTAAGTTCCCTTCGGACTGTGTCGTTCCACTACCAAGTGACCCTGCCACACTTGTATCCACACTTAGACATACCGAGCACCCCCTCACCGCTTCGAGGAAACTGCCTTAATCTTGTCCCAGTAATCCTGAACAAGTTCGATTGCAATATTCACGCAATTGGGGCAAAATCTAATACTTCTTTTTAAATAATTGATTGTGGATTCTAACTGACCCGGAAATAGTTATTTGTTATACAAGAGTGCAAAGTTGCTTTTTAACCGCGTGCTCAGTTTTGATGACCGAGCAAGCGAAAGATTCTAAATTTGAATCACGAGCATAGCGAGTGATTCAAAAATTAGAATCTTGAGCGTTAGCGAGGGAATCAAAAGAGCACAAGGTGTAAAATCTTTGCACTCGAGTGCAACACGTAACTTTTCATCCCACCTCAGCGAGGAAATAATGAAATGCTTCTTCTTCCTAGCGTTAATTCCCAGTCGCATCCGAAGCTTTCACCTCGGAGTTCGGGGTCCGCTTTACCAGTCTTAACTGCGGATTTGGCTGGACCTCGATATTTTCCGTAAAGCGACTGCCATGTGACCTCCACAACCCAATGGTGACAGTAGGCGATATCGAAGCATTGCAGCTAGACCGTTGTTGTTGAACTTTTTATGCATACAAATATTTGCACTGAGCGGGGATCGGACCCCGTTCACTACCACTACGCCACGGAGGCTGTATAATAATTATTTGTAATAATACTAATAATAAAATATCAACAAATAAAATTCAACAACAATGTTCAACATAGGACGTGAAATAGTACATTATGGTACAAGTGAGCAACGTTGGTGATTACCGCCGAGGCGCCATTGAGACCCGAGCCGCCAGGCGAGGGTCTTAAGACAGCCGAGGACGGTAATCATCATGCTCACACGTGCCATACGACGTTTTACAACACACTTGCGAATAAAATAATACTACAAATACTAAATAAACAATACTACAAATTAATTCGTTTTCCTATGCGCGCGCATTTAACAATGGCGGTCGACCATATTTAAAAAAAAATGAGGTTTGAACTTAACTTTTTTTTACTCTGTTTTTTTTTCTGTACTTAGAGAGAAAAAAAAGTTAAATTTGAGTGAAAATTTTGTTTATTATACAAGTATTACAAGTTGAAATTATTTATTTAAATACGAAAATGCATCAAATGACCATACAATAGGCGTATTAATTTATTCGTACTATTAAACACGTTATTTTTTGTAACAAAACTTTTTTAAGAACATAGACAATTATAGACACTTCCTATAAAATTTAAAAAAGAATCTATAACTCACTTGTGAATAATAGCAATGAAAAAGTCACAGTTTGATAATAGGTGCCATTACGTGCCTAATTGCGGTAAAATAATATCACTTTTATAAGCAGGTGTGTTGTAAAAAAAATTATGCGCGCAAAGCAAATTTAAAAAAAAAAGTAGGTACACCAAGGAGGTTCCGAGTTGAGTTTTTCATAAATTAAAAAAAAGTTGTATGATAAATCGGCGCCATAGAGGTAGAAGTAAATAGGTTTAATGATGTTTTGAGTTCACAAACCTAGTACACACGATGTTCTAAATTCAAATTTACTTTACCACTCTAGAGGATAAAAGCGACTTTTACACTCAGATATCGAAGAAAAAAAGTACTCTTTCCGAGATGGTGGGATGAAAACGTTATTTTGCTATTTATAAATGGGGGCTGGTGGTAGAAGAATGAAAATTAAGAGTTATTATGTACATATTTAATCAAATAAATGATAAATTAAAAGTAAGAATATATTGATAACTAACTTTGGTGTAAGATATCAATTTTGGTGTATAGACAATTCAGGTGTATAAAATAATTAAGTTATTTTCAGGGTTAATTAGACTACTCTAGCATATTATGCATCTAAAAATGCATCTCTAGATAAGCACAGTAATAAATTACCTAAATATCTAGAAACAAAAAAGATCACCAAAATTAGGCAAAAATTCACAGTTGTTGAAATTCACCCAACTAATGTAGATCATTGGTATAACATGCTAGAAATGTATACTATATTTCTCACTACAAATTAAAAAACATCGAATACTTTAATTTATTTTAGTGGCATTAATTGGAACCATACCATGACACAGAGAACTAAATATATGCGTAGGTTAGTCACAGATTTTTTTTAGTCTTACTTATTCACAATATCTTAAATCTGACTAACTATTTATATCATTAGAGATTCAATATGCGAGTGATCACAGCTCTCATATTTAATTGATTGTATGCATTGTATGCATGATTCCAAAAAATGCGCCTATGATATATCAACTTTTTATATAAGATGTTGAAGCATAGACACATCAAAACTGTATCTAATTTATTGTAATAGGCTCTTACCTTCCTTCATGGAGTACGGAGGCAAGAGGATGTACATGCTGATATCATTGCCTTTGTAGGGTAGCTCGAGGATCTGGGCACCGAGATCGTCGTTCACCACTGCAATCATAAATAAGCAATATCTCAGTATCAACGAAAGGAATACGGTATTGTTCAAACTCTTATAATTAAATAGAAAATAATTACGATTTGAGATCTTTAAATGCACTCTGTCACGATGCACCTTAACTCATCCAAGGGAATACTTGAAGTCTAGCGAATATTGCGCGTGAAAAAGCCGTCAAGTTATGGATTATGGACTAAGTTTTAATTGGTCCATATCTCCTGGATTGTACCTCAGCTTATTACCATCTAGCGAGGTGCAGACAATTATAGAATGACGGACCACATACAGAAAAAAAACTTAATTTTTTTATATCGTAGTTGTTTTGACGAAACGAAGTTGGAAGTATGTTAAATATAAACGTTTTCGTTTTGGTTATTTATTTCATTTTCACCCTTTTTTTTCTTACTTACTCTGTTTCCATTATTCAGAGAAGTTTTTGTCATATTTATCTACAACCTAAAAATTTAGGTCTGTTTCACTTAGTCGGCAGTAGGTAGTTGGATATTTTGGATCAAATACCATTATATGCTAATGCATTGATCGATATCGCATGTCGCACATATTTTTACAATTGAGACCTAAATACACCTAAGTACAATAAGCAATACTTACTATAGTGGAAAGTCCCCTTTTGTTTCATAAATGGTACGAGGGTTTGGCGAGTTTCAGATACAAAGAAGGCTTCTTTCTTAGTCCTCTCTTTAGGGAACTTGGAGGCCCACACCCCCTTGAAGTAAGCTGCGTTGGCAAGTACCAATTTAGTGGCTTGAGAAACACCGTCTTCTGGGATTAAGTCCTTGATATTATTCTTCGTGACACGGGACACCCACTCGTTAATGTGGTCACGGGCAGCGCCAGGATTGTCACGGAAGTTCTGTTAAACATATAATAATTAAATTATATATTTATCATTTCGTTTTTGTTCGTATTTAACGCATGTGTTGCGCATCTAATAGGTATACTAGATTGTCCATTAGGTGTTTTATGATGAAATATTTGAAAATATTGATGGTCATTCTCTGAGCATTTTACCAACTCATTTGGGGTCGGCTTTCCAGACTAACTGTGATGCTGCTGAACTTCAATATTTTCCGTGAAGCGACTGCCATTTCCATCTTACATCCACAACTAATTGGCGACATCGAATTTTTTGTAATTACACTAGTTGGACTTTTCAGGGCTCTACCATAGATGTTAGAATGGCAACCGGGACAGACAGCTTAACATGCTCTCCGAAGCACTTCATCACCCAGGCCGATTGATCGATCGACGATCGACAGGCAAATAGACATATTTATGCATATATAAATAAATTGCACTGAGCGGGTATCGAACCCGCACCCCCTGCGTATTAGTCGCGTTTACTATGGTCACGCCACATATGCTGTTTTATTACTTATCATCACAAATTCCAGATGCAGGTCTGTGGTAATACAGAATGGTATCTTACCAATGCTTCTAGTTCCTCGGAGAATAGATTCTGCAGACACTGGCGCACCTGCAGCCCGTTGTCTACGAAGAGTTTGTTCGCGCTCGTGAACTCGTAACTGTCGCTATTATTGTTCGCAGTGCGTGACCGTTTGTCCACCTTGTACGCTGTCATCAAATTAATTTTGTCCTGAAATCCAGATAGTAAGATAATTAGTACACGTGAACGAAACATTTTTTTTATGTAAGAAATATCTATTAGCAACCGAAATTACTAATTTTCCCCCTAACCCCTCCAGCTAAGCTAAATTGCTTTTGTTAGGGGTGAGTGCATGTCGGTAGTGTAATGGCCAGGATTCGAACCCGGGACCTTTCGATCGTAAAGGCGTCTCCTGACGCTACAGAGGCTACCCACGATTAACCAACCATGTCCTCAATTTTATTGATTTATTTAAATTTCAAGATTGTTTGTGATTCAGAAAATTCTAAGGATGACTATGTGACTATACCTTAATAAAAAAATATGTTGTGTATAAACTGTAAACTTACTAAGTTGTCAGCAATTCGTAGAGACTCCTTCAATGAGTGTTCTGTTTGTCCACCGGCTGAGAAGTAAGCCAGGATTAGGGCATGATATACAGAAAACGGTGAGAAGAAGATATTATCATCAGGGACCGCCTTGTTTATCGAGTTGAACAAATTTAAGGTGAACTCCAACTGCCCTCTGTAGAGAGAAGACCGAGCCTCCGGGTCGAGTTTCTTTGATATGTCATCTTTGTAGAAACACTGACTGTTCACCGTTGATATCACCAGAAGCACTGCCGCTGCTATTTTCATCATTTTGAGTCTGAAACAAGAAAGATTGCACTTACGCTTTGCCAATGAGCGCACCAAATTGAATGTCAAGTCGCAATAAAATTGTACTATAGCTACCTACGTGGAATAATTTTGGGGATGAACAAAGTTTCAAAAATAATAGGGAAATATCGGCACCCGCGTAAACCCACAAACGAACAACTTTTAAATTTAAATAAAAAAATACCTGTCAACATCCACTGAATTCTTATTTGTCGATAAGAACTATTCTAGTTTTCTTAATAATACCTAAGTTACTGAGAATTCTGTACAGATACCTACGCCAAGAACTATACCTAATAGTCATCATGTAGAACTATGTACATAGTTCTAACTGCGATAATAGCATAATTACTACAAGTAAAATATTGTTAAACATAGCCTAAGTACCCGTAAGTGAAGTGCTTATCTATAAGATTATGAATAATGATCTTACAGGAAACGAGCAGAATGTAAAGATTTTACATATCTACCTACTCGTAATGATTTCTACAGCACTTGAACCGAACTATGTATGCCATTTACCCATAACCGGTGTAGAACCAACATGACTATCATTTTCAATAAAGTACCACTACAATACAAGCTAATATGATTTTCTGTACATCAGTTTATTTAAAAAATACCAACCACCGATTGATACTGGATGAAATAACTGTTCTCCCCGTTTTCAATACGGCATTGAAAAGTGCAAGTGCCAAGGCAAGTGAAAACATGTGGTCTCTGCTTACCTCATTAGGAAAGAGGCGCAATGTATCATGTATCAATGTATCATCAATCAATCAATGTATCATCATAGTCTCAATCTTAATCCCGGTTGCGGAATTAGCCCAGGAATGGCGATGGCGTGCAACCAACACGATTGTTCTACACCCCTGGGGGCCTTCAATAGCTCTGGCTCAGCCAGGGCGTGAGGGATATGCCTGAGGCAACCTCACCCTCGACAATTGATGACCCAAGACGGCGTGCAGTTTGAGTCGATCCGAGTCCAACAATTCGACGGATGTATTCGAGGGCATTCCTGTATTATAAAAAGTGTTAATCCCGGTTGCTTCCAAACCTTACTTCGGAGCCGGGGATCCACTCCCCTACGACATTTCCTCCTGATCTGCCGTTTAATCCACCAACCTTGAGTCGAAAACCTGAGTTGTTTCTCAATACGTCGGTAAAACAACATTCAATAAACGCTTTAATGTACATAGGTAGGTACTTTAGATATGGCCTAGTTACACCTATTTATCATAAATACTTATGTAGGTGTAACCGATATAGATTGATGTAATGAGCTCTCGGTTCAATAAACACGATCGCGATAAAAAGTGCAAAGATAAGCCAGACAGAATTCATTCGTCTCATTTCACCACTTTCTCTGCGTGAGTGCCTACAGCAACCAGCTGCCTACTAAACATATACCTATATAAATAGGTAAAATACCTCATCTAGAATACTCGTCTTAGTGAGTATTTCTTTTTTCAACTTCAGCTATTAGCAGATCTCTACTACACTTTTCCATTAAAAGACAAGTGTACTCAGGAATTTTGATAACCGAGTGCACAAATAGACGTTAAAATTAATGTGAAAGTTATAGCTAATTTTACAAAGCATGCAGCAACGCAGATGGCGTTAAATGAGGATTAGGCCACCTTACACTCCAGCATCTGAAGGAAGACCTGAGACCGCGTGCGGTTTTAGTCAGTTCCAAGAGGATGTCCGCATAAAAAATTACGATAGAGATGATGTATGATGAATCAGTGACCTCGCATGCACCACTCGACCTCGAACATTATTATGACTGTCCACGCTACGGTTCCTTATTGCGTTGATTACACGGATGGGAAAACCCCGTTTGATGTAAGCTGCGTTTACATACTCGCGGCAGAGCGAGGGAAGTGGCGAGAGAAGTGTGCAGAGACGTGGTGTGAATGGTATATTCGTCATGCCGCGAGTACTGCCGCGTATGTTGCTGCGAATGTCGGCTTGGCGGCGTGAGTCAAAGGAGCGGCAATACTAGCGCGATGAACTATACGAGACCGCTAGATGGCGCTAATCAGTAAACACGACTTTCGTTATTGCTCCTCGAATATTTACTTTTAAAAATATTTATATCGATCTACGGAAAGTGTATAGTAGTTGAAAGTGATAGTTTTTATTAATAATCTATTTAATTAATTCGCTATGCTGTAAAAGCATAATGCGTACACTGCTACAGCGTTGTCCTCCATACGTTTACGTCCGTCTTCGTTGCAAGGCGAATACTGTAATGCGGACCAACGCGATGATGGGAGTGTGTGAATGCTAGGGCATTAATCGCGCGAATATTTCTGGCAACACGATGAGCAATGCGAGCGGCAGTATGTAAACGCGGGGTAATGCGTGTTAAAGCTTGACCTGATAACCGATCACCAACATTAATCAAATGAACCCGTGTACGTACCTAGTACACGTCAACCCAACGAACGTAACAAATAGTAGTTATCGTTTATACGCGGTAAAATTTTTGTTATACAATTTTAAACGATATGTAAATTGATTGAATCATTTCCTACGCTTTGCGTACAATAGATTGGGTGACACATGAATGGTACACCACAGTGGTTACAACCACATTACCACACCACCCATAATTCAAGTGTCCAATAGGTCCAATAGTCCAATAGGTATAGGATATTACCTACTTCCACTACTGCACTACTACTACTGCACTGTTATCTACGTCAAACTGTCAAACTACGTGCGTGTATTTGCATAGGTATGAACAGATTACTTAATGTAATGTTACATAATTATACTTCTATATATAACAATGTGTGTTCGGTGGTTCATTCTGCAGGATATCCATTTGTTTGAGAGTAAACAGTGATTCGCATTTGTAAACGAAAGTGGAACAAGTTTCTTAATTTTGAGCCGCTTTATAAGCGCGAGTGGATGAGTCAGCAGTTACGAGATTAGGAACGTTCGTTGGCATTGCTTGCAAGATATGTACCTACCTATATCCGTTTACGTACCTGCACGTAAAAAGACAAAATTACACTGAGTGCATTTTTTTTTTATACTTTTGTCAAAAAGGCAATTTGTAATTGCAAGACTAACTAAGTAAATTCTTCTTTTATACCACTTAGGTGGCAGAAGCTTGTGCACTTAGTGGTCCAAGCGGTAGAAGTGATTACCGCGATCTACAGAGATAATGTATTGCAATAGGCGTCACACTCGCGCTGCTGACCAGGTAAAAACCTTCTAATGCCCTTCTTGAATTATATGGTAACCAGATTAGGTTACCACATAATTCCTAATCTATCTGAATCGAACTTAAATCACTTTTTTATCCAGCTCCATTGATAAGACGTACTTTGTTCAAACTTTTTCATTTTTAACCGACTTCAAAAAAGGAGGTTCTCAATTCGTACACAATTTTTTTTTTTTTGTATGTTTGTTACGCGATTGTGAAGCCAAATCTAAACGGATTTTGAAAATACGTTTTCTGTTCGTAAGTAGATTATTCCGAAGTGGTCCCATTTAGATTTCGTAAAGATCTGATGAACTTTGTAAGAACTTTGTTTGTTGTGTCTGAACTACTAGGCACCGACTTCTAATAAATCAGTAAGTCTGTAAATTAAGTTATTTTTCGCTTTTCAGTGCCTCTTTTTCGTTTCTTGAAGTCGGTTAAACTTTTTTGTTAAAATGAATTTTCTTGCCTACTTGTACTTTTGACTGATTAAAAGTTTTGACTGTGACACGAAAACCCTTGACAAAACATTATGCTAAAGAGTTTACCGCCACTGATAATACGTGCACTTCCACGGAGAGTTGATCTGTGTTCCCACGTCACACTATGGGACCAAACAGTAATAACCATCTCAAAAATGGTTTTGACGAAAGTCATAAATCCATTGATCCTTTTATGGTTTTATACTCTCAAAGGATGGAACTTGCGTATTAATTACAAAAAATATTCAATACCTTAGTTTTAAGGTTATAAAGTGAACCTCAAACAATTGGGCATAACTATTTTCATGCCAATTAAATTACCGTTAAGGAAGTTCAACACAGAATTATTCGGAAGTTTTCCAAGGAAGCATGTAAGTGTTATACGTCATTAGATAGCTTAGAATGTACACTTTGCAACCACATTCAGTTTTTGTAAAAAAAAGAATTGTTTTATTTTTATTTTATTTTTTTTGTGAAGGAAAGAAAATTTCGATTTTGTTTATTTCAATTGGAGTTTTCCTTGTTGCCGGAGGCTGCCGGTGTCAAGTTAATCACTCTATTAGAGACCTTACCTATTCAGTAATATGAGGAATAAAAAAAATCTTTGGCGTTTTTTGCGCAAGTGGTGATTTAGAAGCAATATATGACATATTGCTTCTAAATCTGGGGAGAGAAAAAAATCCCGAAAATTACGGTTCTTCTTTTTTTTTACCATGAAATTATTTTATTTTGATGTCTTTTTTCTTTTCTTTTTCATTTCTATGATAGAAGCATACATTAACAAATAAATATACCACAAGAATCTTCCCTTGGCACTTTTGTTAGCGGTGATCACCTAAACCACAAGTATGATACCTATGATAACTATGAACCTCAAGATATTGCTGCGAAAGTTCTATTGGGAAAGTTGCTCAAGTGTCAACGAACACAAATCATCCAGTGCTACCTGCACTGTTTGTGGAGCAACTCCCAGACAAATGAATGATCTTTTAAAAGTTACAACAAGAGTTGAAAATGACAATGCATTTAAATACGGATTGTCGACATTACACGCATGAATAAGATTTATGGTGACTATCCTCCATATTTCTTACTACTTGAGTTTTGAGAAGTGGTCAGCAACTTAAAGAAGACAAGAAAAAATATGTCCAAAAACGTTTCCGAGAAGTGCTTGGTTTGCACATTGATAAACCACGTCAAGGTTCTGGTAATAGCAATTACGGAAATACGGAAAGGAGATTTTTCCAAAATTACCAATGTTCTGCAGGCATAACCGGAATTGATGAAGAATTAATCAAGAGATTATAATAATATGTGATTCTCAAACCATGTCAACGGGATTCTCTATTAACGCAGAAAAATTCGGCCAATATAATATACATCGTTATCGCGCAATTATACGTAAGCAAATATAATTGGTACTACATGCCATCTTCGGTCCATAAAGTACTTATACATGGTGCTAAAATAATAGAACATTATGCAGTTTTGCCTATAGGACAAGATTACAAGAAATATAGGTTACATCACGCTAGGAAGTGTTCCAGATCAGCAACAAACGAAGACGTTCTGCATATTTTGTTATATACGTCTGATCCTTATATATCTAGTTCAAATAAGCCCAGGTTTCTAATATCCAAAGAATTGTTTGACGAAGCTAAAGAATTGTTGGAAATAGAAAGTGGTGAATAGGATAAGCGCTAATTTTTTTTATCATGTAATTTTGCAGCATTTTAGTTTAATAATAGTAATAATAATTTAGTTTTAAACTTATTTTAAGTAAAAGTGTAACTTTTATTGCTATTTTATTATAACTGTAAATTTTTTTGTATGTAATTTCGTATAACCTTATGTTTGCCATTTTTTTACGAAAAATATATGATTTTTAAAATGATGATGTTTCATTTCTTTTATTGCCTAGATATTCATTAACACGTGAAAAAAAATTCAAGGAGAAATATCACAAAACAACAGAGTTATCGATTTTTGAGATGAAAAATGCCGGTTGGTCCCATAGTGCGTCATAGGGAATTCCAACGTACAGCGAGTATGTCGCGCTCATTGCCACGGATAAGTATCACACAATGCTGGTATTTCCCTTTGAAATCAATATTGCAGCGAAAGTCAAGCTGTACCTACGTCATCATGCGCTCGTCTGTTACACAACGACCGTCTTCAACATCCGTAACTGTTTATGTTTAAATTTATCTAACCTGTCAAGAAATAGATGGTAGAATTCTCAATTGCAAATATTAGCGAAAACTTATCCTACGAAAATTCGCTTGCCATTATGCTTAATCGAACCAACTAAAATCCAAAAAAATAAATAACATCCTGTATTTTAATAGCATCAATCGATAGTGTCAATCATGAGGATCAAATCTCTCTAACAAACATAGTACCTAAATTAAATTAAAACAGAAATAATTAGGTATGTATGAAATGCAAATTCCGTCTTGTTTGTTGATGATACAAATAACATAATGTTTTCGCAGTATTGTCTTTGCTTTGTTTAGACCAAGTACCTGCCTTTGGGTATTTGTAATCATCACGTGTCAAAACATAGATAAGCTCTTTAAAAAAAATCTAATTGTCCTAGACAATTACATTTAAGTACCTATATACATTTTCTCATACACATACACATTTTAGGTATAACTATATTTATTATTCTACACAAAGAGCAATTAAAAAAACTGGAAAGACTTATGATTATGATGACTATCTGCAATGCATACTACTTATAAGATTCATTGCAGACAAAGTTTATATTATTGATGTAATGAGCTATTAACCGCATTCGCATTACATGCACGCCACGTACCTACTTAGGTAGATTTTTGATAACTGCATAACGGTTTATTGAAAAGTGGTGAACAGCCTTCAATGAATTGAAAATCAACTTTAAAGTTTGGCGCCAGCGCCATCACCAATATTGATGTGCGGGCAGACAGCCTTGCGGTTAACGGTAATTATTTATGAGTACACTAGCTGTTGCCCGCAGTTCCGCCCGCGTGAATTTTGGTTATCGCGACGAAACATAGCCTATGTCCTTTTCCAAGGTCTAATCTATCTCTGTACCAAATTTCATCAAAATCGGTTCTGGGGTTTAGGCGTAAAAACGTATCAGACAGACAGACAGAAAGACAAGCAGACACAGTTATTTTCGCATTTATAATATCAGTAGGTATGGATATGGATTTTGATTTTTAAAGTTGTACTTACTTAGGTAAGTATTTATCATTATGAGCTTTAGGCTCAACTCACACTGGTACACAGCCGAAGCATGGCGTCGTGATATTCATCACTATTTTTTTATTCATTCAGGTACCCAATGTGTCATGCAAAAATGCAATTGCGTGCGTCCTCGCGCGTCGACGCTTGGTTAAAGGTCTCCCGTGCAGTGACGCATCAGATACCAACCACAGCGCACGTATTAGGGATCACAGTACCGAAATGCAACGAGACAAATATGTGACAGGAGCAAAAGATGTAAATCGTGAACTTCACATTACCGTACCTGACTTTTAATTTGGTACGATGAGACGCGAAACGACATACGACATATCTCGGGAAGAAGAGTGAGAGTCCGGCTAAAATGGTTCCCAGCATTTTAAGCATTGTAATTTATAACAAAAAACTTGAATACATAAAAGCTAAAGTTGTACAAGGTTCTATAAATATATGCATTGCATCATTCTTTGTTAAACTGAATGGTAATATCATTGATGACACGTTAAAACAGCTTGTCCTTTAAAACACTTTAGGAAAATACATTAAGTGTGTTTTTACCGACCTCGTCCCATTCATTTAATTTTTCAGAAGTATTGAGGCCATTTAAACACGATGCGTTGTAACGTTGCATAAGGCCCTTGCTTCGAACTAGCACGCTGCTGGAATAACAATTGACTATATAATACTGCATAACAAATATCTTGCTATACCTACTTATAATTTCTCTTTTCTTAAAATAATATAAGTATCCATTTTAACGCCTCAAAGCGGTAGCGAGTGAAACTGCTGTGCCAGAAGTCTTGGGTTAGATGCAAAAGTTAGGCAAAGTTCATTGGGTTTCTCAATATTATGTCGGGCCCAAACCAATATTTTGATATGATTCTGGCCAATAATTTAGAAACAAGCATGAGTATATAAGAGCATAAACATCTCTGCCTCTTTATCTGAGAACAATCAATTTATCAACTACAAGAGTAATCCGAAATTCTGGCATTGGCAATAGATACGGAAAACAAAACAATTAACAATAGCGCAACCAGTTTCAATAACAAAAAAGATGAACTCATTAAAATCATGGGATTTATAACACATGAACTTCACAACATTGGGTAAGTTTTTAGGATGCCTTTAGGCTGCTAGGAGGAAGAATGATATTTTAGACCTCAAACATTAACAACGAACGAACGAATCGGCCAAATAAGATAAGTGACCCGTATGACATAATAGTTAAACAAGTTTTACTAAAACAATACATTATTCAAATCTACAAAAAACAGCCTTAGGTAGGGAAACAGGTTTCCATATTTCGTACCTACTATCCGACTTCATTAATGATCATTAGTGTTCACCCATTGTGGCGGTACCGCAAGAACTTTCTAAGCGTTTAGCTTCACAAGAAGATCATCAGCTGATGTGAAATTATCTCCAGGCACCTTTGTTAACTCAAACTTTCTATGAATGCATAAAAGAAAAATTACTCACATACCATTCACCTCCTCGTTACAATTTCAATAAATCACTGCAACCTTCGTGCATCGTTATCATAAATCAATCAATCTTAGTCCACTCAATCTTAGCCTCCCAACATTGGGAGAGGTCTATGTCCAGCACATAGGCCTCTCCCAATGTTGGGAGGCTTTGGGGTACTGTTCTCACGCTGGCCAGACGGGTTGGTACAGGATTTTATTTCGAGTTTTTCATCTCTCGCAGTGATATCGTCTGCGTCATTTTTCGTTCGTAAAGCCTCTGGTACCTGCTCTCATAAACTAGGTATAGGTACTTGTATGAATTTTATTGCAGCAACCATGCCAATATTACCTTAAATTATTGAAATGAAAGGGAGATAAAAATAAACTCACAAATAAGTAGTTTTTATGCTTATTCAAATATATTAATTAAATAATTCCTCAAAATATCTCCAATTTCTTACTGTTTTGTGAACGTTTCGTCTGTGACTTTTCGTAAATCATCAGACCAGTGATCTTCTGGGCCTTTTTTACTTTCTGAGCATGTAAATATTGGTTATTGTTTGTTCTTTTGTTTTCTTTTTGTGTAACAAAACAAAAACTATTTTGTTTAACTTGGATCCTTCAATATTTTATCACGAATCACGATGATCTATATTTGGACGATAATGTGTCCTTTAGTAGGCTTACATGGAGACATTTTATATTAATCTATTATGATCTACTGGGCATTCATAAAGTTAGTCATTTTTAGCGTAATTGCTCAATGTGGCCTTATTAGTCCTGCTAGTCACGGACGCCCTTACAGAATTTTAATCTAGGTAATATGAGATGTGAAGCACAGACACAGACAGTATTGTTGCTAGTGGTTACACTTAAAGACAATGCTGTTTATGTTAAATAAAGGTACAGGAATTGACCACCTGGTATGTGCTAGAATATTGCTGTAAGTATATTGCAAATTTGAAACGAACTGTTAAATCTGCATATTAAGCCAAGTTCAAGAAATTACACATGATATCTTTTTTTCCTTCAGAGTACCTACCTATTAGATTGGTTAGGAACTAAATAAATGAATATTCTAGGAAGCTCGACACAACGTTATCCACAGTATCCACACACAAAGTGGGCAGAGCATAATTTAACTTAGCTTGTGTTATCAGGTCTGGAATAGGAATAAATATACTTGAAATAAACATATTCATGTATATAAATATTTGACTGAGTGAAATCAAACCAGCAGCACCTAAGGTAGCATCAAACGTTCTGCCACTACGCTATAGAGGGCGTTACTTATTATCGTGAAGTGATAACAACAAATTAACCCTACAGTATTATTAGATGAAATTTTAATATTATACTTATTAATAGTCAACAAGCAAGCAAGTACGTTGCTAAGGAAAGTCTAGAATATTGGACGTACACGATCACAGCACCTTGGGAAAATAGATATCAGCGTCTCAGAAGCCAGCAATGATACCATGAAACTCCATATATGATTTTGATGGGTTGCATTCTGACAGCCTCTGCACTATCGAGGCCCAATAAAACTATATTTAAGAAACACAGCAAATTCCTACTTTATCATATTTTTTTCTGTCCTGCCTGTACTGAGATGCCTGCCTTCAGCTATGTTTTTTCATAGTGTAAAATCTAACTAGTATTTATTACACATATGGTTTTATGTTTAAGACTATTTCACAGGTTTCCCTGTGAATAGTTATCATATCAGTGGTGAAAAGTGAACATTTTCAGAAGGGTAGCCGGTGGAGAAGAAAATTACATCGATGTAGTTAGTCACGCACTATGCGATCTATTCTGTACGTAGTACCAACTTCCTTTCGATGTTTCTACTTTTGCCACCTTCACTATATTTATATTAGCATTCAGATAGTATACCTAGTTCAATGTCTTGCATGTAGGATAAAGGCGGGACAAAGGCAAGGCGTCGTCGATAGCTTAGTAGTTAAGGATTCGGCCTTACAATCGAGAGCTCCCGGGTTCGAATCCTGGCTATTGCATCCACTCCTAACACAAGTAATTTAGCTTAGCTAGAAGGGTTAGAGGGAATATTACTTAGTAGTTTTGGTTGCTAATATTCTTTAAAAAAAAAAGGCGGCGGAAATCGGGTTATATTCACCCATCGCCACCTTTATAGGACCTTCAATATCAATCATTCAAAACTGTATCGTAATATACCTACGTGTATCTTATCTACTGCCATAGGTAGATATAGATAAAAATATAACGGAAGTTGTAAATAAATAAATTACTAAGTGGTACTAGGAACTGTAAATAATACACTAACAAAAACTTAAACGTATTAATATTAAGAACTAGGTTAAATAGTGAAAAACCCTCATAGGTACACCGTTTTATCGAATCATTGTGATAGCGATTTCTCAGTTGCATCCGAGATTTGCACCTGAGCCCGAATTCCGCTTATTAGCTGATTACTGTCGGATTTGCCGGTGTCTGATTTACCAACCCTGAGAGCAAAGCCTGCATCGGAGCCTGCACGTTAGCTTGGACCTCAAGGATGTTGGTAGGGAGCTCTACACGGTTGTCTTTAATCGTTCAGGGAAATTATACCTCTTCTGATTGCTGTTGCAAGAAATGCTTCTTGCAACAGCAATTCTTGCAGCACCAAATTAAAACTTAGGTTATCCTTCCTGCCTCCCTAGATAAGTTGCAATTCGTTGGCCGATATATTGTGGAATAGAATAACGAATGTAAGGGATTTGACGTATATCATCGTTTATAATAAACGTCAAATCCCATACATTTGTCATTCGGTTCTCCAATACACCGGCTAACGAATTGCCACTTGCCTAAGGGGGCAGTGCCCATATGAATAGACACCAGTGAAATTCTTTTAGATACGAGTCACGACTAGGGATGCAAAATTACGTAATTTTCCCGAAAACGCAGGTAAAATACGGTAATTTTACGGTAATTTTTATAAATTACGGGAAAATTACCGGCGACTTAGAACGTTTTAAATTTCAATTTGTTTTGAATCCCGCGCGTATTATGTTGCGATATCAAAATGTGAGATCAGGGAACACCAGGGTTCTTCAAAAAAGGTGATAAAACCTTGCTGAAGAACTATAGGCCCATCTCACTCTTGAGCCATGTCTACAAGTTGTTCTCGAGAGTCGTCACAAATCGCCTTGCGGGTAAGCTCGACGAATTCCAGCCACCTGAGCAAGTCGGGTTTCGAAATTTATCTACCTGGGGCTGGTTATCCAGCTCGGTAAAAAAAATTTCAAGAAAGAAATAGTCAGAAGGATCCAACTGGGGTGGGCAGCATTTGGCAAACTACGTCGGGTCTTCTCCTCCCCCTTACCGCAATGCCTCAAAACAAAGGTTTTCGACCAGTGCGTCCTGAGTGTTATGTATGACCTACGGTTCTGAGAGTATTTATACTTGTAGGTACTGTTTTCTTATTCTTTATACTTACTGTCTTTATAAAATAAATGTAACAATAGACAATGATAAATTTTCACTGTTTACTCTGGATATACTATATTATTTTAATCGAAAAAATTATATCCTTCTTACTGATATTTTACCGAAAATTACCGAATTTTACCGTAAAATACCAAATTTTACGTAAAATATTGTTTTTTACCGTATTTTGCCAGGGTAATTTTACCGCTCAACATCTCTAGTCACGACAGATGAACAAAGCTTGTGACAGCTTATTTAATACATATCGAAGAGTAGCCCAGAGGCTTTTTTCATTTCTTTACCACTAAGGAAGCAAACAAATATACCGTCTCCCTGGTGGCAAGTGGTAACTGCGGTCTATATCTAACAAATGTATTCAAATATGGCATCCAAAATATTTTTGTTTAACCTTAAATAGGTCATAACCTACTAAGTATTTTATCCTTAGAGTATAGTATCCAGGTAGGTACAGTTAACAAAAGAGACACGGTTGCACTTTTTCATATACCTAGGTAAAGTTGTATATAAAAGTGTGTTGACTGTAGGTACGTACTCCAGCTGTCGTATATTTGATTTTCTAGTAATATACCTTATCAAAATTTAATTGGTACTTCAATTTTATTTAAATGTTCAATAGCACCATACCCAAAGCAAATAATCTTTTGCACTTCAAAATCAAAGTCATTCGGATCAAATAAGTGGTTATGTTTCCGATCTAGTTCTCATGTTTTTTTTCTACTTATTGCGGGTAAAATCAAACCTCAACGTCTAAATTTAGCAATAAAAAATAAACAACGTACTGTATCTATATAATATATACAGTACGTTGTTTATTTTTTATATTTAAATACAGTCAGCTTTTTAGCGATAGTAATAAAATTCCAGTACCTACCTACATAACTTAATAAGAAGTACGTACGTCGTACGTATCTAGTGATGTGCAACGAATTAAAGCGGTATGGTGACTTACTGTATGCGTAGGTATTGTTGCGAAAATTCGTCATAGTAAATTAGAAAGCGTGCATGATAATCTGCCTGCCGATGACGGACTAGTGAACTGGGTTCATACAACAACAATCTGCTTGAGTTACACAATGTTTTCGTGTGAACCTGTCTCTGCAAGTCGGTGAAACAATGTGAATAAACTTATAGAAAAACGTAGAATACAAGTTCTGTTTTTAAATATCCCTCACCTTAGCACTGTGATTTTTGTGCTAAATCATCAAGACAAACTAAAAATACAACCCACAAATTATGTAAAACATAACTTACCCAGCAGTGTCCCTTCTACACGTAGAACTTTCGCAGAGTTTTGAGTTCCGCAAAAAATATATTTAAGAACTGAACCGTGTCACAATATTAAAATGATATATTTTTTGCTATATTAAGTTTTATTCACGGTAAATGTGTTTAGAGTAGCTTGCGGAGCGTAACGTTGCACCAGAGCGAGACTCGGAGACAGACTGAGTGAATGAGGGCCGGTTGCTATCCTCTTTTATGTTAGTATTGTAAACTGGTATGCACGCAGTAGTTGATGTCAAGGGGAGGTAGCTCAAGTCAAAAAAACTTATTTAATCGCCCACACAATACCCAGCGGATCAAAAGCGTTCTAAAATTGTGAATTTGATATACCTACCTACTCTCGTATAGATTAATCGCTGCGTGTGCCTAACTGTTAACTGTATTGGTCACATAACTGTACGGTTTTGAATGTAAATAATGCTGATACAACCAACATTTATCAATAAATTTGTATATGGCTTGTTAAGCTTTCACAGCTGTTTATATTTTATCCTACTAAGGTGCAGTAAAAAGGTCATTCATAGTAGCTTTTAAACACATATTTACCAAAAATAGCCTTGGTTTGGTATCTACCCAACGTCTGACAGGAAAGTATAAACGACCCGAAATACTTTGTTGGGACAAGGGCAGGCAGATGATGCGTCATGGCATGGCCATTAGAGATGTCGTCGGTGTCAACATTGAAACTATTTGGTCGAAGTACCTACATAAAAAAGAGACAGACCATAATTGAATTCTAGATATTTAATTACTAAAATTCAATAGCTCGGTAGCTTAGTAGTTGAGAAGTTAGCCTTATGGTTGAGAAGTCCGGGGTTTGAATTCTGGTCACTAAACTTACGACGTTAACCCACACCTAACACATGAAAGAAGGTTTTTTCGTAGCTACTTACCTGCTATTATTTTTTTATTCCACTTAGCTCGCAGAGAAACACATGGCCCACCTGATGAAAAGTGGTTACCGTAGTCTATGGACGAGTGCAACACCAGGGAGTCACACTCGTGCTGCCGACCCTTTCAGAACAAAGAGATTTTGTGCCATCAATTAAGAAGACAAGGTCAAGCTTTTGGTTTTGCCACTTATTTTAAACAATGGGATTGTAATTTGTAAGTTTTATAATCTCATTGCTAGCATCAGTTGACCTCATTCGAACTTTGACCTCATTGTTTGCCATGCCATAAGTCAATAAGAGAATAAGTACAGACAAAAGAACGCGCTGCCCAACGGATCACTGTCAAGCGATTTACCCGCTGCGCGGCGGCGGCGTCGCGCTGATTTCGTCATTCATCAGCAGGTATTAGTATACCTTTAAAGATTACGGTAATACCTTATTACCGTAAACTCGTTATTACGAGTGGTTTTGTCCATAAAATAATATTGTAATATATCACACGATTCACGCCGAAGTTCAAGTTGACTCAGGGATGGTACATACAGCACAGTAGTATGAAGAATATTCATACAACAATAAATTTACAGCCCATAAAGATGTGCATGATTGCCCATAAGGTTCGCCACTCAATTAATAAATAAATAAATTAATATTCTTCTACACAGCTCTTACTCATGCATTCAAATCAAACATTTGCACTGAGCGGGAATCGAATCCGCGCCCCCCGCGTAGCAGTCAAACTTTCAGGCCGTCATTGCCACCTATATCTTATAGGTAGATATGTATGCTACTAGTAGACTGGCGGTACGGAACGAAAGATATGGCATCGATTTAAGACCACTACCTGACCCATAACAATACTCCACTTTTCGTGATAGAAGTCATTGCTTGTAGGAAACAAGCAATGACTATTGAAATATTGAATTGCATTTAATTTAATTTTATTAATATAATGTATATTGTCCTAAAGTAAATTGAATTTCGTATTATATTATTTGTTTGATTTGATTTGGATTTAATGTCATTTGAATGTATCTATTTAATTTGAAATTTACTAACATAGGTTAGGCATTACAATGTTACTAAAAAAATGGACCTAAGTAGTCTGAAGGAATAAATGAATAAACACTCCGAGAATAAACTATGGGTGACCGAAAAAAATTGTTGGTAGGTATATATATTTACTTCAGCCACCTTTGGATATTTTTTCTAATAGCAATCATTTTCAAAACTTCTTAAAAAATACTCGGGTATTTATGTTGTGATCGCAACCGTTTTCAATAACGAAAAGGGTGTTTGGGGGAGTACCAAATTATTTGAGATCCATATCAATGTCACTTGCTTGCGGTGCGACTGACGAGACCAAGACGAGACTCTTGTGAAGGCTTCTGGATAGAGAGGGTAGTGCTCCCGTAAATGCCATAGTGGTTCACTGTCTTAATTAGGTCTATTATATTATTGAAGAAATTGACATAGGTACATTTTGTAGGTACAATTGTACGTGGTGTATGGGTCCTTCAGGGCCAAACTAATCTCATTAGAAAGCTGGTGTGCCTATTGATTGACGGACAAGGCTCTGGCGCAGGCCTTCCTCTTAGGGTTGACAGGCCCGCCAGCAGTCAGTTCCATAAAAGTCGTATAAACCAAACCAAGAAGAAGAAGCGAACCCCTGACTCTGAGGTGAAAGTCTCAAAGGCAACGCTGATGATAGAACTCTTCACCACTTCGATTAGGATCGAAAGAGTGAAATGCTCAGACGGGTCTTGAACTCGCAACCAGTATCTATGTCTCCCACCGTCGCCGCAAGTTGGTAGTATAGGAGAATATGGAATGCTCAAGGCGTGGCTTGGTAGCCCAGTGGTAGATAATTCATTTCCCCCTGTAGGAGACTGGTCGCGACTTCAAGTCCTGTCTGAGAATTTCACTTTTTTCGATCTTGAATCGGTTTGAATACGCAGTTAGCATACAAATTGCTGTAAAAACTCATTAAATTCTTCACCACCAATTAGTACTAAACTTAAAAAAATGATAAACCTCACTAAATAAAACGACGTAGGTATTTAGCATTCATTTTCGAAGCATATAGATTAAAGTCACGATTCAGGAACACTGAGTGTTCAAAATAATCGTTAAAATTACTTTTAAAGGTCATGAGACCGGTCTATTAACCTACTCGGACTTGGTGTATTGCTATTACCGAAATGGTCATCTCCGCCTCCTTCAGTCAAAATGATCGAACGACAATGGAATGACGGATACATTGCGAAATTGTAGGTTACTTTCTACTGATTTATCAAATTTCAAGCACATTTAAAGTCGCTTAAATAGGTATTTAGTACACGCAGTAGGTAATCTACTTTATTAGTGTACGTAGGTAACTAACAATGAGTAAAAAAAACCTCCTTGTCTGAAGCACTTGCCCAACGAACCGACTAAGGGTGCGGCCCACGGAGGACAGAATATGCATTTCCTTCTCCATGGTGCGGCCACACGGCGCGGTGCGCCGCCGCACCGCAAAAAATTCGGCGAATCGGCGGCCACACGAGCGGGCGCCGCCGCGCCGCACTGCTCATGTGGCCGCTGATTCGCCGAAATTTTTGCGGTGCGGTGCTAAAGCCTACGCTACACTTGACGAATATTCCGTCGCGGATCTTGAACAGCCTTAATCATTTTTTTTTTTATAATACTTAGGTCGCAGACAAGCACACGGCCCTCCTGATGCTAAGAGGTTACCGTGGCCTATGGGCGAGTGCAACACTAGAGGAGTCACACTCGTGCTGCCGAACCTGTAAGAACAGAGAGATTCTGTGCCATCAGCGCAAAAGATAAGTAGGACAAAGCCTTTGGTTTTCCCACTGACAGCACAAAAACTCTCCAGTGAGCTCTGGCTACCCTACTCACCGTCGGAAACACAGCACAAGGTCTTCTGAAGGCCGGAGGTACTTCCCCAGTCGGACTGCTCGATTGAGACGGATATACCGTCGTGTCCTACCTCCTATAAAATCAATCATTCAATCTAAAGGTAAGATTCCGAAGGTGACCGGATACGACGACTGCAGACGCACGCAGCAGATACGTGCCATTCTTTACGGCTTCTCAATGGTCACCTTTATCTGTATCAGAGTTTAATAAGTAATAGGTATGCTGTATCTTCTGCATGAGTCTGGGTCTGCAGTTATCGTATACTGCTTCAGAATTAAGAATCATACCTTTAGCCTAATTGCAGTCCACGGCTGCTCCTCTGCCTTCTCTATCCAGTCTATCCTAGCCACCTTTTTCATGTCGTCCTGTCCCTCTGGCTAGGAGGCGTCACACCTTGTTTTAATATCCCGCTGCACTCTAGAACTTGTTTGCTCGAAAGGCCGTGGTCGGTCCTTCAATAGATGACGAATGATGATCCTTCAACTGTCCTCTGTTTATTCTGTGGCCTATTCGTAGTATAATAACTAGTCTCTTATTCAATTTTGTTCCAGGTATGTGATAGTAATAGTGTAGTTTCCTTGTTTAATTTTGTTCTCAGTCAATTGTAGGAAGGTAATCGTAATTCCCCTGAGGCTAGTTAACGATAAAAGAATAACGTCAGATAAGGATATTCTCTACTTTCAACCAACAATATCTACAGGAAACAAAAAATTTCAGGAAAATTATTAAATTTTACATTTTGGTTATTTAGGCTTTTTTTGGGTATGAACAATACCTGAAATAATTACGAACCGTACACTTGATCGCTACTTCAACATCTTCATTATAGCGATTTCCTGGTTGCATCCAATGTTCATACTTTGGATTCCGGCGCCCGCTTCTTATATTTGATTGGTTTGTTGACTTTTACTAGAGCGACTGCCGCTGACCTCTGCCCCCCTGTGGGGCAAGCCAGCGCCAGACTCTTGCCCTTTATTTAACAAACGCACCCACTAGCAGGAGCGGTGAAATTTGTCCCCAAATATGCTCATGGGGCCCTTTACACACCTACTCATCTGCTCTTCAATATGAGGTATAAAAAGTCTTAATATATGTAGTGAATTGAAACCCATCGTCAGGTATATAAAAATATTTATTATGTCATATAATAAAAATATTACAAAAAATATTATGCTATAACTAAAATACAAATTAAACAAATCCTCAAGTGATACATTCTAAATTATTAATTCAAAGATATAACAACATTTTGAAATGTATAACCTATATTAAATATGTATGTATGTATAAGGCACCACATTATACATTATTATGCAGAAACTTAAACCATTATGCAATATGCGCTGTACTTATAGGTAGGAATGTGGACAACCCTTACTACGATACTGCTTAACTAAACCGGGCGCCATGCGATCTAAATAGTTGAGCACCTACTTGGCCAGTTTGCTGACTTCGTACATGTAGGCAGCGAATAACTTTATCTGTAAAATGAAAAAATGTATATAAATCAAAATGAATTGTCGAAATGTGTGTACGTGCATAATTTTCGATGACTGCACCAAATTGGATAATTATTTGTTTGTTATGTTCGTCATTATCAGAAGGTGTAAAAGAGAAAATGAAAAATACCGAGCCGCGGGCAAGAGCTAGTGTATGATAAACTGAAAGTTGAGACAAGATAACGCGATCGCCGATAGAGCGCCAATCAAAGTTGCATCTAAAGCTGAAGGAGCCCGGGGTTAGCTCTAATGCAAGTGATATTCTCTAAAGAAAACAATTTTCACTTGCCAACTATCAATACAGTGCTAGAATGACTGTCTACCAGTCCGAAGGGTCCCTATAACACGATTCCGGCCGGCTTGTTTTGCAAATATGATAGAGAGCAATATATGCATCGCATGGTGCGTGACAAACTAGATTACGGTAAAAAAAAACATATTTTGAAAATTTTCATCCTTCGACACTGCTGTCTATACAGTTCCAGCGGAACTGGAATAAAAGCAGACCGTCAATACAGTCACTGGACTGGATTAATTACTGGAATGTAAATATTAACACCGGTTTACATTATTCCAGTCATTCTAGAGCTAGATTGGGTCGCTGGACTAGGATAGTACTAGAATGTGAATCGGGCATAATATTAGAAGGACATTAGAAAGAAAGGAATATTAGAAGGAGGAAAAGGAAACCTCAAAACTGCTTATCAAGAATGGTGCATACGTGATAAGAGTCAGGATTTAGTGTTTACTTTACAGTCACAGAATAAGTGTTACAATGTGGGGTTTTCCGATCAGGTTTTTCCGTAATTTCATTTTGTTGACAAACAATGCTTACTTATAAAATTACAAATCAAATCAATTTATTGCGATCATGGGTAAGGGGCTGTCCATTAATCACGTGAACCTCAACATCACGAACAACAATCACGAAACATCACCAGGGGGGAAATAGGGGTATACGTATACCTACCCCTGAAATATCACGTGTCTGTATTTTTTCTTATAACGCGCGAATTTTGTCACGATGCTTTATTTTCCTGGTTGCATCCGAGACCAAGGTGAGCTCGGAGCTCAGGGTCCGCCTTCCGGCTCTTCCTCCTCCACTACGCATGATTGGGCGTCCATCGTAGTGACTCTTTTTGCACGCATGTTCTCCACGACGTCAAGCCAGGACTTCTTGGGCCTGCCCCTTCTACCTGGATCCGGTGGGTGTCCAGGCATTTGTTACTCATGTCGTCTAGCGGTTGCCGCAAGACGTGACCGCACCAGCGAAAGCATTTTATCTCCGATATCACGGACATGAATGTTGCCACGGATGCGAGAGTCCCTCATGCGATCTTCACGTGTGACTCCGCACATCCACCGCAGCATTTTCATCTCCATGACGCGTAGCTCCTGATTGTTGGCCACGCTTCACAGCCATGTAAAAGTGCAGGCCTAGTGATCGTTTTATAGACTAACCCCTTCAACCTGACTGGCATTTTAGGGTCGCATGTGACGCCAGTCATTTCCCGCCACTTGGCTCCTGCGTCGTCAAACGCCTTGACGTTGCAGTCGATGTCACTAGCCACGTTAAGTACAGATCCGACGTACTTCTTCTTTCGTGTCAATGATCCTCTTTTTCACTGCATTAAATTATTCGAGAATAATATTTTGTCATCTAGACCGCACTGTCAGTGGCTTTGTTTAGATCGTGTTTAGTGCGGGAGGGAAGGCATAAGGGACACGAAACCAAGTGCGCCATGGACTGCACGGGTTCTCCATAGTCACATGCGATTAAGCCCGGGTCTCGCATTCCCCACCGGCATAGATTTTGTCTCGACCGGCCGACTAGTGTACGACTTAGAGACCTCCATACCGGCCATGGATGGTTCTGTCCGGGAGGTATTTTTCCTGGGGAGTTAGGAAGTCCGCGGTGCAAGAGAAGCATCACCGAGTAACGTTCCTCCATGCAATGCGATAACGTTCGGTGCACCCTGGAAACGGCTAGCACTCAGTAACGCAGAGTCTAGCCGGCCAATCTTCTCAATAAAATGATTACTCAAAATGCCATTAAGACCTGGAATTCCTTACTAGTTCACGTGTTTTCCTCCTCCTACAGTCCCGGGTCCTCTAAGCGGGGCGTGAAAAAGCATCTGATGAGGCCGTCAAGCTGAGTGCCACCATTGTAACATGGTACGTGTCTATAATGGTGACCCTCTTTTTCCAAGACTTTGCTTTCAGCTTAACATTAGGGCCTCGATTCTGCTAAAGCACAACCACTGTCACACTACAGAGACTGCGAGATAATTCCATTTGATAACTCTTTTCATTTAATTTTGAACTTTAAGCTATAGCAATAAAGTCTAAAATTCAATGTCAATTTTTGCAGCGACTGTGGTACGACGTGTCCTACATAGAAACAAAAATGATACTTCGTCTCACCCCTTTTTTTTTATCGTGCGAAAAATCCCCACGGATACCTCCCCCGCCGGAACCGGAGGAGGATGTTATGTCGGACTCGAACCGACTAAAACGCACGCCGACTGTGGGCCGTCGGTTGCCGGAGGTGAGATTATCGTAGCCATATCCCTCGCACCCGGCGTACTCACCCCTTCGATGTAGTTGCGCACGTTGATCTTCTCGTTCTGCGAGTGCGCCATGTCGTCGCCGGCGCCCATGGGCAGCAGCAACACGTTGCGGCCGCTCGCCTCCTGCAGCGTGATCGTCACCGGGATCGACCCGCCCTCGCGCGACATGTCCGGCTCCGTCTGCAACATACCCACGACGAATATTACGATCGTATACCTCGGGAAAGCCTTTGGACCAGCTAAAGGTATGATCCCGAAGCCGATCGCATTGGAGAACTGCAGACGCATGCAGCAGTTACAGCGTACCCATCATTTGTTAAACTCTGATACGGATGAAAACCGCAATAAATTACGCCTAACTGCTGCATGTGTCTGTAGTGGTCGTATGCGGTCATACGATAACTGCACTTCGGATCATACCTTTACACCCCGGCATTTGAGAACCGAGATAGCGTGCGGTTTTAGTCGGTTCGAATCCTACATAACGGCCTTGCCGACCAGCGGGATATAAGTGGGGATGTTTGCACGTAAAATAAATGGTATAAAATACAAAATAACGTAGTATTTATGTTCCTTGAAACATTCTTGCAGTTCGTAGTACAGGGTGGCCCAAAATAACGTTGACAAAATGTTTTTACATTTTTTTATTTAATAACAATTATAAACAGAATTATGTTTAATAAAACGTAACTAGGTCTCATTGTGCACCATATTTTCTATTTATCTTCAAAATAGCCCCCTTTAGCACTGATACAGAGCGACAAACGCTTCGTGAAATTTGATACAATTTTCCGCAATTCCTCGACGGATATTTTGTCCCACTCCCGCTTGAGGGAGGACTTCAGCTCGTCGACACTTTGGTGACGCTTAGCACAGGCCCTTGCCTCTAAGATGGACCATAAACTATAATCCATTGGATTAAGATCTGGCGAGTAAGGTGGCCATTCTTTTGAGCTAATGAACCCTGGTAAATTGGCCATGCACCACTGCTGAACACTTGAAGCCCTGTGAGCTGGCGCAGAGTCCTGTTGGAATATCCATGGTTGGTTGCCGAAGTGTTGTTGGCTCCAGGGAAGCAGCACAGTTTCGAGGATGTCTTGTCGGTAATATTCTTGATTGATTTTTATGCCTTTATCTATGAAAACTAAGGGAGTTTTGCCAGTGGAACATATTCCTCCCCAAACCATAACTGTTTGTGCGTTTTGACGATACGGAACAACCGCAGTAGCTCCAGGACGAGTTGCTGACCAGATCCTGTCATTTTGGTGATTGTGGGCTTGCTCAATCGAAAATAATTTTTCATCAGAAAAAACGATATGTTCCCAATTTGAAGCTACGGAACGCTGTTTAAGCAAGCTGCACCTCTCAAGACGAACTTTTTTGTCTTTATCTGTTAGCAATTGAGCTTTTCTAATTTTATAAGGGATCAATTATTGGAGGTCATGTTTCTCTATACGTTGCACGGTGCAGCGACTAATCCCCAAGTCTCGTGACATTTTTCTCACCTTTGTCTGTGGATTGCGTAGTAACCTTTGTTTGATGATGTGTCTATTCCTAGAAGTTCGAACAGTCCTCTTACGTCCTCTTCCAAGACGGTCTTCAATGCTGCCCAACTCATTATAGCGTCTAATTGTCGCAGAAACTAACTGACGGCTTACACCAAGAATGCTTGCTATCTCACACTGCCTTTTTCCACGCTCATGCAAAGTAAGTATGGACACTCGTTTCGCTGACATTGCGAAATAAATTAATTGCAACAAGTTTTCAACCGAAAAACAATATAGATTTGGCGCCAAGGAACTGGCAAATAATATAATAAAACAAAAGAGAACAAATCGCGTTCCATTTTTAAATTTGCTTTTTTTACATTTTGTCAACGTTATTTTGGGCCACGGTGTATATGTTATTAATACGACTAGTACTCTCTGTCTATAACATTTAAATGGTGTTGCACTCGTCTATTTTCTATTTAGATTTTCATCAAGTGGGCCGTGCGCTTGTCTGCGACCTAAGTGGTATAAAAAGAAATATAATTGTCTAAAATTATATATTGAGTTAACATATGAGGGTCAACCAGTCTGGTGAATAGTAAAAAGTCTGTGTAAACATAATGACTCATTTATAGAAACTGCCTACACACACCAAAAGCATTTGTAATTTTGTAACTAAGGCTCTTTTTGTGAGGCAGAATGTCTTAGTTACATAATGACATATGCGCCTTTTTATTCTTAATGTCTAGGTAGGTCTTTTTATTCTTAATGTCTTAATGTAGTCTAGGTCTAGACAGACAAAACAGTTGCAAAAAATGGGGTTTAGAAAATTAATATATCCCAACAAAAAAAATACTCGTGCTAGCTGTGCGTGCGGTTTAACCCGCTTTGAATCAGGTGCCACATAGTGCATAATTAGTGTTTTGTAGAGTATCATTGCTTGTCTTTTTCATTTTAATTACTTGCTGTTCAATTGAAGATATTCAACTTTGTAATATAAGCAAGCATCTAATAATGATATTGTTCTCGAAGTCGAGAGAGAGTCGAAGTGAGAGGTAATTATAGTAGTCTGCTTGTCTTTTCTGATTTTGGGTGAAGGTACTTCCCGACTGAATAACTTTTTTATAGCAAGTCCCATTAGGTTCCTAATGACAAAGAATATCAACATACCTGATAGATGAGCCTGGTGGCACGTGCCGCGGCCTGGTAATGGGGATGGTTCGGGTTCTCGGTCCAAGCGCGGCCGCTTTGTGCTGTAATGCGCATCTTGTTCGGCGATCCTCTTTCTGCCCACTGTAAACGAAAATGCAGAAGATCAATATCACAGAAACATTCTTCATTTGGGTAAGAATTAAAATTAAAGTTCGCAGTACTGCTGAATGTATAAACTAATCGTCTCATGCAAGATTTAAGCATCTCCTTAGGTATAGTTTTCTCTTCTAAAAGGACAAATTCGAAGTTAGACTGAAGTTAAAGCTTGGATCAATCAATCAATTAGCCTATTGCAGTCCACTGCTGGACACTGAAAAATAATTATAATGAAAAATAAAGAGGCCACACGTCACGCTCTCGAGCACTCTCGAACATTTGTGTTCTTGTCGATCTTTTCTTTCCCCCGATTGATATGGCTATGGCATATAGTTGGGACAGTAATTGAAATATCGTTTAAACAGTTTGGAAACTGTGCCCCGAGCATGAATAGTATTCGAATTCGTAATGTAAACATATCAAGAGAACGGGCCATTGCGATTGGCAGGTTTCACACAGTTCAAACACACACACAGAGAGAAAGATTCACGGTGGGCAGGCGGCCAATCACAATGCTCCGTTTTCTCGATACCTTTACATTATGTATTCGAATATGTTTCGTGCTCGGAGCACAGTTTCAAAACTGTTTATTGATATTTCGATTTCTGTCCCAACTATTTATGCCGCAGTGATATCGATCGGGTTAAAAGAAAAGATCGTGCTGGCACTGAATATACATTCAACTGAAGATAAAATATAATACAATTACATTGTTATTTATGTTAAATTGGCATCCTAAGAATTAACTACATAATGAACCTGTTTGTATGTTATTTCGCAATAAAATTTATCAGTCTAACAAAACGAGTTATAGGTAGACAGCGTAACTAAGTGGGAAAACTATTAGTTCCATTCAGCCGGTTTAGTAAACATAGTCGCAAGTCGCAAACCAATTCATTTCAGACAATTAGTTGCTATTAACTGAATGTATGCCAAAAGTGTTGTAAGCATTATTTCTAACAGCTGTGTAACATATATGAGTCTTTCATAATGCATTGTTATCGTAAACAAAGGCATTTCGGAAAAGTCTAACATTACGTCAATGAAAAGAAACTATTATTGTAAGCAGAAATGTAAACAGTCTTACTCATGCATAAACGAAAGTTCCATATTTAAATTATATGATAGCATATTGTTGTGCTAAATAGGATAAATGCAGTTGAATATTTACCTTCTGGTTGACGTAATCAAACACAAGTTTTTCTACTTCGTCAGGCTCCTGGTTTGGCACAATCCTTATTGAGAACTTTCCAATGACCTTTCCAGGAATTACTGTCTTCGCTCCGGGCTGGAATGCAGCTCCTTAAAAAATTACAGCAGTTATTATATCTTTTACTGTACAATGAAGCTAATAACACTACAATAATTAACAAAAATATCGTAAATACCTTCAATGCCGTGAAGTGAAAGACTGGGATATCTCCAGCGGTGCATGAGGATTTTTTCCTTATCACCATTGTGAGCCAATTTGGTAGCTTCAATCGACTGCCTAAAAAACATAAATATATTGAAAATCATCATCATCCTGGCCATATCCAATGTTCGGACCTGGTTCAACATTCACTCCCTTTCCTGGACATATACTTGAGTCCTTTTTATTATGTAGTCACTCAAATAAATAATGCAGAAATCGTTCTTTACGATTTCAAACTATTTGGACCATGTGGCCACCGCATCGAAGCACAGAGGAGTAGTTATATTACGTCTATTCCCAGAGGACTCAACTGTTCTTAACCATTAATTGCGTTACTCTCGTATCTTTAGAACATTAGCAGATTCAACCTCAAATTGATTCAATATACATAATATTTTATTATATTTATAATATTGAATTTAAAAATGTTCATAAAAATAATATTATGATGAATATTAATTGAACCACGAAAATACAAATCCAAATTCAGTATTCAACACTAATTAATTTTGTGCATCGAATGCACAAAATTAAATGCAACGAATTTCAACAAAAACTTGGTTTAAGTAAAAGGATTTGCACGGGTGAAATTTAGCCTAGATCGCGTGTAGTTTTAAAAAATACTTAACGCTTCAATAACAATTAATGATTTTTATTTATTCATACTTCTTACGTGACTATTACAGGTAAGTATAAGTAGGTAGGTACCTATATGGACAAACGAAATATGTAGACGTTGATGTCATTATTACAAAAGCTGTAAAGAATCTAGCTCATAATGCGTTAGGTAGTTATGAAGTATGATTGCGATGCTGTGTAAACAAAGAACATTATATCGTACCTACATGGAAAACATAACATGCCTATAAATAATGTAACAGTACTTACAGCATTACTTCTGATAAGCAACTGACTCATGTTGTATATAATAGATAACTCTGACAGAATTCAATGAAGTTAGTATTGCTATAGGCACAGGCTCACCAAGTTAGCGCTCGCTAGCAATTTAAAAACATAATGAACGAGTCAACACTCGTGGCAAATTTGGGCGAAAGTGCCTACCAGCTTACCTCAACAGATTTTATTAGTATTTAACATAACATAAACTCACGCCTATATCCCCAAAGGGGTAGGCAGAGGTGCTAGCACCCACAGTGTTTAAGAAGATATAATAAAATTGAATGTTCTCTATAGAGTATACATTATAAATATAGAGCGCGCCTATCACTCAGGTCTTTGGCGCCGAGTGTTAGCAGATACTTTGCGATGGTATAGCGCACCTATAGTGACGTTTCATGTATTACCGAAAATATCAATAGATGCACTTATTAATGTAGTTTGTTATTATGAAGTTTTTTGATCGATTTGATATGCATGGATAAAATTAAAGCCGAAATACAAAAAATGGCGTCATTTTGCGGTATTTTTGCGTCATTATTACTACAAATATACGATTTTGTATAAAAATTTGATATTGTATCAAATTAAATGTTATTTGCGAAGTCATTTTGACGGGTATTGTTTTGCTACTGATTAAGGTTGAGCCAGGAGCCTCGGTACTGTTCATACCCGTGATAGCAGTTCATACTTGTAAGGCGCGCTCTATAACAATGTATACTCTAAGGAATGTTCTACAGTTGTATTAAACACAATCTCTTGTCATAATGAAATCAGTTCCCGGACTATTGCCTTTAAGTGTGTTCACCTATCGCTACTGCCGTACAGTATCAAGTTCTTTGCCCACTATCTCGGACCACATCATGACCTTATAAAATGGGAACCTTTTTTTTTATATCTGGGATGGCAAACTGACTACACCCCGCCTAGTGTTACACTGAGGTGCAGTCCAAAGAGTTATCCAATACAGGTGCTGTCTCTAGAAAGGCCGTCATTACCATGGCGGCGTCAAACATGGATTCGAAACTATGCCCAATGAAAGAAATTAAATAACGACTGTACTTGTTGAAAATTCGGTGGAACGCTACAGTGTACGCCGCACCGGAACGCAATAGGGGTCGTTGACTGATAGCGATTTATACAAAGATTATTTGCGGTTATTGTCTAGGCATGGTTCGAAATAATAGACAAAGTACTTTGTGGTGGCCCTATTGGTAGCAGAAATATTTAGCTTGGTAAAAGGAGTTGGCGATAAGTTAAAATAATGCGCCTAGTTCTTCTAAAAAAATTCGCACACACATTTTTAATATGGGTGTATGGGCTCCTACTAAGATTTTCGGTTGACTTAGACTAGACCAATCTCACATGCAAGGTGGTACACCTGCTGATTGATGGACGAGGCTAAGGCGCAGGCTCTGCTCTAGTTCTCCCGGGGCTAGGTGGTCAAACATCAGTCGCTTGAAAGCCAAAACAAACCAATAAAGGAAAGAGCAGGAGAGGAGATCCCGAGCTCCAAAGCGCGAGGTGTGTATGCGACTAGGATTGGCGCTACGATGAAGAGAAAAAAAGATATAAATATTTTTAATAAATATGTTATGTACCTGTAAGCCTCTGTGTCAAAGTCGATGTTGGTGTAAAGTTTCTTCTCATGTTCAGTCAAAGGCGCCACCGACTTGTAAATATCCGTTACTAATATCTTGCCGTCTTTGTCCACCAGCTGGTTCATCAGATAAATAAGATCTGACATTGCTGTAATTCACATAATCATTTTCAATTGATACCCATTATCGTTATATCAAATTTCATAAGTATTTGTACACCGTCTATCAAATCTATCATAAGGTCACGAATATTATCTTAGTTACAGACAAAATAACATTAAAGTACATAGTTACATTCGATGTAGGTATATGAATCTCTTTAGAAGTCATATACTGAAATGCCTGTTACTCCATGCGATAAAATGAACAATAGCTAATAAATAATGTGGCCATTCGGGCGGGTGAAAATAACATTTACAATAAATTGTCGTTACCCTGGCGACTAGTAGATATGTATAATGCAATACATCAACGAGAAAACATAAAGTGAAATGAAAATTGCAAAAAGTAATCATCTTAAGCAAGGATATTATTTAATAGGTGCCTTATCGTAAGTGTCGTATATTTTACGAAACCACCATATAGAAAATATTTACGACGACTTGACTGAGACTAATAAAAAGAAAATAAGCAAGAAAATGATAGTAGTGGTGTAGGTGGGATGTTTTTTGCTCATACATTTTTAGTGACCCACGAAAACACCGCGTTTAACAGCCAGAGAGTCTCAGGGCAAGTTATCATTATCTACTGCCTAGGAACTGCCGCGACGTAAACTAGAATCGACTGCTCTCTAAGAAGTCTACACTGGACACCATGCTATCAATGGTGGATCCCACGGATATATCCCGGCTACTTACAAAATATAAAATTTAAACGTCCTAATAAGAATTCTCCATGGATACCCAAACCCCCTCCCTCCCTCCAGCTGGAAGCGCGATTATGTCGGACTTGAAATGACTAAAACCGAATACCGTCTCGGGACTTGAATGCCGGGGCTGTAAGGTGGCCCAATAAGGCATTTCCTTTGCACCCAGATTGACCCTGGGCCATCTAAGCATAGCGCCGGCTATGTGAGGGTAGGGGGATAGGCTGCTTCTCCTGTCACGCCCGCCCAGGGCCGGCAGTCTGTAATTTAGATAGCGACCAAATTCGGTTGTTAACTAGATAGCGACCGAAATTCTCAAGTCTCGAAAGTTAACGATTTTTCGGTATTTGTTACGAATGTCGTCGCAAACTTTATCGAATTTTCGTAACCGTTCAAAATTTTTGCTCGGTATGGCAATTGGTCTTGACTTGGGTTCGACGCAAACATACCGATAGCCGTCGCTATCTTTGCTAGGCAAGTAGAGACTACCGGCCCTGGCCTACGCTCAGGGAGTGGACGACCTACGACATCCGAGTCGCCTCTGCTGCGCTACGCTGCCCCCCTTTCGCGGAGTCCGTGGACTGGGAGTGTCCTATATTGTTCTATGTTCACAAGCATTGTGCAATTGAATAACTACCTAACTGCCTATATAGGCATGAGCATTTCCCATTGCATTTTACATTCCTCAGCGCTCTTTACAGAATTTGCGTCAGTAATATTAGTGGGCATATGCTATAAGGACAACTTAAAGTACTACTAAAATCTGATGAATGGTATGGGAACCCATACAACATTCATCAAGCAAGAAACCCACATTACTGTTTATTTCTTGCTTGATGTCCATTAAAATTGATTTCTACATAAATGTGAATCCAATATTATCAACTTTTTTCTTCGAAAACTCATATATATACACATCAAACCACTTGACAATATAACAAAAGACATCCTCACGATACCACATTTCCGTTAACGAAAAACTCTTACCTTCATGAACTGTGCCACCATAAACACCGCTGTGCAGATCCATTTTCGCGCACTCGACTTCCAGGAAGTAGTAGCTGATGCCTCGTAAGCCATAAGTAATGCATGGTTTAGTGGTGCCCAGCCAGTAATTATCAGATATGCACACATAGTCGACATTATCAAAGAAACCTTCTGGCTTCAGTTTCTCAATCAACAGGGCATCTAAACCTTCTGAACCCGATTCTTCCATACATTCAAATATGAATTTCAAATTTACTGGCAACTAAAATATTAATTAAGTAGGTGTTAAATATAAACAGGCATCATGTATTGATTTGAAAACTCTTTTTAACCTAAACTAAATAAATTGTGAATGACAGTAATAATTACATTTTACATACATTATAAAAATGTTATCCATTCAAATGCTTTCTTAAATATCACTTTTGTTACATCATATTAAAAAATGACAACTATGCCCCAGACCTTCAGGTATTTTTTTGTAATGATATGCCATTATTTTATTTTAACCAAACAAGATATTTATGTCCTTGTACCCAGATAAAGTATCCTGGTTGATAGTAATAATTACATGCTAATTGTAAGTTGTTAACATCAGCAAGTAACAAAAGTGACATTCAAGAAAGACAACAACCTTTCTTGAATTTTAATTTTGTTCAATCTTTATAAAATTTGTCAATCACGCATCAGACCATTAGCACAGAATAGATAGGTAATAGTACTGATGTACCTTCAGGTCAATGAATTATTGTGTAAGTGAAAATGAATAAAATTAACACTTGTTTGAAAATATTCTAACAAGTGCAAATTTTCTATTATCTTCTAGCAAATTACATATGACAAAATATCTTAGTTAGCAGTAATAAAGTAAATCAATGTACCTCTTCACCAATGCCCTTGTAAGCATTAATGGCATGAAGCCAACCGAGCACCGGTCCTTTGTCATCAGTAGAACCACGACCATACAATTTTCCATTGCGCTCAACTAAATCAAATGGGTCTGTGTCCCAACCGTCAGATTTCAATGCTGGCTGTACATCCAAGTGACCGTAGATACAGATTGTGTTCTTCTTGGGATCCTGGCATCAAATGATTAAAATATTTTTAGTAATATGTAATACAACAAATAATTAAATTCTATAGATATCATTTACAATTTTACTCTTGGTTGAGTTCAGGGTTAGGAATCCTAAGAATAGTAAGGATGTACAGTATTTTTTGCACTGGGACAATATAGGGAGATTCAAAACCTAGCAGCAAACAAACTATCTTAGAAACTCTTAGCCCTTTTTTGTATGATCAATTTTGGCATAGGTAATTAATCTTTTAGGCAAGTGTGTTTACTTCATGGGTAATTCTTAAACACTTAATTTTTAATATGTATTGACTGAGTTTCATGTAAGGATCATTTCATTATATGGGAAGAAAAAGAATGCAATTATTAAATACATAATAATATATGTATCAGAATAAAGTTAATTTCAACCACAAGATATTATGGCACAGGGAATTATTGCTGGGAACTCAGGACAGATCTTGACTGACCTATAGAATTATTGTATGACATTCTACATATTTTTTGTCACAATACTATAGAGGAGTGCAATGCATCAGTCTTTCCATCTTCATACATTAACAATTTATCAGCTGTAAAACAGCAAGCGGTCGATAACGGCTGTTTGTTATTAAAAATATGAGTAACAGTATATTTTTCATGTATTATATCATATTATTATATTATATAAAATATACTGAAATTATATTACAAAGCGACACTAAGTAATAAAGAAGTAGTGAAGTTGTTATATTTGCAGAAGTACGTTCACTTATACTTACATTTCCTAAAACGCCCACCAGTACTGGAGGCAGTTTTATTTCTTCATCATTAATAACCTGGAAACCGACATCTCTCATCTGAGTGCTGGCGCCAACCTCTTTCAGTTTTTCTTGCATCCAATGTACCATACGTACACAGTCGGAGCGGTATTTAGCATCACACGACACAGAAGGAATGGCAACCGCTTCTTTTAAAAGATTTTTATAAGAACTGACATTCTGATCAACAAAGTTAAAGATCTGAGGTAATGTCTTGTCTGCCATAACTATTGAAGCTTCTTTAGCTACTGTATAAGTCCGATGCACTGAACGATCTAAATAATTGTTGCCTATTGACGAGGTCCTTCTAGATGCCGGGAATTTTATACCATTACTAACGCAAACGCTAATCGCCCTTCTAATCAAAGAAGTCATGATGATCGAAAAAGTTGACAGATGTCAGTCTGCCCTCTGCCAGTTGTCACTTGTCAGTGTCACTACTAATGGTACGTTCGGGGAGTAAGCTTTTAGCACTATAGTTATCGGTAAACTTCGTAAAGAAACGTCAAAAAGTTCGCGTTGTGTTTTAATAACTACATAAAAATACTTGATATGGCCCTGGGGCGGCCGGGGTGCGAGGGATATCCCTCGCACCCCGGCCGCCCCGGTACGCCCGGTAGCCATATGGCTACGACAATCTCATCTCCGGCAACTGACGGCCCACAGACGGCGCGGCGTGCGTTTTAGTCGGTCTCCTCCGGCTCCGGCGGGGGAGGTATCCGTGGCGATTTTGCGCACGATAAAAAAAAAGATACAGTTACTTTCGCTATTTATAATATTATTATGGATTTATATCAATAAATTCGTGAACTACCTACCTACCTATAGATAGTTATAGACTTAATAAATTATTTGTTAAGCTACTTTTGTCGTTGACTGTACATAGAAGCCATTGAGATATACAATAAGAATAACACAGTATCGTTACTTGCAAGTTTTCATTTATACTACTAAAGTGGGAGACAAGCACACGGCTCACCAAGTGGAAACCTCACCTCTGCATGATGATGTTGATCTCTGATCTGAATGATACAAAAAACGTGGGTATGGTATGTTTACAAAATATCAAGCGATATTTTAGTCTAATCTGGCTCTGGCTCCTCAATGTAATACTTACGTGTCCTAGAATGTTATACCTAGATACCTTTTTGAGGAACGACAGCAGTATCCACAGTAGGTACTATTATCGGTTCTATCTGTGACGGCAGCAAGGACCAAGAATCATTACAAGTTCTAAGCATGGAGATTTTAATATGTTTAGGTTTTATACCTTTTGCGGCATACAGTATTCTATGGCAACTAAACAATAGAAAATGAAACGTTGATAAAACGTCAATCTGAAAAAAAATAGCGGTGTTCACATAATTTTCCCTTACTTGAAGCGTACTAAATAGGAAATAATAGTAAAATGCACATTTACGTAGCTTAAATAAACCATTGTTTTTGTGCTCCCTAGCATGAAATCGTTTCAATACATCTAAAGTTACAAGTCAACATCCACTATGAGTGAACAAAATTTTGCTAACATTTAAACGGGCCCTAAGTGAGCCTGTTCACCTGCTCAATTTATTACTAATAGTTCCTAGCACTCGTGATAACTGATGAAACAAGTGATTACAAAAAAAATGGAGTTAAAAGAAGAGCAACCAACAAACGAAATAAGACAAAACAAATTCGAAGTTTATTCAGAATATAATAATCAAGACTTAATACGTTATTTAAATCATTACTCCCTCTTCACTAGAGGATATAACGATATAGAATTAACTCATGATGCACAATGCAAGAGCATACAATTTATCCATACAATCGAAGAACAAAATATTCACCGACAAAACAATGAAATAATATATAAGCAGGTAAACAGGAAAGAAATAAACTTTAGAGGTCCTTGGAGTTTAATAAAAAATTACGAAAATATATCTTTGAACAGTATATGTACAGTAAGCCCCGACTCTAACTATTGCAGTGTCGATTTAAATGAATTACTAATCTTCAAAAGGTACGTGTTTTATATCATGGAACTTTTGGTTAACGAAAAAGTTAACTTATCACAACGATCTGAGACCCACCTTTCTATAAAGGATTCGCACATGCCATTGAAACTACGACACCCAGAGCATAAAAGCCGGAAAATAAACCATAAACTATTAAATAACAGAAGAAAGCAATTGTGTAATGGAGAAATGAAACGCATGGAAAGCTTGATACCTAAAGAACATGGTCTGCTGTTCGATGATATTCAAAGAAATGATTTCGCTATTCCAATAGAGAGGCAATCCATAGATTTTAGGATATCAATTTCCAAGTACTCAATGCCCAATCTCTTTTACACGTTGACTAAAATGCGTAATTCGTGTATTCCTCTGTCTCCAGACTCTGCCTCCGTTGATATGTTTTCACTCAGTGTCGGTAACTGGTATTTCCTCAACATAAGCCAAGGTTACTCACTAAAATTACTTTTAAGGAATGTTAATGTCAGCACTCTTAGTGTGATGTTACAATTGTACTTTATATTGATCACCCACGCTCATCCAAATCTTAGTATACAAATAAACTTCAGGATGAAGCCTGAATTGCTTACCATCCTTGAAACCCTTTATTTAAAACCGTTTTCATTTAAATTAGTCGACTGGAGCGGTGATCACAAATATGTTTTAAGATCAACAATTTTGCGTTTTTGCAACACTTGTAATGACGAACGCTTACAACTGAACTGGCCTATACTGCAGTCCGCCAAAATGCCATCCGAAATTGAGTCGGTAATTCAAATCGTAGATTATGAAGAGAAATCAGAAAAAGAAGAAATTCTTCAGCTTGTGTCACTCAATATTTGTGAAGATGAAAAAAATATAATAACATCTGAATTACAAAGTGAAGATGAGGACAGTATAAATTCGTTTGATACAGTACTGCCTGAATCACCAACTGCCGCCGAGTACAATATTCTACCTCCTGAACCATACAAGAAGTACTCTGACATGTTTAAATGGGACAACCTTACAGATGTAGAGAAAATCTCACTGATTAGTTCCATTGAGAACTTAAGTGTTCTTCACAAAGAGGCAGAAGAGTTAAATAAAAGTGATGTCACGCTGCTCAATATTCTTTCTGCGTATGGTGTTAGTAATTTTTCGGTCATACAAAGCAAATTGTGGGTAACGGAACTTCGCCAAAGGTTCGATGACATGAAGATGTATTTGAACCTACACGATATGTTCAAATGCGACATTATAAACGAAACCGTGTTTGATAGAACCTCTGTGAATTTGTATGAAAAGTACTGTAAACCCATTTTTAATCAAAAATTCGTTGTCATTACTCTCCATAATCTAGGCAAGTCTTTAGGAAATATATTGTTTAATATCAACTAAATAAATAAAAGAAAAGCATATGTAATGTTTAGTATTTTATTAACAAGTCTAACTCACATTATGGTGTTGATACACTTAATTCATATTTCACTTTATATAAAAAGGTAAACGGTTTCTTTGCAAGCAAATATTTCACACTATTAAATATTACTACAAAACAATGTGGTCTTACGAGTGGATTAAAAGAATTTGAAATCGAGAGTATACCGTTGTTATTGTAGGATGGTAATACTATACACATACAAATGTTCAGCACCAATCGCGATTGGCTTCTAACTCACATGTACTTTCTTGTTCTATGTTACAGTTGTTGAATTTTCAAAAGTGTTGTATGATACGTATTTACAAATTAGTTTCATGTTTCGTTCCAATAGTGCCAAGTTACCTTCTAAAGTCCGCGCCAGCTAATAAGTCCCGCGGTAAAACTAGGAACTAAAATGACATCGCCGCCATACTGTGTGTTGATTGGTTCAGGCCATGTTACTGTCATGGCCTGAACCAATCAACACACAGTATGGCGACAGCAGTTGCGATTGCTACGCCGCCTCCAAAGAACTTATTTCTTGGCGCGTACTCTATGACTCCTAACGTCTGGCATAGTGCACCTGTTAAATTATTTAAAATGTAACGTTGCACTTCCTCTTTATTTTATTACACCATTGTCGCTAAAGTTATAACAAAACAATGACAGTATTGTGATTTTTTAGATAAAGCGTTTCAAAGTTTTGAGATCCCATTTAGGCGGTTGGCAAACTGTCCCGCATCGTGCAGCATACCGAGGGCGTGCGTTTATTTACTATGGAAAAACCTGCGCGTGAATGCATCTTCTACGTGGAATGGAAGGGGGACTCTTCTGTCCGCACTCAGCCTCTTTTTTTGGGCCATTGTGCATGAAGAGTGCTGACTGAAACGCAAAAGCTTACTGGGGGTTCACAGGCTTCACGGAGCGACTTCACTGTGCCGAGGATTTGAGAACTTTGGGGGACCACTGCCCCACATTACAAGGGCGGCCGTTTCCTCGGCGACGAAACACCCTCTGCAAAGGTGGCTGTCCGTGACCCCGGTGGTGTATAGGTACTTTTTAAGGGGACAGTGTCCCGTTATTGAAAAAAAAGGGACAAGTAATTTTATGATTATTAATATGAGATCAGATGGATGGGTTGGAACTTTGAGTGTACTTTATTTTGCGAAATTGTATTTATAAGTTTAGGTTTAAAGGTTTTCCTTTCATTTAATTTACCATGTTTTTAGAGAGATTTTATCCTTATGATTGACACTATCGAATGATCTCATAAAGTTACAGTATGTTACTTTTTCGGATTTTAGTCGAATTTTCGAAAATCGTTGAATGCAGTTTTGTTTCTTTTAAAAAATAAAAGAATGTCTCCTTTAAGTAAAATGAGCTAACTTAAGGATTTAAGGTAGTTTCCCTCCAGGGCCCGACTTATTTTTCCACCCTGTATATACAGAAGGCAAACGGAAGGTGGGTCGCCGCTTAGCCAGATAGAGTGACGACCTGAAAAAGGTGGCTAGCTAGAACAGACTGGATGCGGAAGGTGCGAGGCTTGGGAGCAATGGCGCAGATTGAGAGATGCCAATATCCTGCAGTGAACTACAATAGGCTAATTGATTGATTGATATTGTACGGATTACCTCTCGATAACCGCGGTAGCCTAGTGGTATGGGTAATGGACTGCTGAGACGAGGTCTCGGGTTCGATCCCAGGTTTTACCATGGCACACACCAATGACTTTTCGATGCTTTTCGAAGTTATGTGTGTATTTATCGCAGGTTTATAAGTGCCCGGTTAATGGCAATAGGCTCGCCACCTATTACATTGGGACCTAAACATAAACGGCGAAATGTGGGTGCTAGCACCTCTGCCTACCCCTTCGGGATACAGGCGTGAGTTTATGTTATGTTATGTTACCTCTCGTGAATCCGACCGACCGATATTGACGGGATATATTAATTTATTGTACTCGTTTGTCTCGCGATTTAGAGATACGTTTCCCGAGGTATACAACGTTTGAAAAAAGGTAATTAGATCGCGGACACAGTATAGTAATCTATGCCTATGGGTAATCTCAATCTTAATATTTATAGTACAAAAAAAAAATTCGCCTGGGACGAGAAACAAGAAAAAAAAAACAAAATAATAAAACTCATTATATATTAAGTAATCATTCATTTCATTATGTAATTTTTATTCTATTAATAAATTAAATTGCAATGAATCTACTTTTATTAAAACTTCTTCGGCAAGTATTAAATTTATAAGCACATAACTTTTAAGAGAAATTCATATTTATATTATATTAAAATAGGGTTTTTAATTGTTAATAAGGCCTTGTCCCGCCGCCGCCGGCGAGGAACGAGAAACAAGTAAAGCTAGCAACTATAAACAAGGTTGCGAGGTAGCGAGTGGGTAGTTCCGACAAGTTTGTCTATATACGTATCAGAATTTGATAGCTTTATCGTTGCGACAAGCTAGTGGCGAAAGTTCTTCTCACGCGATATTATGAGTGAGAATAGTTGGTCGTTTTCTCGCCGGCGCGCGGCGGTGTGGCAAGTATCTTAGAGACTAACTAGGAGTATATTGTATTTTTATTTGATTAATAACAAGACTAAGCGGGTTTCTTGTTAAGCGCAGATTGCTACTTCTTGTCAACTGGGCTCAGCATTAATTCATTGATCTGAGTAATCTTTGACAAGTCAGTTCCTGATTAGGAAAGAAGAATTTTTCACAAAAGAGATTTGTGTAGTACACTTCCTTCTGTGAATTTACACTAAAGAACTTGCTTATAGTAAAAATTGTTTATGCTAATTATTTTAATTTGCAACCAATCGAATCACTAATTGAAAGTCTTCTTTAGCTAACTTCATACTATTCATGCTCTTTACGATACAGGATACTATGCAATGTCCACTTTGCTAGATTCTAAATTAGTTGATTTATTCCGAGGAATGATTTTCTTTTTCAATGTTAGTCTTATTGAAGTTATCTAATTGTACCTTTTCCTACCTAGGTCCTAGTATTTCTAACGACAGTAAACGGGCATGGAATGTATTACAATTTGGATCGTACTGACAGAACATTCTGATTGACTATTATAATAAATCACATACATGTAGTTACAGTCTTCTTTTACTCACTTCAATACTGCGACTTAACAGTTAACAGTCCTTAATATGCTGAAACAAAAATGATAAATCAGACATTGAGATATTGAGAAGTAGAAGGATTAAAATTAAAGTTAGTACGAATCAACTATACTTCTATTTTTACCTGACTGCACCAGCGAGGGTGAACGTGTTTCGGGAACGTGTCATTAATTTTCTTTCGGTTTATTATTGCCGAATGGGTACCGCCAGCTATCAACTATTTTTCGATATTTTAGACAGCAGTCGAGTTTATATTTTTTTAATTATTGTTTTTTTTTTGTCGACCTAACAATAAGCAATTTTATTGTATGTATGATCCAGAAATGCTTACCCTGAAGCGGCGTCATCAGTGACAATAGATCGAACAGGCGCGGTAGCAAACACACTCGGTGCGTGCCTCTTCAGCCAGAAGGTGATTGCGGCGGCCAATAGTGTGGTGACCGCGCCCGCGATTACCGCGAGTCTCGCGCCCGCGCCGCTCGCGCGAACGAAAACGCGCGCCCACATTGACAGCCACACTGACTCTGTCCACGTTGAGTACTGTCCTGACGTCAAGTCGTAGTCTGGAAGAACACGGGAAAGACTTAGAGCTCCATTTACATGGCGAGAGTTTGCTGTTATTGTAAGTGATAATCTTTAGATGATAATCGCATCGAGTTAGATGATAATCAAGTCGTGAAATCGTAGGCCAATGTGTCGCAACATATTGGTCTAAGATTGCTCAACTTGTCTCAGGCATGTATGATGCTTTTTTCAAATACCTGTGAGTATCGTACAAATCTGTTTGAACTAATTTAAATGCAAAAATGTTTTATGCATAAGAATCATTTTACTAACAAAAACCAAGCAACCATTAGTCGGTCGGTTGTTTTTTTGTTGGTAAAATTATCACATATATTTTGTATGCCTAAAGATTTACTGACCGTCAATCATGAAAGCGGGACTGAGCGCAGCACTGATATTCATTGTCGTCTCGATACATACTCCGCTGTGATTCCATCCTCTCAACCAGTAATATGAAAAGCCCTAAAAAGGAATATGAAAAACAGATTCAACCAAGACGTTTCTGCAGACGACTTATTAGATCAAAAGATGCATGTTTATAAAAAAAAATACAGATGTTTATAGATCAAGATAGAATTTATATTTAAGTAATAATAATAAATAAAATATGCACATATTGCTCATATAGGGACATAATCTTGGACCTAAAATGTGACCAAAATGTGCTCTATACGCGCAGTACATAGAAAGATAAGCTTTTTAAAACAAGTTAAAAATATCCAAAACCTTAGCCAGTACGAGCTTTAAGTAGTAGAGACCGAATCGCCTGTGAGTTGCGGCAACACCGAAACAAATTAATTTGACTCTGTCACTCAAAAATCTCACAAAATCTGTAACATACTCACCGGTTCCGCAAGTTCGTCACATCTGCTCTTATTCACCGGCAGATGGCTTCCAGTCAACAATGCCAGCAAATGGCCCGCGAATATAGGAGCGATGCCGCCCCACGACGCTACGCTCACGTACAGAGGCGCGGGCTTTTCTTCCGGCTTCTCCTCGGTACCGCTGCTCGACACGTGGTCAGCGGCCATTAGAAGACGACACGCTTGACTATGTAGGAAGCAGTATAGCATCTCGTCAACCTAGGAGGCAAGACAATAAGATCATGAAAACAGCACAATCTAAACAAGACAACTAGAATAAAATGTCATCTGCAATAAAAGAATATCAATGGGTTATAGTGACCGTCAAACATCTTGACAAAGCAGCACGTTTGCTGTAAGTTGCACAAAAGCCGAGGCGCGCCAATTAACAAATCATAAATAGTAATTAAACCAATTACAGACTCAAAGGGCTCGCGCCATTGGTTGATTATTTTTTATTTATTTATTTTATTTAATACTAGCTGTTGCCCGCGGCTCCGCCCGCGTGGAATTCGGATTCCGTACAAACTTTTCTTTCGTGCTAAAATTGCCTCGGATACCATCCCCGTCAGCCATCAGGAGTGCCATGTGGAATTCGGACCCACTAAACAGCATGCCGTCGCGGGTCTTCAGTTGCTGGAGTGTAAAATTGCCTAGGGCATTTTCCGCACCCCCCGGCGGATTTTAAGATGGCCCTCTCAGAGGTGGGAAGCACGATGTCCCATCGAATTCCGGAAAGGGAGGAGACGGGCGTGAAGGGATGACAGGAGGCCGGACCTATAATCCTCACGTCCGCGCTCGGTGACCAGCCCTTCCCTTTCCTGCTCTCTACTGGGCCTCCTCGTAGTCAGAGGGACATGTGGGAAGCCTTTGAGCAGCCCTCTATAGAGCTGCTCCCGTTGCTGTATGTATTTGCCGTAGGCGGTAGCGCCTCCCCTGGGTGAGGGGCGTTAATGCCTCCGTTACCCAAGATGCATCACATGGAGGTTCCAATCCCGCATTCGGATCCCGTTACCGTTGCATCTTGTGTTCAGCTGACCTTCCCTGTCTTCGCTCGTGAAAAACTTCGAACACCCGTGGTTGCACCCTTTTAGCCCATGCTCGTAATAATAATTAGTTTTCAAATAATGTATGGTAATTTACCGGATTTATTGACATTATAATTTCGTAATATCTTTTGAATAGAACGTCCGATTTCAATAATTCAAAAAGTAATCAACAGGTATTGAAACAATCTTAAATACCAAACGATTTATTTAGATAAGAATTAATATAAAGGTATAGATTCCGTGGTCTGACTTTGATCGGCATTTCGGCTTGAATTTATACCGTCGCGCGTTACTTTCATACTGCAATAGATTCTAAAATATTCATTATAATTATACAGTGTAAAGGGCAATTTTGATCTACATTAAATGTAAAATGAATCTAACGTATTTAGTCAGATAAGGCTTAACACTATATTGTTAAAAATAGCTTCGAAAATGACACATATTTTTTTTATAATTTGTAAAAGATAAAAATGGTTATTGTGAGCTACCCTTATTAGATAGACATATGCTGTCGCGGACTTTTATGTAGACCTTTTTAAGTTATACATTTGTACGGTACATTATTTTGTTCTATCTTCAATAGTTTTCGCAGCGTACGCGATGTAAGGAATTTTTTAGGTCATTTTTTTTACACCTTGGGTTACATTATTGAAGTTTTATCCAGGATCCCTATTTTTTTGAAAATTAATTATAGCCTATGTTAGTCAGTGATAGTGCAGCTTTCTAATGGTAAAAGAATTTTTGAAATCGGTTCAGTAGTTCTTGAGTTTACTCGAATACAAAAATACAAATCTAATATTAGTAAAGAATGTATGGAAATCTGCCCGATTTATTGACATTTATGCTCACTGCTTCGCTCCCTTTAGTAGTAGCGTGATGTTATATAGCCTATGTTACTCCCAGATAGTGTAGCTTTCTATAGGTGAAAGAATTATTGAAATCGGTCCAGTAGTTTCGGAGCCTATTCGTTACAAACAAAAAAACAAACAAACAAACAAACAAACAAACAAATCTTTCCTCTTTATAATATTAGTATAGATTTATGCACACACAGAAAAAATATACATTACTTTATTTTGGTCTGCATTTTTGCTCGGCAGTATACATGCTCATGCACACTGCCGAGCAAAAATATTAACGACTTTGTTCAAGATGTTAGCCGGTTCTGTACATTAATATGTCGCCGTTTATAGATAAGAGTTGTCTATTTCGGAAAAAGAAACTGTAGGTAAGATTTTCTGTAGGAAGAAATTCGGAAAAATATCTGAATTTATAGAAAGTACTTACCTACATAATGTTATACATTCAAATGATACCATTGTTAATTATCGGCATATAGTAATTGTTAAACCTAAACAAAAATTTGCGAGGTCATCAAATCTCAATCAATGTGTAGTGTAGAAATTATATACTCACTAAATGTGCAGAACTTGACACGTCGCCGATGTAAGCCTTTCCTACAACTCTTTGATACAGAGTTTTGGCTAAAGCAGTTGCTAGCCGAGATATCTTCACTTGCGGCTCGTACTCCATCATCGTTCCGTTAGCCAAGAGAACATCAGTAGGTATAACTGTAGAAACAAATGAACATTAATTAAGATTAAAGGTACTCATAGTCCAGTGAACAATTTTATTCTATTGCAATAAAACTTGATCAGCTATTTATTGCACCTGCGTGAAAGTTTAAGGACCTTCGGGGTCAAACCAATATCAGCTACAAACCGATACACGGTCACACAGACAAACACAGGGCCCACCACAGAAAGCCTATGGACGCGTACAACACCAGGGGCATCACACGGAACTTTCTAATGCCCTTCTTGAAGAACCCCATATTGTCGCTTGGAAAAAACCACGGCAGGAGTTCCTCTCGTGCCAAACCAAACAGCGGGTCGAACTAATAGCTGTAACAGCCTTGATAGGGATTGTCATTGGTCAGACTGGGTGACGTCACTGGAGATAGACAATCACGGCCATCGCAGCGTTGTTCTTGACACTGTATGCTAAGAGAATTGCCTAGCTGAAATTGAGTAAGCGAATCTTGGGTTCCAAGGTTAAAACCTCAGACGCGACCAGGAACAAAGCTCAGATGATGATAATGACTTACATGTTCCATTACTATCCACAGTAATGTTGTGATATTTGAAGTTTATTTTATCAAATTCATCTAGAGCAGAGTGATAGAACATATTAGTGAATGTATCCTGGAAGTCAGCAATCAACAGCTCCGGCATACCACCGGCCTTTGTAACATTTTGGAGTATACGACGGAACGAGTGCAGCGACGAAGGCGGCAGGTTAGTCGTATATTTTGGTAATACCGTCATACTATACTTTTGAGCGTTCCCAGCCATCTGATCAATAAATTCTGTAGCCTGTAAATTGCAATAGTGATATAAATCAGGAAAAATATTTTTTAATAAGTGTATTGGAAGTGTAATATTTAAAAAAAAATACCTCTGGAACTATATCACTTCCATTATAAGGTACAAAGGCGTAGAATGGCCAAGAGCTATCTTTAGCGACGCTAGCCAGTGAGCCTCCGATTTGCCCCACCTCTACGTGGAGGCGAATGTCCCCGGGGGCTAGAGGCGCGGCAGGTGGCCAAGTGCCCTGAGAGATGTCGTACGCGACCCTCTGAGACCCAATATAGTCGAATGATTCACCATTGAAAAGTGTCCACAGAATATTTTGATCTGAAACAAATAATTAATTTCTTATTATATTATATGGCTGGCTATTATACTATAGGGCCGTTTAACATTAGACAGATATAAACCCTAGACTCAGCCTCAGATGCAGGGCTCACGCCCTATTACGTGGGATCAAATACAATGATTGGTGAAATGTGGATGTTAATTCATCTACATTTCGTTGTTCCATCATCATGTCTTACGAGTGGGAAGTTTGGAATACAAAGTAATAGGTTTTTGGATAAAAATGTAACGACTTGACAAAATGTCAAGTCAATCCATCGATAACAAAGAATCACATTTCAAATCTTAATGCAAGTTAGTTATTGGATCGCTGCCCACTTTGGATATTAGGGTATGTATTTGGCAAACAAATATTATGGATTTGTGAACTCCACCCGATACAGGAATAGCGAGAGATTTCCGTTTTTGGAAAGGAGTTGGTTCTGAATTCACTGTAAACACGGTAATTATTCTTCAATATTATATCTTAACAACTTTATGCTTACCGTATAACTGTGCATCTTTAACGGAGATCAACTGCGACAGAGTAGTAGCGGCTGCCAACAGAGTAACCACTCCGACAACGGAACCTGCCGCGCCAGGAGATATGCCTGCCAACATCATTAAACTCATTAGTCATTGTGATATACCTCCCCATCTAGACCCTGAGAAGAAAGCCTACGCCAGAAAATCTGAAGCCTACGCCAGAGCCTCTTTCGTTTTCTATCAGATGCACCGATTGGTAGGTGATGTTGCCTGGGCCCCAAAGGCATTGGTAGGGCCCTGTACACCCGAGGCGGTTTCTGATATACCTTGCAATAAGCTATGAGAGTGATTACAAATAATCATAGACCTTTGGGACCTTGTAGATATCAGTAGCTTCCGCCTATAACGACGAGAATATGGCAAAGCACAACACATGAAGACAAAGCGGATGTCACAAAAAGCAAAGTGATTTAAGCTGTCGTCAGAATAATAGGGTTTGTTAGCAGATTTTTAATTTTTATTTTTATTTTTTAAAATGGGTAATAATCAAATATTTTGTGACTTGATTAATGACTTTTAGAACGGTGAGCCACCAACTCCCAAGATACGAGCTTGTCTCAGTTTGGGGTTGGTGTGTCCATAAAATGAGCGAGTTTCACCGGTGGGGCTCCACGCTCGGGTCGCCCTGACTGGATTGTCGTACTCTATGCAAAGAACTCGATTGCGAGGAGCGCGAGGGTCCTGCTCGGATCGGCCTGGTCGCGGCTGGTGCCATGGGTGAAATTCGAACAATTGTTTTTATGCCTCTGTACAACTCATAATATATTGTTTTATGTCTTATTGCTTTGTACTTACCTTTACTTATATATTTATTATATGAATAAATAAATTAAAATTATAATTAAATTATAATTAATTTTGCTGACAAACCCTATGTATTGTGGAGCGACGTCGACGGGACCCTGTTTAGAAGGACCTCTGTTTCATGCATTTCACAACCGTTACCTAACACGAGTTAAAGGCGTGAATATATTATGTATGTTGAATTCAATAAAGAGATTTGTTTGGGTTGGTTTTTTGAATTGGTGGTTTTCCATTTGGGTGGGTAGAAATAACGTATTCCCACTCGCTACGATTCTGGCATATTATATCTTTTGTTTCATCTACTTATATTATAAAGGTACAAATTGGTAGCCGACTACACGCAGCAGCAGCAGACGACGTGTCGTCGCTTTCATGGAAATACATTGGAACCAGAAGTGCCGCTGCGACACGTCGTCCGCTGCTGCCTCATGTCGTCGCTATTTCATGGCAATAAGGTACAAGTTGGTAGCACCAGTAGTGTCGCTGCGACAAGTCGTCCGCTGCTGTCTTATGTCGTCCGATGCCAACTCGTACCTTGATTGTTCTCATACATGCTCGTCGATTGCATCCAACACATTAGGTATTATAAATGAAACATACCATCAAATAAAGATGCACTGTCGATTCTAGCAGTTACCCACGTAACTGGCTTTGGAGATTTGTCATCCTGAAATTGAACGCACGTTACGTTATTTACGTGTACGTGATACGTGTTTTAGATATGTCCTAGAATACTATATAAATAAAAATCTGAAGTGGCATAGTCCTGTGTCTATAACAGAACAAGCCATCCGTCCAGTGGTATTGAGATTGAAGAAAGCCATCCAAAAAATTATGAGTCCTCTAGTTGAGTTCCCATTTTTAATATCTATTACTGTCTAATAGTAATCACTATTATGATGATAAATTACATTACATGTGGAATTATTTTTAATGCTAATAAAACTTATTCTGGATTTGTACAAACCTTTGTCCTAGGAAATAGGGAGTAGTACACATTGTGATCGCCCAAAGGATCACAGACTTTTGAAGATGTCAAAAAAGTTGATGTAGACGATCTGTAAGAAATATATCAACGTAATATTATAGTTACACGGAGGATGTTCTTTTATGTGACGGCATGGTAGGCACCTTAACTGTCATAGTTACAATAAAACCCTCCTAAAAAACTTTTCAACTCCATAATTTTTAGGACGAATTCTGAACTGAATTCACAGATTCTGGAAAATCTTACAGTCAGCAAAAAAATGCTGCAATACGAATTTTTTATGCCAATCAATGCTATTTCATATGGAGAATAAAAGACTATAGGTGGGATCCTAGCATTGTGTCCCACTTGAAGACTTCACCTCAGAACCTGGGTCCTATCCTGTTCTTGCTTCTTTTTTCCCTTTGAAAGATGTGGTGGCCAGATTTTAATATTAACAAATCTTTAGTAAATGACCATATTATATATTTAACTTACCTTCTCAAACACACCTCACTGTTGACTGCCGCATACATAAAAGAAGCTAGTTGCAGAGCGCATAGTGGACCATTTTCTTGATTATTCTTATTCACATTGAATCTAAAAAATAAATATTTATTTCCGACTAAAAACTTTCTCTCTGCCTACCCCGAACGGAAATACGTATTAAATACATACATAAATGCTCACAATATGTATGTATATAAAACGTAAGTAAAGATCATTTTTTTTTTTTTTCATGAATAAATAATTCCAGATAAGTAAGTGAGTACATACTTTTCATAGCACTGTTCAATTTTGTCAATTTCTTCAGCTCGTGACTTAGGCAAGTAAAATATCGGGAAAGGAATATCCCGTCGTAACAGACCCGTTCCTTTTGTATTCCATACCATCCCGGTTCCAGTAGATGAACAAGTACTTTCTCCATCAGTAGAATACTCATTTGGGCATCTTGATTCTTGAGAAAATGCTTTAGTGCTTAAAACAAAAGTTATTGTGAAATAATGATAATCTTACTACATAATATTAATAAGAAGGAAAAAAAATGTTGGGAAGCAAAAGAAAAGATGGGTTGATGATATAGCAAGCAAAGCAGGGAAGGATTGTATACAAACTGTTAAGGATAGGGAAAGGTGGAAAGATATGGATGAGTTTTTTGCCCAAGGGGGCTCCATGACAGAAACTATAAACAAACGATAACAACTCTTATTTATATATGTATACTGTTTTTGTAGATAAATAAAGCTATAAATAAATATATATTCTAAATGTGTAGAATGCCAAGGGCAAATAAATAGATAAATTTATTAGCGGTTTGTTGCTCTTTTACAAACATCATTTCATAAAACAGTGGTTTTGACTATCTTTACAGGCTAGGTTTAACCTATAAGACATAGAAATTTGACAACAAATGTACCACTACTGTAAATTATATACTACGAGTATAGGTATAATGAGAGCATTAAAACACCTGACATATGGTTTGACTCATAAGGATATGCATTTCCTTATAAGTCAAACCATAATAATATGACAACTGTTTTTAGAAAAATAAAAAAAATAAGTGTGTCACATATCAACAGAATTGTGTATGTGTGTGTGTGTGTGTGTGTGTGCCTAACTTACTGTTATTATTGATAATAACATTTTGACTTATTTTATGTCGCAATGATCGCTCATAGAAGGTTCACTCTTCCTCAAATTGTCATTTTCAAACTCAGAAAGTTTTGCAGAGCAGGTAATGTCATGATGAACTTTCAGATAAAGAGTACATTTGTATTCTTCATCTTAAACCTAGCCCATAAATCAATTGAGCTAATAGGCATGTTAAGCTCAATTGATTTATAGGTTTAAAATCAAAACTGTGTTACTAACACCTCTTGAAGGTATTCTCTGAAAATACCATGAAGCATAGCTACTTCTAGAAAATCTTGTGTAATTTACTGGTGTTTTAAAGGTTCTAAATCTTTTTATAAATAGCTATTTACTATTTATAATCCAAATATATTAAAATGATACAATCCACTATTTAAAGAAAGAAAGAAAGAAAGAAAAGAAAGAAAAGAAAGAAAGAAGAAAGAAAAATCGTTTTATTTACTTAAAGGTACTTAGCTATTGTAGATGGCAGTGCATTAAGCATATTTTTTTACAAATGCATACCCAGGTGATGCAGGGACCCATGCCACTAGTTATGCATATATATCTGTAGTCATTTTATTTTAGTACTTAAAATGCTTACCTGTTAACATCATATAACAGGATACCAGCTATATAGGTAGGCTGTTCCATAAATAACTCAATCACATCATAAAACAGAGCAGTATTTACTACAGCCATGTATGGTCCTGCTGAAGAATTTTGCACAACCCATTGGGCATCAGCAATATCTCTTATCATTTGGACCACACCCACAGTTCCATTGTCTGCAGCTAAAATTTAAAAAAAAAACTGTTGAAAAGCTAAGCCACCCCATCATTCCTTTTAGAATTGTATGAATGAAAGAGAAATATTATATAAACAATGAATGAGTAAGTAGCTATATGTGAACTTTTAAATCAATGGGAATTCACTATTTTGAATTCAATAGGTACACTCATTGTGTTGCCAGATGGGTGGAACATTATTGTTCAACTTAGTAAAAATACTAGACTTGTAGTAAAGGCATAAATAAACAATAGTACCATTATTTCTAACATTCATTCACATACATAATGTGTTTCTTCTTTGTGTTTAGGGTACTAGTTCATCTTGCTTGCCCATACAATTTTTTTACAATTATTGTAATTACATACAAGCTTTAATAACTATGCAATTCAATGATTACAAGTAATTAAGAATGACTCCTATGAGTTGTTATTTTTAAATTCTTGTCTCAAAGGCCTTGCCTTACCTTGCAAAACTGGCTGTAAATAGTGAAGTATTGATTTAACCAATTACAAATTAAATTAATACATTTTAATTGAGGCAGTAATTCCCAAAGAGGGTTCACAATACTGCTTCACCTTTTGGTTTAATCAAATGTTAAAACTAAAGTTTCATAGTACCTTTCACCAGTTACCATGCAGAATGTATTATAAACATTTCAATTTACTTACAAGAGCATCCTACTTGATGAGTTCCATTCAGACGACGAAAACATGCAGCACCTCCTTCAATTGATGAGTATATTTGTTCATGTAGCCTTTCTGAGTATATACCTTGAAGAAATCAAAATAAATGTGGGTCAGATTCAAAGATATACATTTTTTATACCACCTAGGTGGCAGACAAGCACACGGCCCACCTGATGGAAAGTAGTTACCGTGGCCTATGGACGTATGCAACACCAGCGGTGTTACACTCTTGCTGCCCTTTTCAAAACTTATCTAAATCCAGTGTCATAATTTATATGAATATTTCTAATAGGTACATAACAATGCTATGGTGCTGTGAACGGGAAGTACAAAACCAATATTGTAGTACATAAATGGCTCTTTCACTTTCTTGAGTCCCAAGCAAAACAAGAAAGTGAATGATGTGTCTTGTAAAACATTTCACGTAAATAACAACAAGAAAATATATCATGAAAGAACAAATACTTAGATTAAAGTAATAGAAAGGTTTCCGTCTTTGCTTCTATACGAGTGAAAAAAATTCGTTTCATAAAATTATCTAAATGTTACTTACTGGTACTTAAACTAAAAATCACTAACAGTACTTGAAAAGTAGAATCCATGATTTTTCATCACCCTAACGATCGATTTTGTGGATGATTTTAATTGTATTTTAGGAGCGTTCTTCCTTTCTTTATCGTCAAATACAAATAAATTATCAAGGTATTGTTAAAGTATAAAATAAACTATGCGTCAACCAACCAAACTCTTATTTATTGACACTGACATGACATTGACACTATTGTTAAATGTTGCAAAGTTATAAAACAATGTTAGATAATGTGGACGTGTTATAAAACACAAGTTATACAATATGTTACATAATGTGTACGCACCTTTAGGTAGCTGTGGCGAGTTATGTATGTCTTTTTAATTAAATGAAGGCTTAGCTTATTTTCTAGCAAAACATTCTTTTAATACATGAAAATACTGATAAAATTGTGTCTCATCATCCAGAAGTGGTTTGTAGAGAGTGTGGTATTCAGAAAATCTCCTTTTCTTTTTCACAGCCGTAGCTTCTCCATCCATCGTCAATAGAGCAGTCAATTATTATTCTTGAAATGAAAAATCTATCTTGCCTTGGGTACAACACTAGCACGTTAGAGCACCGTCACTGCCCCGGTTCATATGCATTAACACCACGTCCCCGTTGTCAACGGGGCAGCCACGTGCCTATCACGTCCATGTCCCGTCCGGTGTTTTATCCTGTTACGTATGCAAAGACCTTAAGCGCGATTCCGAATGGAATGGTTTCCGTCCACGGTTTCCTGATTTAGAATTCCGTGTGCCGAGCGCACACGTTCGGTTTTTTGCATTAGGTTTTTTTATTATTAGTTCGAAGCGAGCAGTGTTGCCAGTGCCAAATTGTCAAATGTAACACAAGCTGGCTTAAAAGTTGCATTTTCGGGGGAAAAGTTACGTATTCTTGTTTTTTTATATAGTGTTTCTTGTTTTTTACAAATCCTCTCGGTTTATCTCGGGTATCCGCCCAATTTAGGAGCCGGCCCTCCGAGATGCTCCTTGAAATCCCACTGGCCATTGAGTACGAGCCCCAGCTATTTCATCTGGGACTTAATGCAGCTGAGAGCGTCTACCACTATGGGGGCTGGGTCGTAAGAGAGTCAAAAGTTACGCAAAATGTAACAAAAGTTACAATACAATCTGGCAACCCCGGAAGCGAGACACAATCAGTGTTGCCAATTACTGATGATCTGAATTCCCCACAAACCCAACAGAAAGGCCCCAATATTAGACATTGATAACTACATTACTTCTCTTGAAGTTTCCCGCTATATTCACCACTTGCGATGTTTATTGCGGCTCGTGTACATATATTGCCAATAAAGAGTTAAATAGTACCTTAATGTCGGATATTTTGCTTTAATAATTTATCAATATGTATAATACTTGCCACTTATTACTTCTGAGTTTAGGTCTAGTGTGAATGTCTAAATGCCCCACATAAGCACAATCCCCACAAATTCCCTAATCGGCTTGAAAGTCCCCACTCTCTTGGGAATTGACAACGCTGGACACAATTTAAGCGCGATTCCGGATGGAAATTTCCTGACGTGTGCGGCGATTAGTACAAAATGTATGCGAGTGCTGCGTTCGGTATGACGTCATTAGGTTTTTTCCATTCTGAACCGAACGTCAGGTTTTTTCCGTTCTGCAAAAAGTAAGGACGTGTGCGGCTAGTAGAACATTTTGTATGAAAATGGAGCATTCGATTTTTTGAATCTGACTTTTTGATCAGGAAACCGTGGACGGAAACCGTACGTTTGCGCGGAGCCGTATGCGAGTGCTGCGCTTAGAGTATATAGTATAAGAGACGAAACTACTACGATTTCATTCATAAAATCGACTGAAGTTTGACGCCAAATCGCCATCTTTTGTTCCAAGCAACAAGTACATAGTTACGTCATTCGAGGCTTGTTTACCATTGTTTACTACGATTATCTAGCAAATAAACGTGTAATCCAGTGATTTTGGTGTGTTATACGTGTTAAGTGTGAAAAAATATGTGTGACAAAGATGCCTACCTGCTCAATTGTTGGATGTGGATCATATTATGCAAGAAATAAGCCAGAAATAACATTACATAAGTACGTATTCTTCTCATCGAGATATCATTGTTATTTGTTGACCTACGACATCAATAGTTCGTTTTGTCTGTCTGTAAAGCAAACAAGCTTGTAAAACTCACAATTTAAATCAATAATTACGTCGTATTTTTCTAAAATTCAATAAAACATCTTTGTATGGAAAACGCTAGTGTTGCGGTGATACGATTTTGATTATCGATATTTTTTTTGTAATTTATATATTCATAAATTAATATCCACTCCGTATTGTTATTCGACTGGCCCACGAGGCAAATTTTCTACACACGTATATATATGTATGTACTTTTTTTTGTATGTATTAATTTATTTATTAATAGATACATAATATTCACAAAATTTTCTTCACCAAACTGCTACAGCAGTTTGTACGCATTCGCTCATACAGTTATTATAGTTAATTATCTACACTAAATCTACCCATCTTTCCAGCAGCAGTCGGTTATTTTATTTTATTACCTGTATAACTCGGTGGTACAAAATGTATTAATATTTTTAGATTGCCGGCGGCTGTGAAAATAAGAAATGCTTGGTTAGAAAGTATAGGGGTGGAAAATTTAAAGTCACACAAAACTATCTATGTTTGTTCTCTGCATTTTGAAGATTCGTGTTTCAATCGCACTTTGAATTATGTGAAGCTGCATGATAATGTTCTACCTTCACGACGATTAACCGTAAGTCATATAATAGTACATTATGGTATAGGGGAGTAAAGTTGGTCTCACGCGTGGCATACGACGTTTTACAACACACTTGCGAATAAAATAATACTACACATACTAAATAAACAATACTACAAATTAATTAGTTTTCCTATGCGCGCGCATCTAACAATGGCGATCGGTCATATTTAAAAGAGTGAGGTTTGAATTCAACTTTTTTTACTGTTTTTTTTTTCTGTACTTAGAGACAAAAAAAGTTGAATTTGAGTGAAAATTTTGTTTATTATACAAGTCTTATTTATTTAAATACGAAAATGCATCAAATGACCATACAATAGGCATATTAATTTATTCGTACTATTAAACACGTTCTTTTTTGTATCGAAACTTTTTGAAGAACATAGAAACTTAACCCATAAAATTTAAAAAAGAATCTGTAACTCACTTGCGAATAATAGCAATGAAAAAGTCACAGTTTGATAATAGGTGTCATTACGTGCCTAATTGCGGTGAAATAATATCAATTTTATGAGCAGGTGTGTTGTAAAAGTATATTATACAATTACAAAGATGGTGTCGTTTACATAGGACAAGCAATATTATTGTAATCTGATACAATTAACAATGTATCAACGTGATGCATATGTTATAAATATAGGATGTTATAAGTGGAAGGTCGATAATTGCCTCGTCATTAAATACTGGATGTCCCTAAGAATCGCAGATATTGACCTGTGCTAATTTCCGAGTCCGAATAGCAAACCTCGGCAGATATGATAAATATCAAGATAGATAACTCTTTATTGTACTCAAATATCATGTTAGTGTATAAGAAAGTAACATCCATCGATCACAATACTTTAAGTCACATGTACAATGTTCTTTTTTGCAGAGATGTGCCGGTATTATAAATACCCAAAAAGTACTAAGTGAGAGAAATGCAGGTCCTTGTATGGCACTGTCTCAAGCTGATGCTCATAGTATGGTAAATATCAGTAGTCAATAATTCTATTAGTATTATAAAACGGTTCCTCCCCGTTTCACAGAATTTTTTATGTCATAATTTTGTTTCGCATAACAACGCATAGCATAAACTTCATTTTGCAGAAAAAGGTTTGGCATACAGTCATTCGTCATACTTTCATAACGCATAATTTTGTAAGTCAGAATCATCTTTTGGCATAACTTTTAAAGCATAATAATCAAAAAGTAGAACCGTCATGTCGCAGAAAATTTACACGCAGAATCGTCACTTGGCATAAATTTCACATGCATAATCTTCAAACAAATTGGCATACAAATCCTATATAAAAAAGCTAACATAATCCATGCATGCAAACAAGTAAGCATAAACCCTGCATGTAGTAGGCATGCAGCAAGCATCAGGCATGCAGCAAGCATCAGGCATGCAGCATGCAGCAAGCATCAGGCATTTAGCATGCAGCATGCAGCAAGCATCAGGCATTTATCATGCAGCAAGCATCAGGCATGCAGCATGCAGCAAGCATCAACAAGCACCCTAATGAAATTAACAATCTATCTACCTCAGTGCTGTGCAAGGTATTCAAGCACATAATCGTTAACACATAGCTCATGCGTCACCTAGAGTACTACTCTTTAATTAACGACCCGCAATATGGTTTCAGGCCGAAACAGTCAACTGGTGATCTTCTGGCGTACGTTACCCATCTTTAGGGTGAGGCTATGGACAAGTAAGGCGAGTTACTGGCAATTAGTCTTGACATTGCCAAAGGTTTCGATAGAGTCTGGCACATCGCTCCTTTATATATTTGACGCGAGACAAATGTACATACGTTCATATATACAGGGCGTCCCACGGCGATGCCACATGGAGGGAAAGTACCTTAAATCCTTAAGTTAGCTCATTTTGTTTAAAGGAGACATCATTTTATTTTTAAAAACAAACCAAACTGCATTCAAAGATTTTTAAAAATTCGCTTGCCACACCCGGTAATCGAACCGACTAAAAGCCGAAAAAGTAACATCCTGTGTTTTTATGGCATCAATCGATAGTGTTAATCATAAGGATCAAATCTCTCTAAGAAACATGGTAAATTAAACGAAAGGAAGTCCTTGAAATCTAAAATTATAAATTCAATTTGGCAAAATAAAACACTTTAACTCAAAGTTCATCCACCAATCTGATACCATATTAACAATAAAATTCCATATTTAAACAACTTTTCTTTTTTTATCGTGCTGATACCACTGCTGGTCAGCAGTAGTATTTAGGTATGTCGAACTCAAACCGACTAAAACCGCACGCCATCTAAATTAACAGGTTATAAGTTGATCCATAGGGCAATTCTCTTGCCATTTTCGTTGCACAGGGTACACCGCGTGCAGGTTTCTAATCAAATCAAAGATATCTCTAGTGTTGATACCTTGTAAGAATTTCTCACAAGGTATCAACACTAGAGATATCTTTGATGAAATTTATTTAGTAAAATGAGTACTAAATGAATGAACTTTGTTACCTGTTTAGAATGTAACTTTATTGGGTAACTGCATGAGGTATGTGTAGGTAGGGTAGGTAGTTATTTTTTGGTGCTTGATTAGAAACCTGCACGCGGTGTACCCTGTGCAACGAAAATGATAAGAGAATTGCCCTATGGATCAACTTATAACCTGTTAATTTAGATGGCGTGCGGTTTTAGTCGGTTTGAGTTCGACATACCTAAATACTACTGCTGACCAGCAGCGGTGTCAGCACGATAAAAAAAGAAAAGTAGTTTAAATATGGAATTTTATTGTTAATATGGTATCAGATGGATGGATGAACTTTGAATTAAAGTGATTTATTTTGCCAAATTGAATTTATAATTTTAGATTGCAAGGATTTCCTTTCATTTAATTTACCATGTTTCTTAGAGAGATTTGATCCTTATGATTGACACTATCGATTGATGCCATAAAAATACAGGGTGTTACTTTTTCGGATTTTAGTCGGTTCGATTACCGGATGTGGCAAGCCAATTTTTAAAAATCTTTAAATGCAGTTTCGTTTCTTTTTAAAAATAAAATGATGTCTCCTTTAAGTAAAATGAGCTAACTTAAGGATTTAAGGTACTTTCCCTCCATGTGGCATCGCCGTGGGACGCCCTGTATATATATAAAATAAAATAAAAAAATAAAATAAAATATTTAGTCTTAAGAAACCACATTTTGTAAACTGACGTCTTAAAAATGCCGCAGTGGAGTTTGTTGCACCATTTCTTCTCCACTAGCGCCTAGGAAGCGGTGGTAAACTTAGTTTTAAGCAGAATTTGACGTCAAAAAGCTGTAACAGTGTTGCACTATTTTGAAAAATAAAGAATTTGAATTTAAAAAATACCTACAACGTATGTGATGGAATTATGTGTTCTGAATGAAATATAATGCATGTGCTAAGTATCATGGATTCTATTTCGTGATGGTGTCGGCGACTTGAATATTGCAACGTTATCAAAGTTTTTTATAGGTTCCTCGATTATGATACGCATATCATACCATAATGTACTATTTTTAAATTTATTTTGATACTCTGTGCATAAAGATCATAATTATCCTTCATTAAAGTTTTATTTTTAATTTTTTATTGTATACATTTCAGTATGATATATGATGAAGCTACATTATGAGTGTGTTAAAAATTTGTTGTAAAAATAAGCTTTACATTTGCCATTTAATATATTACTGAATGTTACATTTATTATTTGACTGCCTCTGTGGCGTAGCGGTAGTGAACGCGGCCGCTACGCAGGAGGCGCGGGTTCGATCCCCGCTCAGTGCAAATATTTGTGTGCATGAAATATGAATATTTGCATTGGTCTGAGTGTTTCCATGTATAATATGTATGTATTTACAAAAAAAAAATGTATCTAAGTATGTTTATCCGCATTCTAGAACCCATAACACAAGCTAGTTAAGCTATGCTTACTTTGGGTCTAGATAGCGTTGTGTAGAATGTCCTACAATATTTATTTATTTATTTATTATTATAACAGTAATAATTATTTTTAGACAGTATTAATAACCATGCACTGAAAAATATGTATTTAAACATACAATAATTATCATTTTAACGAAATAATAAAATTGTGATTTAAGTAAAAAGTTTTACAATATTATGTAACGAACTGCCCGTTCTTCTTTGTAATATAAAGGACATATTGAATAAAAGCACTTGTACTCTTCCACAATTATTTAATTTTTTGTTGCCTAACCAGTTTCGCCTTACGGCATTCTCATAGGTTTACAATGGTTCAAACTATTATATTTAGCAAATATATGCTAAATACTAGCCTTTCGCCCGCGTGGATCTCTTATCTTCGGATCTACTCAACCAATTGCAGTAAAACAGACGTAAGATTTTAAATCCAAACAAGACCTTTCTAACAAAAAAAACTGCATCAAAATCCATTTTAGTAGTTTTTACGTCCATCGCGGACAAACATTTTCCATTTACAATTATATAATAGTATAGAGTATAGATAGATAGATAATAGTTTAAACCCTTGCTTACATTTTTAGTCTGTGCTTCTTTTATATCGATAAGTAGTTATCGACAGTTTACTGGGCTTCTCTATTATAGACGCCATTTAATGTTCTTATCCAAGTTTAGGTATACAGTTTTTTTTCGTAGGTATGCCACCTCTTATATACTCTAAGGTGCTGCGTTTGGAATGACGTCATTTAGGTTTTTTTCCGTTCTGAACCGGACGTCGGGATTTTTCCGTCCGGAAAAAGTAAGGACGTGTGCGCCTAGCTAGTAGAACATTTTGTATGAAAATGGAGCATTCGGTTTTCCGAATCTGAATTTTAGATCAGGAAACCGTATTCGGAAACCGTAGGTATATAAATAATTATATACACGTATATATTATATACGTGTGCGGCCAGGCTGGAATTCCTAACAGGAAACCGTGTTCGGAAACCGTACGTGTGCGGCCACCCTATGGTGGTATTTGATTATTATTGATACTTGGTAATATTGGTCGTTATCGTTACTCGTTGGTAGTGAATAGTGAGTAACCAGGCCGTGGACACTTAGAACATCGGTTTGAACTACTATGATTTCAAAGAAAAATAGCCCTTATTATCATTCAGCATAAGACTATGAGCAACAACTGAGGCAATAAATAGACAATAATATTTACGACTGAATGTTGGCCAATGTTGACAATTAAAAAAAAATGACATTTAAAAAATCAAAATGGCTGTATCGCATGCGATTTCACTTTTTGATTTTTGAAAATTTACACAATACGCATACTTTTTTTGCGAGTTTTATGTAGTGAGATAGTGACTCTTATGTTATGTGATGTTTTTCTTTTTGTATTTGAAGACAGTGACTTACAATTTTTGTATGATATTTCAATTCCTATTTCGGAAACGTTTTTGTGCTATATTTAGTTTTTATTTTGAGACAGTGACTCTTATTAGTTTATAAGTAGTGTAATTTACTTGTCTGCAAACATGCCAGGGACAAAGGGCACCAAAAGGTGTGAGCTTTGCCACAAAAGGAGATTTCCAAAATGCAAATTATTTTTGTCGAAATTTCCTCTAGATCCAGACCGGTAAGTTAAAGAAAACTATGTCGGACTATGTCCCTACTAAATTACGTATGAATCAGTCGAGTTCATTACTATATGGGCACTTCCAGACTAAAATATATAAGCATAAAGAGTTCGTAATGACAGCTATTGTTGCATTTTCGTTAGACATTTCGACAGTCGTTATGGGTAGTTGGAGCCTTAAAACCAACAACTGAAGAACAATGCTTCAATATCACCATTGGGTTATACAGGTCAGGTGGCAGTCATTTCACAGAAATTTTTGAAGTTTAGTCAAATCCATAGATTGATAAAGTGGTCCCTAGACTCCGAGGTGAAAGCTTCAGATGTCACCGGGATTAATGCTAAGCTAGCTAAGAGGAAAAAAGTGCAGGATACATGAAAAAAATGAGTGCACACATGAATGTATTAAACTAAAGTACAAAAGAAACTCGATTAAGCATACCATACTACATTTGGTTAGGTACTTAACTGAAGGTGTACAATATTCTAGCAACTTATTATAAAAACTTATATTAAACAAATAAACTAGGCTAACTAATTGACTAACTAGTGGTTCGATGTCTGTTTTTGGTCTACAAAATAAGTTTCTAAACAGAAAAATATTTAATAACTGACTTTTTAAATAAAACATATTAATTAAATAGACACATAAATATTGTTTACCTTTAGTTAAGTACCTAACTGAACTGAGTACAGTTGTTGTTAGGCATTCAGATAATCATACATTATAAAGAAAAGCCTGTTTTGTGCATTCATGTAGTACATAATGTATGTGTATTTAATAAAAGCAAAAAATACATTAAAAAAAAATCAATGTTTATTTTAAGAATTAACAAACAGGTACATTTGGAAATGAATGTATGCATTTACCTATATGCACATGTTTAATTCTCTTATGCTTACAACGGCATTGCAAAATTTAGCGGTAACATAATATACATTTTGATTTACTTTTTTTTTCAGATTGATACTTCGGGCGTCGATTTTCAACTTTCTGTTCTGTCGGTGACATCACTGGAGAACAATCTATAGGCTATCTTTCGACTAACCTATCGGCTAACTATCGACCAATGACAATCTATAGGCTGTCACAAGACTGGCCGTCGTTGTGCGCTTACAGAAGTGCATTGCTGGAGCGGTAGCGCTTCTTCTCTATTGAAAATGGTCACTAGTTATTACATAATAATTTATTCTATTATATTATTGACCATATAATTACTACTAAACTTTGGATAAACCAGCTGATATCAAGATTTAATAGTACCAACACTATATTATGCGATAATTTGTTTAGTAGTTATAGCTAAGCTATGGTCATGCAATAATAACATATACAATAATTAAAATGTACAACTACGTACGTATATATTACTTATTTAATTTTTAAGTCGTATAATATAGGTATGAATAAAAATAAACTATATATGGTTGCCTACTTAATAATATGTGTTGATTGTACTTTTTGTATAAAGTTATTAAAAATAAAGAAAAAAACATGTGTATGCAGTGTAACTAATCAGGTATTAACCTTAAAGTGATATGAATATCAGACTCACGCCCAGTTTCCGAAAGGCTGATCAATATCAAAAGTTTATGATGGACGCAGAAACTACTGAACAAATTTTGATGTGGTTCTATTGATAGCAAGGCCTTGCTTAGACTTAGTCTACCGTAGAAGTGGAAGTTTAGATATACCAAAATAATATATATAATTATTATAATAATTCACGTAGATAGAGCTGTGATTATTAAATAAGTAAAATATAAATATATTATAACATATTGTAAAATATTTATATTGTGATATTTTTCTACCAGATATTTTGTATTTTGGAATAGTTTTGAGGTAAAATGCTATTAAATTCTTATGCATTAATACTTTCATAATGTGATATATATTGTAATTAGCGAACAATAAAATAATTAATTAATTAATAAAGCTACTTTTTAGTTAACAATAAATTCGCGGTACGCGATCTTACCGCGAATTTATTGTTAACTAAAAAGTTCGAATCCCGCCCGAAGTCAAATTCTCTTTTCTCTTTGTAAATCGATTTGAAAAATCAGCATAATAAATGCTTCAAAATTAAATTCAATAAAAATAAATTATTTTTTGAAACATTTTTGCAGTAATATACTTTATAAATTAATTTAAAGCTGTGTTTTAGTTAAAACTAACATTTTGTAATATTTTTTAACCTTTCTGGTGCCACAGTTATATTTTTATAGTAAAATACTACGTATATTAATTTAAAGCTGTGTTTTAGTTAAAACAGTTATATTTTGTGATATATTTCATGTAAATTAATTTAAAGCTATATGTTAGTTGAAACACTAATATTTTGTAAATTAATAGGTTGTGTTTTCGTTAAAACAGTTATATTTTGCAATATTTTTGTAGTAAAATACTATGTAAATTAATTTAAAGCTGTGTTTTAGTTGAAACAGGTATATTTTGTAATATTTATGTAGTAAAATACTATGTAAATTAATTTAAAGCTGTGTTTTAGTTAAAACAGTTATATTTTGTGATATATTTCATGTAAATTAATTTAAAGCTATATGTTAGTTGAAACACTAATATTTTGTAAATTAATAGGTTGTGTTTTCGTTAAAACAGTTATATTTTGCAATATTTTTGTAGTAAAATACTATGTAAATTAATTTAAAGCTGTGTTTTAGTTGAAACAGGTATATTTTGTAATATTTATGTAGTAAAATACTATGTAAATTAATTTAAAGCTGTGTTTTAGTTGAAACAGTTATATATTGTAATATTTTGAAAGCAAATTAATTTAACCTCTACCGGTCGTTGACTCTTATTACTTGTACCTATTTTATGACATAACAATCAATAAATACAATAAAATTATAAGTTGTTGCTGGAAGTTTTATTTTAGAGTTTTGACATTGAATTTAAATTTTAAGTACCGGTTGTGAACCGCTAAAAATATTTAATCGATATCGATATATTAAGGCGCGTCACTATCGATGTCGATGAGTTGAGGAACATCACTCATTCTTCTTTCTTTAGGTTGGTATTACTTAAATGTCATTTTCAATTTGACATTTGACGTTCCCGTGTCACGTTGGTAGTATACATTAGTTCATTTGTGTATGTGTGCGTGAGCTCAATATGAATGTACTAAGTGCGGCCTCTTCATACGTAGTATATTACTTACTCTGTGTGAGTAACCAAACCACCACACTATAGAAATCCAGCAGAATTTCGCCCATAGACTAATTCCGTCAGAAATATTATGAAGGACGCCATTTGTATAACGACAGCTGTGTTTTAGTTAATATAAAACCACAGCTCATTTGGCTTACTTCGGGCTGAAATAAGCTTACTCTCTTGTCTTTTGTGGAAATATTTTCGTTATGTCGGAACAAGCGGAGTTCAAGGTATGTTTATTGTTCTTATTACCAGGAATTATGGACGTCAAAGACCTTCCATTGTTCAACCTTGTCCGTTGATCGATATTTTCCTATTATCCGATTTTACTATTACTACATGATCCAACTACTACTTTGCCTGGCTGCAATTTTTATGCTAGATTTCTTAATTACAAACAAATGATACGTAAATCAAATCATTATATTTGATTATACGGTAGATGTACATATAAAAGTTGCTCCACCATTTTATGTTTCGCAATAATTCTACATAAAATTTACTATTTCATTTGTCAGTACCTATGTAATAACGAATAAAATTACATTTATCTTGTAAACGTATAATAAAGTTTTTGCTTGAACAATATTTTTTCGTATAACATTGTTAAATAGTACCTACAATGTTTATACTGGTAAACTACACGTGTAATTTTTATTAAATTGCGTAGCTGATCGTCAACGAAGTTTTTCTTTTTACTATAACTTGGAAACTATGATGTACCTAGCAGTTTACATTCTAAAGCGGCAATATTTACATTAGCATATCTTAGTTTTATTTCCGTTTTGTTTTGCTATGATGGTCCTTCATTTAGAATAGAGTTCTAAGTTTTTCTTTCTCAATGTAAGTACATATTAGGAAAAATTGTGGTAAGAACCTGTTACATTTTGTGTAATTACTTACTACCTACATACAAAGTAAAAATTATTACAAAATGACAACCACTTGTTTCACTGATATCTTAAAAAAAAAAACAGTATTTTCTTGTGTTGTAATCTTAGTTTGTTAATGTTGTACTGCATGTGTAACCTTCATTTCAATAGATAACATAACAAAGAGCTCTCATAGCTGGAGAACTATACATTAATTAATTATATTTATAGGGTAGGCTACATGGACTTTTGGCCATTGACATACCTGATTCTCATTATGCATTTAACTACCTGTAGATTATTATTAAAGTTGTGAAAGAATAATCAGTTTTTGGTAATACATAGCAGATTTATGTGAGGGAAGGTTTAAATTCTTCTGCCTGAATTTACTGCTATAAGTTTAGTGTTATCTATACTCCATTTGGATAGGTACAATGAAAAGTAAACAATCTGGATGGGTCTTTTACACAAACATAATAAACTACTGCTCTAACTAGGAGTCTGATTTTGATTTCCAGTCAAATTACATTTTTAAACATTGTTTTTGAACAAAACACGATGAATAAACTGAGTTTTGAATAAAGAATGTTAGAAACACATCGAGATTGTTTACATTTAATTATGCACCTAACCAAAAAGTATAGTTGGCAATATTATTCCATTACTTGTTGGACCTCTCCAGCCTTCAAACCCCACATTACAAACCTTTAAACCCATACATACCTGCAATGACAATCAGCAATTATGATTACTGCTTTTCTCCCTTGGGTAATAGCATGATGATATATAGCCTGTATATATAGCCTTCCTCAATAAACATAATATCTAATTCTTTGTGTTTTATTTAAATAATGAATCTAAAAAGAATTAAGGATAAGTAATTCCTGAGATTTACTCATACAAATGCGCTCTCTAGCTTTATAATATTAGTTTAGATTATTTTTTAGACAATATCTATAGGTAATAAAAGGCAGTATAACTGTTATTACAGTAAATATTAATAATGTGATACAATATTTAAATTACTGTTGTTCTATTTGCTTTTTTTAATGTTTAACATATTTTGCAGACCGAAGCACTGCCAGATTTAGATGACCTACTTCAATGCCCTGTCTGCTATGAAATTCCTGCTGGGCAAATATTTCAATGCAATGAAGGACATCATGTCTGTGGACGCTGTAAAATGCGTCTTGATGTATGCCCAGTTTGCAGGGCTTTGTTTTTTGGAACACGAAATTATGCCATGGAAGAATTGATTGCTAATGTTAAAAAATTACGAGCTTTTGTAAGTTATTTAGTCATTACATAGTAAATAGCAATTGAATGTTTTATAATTCACTACTATGTAACTGCACTGCACTGTCTACCAGTATGTTTATGTGCTGCAGCTACAAGTTACAACAAAATCTACAGTGTAAAAATCTCCATGACAAATCACTAAAATGTGACACTAAAATATATGGACACAATATTATTTAATAGAAAAATTATTAATAAATATATCCACTACCATGATACATAAAAAAAGTGAAATAAAAATTATTCATAATTTCAGAAACTTGGTGGGAAAGTAACTACAAATACACTTCCTGAAAACATCACACCAGCTATAGAGAATCCACCAGAAGTAGTTGAACCTGAAATTACTGAAGATATTGAAAGTGATGTTCAGTCTAATGTAAGTTGTATGTCTAACTGCAAATTTCAAATCATTCAATCATCGTACTTTAAATAGTTCCCAAATGAAATTGGATTGATTAGCACAATTTTAGCATTACAAATTCTGTGCATGCAGTTCAGAATATCTTAAAAAGTTATGGTTACTCTCCTAGGTATGTTTAGCTGTGACTAATGGTTATTGTACCTGCCCTTTCTGCCCCATCTTATAAATACACCATGTTTAAGATGTAGGTATTTCGCCTTTTCCTCACATAGAATGCAGTAAGGCTTTGAATTGATACCTTTCTGGGCAAAAGTTTTCAGTTCCTTCTCAAGGATATATGAAATTCATAGGTGGTGTTCCTATTGGTTCCTATGCACTGGTCATCATGTGCCTCAAAACAGTTTTTTAATAAACAACCCTGTTATCTTAGTAAATAGACAAAAAGTGTTAGAGTGATTATCTTTTTGACATCAATCTGGAGTCTTTAGTCAGTCAATCTTTAGTCGCTCAACATCTCGTTGTTACTTATGAGGCAGTGCAGTCATGGTTACCAGTGTGTAGCCGAAGCCTTAACTTAATGGTTAAATTATGATATTATACTGAAATGTCTTAGGATTAAAATAGCAGCCTGGCAGGGAAAGCAAAGGTAACATAAACTATACAACAATATTCTTAAGATTCAAAAATATAGTCATATCAATTATCATATCTCTACTATTTACAGCAGTCTACAGCTCGAGTTCCTCAAGCTTGCAAGGGCCTGTTTCGTTGTATATCCTGCAAAAATGGTAATGGAGTCAGGCTTCCTGCAGCTCGATTACTCAATCATTTGCGCTATTTTCACGCTCCTGAACTTATAGAGGTAACTACATGTTAAACATCTATATTGAATACAAGCTGATACTTGCGAATTTTTGAGGAAAATTGTGAGTTTTTTGTATCTCACAAATTAGCCAGCTAAGTGGAATATTTAGTTTTCACCTTCACTGCATTGATAAACCAGATTGATGTTGATAAATAGTATGTTCCATGTGGTTGTATGATAATGTATTTCTGCTATGTATTGTTTTTAGGGTAAATCTGAGAATGGCGAATATGTGCAAGCATGGCAGTTTTCTACTGTACCTGGAAGAATTGTAACAGCAGTTAGAGTTTCAGACATGGGCATATTTTTCTTGATAATTGAAATAAGTAGTAAGTATAAAAGAAAATAATTTGATGATTAAAACACAAGAAACGATATAGAAGTACAAATCATTGCATTTTTTTTTCTTTAGATGACTGTGTAAACGCGTGGCTTGCGATGGCAGCATCACCTTGGGTGGCTCATGAGTTTGGCTACACGATTACCATTTCCGGAAATGATCGAGAAGCTATATTTTCTGACTGTGTAAGATATTATGTTATATTAAGTTTAAGGCGCTCATACATCACTAATCTATACCATTTATATTATATAATTGTAAATTGATAATGTTTGTCCGCGATGGACGCGAAAACTACTGAACGGATTTTAATGCAGTTTTTTTTTGTTAGAAAGATCTTGTTCAGACTTAAAATCTTACGTTTGTTTGATTCCAATCGGTTGAGTAAAACCGGGGATTAGAGATCCACGCGGGTGGAGCCGCGGGCGAAAGGCTAGTTAATTTAAAAAAACGACAAATTATAAAAGACTGCTTCACTTAAACTAAAATTATATTATTACGCTAATATAAATAATTGTGTGGGGGCGTGCTAGAAAACATTCACGCGGTGCACCTTGGGCAATAGAAGCGGTAACTCCTCCCCCAATTTTTATATTCTGCCGAGGTCTGAACGACCTGATAGAAGGAAAACTCGAGAAAAACCCTTTGCCAACTTATTTATCTGGCCATCATGGCAACAGTAGGCTAAAAACCCTCCTATATGGACAGACGCCACGATGATAGGCCCCCAGTTCCCGGTGGTCCTGCTATTCTCAGCTATGGTAGCGGTTCGGGTAACGGCGGGGCAGGGGTGTTATGAATCTCCGGGCGACGGGAGGCTACTACGCATAACTGCAGTACATTTCGGCTGGATGAACTCGAGGTAGAACTAGGTCGCAAACACTGGCAAATATTGGGTATGACAGATATCCGAAGAGAGGGGAGGACACGATAACCCTTGAGTCAGGTGACCTGTTCTACTTCAGAGAAGGTGATCTGCTCTAGTAAAAAAGATTTTCGAAGAGTTCTCTCGAAAGTTGTTGCCCGGAAAACGTAAACAGCAAGAGCTCTCTTGAGACTCTCGAACTTAATAGAAAGAGGCGTGAACAAAGTTGACCATCGAACCATCCACAAAGTCTTCTTCGTCAGATGGGAGAGCCTTAAACCAACAAATTAAAAGCTGATACAGCGCGACCTTCGCCACTCCAAACAAGCACCGTCCAAGAGGCAACTGAGTGAAATAGGGGGTCGGAAGTGTTCGCTCAGTAGTTGGAGAGGCCCCATCTGACGAAACTTACAGCTGCGGATAGCAAAATGATTGCCTCAAAGTTCGAGATACTGAAGAGATCAAGAAATTCTATGGACAGCTATATGCATCACGGATGAGTAAACCGACGGGACACAGCGATGAAGACCACAGAACCCCACTCATTCGTCATTACACCGAGGAAGAACCCGATGTCGAGCAGTGCGAGATAGAGGCGGCTCTCAGCCAACTGAAGAACAACAGGTACCCTGGTGATGATGGAATTACTACTGAGCTCTTGAAAGCAGGCGGAGTGCCAATCCTGAAAGAGCTAGCGAGTCTCCTTAATTCCATTTTCCAGCAATGTCTAACACCTAGGGCATGGAGCGGGAGTGCGGTGGTACTGTTCTTCAAAAAAGGTGATAAGACCTTGCTGAAGAACTACATGCCCATCTCACTCCCTGAGCCATGTCTACAATTTGTTCTCGAGAGCCATCACAAATCGCCTCGCGGGTAAGCTCGACGAGTTGCAGCCACCGGAGCAAGCCGGGTTTCGAAAAGGCTATAGCACCGTGATCTACATCCATACTGTTCGGCAGATTGTAGCAAAGACTCCTAAGAGTACAATCAGCCGCTGTGTATGGCGTTTGTGGACTACGAAAAAGCCTTCGACTCCATCGAAACCTGTACAGTTTTGGGTGCCCTGCAGGGGTTCGTGTCGATTGGCCATACATCGAAGTGCTGAGATGCTGGAAGGCAGAGGATCAGCAGAAATTGTGCACATTGGGTCCAATGTACACAATTCCTGCTGATCCTCTGTTTTTCTTAGGCCTCTGCCTATGTCCAGCAGGCTAATTGATTGATTGATTGATTTATGATTCCACTAGCTGTTGCCCGCGGCTCCTCCCGCGTGGATGTCGGTTATCGCGACCAAACATAGCCTTCCTCCTGCCTCATTCTTTTCTATGCCTTATCTATCTCTATACCAAATTTAATCAAGATCGGTTCAGTGGCTTAGGCGTGAAAGCGTAACAGATAGGCAGAGTTACCGAATTTATAATATTAGAATAGAGTATGGATTATCCAATAGGGACTAGTGGTTTTGACACTTTGGCCTAGCCAACTTATAGGTAGTCAGCAGCACTGATAAGTTAAAACAAAATATTTACATATTCCTATATCATGCAATTCAAGTTTATACAGTAAAAAAATTCTAATAAATGGTAGACAGTGAGTGATATGTAATTTATCTATTTATTTTATATTAATTTATGCCAAGGTAGGACCTGCTCATAGTTTGTTGTACAATTTTACAGGTGTGGTCTGTAAGATCGTGTGAAGGATCTCTTAAGAAACGCGGACATTGTTTGACAGTGAATGGTTTAGATGCAAGAGCACTGATTGCACCAATAACAATTAGTGGTAAACTGTCTGTGCGTCGTACACCTCCGGATCAGCTTGCACTTCAAACACAACCTCGGGCCGTGCTACGTGTTGCTAACCGTGGTAACAATCAAAACGCGGCCCACGACTTAGAACCCTTCCTTCAAGACCTACAGAATGATGTGGCCCGACTTTCCAGGGCATTTGCCACGCTCGGTCTTGAAGCCAACGCATTGGTGCGTTCCGAAGCGGAGATGCGGGCTAGAATAGAAAATCGAAATAATTCAGGTACTACTACTACTACTACTACTAATAATGAACGTACCGAAACTTCTACAGAGGCAGAAACTCCGCCCATTATAGAAACCAATCCAGTTAATACTACTGAAAATGTTCCCCTTTCGCGTAATGCACGCAGGCGTATGCGACTGCGCCTACGAGCCGCACTAAATGAAACTCAAGCTCCACCAGTACAGGCGCCACTACCCGTTCCCGCACCGAGAGCCACTAACCAATCTGGTGATTCCCAAAGACAAAATGTTCCGACAAACGCACATCGTGTTGGTCACACCCAACAACTGCCAGTAGCCGCTCCGCCTGTTCCACCACCGCCCATACCCCCGCCATCTTCATCCAGTGGGCCCTCGAATCAGTCTGCTCAAAACGGGAATGGGCGTGCGAACAAGAAGAAGCGACGCCAACATAGATAAATGTATTTTATATTTCTTTAGTTAGATATGTAATAATGAAAAAGCAAACAAATAATAAGTTTATTAGTATTAGTGATTATTAATGGTGAATGTTATCAATTTGACTGCTCTTTGAGTCTCATTCATTACTTACCTCTGGGGCTATCCGAATGAATTTATAAATATTGTGTTTCGTCTTCTTGACAACCACAATTTTATCAAGTGCTGTGATAACATGTTGCAATGCAATATATGTGGTTAACTACTTAAATAATTTCACTAATTGAATAATCCCCAGAGTATTTTGTGATTTTAACAGATAATTTCAGATAATGAAATGCATTTTGTGGAATGTCTTTGACAATGATATTTTAGGAATATCTATTTGAATAGTGTTAACGATTAATTGACGAATGTGCTTGTTTTAATTTTGTATGTAATCATGATTTTTGTTGACGAAATATAAATTACTATTGTATTATTAATATCTGTTAATTTTCGTTACGGGATAGTTATAATTAATAAATTTAAGGAACACCATTTCTTAGCAGACTGACGATTCTAACAGAAATATGTGAAAAAATTTGACGTAGCTGGGAGCTGGAACTAATAAGATTATGATTACTTTTCCATTATTCGTGAGGTTAGTGTTACGTCAATTTCTTTTTTCAGCGGTTACTGTTACTGTTCTACCAATCTTATCTTCATCATGTTCAGTCTTGTCATGTTACCTACTTTTTCACCAAAATCACGATTGTAAAATAAAGAGGAATTGCCCATAAAACCTTTGACTATGGTAACTAATGTCGCCAATTCTTACATATCGGAAACATCTTCACGAAATTATGGTACACACGGTAGCAGCGGTGCACTGCCTCTCGATTTTATACCCGTGGTTAAAACACAAGTACAGGTAATTCATGTTTTGGGGTTCTCGTCATACTTGCTTTGTTACTACCGTAGTTATTTTAATTTTAAAAAACGGGCCCCCGGACCCGTTGTCTTACCGAAATATCTAGTCTGTCCAATGCGTCCAGTTCCTCGAATGTCAAGGCTCACTAGTAAATAATCCCTGGAGTATTTTGTGATTTAAACAGATATTATCCATGTAGGATAAATTGTTAATTTCAACTAATGAAATGCATTTTGTGGAGTACCTTTGACAATGGTATTTGAAGAATATCTATTCGAATAGTGTTAACGATTAATTGACGAAAGAGCTTGTTTTAATCTTGAATGTAATCATGAATTTGTTGTAGAAGTATAATTATTATCAATTATAAATAACTGTTAAACGTCGTTAACAGGTTAGTTATAATTATAAAACATAAGACACCATTTTTTTTTTCTTTTTCTCTCCTTTCACCTTTCACACTTGCACACTTGGTTAGTGAAAATTAGAAATTGATTTTGATCAAGAGATGGTTAAATGTTACAGAATTTACGGATGACCTATAAGACATCTGTGCTTAACCCGATAGGCCACCAAAAAATACCATATAATAACAGAAGCCGAGGACAAGGACTACTCCTCCGGTATCAAGGAAGTACGCGTCTACACTGACGGCTCCAAAACAGAAAATGGTTCAGGAGCAGGCGTACGCTCCCTGGACCTCGGTCTAAATATCCAATTACCACTGGGCAAACACAGTTCAATTTTTCAATGTGAATGTGTTGCCATAACAACAGCTGCGACGGAAATAAGCAGACTGAAGGCGAGGGACTTAAACATAAGGCTCCTCACCGACAGTACAGCTGTCCTAAAAGCACTAGACCACCAAATAACCAACAGCAGACTAATAGCAGAGTGTCAGGCTGCTCTTAACAAGCTATCCACAAACAATGTAGTAACGCTACAGTGGATAAAAGGGCACAGTGGATCCTACGGCAACGATGCCGCGGATGAGCTGGCACGTAGGGGCTTTGGCACGTCCGTATATGGCCCGCTACCATTACTACCGATCTCTTTCTCACAGATACGTACTTGGTCACGTGAAAGATCCGCCGACCTACACATCCAAAGATGGTAGAAACCATAGACTGCAGCCAATCAAAAGTGGCCATGCCGTCTTTGAACAAACGGCTTACGAAACGTCTCCTAAAATTAGACAGAACAAGTCTAAGAACAATTATGGGGACAATAACAGGTCACTGTCCACTAAACAAGCACCTTTACACCATCGGGATCACGGATAGCCCTCTTTGTAGGGGGTGCTTCGTGGGCCGAGGAACCACGTAGTACTGGAATGCGAGGCAGTAGCCCCCCAACGTTCTCAAATCCTCGGCACAGTGAGGTCGCTCCGCGAAGCCTGTGAAGCCCCCAGTAAGCTTCTGCGCTTCTGGGCGGAGTTAGGCTGGCTGCTATAGCCAGCACTCTCCACGCACAATTGCCCAAAAAGGAGGCTAAGTGCGGAAAAAAGAGTCCCCTTTCCATTCCATTCCAACCCGATAGGCCATACCTCAATTACTGCATCATAGTAGCTCAGATGACAAGCAGGGTTGACACCCGACTCTCCTGGTTCCCCTTAGTTTTGGGACCCCGACTCCGTGGACGTGGGACTTCAACAAAACAAAAATCGTAGAAATTGGTTTAATCTCTGCTTCAAGGGAGCAAACATACAAATAAAATATGTTGATTTGAGAACCTCTTTTTTAAAATCGGTTAAAAATGAACATCACTCCCACGCGGCCCATCCCATCTTTTCATTTTTTATTTGTTCCTGCTAACTACGATCCTGGCAGACACCTTTCACTTCTACCTCCATAATGGTTTTTATATTCACGGCTCCACAGGCAGACGTGTCGAAACACCATGCGGTTTTAGTCGACTTGTGACCCAAGGCGTGCCCAAGGTGTTGGACGACTGGTGAACGTTGGGTCCAAACGGGGGTTTCGCTGACGATACGATTCATGACGGTGCAAGGCTAGACTACTAACTAGTAACTAATACTACGATACAACATACAGCCATTTGATACTTTCAAACTCAGATAAAATGATAAACAGATGACCTTGTGCCCAATATGGCGATCCTAAATTTCCTAAAAGGAATGAAAATGTCCTTGGCGCATTTTCGCCTGCGCTTATTAACACTCACTTTTTTCATAAATACAATCGTCGAGTCCCGCCCGAAGTCGATTCTTTTCCTTTCAAATCGAATACAATATTATTCTATGAATGTCATTAACTTTTTGGAAAGCTGATTTAACGCACAAGATTTGCCCGTAATTTGTACGCTCACTGCCATAGTATTTTTTTGAGACAACAATTACTGGAGAGTTGGGTGATCTCGGAACCAATTAATCCAGTTAAAATAAAGATTTGAGTTTGCATAAATTCGCATAGAGCTGAAAATTGGTGGAGTTCTTAAATACACCATAATGAAAGAAATATCAAAAGTCCCCATCGGTTGCACTTTTGCTTTTTTTTTATTGTTCAATTTCTTCTAGTCTGAGGTTCAATGTTATACTTATAGGTCAAATATACTGGATTCTCCCATTTTTCTCGTAAACAGCAAATGTTATCGCAAAAGTAGGTACACAAAGTTGTAGATCATGAAATTACCTACAAAATAGGTAGGTACTCTACTTATTTTTGTACGGATCACCATTTCGGAAATATCGCGATTTCAAAATTGGAAAGAGTCATATCTATTATATTATACTAGCTGTTGCCCGCGGCTCCGCCCGCGTGGAATTCGGATTCCGTACAAACTTTTCTTTCGTGCTAAAATTGCCTCGGATACCATCCCCGTCAGCCATCAGGAGTGCCATGTGGAATTCGGACCCACTAAACAGCATGCCGTCGCGGGTCTTCAGTTGCTGGAGTGTAAAATTGCCTAGGTCATTTTCCGCACCCCCCGGCTGACCCTGGGCCATCTACAATTTTAAGATGGCCCTCTCAGAAGTGGGAAGCACGATGTCCCATCGAATTCCGGAAAGGGAGGAGACGGGCGTGAAGGGATGACAGGAGGCCGGACCTATAATCCTCACGTCCGCGCTCGGTGACCAGCCCTTCCCTTTCCTGCTCTCTACTGGGCCTCCTCGTAGTCAGAGGGACATGTGGGAAGCCTTTGAGCAGCCCTCTATAGAGCTGCTCCCGTTGCTGTATGTATTTGCCGTAGGCGGTAGCGCCTCCCCTGGGTGAGGGGCGTTAATGCCTCCGTTACCCAGGATGCATCACATGGAGGTTCCAATCCCGCATTCGGATCCCGTTACCGTTGCATCTATGTGTTCAGCTGACCTTCCCTGTCTTCGCTCGTGAAATACTTCGAACACCCGTGGTTGCACCCTTTTAGCCCATGCCCGTAATAATAATTAGTTTTCAAATAATGTATGGTAATTTACCGGATTTATTGACATTATAATTTCGTAATATCTTTTGAATAGAACGTCCGATTTCAATAATTCGAAAAGTAATCAACAGGTATTGAAACAATCTTAAATACCAAACGATTTATTTAGATAAGAATTAATATAAAGGTATAGATTCCGTGGTCTGACTTTGATCGGCATTTCGGCTTGAATTTATATCGTCGCGCGTTACTTTCATACTGCAATAGATTCTAAAATATTCATTATAATTATACAGTGTAAAGGGCAATTTTGATCTACATTAAATGTACAATGTATCTAACGTCAGATAAGGCTTAACACTATATTGTTAAAAATAGCTTCGAAAATGATACATATTTTTTTTTATAATTTGTAAAAGATAAAAATGGTTATTGTGAGCTACCCTTATTAGATAGACATATGCTGTCGCGGACTTTTATGTAGACCTTTTTAAGTTATACATTTCTACAGTACATTATTTTGTTCTATCTTCAATAGTTTTCGCAGCGTACGCGATGTAAGGAATTTTTTAGGTCATTTTTTTTACACCTTGGGTTACATTATTGAAGTTTTATCCAGGATCCCTATTTTTTTGAAAATTAATTATAGCCTATGTTAGTCAGTGATAGTGCAGCTTTCTAATGGTAAAAGAATTTTTGAAATTGGTTCAGTAGTTCTTGAGTTTACTCGAATACAAAAATACAAATCTAATATTAGTAAAGAATGTATGGAAATATGCCCGATTTATTGACATTTATGCTCACTGCTCCGCTCCCTTTAGTAGTAGCGTGATGTTATATAGCCTATGTTACTCCCAGATAGTGTAGCTTTCTATAGGTGAAAGAATTATTGAAATCGGTCCAGTAGTTTCGGAGCCTATTCGTTACAAACAAAAAAACAAACAAACAAACAAACAAACAAATCTTTCCTCTTTATAATATTAGTATAGAAGTATAGATACAAAATTATTCGTTCCCTTATTATGATTCATCAACGCAAAGCCGAAGCCGTTGGTCCTATAAACTTGATATATTGGCAGTAGATGCTTTTCATGTTATAGTATGGTCATAGTATAAATAGAGGTATGGTATCCACCAAGAAAGGATTTTTAGAAATTTTGTTACTAAGGTGCTAAAATAAGCCAAAAATAAATAAAAACGGAAATTAACTTCTAGACAAACTTTAATCCAATATTTTACCTCCTTAGCAATGAAATTTCCAAAATGCCTTTCATAATAGATACGAGTGATATGAAAAGCATTTACTGCCAAAATTTCAAGTTCATAGGGCCAGCGGTTCAGGTTCTTGAGCAATCCTACACTATGAGGAATGAAATTTCACATAAATAACATATGATTTCTTCCAATTTTAAAATCGCGATATCTCCGAAATGGTGATCCGCACAAAAAAAAGAATACAACCAATTTTGTAGGTAATTACATGATCTATGGCTTTGTCTAACCTACTTTTGCGATAGCATTTGTTGTTTACGAGAAAAATGCGAGAATCCAATATATTTGACCTTTAACCTTGAATGAAAAAAAATGCAGAAGTCCAATCAATGGGGATTTTTGATATTTCTTTCATTATGGAATAATTAAGACCCCCACCAATTTTCAGCTCTATGCGAATTTATGCAAGCTTGCCATTTAAATTCGTCTATTTTTCCTGGATTAAATACCTCGTATGAGTTTCGGTAGATGGCTCCACTATCGCCCCAAAGACGGTGCTATAGAGGAATTTGAGTCGGCTGCGTGCGGGCTTCGGCTGTAAGGGAAAGATCGCGGGTTCGAGCTTCGAGTCCCGCCCGAAGTAGATTCTTTTTTCTTTTTAAATCGATTTGAAAAGTTAAGCATAACAATGCTTCAAACGCCATCTAGTGAGCCAAAAACAATATCAGCTCTTATACTGACAGTGTGAATGAAACCATACGCGATCTAAAAATAGTGACAACGCCATCTATTGAGCCAAGTAAAACTAAAAGCGCATCAACATCCGAACGTCAGAGTTAACAATGAATGACACTTATATGTCGTTACTCGGCAAATGGCGTCGTTTGTTCCCCCACCCGTCACCAGAGGTCACTGCAAATTTTCACAAAGGACATCTCATTTTGGTCCAAAATGAGTAGTTTTCCAGTAGGTATAATAATCAGTTGGTTTTTAAGTCATCGGGAGATGGCGCTAGCATAGCTTTTGGTAATTTTAATGTACTCTGTGGTTTGTTTGTAGTCTTTTTTCATGAATTTGCGATGTTGCCAAAGTTTAATTTCATTTACCCATATTATAATAGATAAAACATAATAAAACGCTTAATTCTTTTCGCGTCACTCTCTGTAATTTAAAATAATAATATTATATTTAAAATAATTGTATCAGAAAAAATTACAAATTATTTTATGTAAAGTAAATCATTACAAAACCGAAGAACATTTTTTCCATAAATTAGAGAACACTAGATCTGACACCATACTCTTCTTACCAAAAGTGCCGGCTGCGCCATCTAGCGCGTCTTTAGGAACCCTAAAAATACCTACTAGAAAACTGCTCATTCTTTTCGCGTCACTGTCTGTAATTTAAAATAATAATATTATATTTAAAATAATTGTATCAAAAAAAATGACTGAATATTTATGTACCTAAAGTAAATCATTACCAAACCGAAGAACATTTTTCCCATAAATTAGGGAACACTAGATGTGACACCACACTCTTCTTACCAAAAGTGCCGGCTGCGCCATCTAGCGCGTCTTTAGGAACCCTATAAATACCTACTAGAAAACTGCTCATTGAAAGTGCCGGCCAAAGAAAAAAAATACGATATTCCGGTAGAACTTGTCCTCCTGTCCGGTAGATCCTATTTTTTAATACCGCGTCAAAGTTGAGGGACCATTTACAACGGTTTTATTTGAGTTCAAACATCTTGAAAATATACATTTTTTATGATACGAATTATTGAAAATGAACGAAAATATTGTTCTAAATTGGAGAAATAGTTAATAAAAGCAATAAAAATAAACCCCATACTGCATATCGTTGTTTTTCGTCCATTTGTTTAGGTCCGAAATTGAAAGTGCCGGCCAAAAAAAAAAAAAACGATATTCCGGTAGAACTTGTTCTCGCTAGTATTCTTTATTACGGCGTTAAAGCTGAGGGTCCACTGCCCTCGGTTTTATTTGAGTTCAAAAATCTTGGAAACCTACATTTTTAAGAAACGAATTATTGAAAATGAATACAAAATATCATGCTACATTGGAAGAATAGTTAATAGAAGTATTAACAAATAAACCACATGCAGCAAATCGTTGTTTTTCGTCGATTTATTTAGGTCCAACATTCAAAATGCCGGCCAAAGAAAAAAAAAAGAGATATTCCGCTACAATTTGTCCTCTTTAGCATTCTTTAATATGGCGTCAAAGCGAATGTTGTCCTTTTGCTTTGTTCTGAGTGTGCCCCCCTGGCCCACCCTAGGAAAACAATGAAGCCTCTCCTAGTTCATCATTTATCTACGATTGCAATAATGTCTGTCAATATGTGTGCAACGCTCCAGAGGGGGCACACTTAGAACAAAGTAAAATTATGAAATTTCGAGCGACCTCTGATGATGGGTCCACCACCGCCGCAATAAACGACGCCATTTGCCGAGTAACGTCATGTAAGTGTCATTCATTGTCTACTCTCTGACGTTCGGATTTTGATGCTTTTAGTTTTACCTACCTTACTAGATGGCGTTGTCACTATTTTTTAGATCGCGTTATGGTTTCATTCCACTGTCAGTTTATCAACTGAAATATTATTTATCGACAATATCGAAATCGGGCCCAGCAACTCAGATAGTAGGTACTCGACAAGCATTGTGGTGCCCTCTGTTTTTGACAAGTAGCCATCTATCATCGTAGAATGAGAATCTGATTATTCCCTCCATTACCCGTGGCACTACTGCTTGGCACTACCAGTAGTGTCATGACTGTCATGGGAAATTTTACTTTTCACCATTGACACTCGAAAAAGGGCCCGTGATTCATCAAAAACAGTGAATAAAACGCTCTTTGTTTCACTGAGTGAATAACATGCAAAGAGGTTGCACCTGGTTGCACACTCTCACTATAAAAATGTACTAAAAGCCACCTAAATGTAATCACTGGCTGGATGGAATGTGACTGAGCGTTTAAATTAAGAAAAAAAAAATGCCGCCATTTTCTGTGTAATTTTCTTTCTAAAAGTTTATGTTTGTCTCATAATCATAAAATGACTTCATCTAGTGATGAAAATGAAACTCATATTCTCGAACGCGAAAAGACTCCTGAGTCTTTTCGCGCGGTAGCTATTACTGATAATTTGCTGCTTCTTTTGTAATTCATAATCACAGAGTAATCGTTTTCTCGTAGTCAATGGTGAAAAGTTGAGTAACTAACACGTGAAAAAAGAATTCATCTCGGCTCTTGTATCCCTCGATCCACTCAGGTTTCTACCTAGAACCCCTCGCTACGCTCGGGATTCTACCGGGGAAACCTTCACTCCTCTCGGGATACAACTTGGTGCCTCGAAAAGAATTCACCTTTTTTTCACTTGTTGGGTAATCTACTATTTCCATGAACTTAAGATTCATTTATTGAGTTTATGTTCTATACAGACAAATAATACTACAGGACAGGGCTTGCCATGTACTCCTAAAACAGCTTTTCAATCATTAACCTTTAAAGAGTTCATGTTTGCACACATATAAGTATATACCTATATACATAATTATGTGTACTTTTATCTTAATTAGTTCCGGGACCTGTCCCGGGGCGGCAGCATTTTCCATACATGCAAGTTTTTGCATAGAGTTGCCACTCTTGTCCTATATATTACTATTTCTACTTACTCTAGGATCAAGTATACTCTGGATATGCTACGCAAATAATAATACCGCGTATGAACGAGACACAACATACAAAAACTGTAAGGAATGAATAGGACAAAAACTATATGCTCTGTCTTTGTCAGAGTTTCTGTTTTTTTTGTTGGTCACAAGTGGAAAGTTGTGACCAACAAATCTTTTGTGATCGTGAATTGTTGAAATTGTTCTGAGAATTCTTCATAATAGACAGTAATTTAAGTGGTGAAACTAAGTGGCATAAGTTTGTTGCTTAAAACTCATTGTATTCAACATGGTGATATGTTATATATTAGGCTGCAAAAGCCGTAGTGAGCGGAAATCACAAGACATAACCTATCATACGTAAGTACGATTTTTAGACAAAATATCCCTTTTTTTGTAAAGATATTAATAGATTAAGAGCCGTAGCATATTAACAAGTTCTTTAAAGTAGAAATAATGGCTCAAAATATTGATTTATTATCACCATAATACGTGTATTAACCAACCAAATAAAGTGGTGAGTTAAAATTATCGAACTCGAAACAAAAGCCAGACTTGTCCGCCATTTTTATCTACTTTATGATTTGTCCGGGTTATAGAATTATTAGGGATACCAGTTGAGGTACTGGTAAATTACCCATAACGTGGGGTATTTCTTATTTATTCTTAAAACTTCACATTAATGAAAATGTTGTTTCAGATTTCCAAATCCAGATCCAGATGCCTAAATTGTTTTGTATTTGTGTTTTTTAAAGGATGTAATGCCACTAATGCCAGAAAACATTAAATTCATATACCACCTAACGGATTTAAAAAAGTCGCGGGGTAAAATTTGGTAGGGACTAACAACACTGGTATCATAAGTACTATGTTGTCGTCCCTTTCGGGTGTACGCGCTTGACGAATCCAGAGTATACTTGATCCTAGTACTTACTCTTTGGCAACGCTGTGCGGCTTATGCCATCTATCAATATGGCATGGCATTTATACCTTAACCACAGATTATTTCCCTAGCCTAACTAACCGCCATCTAGGTAAACTAAACTCTATAAATATTCGAGTTTTGCTATTCTCTACTAGATGGCGCATGTTGTTATTGCGAAACAGTACATTCTAAATTCTTCGCTTTCCGCTAATGTGTTTTTTTTTTTTTTTTTTTTTATGGCGATCCCAATAATTCCGCCAACGACTCAGTTTTTATACTGATCAAAATAACGTGTGAAAGAACAAGTGTAAAATTATCCATACAAACAGTTAATTTGGAAAATCGGCCAAAAGGTGTAAAGTGTGTTGAAGTACCTGAAAAGAAGAGACAACATTAAAGCAGACAAAGTGTTATATGGTAGAGCAAACGAACACAGTTTTACAGGTTAATATTGTTAAGATCTATAAAGTGACATAACATATAAATTAGTGGGGAGTTGACATATGTCAGGAGGGTGTTAATGTTGGATGGGAGAGGGATGTCGTTTGAGGGTAGGAGATCATACAGGGAACCATTAATCCTTGTACAAGAAAAGAACATGTGATCAGGAGTTCCTTCGTCCAAACCACATTCACACAGAGAGTTATCCCTTATCCGTATCTTGGCAAGAAAAACATTCGTACAGGCATGGCCTAAACGGAGACGGCAAACAACAGAGGTTGACCTCTTGGAAGCTTTGCGGAATTTAAAAAACCAAGGTTTGCAAGGTATACCATTTTGGATTGCAGCATAATGTCTTCCCTTAGTAGAGCTGGACTGGGACCAATGCACATTCCACTGAGATGTTAAACATGTTTTGGCGAGCGAAAGTAAGTCCTGAGAGAAGGCTCTGAATTGATCACGAGATCCACTGGTGGAAGCAGTCCTGGCTAGAGAGTCTACAATTGTATTGCCTAAGATTCCACTGTGACCTGGTATCCACACCAAAGAGACCATAAGGCCCCTGTTGTGGCACCTGAAAAGTGAGTGTTTAATTTGGAGGATTAAGGGTGATCTGGATTTAGAGGCAAATTGGTTGGCTGAGAGGGCCAGTAAGCAACTCCTGGAATCTGTAAAAATAACCGATTTGTTGATACTGTGGGACTCTATATATAGCAATGCCTCAAGAATGGCTATAGCTTCTCCGGTAAAAATGGTGTTAATGTTGGGAGACTTAAAAGATAATATAATGTTATAATGGGGGATCCAAACAGCAGATCCAACACAGGAGCTATCCGATAACTTGGAGGAGTCTGTGTATATGGCTATAGCATCCTGCCATTTTCGGCTGATTAGCTGTTGTAGCATCCTTTCGGCTTCAACTGATTGTTTACTAATGCCGGAGTCTAAAACAATATCAGGTGAGAAAATTATTGATTCAAAAGGTATATCAAATAAGGGATTAAATTTGGATTGGAAACAGGGGAAAGGGAGGCGAATAAAATTAACAAAAGAATTGAATAGACGGGGTAGATCTTTATGAGACCAATATCTACCAGATGAGATATATTCAGAAAGGGAATGTAGCTTAGGAATCAAAGGGTGGAAGGCAAGTTGGGAAGTCTTAAACAGGAATCTATCGGAGAGATATTGCCTTCTCAAAAACAAAGGAGGATCTACACACTCTAGTTGCATAGCATTTATTGGGGAGGATTTCATGGCTCCCAGAATGATGCGGAGGCATTTTGACTGTATCCTATCCAGTGAATTAAGAGCTGCTTTGTTACAGGGTTCAAGAAGAAAGGATCCATAATCCAGATGACTTCGAATGAGAGCGTTATATAGCAGTTTCTGGCAATAGGGATGAGCTCCCCACCAGACGCCGCCCACGGATCGTATGATATTTAATTTTTTTTCACACTTTTCAATCGTATAATTAATATGCTCTTTTCCTGACAACTTGGAGTCCAAAATCATACCTAAAAATTTAACATTTTCTTTAACAGGAAAGATTTGGTTTTCACAAGAGATCACACAATCGGGAATGGATCGGCGACGGCTGAAGACAACAACCGTGCTTTTCGAGATTGATAGAGATAATCCATGGTCTGCAAGCCAAATTTGAAGATAATAAATGGCAGAGTTTAATTTTGAAGCGCTAATGTGTTAGTATATTATTATATAATAACTATGGTGACGTAGTAGGACTGTATTCTCTGTATTGTGCAACAATAAAGTTTTTAATTGGTATCGAATTACACTTATATGTAAAAATTAATCCATACCATTGGTTTTCGGTTTGTGATTGGCGACCTTCAATTAAATAAAGAATGAATGTGTCTTTCTTAATCACATCACACACATTAGGTATCAAATTTCAGTTTAGTGATGGAGCAGATACACCCTTTTTTCCATCACGTCTCTTTTATTTAGGGCCGGCACCCACTGATTTTATCCGCGAAGTCACGAACATGGAGGCTGCCGCGGATGCGAGAGTTCCTCACGCGATCTTTACGCGTGACGCCGCACATACACCGCAACATTTTCATCTCCGTGACACGCAGCTCTTGCTTGTGTCGCTCCAGCAGCGGCCACGCCTCACAACCGTACAAGAGGACAGGCCTAATGATCGTCTTATACACATGCCCCTTCAACCTGACTGGCATTTTGGGATCACATGTGATGCCAGTCATTTCTCGCCACTTGGCCCACGCGGCAGCAATGCGTGCCTTGACGTCGCGGTCGATTTCGCCGATCCCAGGTACTTAATCTGGTCCGTGCGCTCGACCAAATCATCGCCTATGCGGACGGGTGTGGTATCTGTGGAGTTTAACGCTAAGTATTCTGTCTTCGCTACATTAAGCTTCAGACCGCCGCCGTTCTCAAGCGCTTCTTTCCACCCTTTCACGCGTCGCACCAATCTGCTCCTGTCCGCGTCCATCGGCACAATATCATCAGCATACATGAGCAACCACGGAGGCTGCTCATGTGAGTTTCTGATGCTGTCCGACAAAACGGACGGATCCTTGGTATACCCCGACGGTGATGGGGAAGGCTTTCGAGTCGCCAACAGCAGTCCTAACCACAGAACCGGAATCGTAGTACATGTCTCGGACGGTGTCAACGTAAGTCTCTAGAACTCCCTTGGACCGCAGTGCCCACCAGATCACCGCGCGAGGAACACAGTCGAAGGCCTTTTGCATATCTAAGAATAGGCAGTGCAGGGGCGTGTTCTTCGCCCTGTATTTCCCCGCCACAATCCTTAGGACGAACACCAGGTCCATGGTCCCGTACCCGGGGCGAAACCCGTACTGACACTCCGAGAGTGTACTTTCCTGTCGGATCCGAGAGTCGATTATCCGCTCATAGAGCTTCTGGGTCTTTGACCGGCACTTTTAATTTTGGACCTAAATAAATGGATGAAAAACAACGATATACAGTATGGGGTTTACAATTTATTGCTTTTATTAACTATTCTTCCAATAGAGAACAATATTTTGCATTCATTTTCAATAGTTCGTATCATAAAAAAAATATGTTTTCAAGATTTTTGAACTTGATTAAAACCAAGGGAAGTGGTCCCTCAGCTTTGACGCTGTAATAAAAAATGCTAATAAAAACAAGTTCTAGCGGAATATTACATTTGTTTTCTTTGACCGGCACTTTTAATTTTGGACCTAAATAAATGGACGAAAAACAACGATAATATATATACAGTATGGGGTTTATTTTTTACTGCTTTTATTAACTATTCTTCCAATAGAGAACAATATTTTTCATTCATTTTCAATATTTCGTGTCATAAAAATGTATGTTTTCAAGATTTTTAAACTCAAATAAAACCGAGGGTGGTCGCTCAACTTTGACGCCATAATAAAAAATGCTAAATATCGTATTTTTTTCTTTAGCCGGCACTTTCAATTTTGGACCAAAATGGGTGATGTCCTTTAATCCACTACCGGTTACTGACTGAAATTATGCATACATGTGTAAATCGCGTGACACTGCAATAAATGATGACATGGTACGGACGCCAAAGCAAAGGAACTTCACAATGAAAGGACACATCCTCATCGAGTTTGGGCTCTTGTGAATTGTCTTGACTGGTCAAGATGGAACTGACTGTTCCATCCAGAAGGTGGTCATAGCAACTCTGTAATAAAACGATACAACCCCATTAAGTTTGGGCTCATTTGAAACGTCTTAACAAGAAGCTTGTCTTTTAATGGTAACCAAGTTCTGATGATGGAGTTGGAAAGTGATCATAGGAATTCTTTAATGAAACGACCTAACCCCATCGTGTTTTGGCTCGTTTGATTCATCTTGGCGAGTACTTTAGTTTTAGATGGTTACCAGGGTCTGATCTGATAATGGAGCTGAAAGCTGGTCATAGGAACTCAATAAAGAAACGACGCAACCCCTTCGAGTCTTGGCTCGTTTGATTCATCTTGACAAGTGCTATGGTGCTAGATGGTAACCAGGGTCTGATGATGGAGCTGGAATGTGGCCATAGGAACTCAGTAATAAAGAGACACAACCGCAACGAGTTTAACACATTGAAGGGCAACAATCAACAACAACACTATGGGCGAGTGCAACATAAGGGGGGGGACACTCGTGTCGACCCTGTAAGAGAGATTCTGTGCCGTCAGCGCAAAAGATAAGTAGGACAAAGCCTTTTGGTTTTCCCACTGACAATGACAGCACAAAATCTCTCCAGTGAGCTCTGGCTACCCTACTCATCGTCGGAAACACAACACGAGGTTATTAAGCTGTGACCTTCTGTTGGATCCTGGGACGGATATACCTTAGTGTCCTACCTCCTCTAACTGCGTACTGCGTACTGAGCAACTGCGGTACAACTACTAACGATGAAAATAGACCCTTATCTCTATCTTCTACAAGCAGGAGCATTATGCAAATACTAGCTATCTACCGTCAGACAATGAGTGGGAGCACGAAGTTGCAGATATTCCACTGTCGTGTCACCAGACAGTCGGACTGCTGTGAAAGTCGTGTCACCACACTTAATATATTTACTGGTCTTGTGTCGGGACGTCGTGAACCGTCGGGCGGTTAAGGACATCCTCTTTATCAGAAGCAACTTAATCATTTACAAGGTGAAAGGACGTCCACCGCCATCAATTTTTTTTTGTATGGAAGTTGACAGTGTCATATCACTAGTTATCGATGGGAGCCGAGTGACTTTCAACGTGTTAAGGAGACGGTAGATAATCATGGTAATTTCTGAAAAAAAAAAAGACTAGTTGTGCTAAACTACTAAACGCACCCACGTTGCTAGTGGAGAGTAGATAAGGGGCGGGTGGTTCTCTGAATACAGACATGGGTATGACAAGTGCGGCCGTCCGACACCCTAATGGTCAGCCGACCTATGGTCAGCCGGGGTTCGTGGGAAATGCCTTATTGGGAAACTTTACACCCCAGTAAATGAGATCCACTATGGCGTGTGGTTTTAGTCGGTCCCAATCCCACATAGCCACCCCGATGACCGATGGGAGTTATGTCTTTTTTCACTTACTTCTCACAAAAATCTTTCTTCTTCATTGCTAATTATTATATCGATTTTTATTTCATTGCTAATTATGTCTTGTAAAAATTAGCAAAGGTGTGTAGAAATGGCAACAGTATTCAAAGGCAAGGGATCAGTAAACGCGGTATAAAAAAATGTCCTACACCAACGACTATAATGACTGCAACGTTACTACGAGCGGATAATCGACTCCCGGATCCGATAGGAGATAGTATGGATAAATACAATTTCGGAATGTCACATAAGACCATGGATCTGCAGGGCTATTGCGTATCTCCATTGACAGCTCGAGTGCTTAGCACTTTGTCGAAGTGCTCAACTCGTAGCTGTCAAACAGCTAATTTGGTATTGTCATAATACGTCCATGGTATTGTCTATCTACCAGTGCTTATACAGTGAACGACTAAGATGACGTCATGAGGCCGATTAGCACTGAAGGTCACGGTTAAAAAGTTTTTCGGTTCGATATTGTAAACATTGCGATTGCGTATGCGTAAGCATAGTGGACAATGAAAATGAAAGCCACTCTATTTATTATGAAACATTACTGAGAAACATGCGTCTACATGAAGATGAAGAAATGGCAACAATCACATATTCGGTCCAATTTATCTATGTTACCAGTGCGACCGAATGTAGTTCGACTTATAATAGTACGTCGCAGGAATGAAAAATTACTTTCGTCAAGAGATGGCGCCAGTTGTATGAACGTAGTACTGCTACTCACCACTAGATGGAAACTATGAGCATCAAGAAGCAACATAAAACATGACTCTGCCATCTTGGCTCTCACTTTCCCACACATTACACAGGTCTTCGTTTTTCGATTAGTTTTTTATGATCTTGTCAAAATACAAAAGCGATTAAAATTAACACGATGAATCTTTAATGCAGTTTCTTTTAGCGCGTAAATTATGAACATATCCATACAGTTGTGATTGTTTAAGGGGTCCATTACACGGTAGGTTTTGCTGTCAGTTTAAACATCAATCACGCCGTGATTGACCAATAACATTCATGATTGACGACATGATGCATGACTCTTACATAAGCGTGTAATAGACCCCTAAGTGTTTGTTAAGTTGTTATTTTGTGCATCCAGAAATGAAATACGGCCCTTTTCAAACGAAAATTTAATAAATAAAAAGAAATGGCAACAATCACCTATTCATTTGGCGCCAAACGCGTATTATTTAAGTTACCAGTGCGACCGAATGTAGTTCGACCTAAAGCACGTCGCAGGAATGAAAAATAACTTTGGTCAAGAGATGGCGCTAGTTGTATTAACGTAGTACTGCTACTCACCACTAGATGGAAATTCTGAGCACCAAAAGCAATATAAAAGATGATTCTGCTATCTTCGCTCTCACTTCCCCACACATTACACAGGTCTTCGTTTGTCGATTAGTTTTTTGTGATCTTGTCAAAATACAAAAGCGATTGAAATTAACACGGTGAATCTTTATGATGTAGTTTCTTTTAGCGCGTAAATTATGAATATATATCCATACAGTTGTGATTGTTGTGTTTGCTAAGTTGTTATTTGTGCATCCAGAAATGAAACACTGCCCTTTTTAAATCAAAATTTAACCATAAATAAGAGCATTCAAAGGATTCATCTGTTGAAATTGAAAGCACTACAAGTTTAGCGGTGAGTTTAACTTTATTAACTTTAACTTCATTTCATTTAGGTTAATAACGCGTAGGATAGTAACAAAAACTTTCTCCTAGCTCTACGAGCGTTGCTCGAGTATGAACAGACATTACTTTTTGTGCGGGAACTTTGAAATTCTGGGTTATATTGGAGATTGTATTTAATTTTGTTATGAATAGATACATATTTCTTAGTACTGTAAACTAAGTTCTCTTCTAAATTGTGGTGTTACTCCAGTTGACTATCATTCAGGAATCTACATGTGCAACCTGCAGATGTAATGGAAATATTTATTTTAGCAGGTGTTCATCATGGATATGATAGAAGTTGATCCAAAACTATTTGTGACCTGTCGGTTATGTCTAGAAGAGTTAGGCCAGTACCAAATTGTTCCTGTTGTTCAAACGCAAATTAAGTACTGCTATGACATAGATGTAAGTATTGCATTCAATTTCTTCTTAATTTATTAATTTAGGTACAGTCAACAAAGGAGATATGGTTGCACCTTCACATACAACTTTATATGAAAAAGTGCTACCGTATCTGCTTTGTCGACTGTACTTAGCTAGTTTGGGTTTGATTTATAATGATATTTTCTTAAAATCTTGACACTGTATCTTAGGTTCATACCTAAGGTATATCTGGTTAGTGAAATCATTGTTTTTGTTCTTGATCTAGATGTGATTCATTTATTTAATGTTTTGAGTGTCACAATGTGTTTAAAGCACAAATATTTATATATACATATATGTTGGAATAATTGACTAGTAAAAGCACTCAAATCTGCATGTAATATAGGGTGAAGTCTCCTTGTATCGGCCACGTCCTAATATCGGCCTTTTCGAGAAAATGAAACATAACTATGAAAATAACCCTAAAATTATGATAGTTTTTATGCAAAAAGCGACTCTATATCCTTACGAATAACATCCCATATTTTGGTGCGGGTACCTCCACATTTGAACGTTCAGGTGGCAATAGAGCACGCGCAGGTATCGACGGGTGTGATTTTGTGGCAATACCGAGTCAAATCCCGGAGTCGACGCACTGAGTGGGAAAGTATTTGAAAGGAATTAAATATACCTATGGTATTTTATATTATTTTTTATTAAAGAAAAACAGTCGAAGTACCGTTTAGGTAGTGTGTTTTTAAATTTATTTGTACTTTTTATGAAATAATCGCGGGGTCGAGATTAGGGATCTTTATTTTGGATAAATCTCAATATCGGCCACCTGGTCGATATTGGGGAAATGCATGAAAACACTAAACTGTATGTTTAGCTATTTTATATGTTAGCAGTAACATTAATAAGGTTAAAAATGAAATAGCAGCTCTGTTTGAGCACCAGATCCTAACATCGACCGCCTAAAAACTTTTTTTGCCAGCTACGGCCGATATCTAGAAAGTCGATGCGTAATAACGGCCACCTTAGTTTGTATAGGGTACTTACTTTCCTACAACCTTCGAACTTTACAATAAACAGGAACGTGGTGCAAAATGAACAAATACTTATGTATTTTAATTTAATCAATATAATATAATCATGTCGTCCCAACAAAAAGAGAAACGTTTCAAACCTATGGTAATATGACCATAGGTTCTATGACCCCTATAGGTTATATGACCCCTATAGGTTCTATGACCCCTACAGGTTCTATGACCTCTATAGGTTTTTTGACCCCTATAGGTTCTATGACCACTATAGGTTCTATGACCCCTATAGGTTCTATGACCCCTATAGGTTCTATGACCACTATAGGTTCTATGACCCCTATAGGTTCTATGACCCCTATAGGTTCTATGACCCCTATAGGTTCTATGACCCCTATAGGTTCTATGACCCCTATAGTTTCTATGACCGTAGTAGAATAAGAGATGGAGTAAATGCCGTTCAAAGAAGCAGACAGTAATGCATTGCTTCGATATTGTCTAATGTTACCATTGGGGTTGTGGAGTATAGATGGAAGTCGCTTCGCGGAAAATATCGAAGTCTAGCCAAATCCGCAGTTAAGACTGGCAATGCGGACTCCAGAATCCGAGGTGTAAGCTTTGGTTGCGACTCGGAATTAATGATAGGATGAAGTAGAAGAAGAGTAGCATTTCGACAATACGAAATTCCCAGCACCACTTTACAAGATAGACTTCCTGGAAGAATAGATACAGAGAGAAAGAAAAATCTGGAAAATAGAATATAAAACATAAACCAGTCAACAAAACTAGTAGATAAAAGAAGAAGGGTATTAGAATAGAAGAAGAGAATATTAAAGGACAGCGTAACTGACCTCATGATTTACCTTCTCAAAAAGAAAAGGAGAATTTTTTTTGTGGTGGCTGTGAAGTAGAACTAATTAATGATGTCGAAGAAGACGAAGCCAAAAAATATTGAATGTGACATTGCTCCAAACGGCCTTAAAGTAAACAGTTGATCGTGGGCAAAATTATATTGATGTGGCTATAGAAATTTTACTTGCCGTCACTGTTTAGTGCATTTAAATTGAAAAGCCTTCAAAGAAAGTCAAGTTTTCTTTTGACTTTATCTAATAATATATTTTCTTTATAATAATATATTTTGGAAATCTTTATTTATCTTAAATTTTTTTAATCATTGTGATCATTAGTTTATAATAACAGCAATTACTGTAATTTTTAAGGCTGAGATATAAAGAAAAGACAATTTAATGATAGATAAGCGTTAAAAAAATTATTTGAACCTGAATTGGAATATAAAACGTAATAATTTTTTACTTTACTTGGTTTTATTGACCTAAATTCACGTTGGAAAAGGTATGACGATATTAGGGTCACAGGCGGCAGAAATTAGGGTGTTAGAGGCCGATATTAAGGGAAATCGACATACTCGGAAAAAAACATCTATATTTTCAAAAATAACAAAAAATTGGTAATTTTGCGAATGTAGTAATGGAGTTTCAGTATCCCTCTACCCAAAAAAGGCATTGCAAAAAAGCAAATGCTATAAACCATAAAATTACAATCAATCAAAGGTCAAAAAATGTTGACATGGCCGATAATTGGTGCCACCACCCTACTAGTATTTTGTATCGTACTGTCACAATGTTTATAATTACAGGTGGAGCCGTTTGATGGTCTGCCACAACTAATATGCTTGAAATGTAAAGATTTATTAACCAACTTCTTTGCATTAAAAAAACTTCTATGTGAAAAACAAAGTAATTTAAGAAGCAACTTATCCAAAAAGGACTTAACGGTAAGTGATCAGAATAATAATCATAATAATTATGAAAGGCTGTCCACAGTGAAAAACTATTTCACTACAGGTTGATTAAAGTTTAAACTAAAGAGGGAATTAACTGTAGTAGAATAGGGTCACCCCATTTCTTCATCTGGTCTTAAAAAGACCATGTTGGTTCCCAGTGGAGTAGAATAGGGCCACCCCATCTCTTCCTGTGAGTGTTGTAGGTGGCGACTAAGGGATACGGCTGTTCTCACCCTACAAACATACAGCCCATGAATAAGTGCCTGCCAGTCAGCAATAAGTTCACCCCCTATAGCGGGAGACCGAATATCATATTTAGCAAAATTTGGGTGATAATATACCTCTGCCTACCCCTTCGGGGATTTGCAGGCGTGAGCATATATATGCACACACATAAAAAGAGGGTCTACAGGGCCTCCATAAGACCATTGGGGCTGGTACCACTGGGAACCAACAAATGTCTTCTGCAAACTGATACACCTGCTGATTGATGGATGCAGCTCTATTGAAGGCTTTCCTCTCAGAGTTGGGAGGTCATACTGCAGTTTCTCATGTAAAAGCTATACAAGCCAAAGGAGGAGAAATAGTTCGCAGATCCTGGGCTCTGAGTTGAAACCTTGGATGCAACAGGGAACAAAGCCAAGCTGAGTAAGGAATACTTGACTCCAAAATATTTCATCTGCCTTGTTTGTTTAGCAGTAGCGAGAGGTCTCTATAACCTGATTTTTGCAGGCTTGCACTGCAAAGGGAAGCCACTGTAGAGATGTTTAAATTTATACTAAGCAACTGAAATTCAGTAGGTACCTATATGAATTTCAGTGTCTGAAATTAGAAGACCTAAGATATTTACCACCGGCTTACTTTTTGAAAATGTTCACCCTACGTCACTGTTGTTTAGTGATTATTTAAATAGTATAAGATTCAAGGTATCTAAGAGGCCAGAGTATGGGGTCGGGAACCTACCTGGGCAACGGCAGCGCCTCTTCCAAGGCGGGGGGACGCTGCTGCGGCGGCGGCGCAAAGCGCACCTCCCACACATGGGGTCTAGATGGGGACACCGAGGTTCTTACACGCGATGGGGGCCATCTCTTTGGTTCGGCCGGAGTGCGAGAGATATGTTTCCGACGATCCAAAGACGGTGTGCGTTTTAGTCAGTTCGACTACGACATAACCACTCTGTTGTATAGCATAATACTTAAGTTCGCCTTAATTGGTATGGGTGCTGAACATCGTCTTGACAATGTATATGTATAACTTAACTACTGCATAAGTTTTACTGCTCTCGGAGTTGCTAGCCCAAGCCAACCTCACCTGACAGCCAGTACATCTGCACTGGCTGAGGTTTGTTTGTATATACTTTAACTATGTTAGTTCTATAGGAACCGAACAACATAATGAGACTCGGACGCAGGCATTTCTTTCGGGGTTGCGGGAGTCAGACGGCAGTTGCTCCCGAAATAAAAATAACGAGTACAAAAGTGGATCTAAAAGTTGCTTGGACGCAACCCAGACAATGCTAGGATAAAGAAAAAGATTTTTTCTGAGATAGATAAATTTACTACCTACTATGTCCGTTTATACTCACAAGGGGATCACACTTGATAAGGGGATCAGTGAGGATAAAATGTCTAATTAAATCTCCCAGGGAAACATAGTGGACTGAGGGGTCCATATCAATCCACCAGCCGATCACACGATCACACTTAATTAGGAGTTCGGTGTGGACAAAAAAATTATTTAAATCCCTTGGTGGATTTCAATGAGGTATCCAAGTGGACGGACCAGTGCATACGCGGGCGGAGCCGCGGGCAATAGCTAGTTTAATATAATATATCGAAGAAGGGTCGTATCGTACGTATAGGGGTGTATGTGATGCTTGCTTGGTAATGGCAAGCAGAGACGGTGAGTCTCCTTGCCAGAATCCCACCATAGGACCTGAAGGCGAGAGTCCTTTCTACCTTATATATGTGGCGAAAGGAGGCACGGGAGCGGGGATAGGTCCCAGAGCCAAAACAAATCGAGGCCCAGAAGTCTCAGTACCGTCCGGCTATCATAGTGGAGTGAAAGGAGTGACGTGGGTAACCGAGCGCAGGGCACACCGTAAAAGCGGATGCTACCGTGTCGCCTCTTGGACTGGCTGAGGTGATCTCATATGGTGACGACCAATAATTAGGGGATTCGATCTTTAGCATAAGATAATTTATAAAAACAAAAGTTAGTACAAAAGATATAATTTGCGTGATTCGAAAACTATAAAATATTGATGTAATTCGAATACTATAAAATACTAACTGACAACTCGAGGGTGTTGGTGACCTCAGGATTTCCAATAATGCGAACAGCACGTCGCTACAATCTAACGAGAGCATCTAGTATGTACTTTGTGGAGCCATCCCACAGATGATCCATCCATTATTTTTCCCGCCGTATGTAGAAGAAATCCGCATTTTTTTCTTCCGATGCAATGAAATTCCATGCTAAAATAAAACTGTTCAAATCGCAGTAATTTCCATGTCGGTATGGAATATTGGAATTCCTTCCTTCTCTACGATGATCGTCCGATCAGTCGGACCAATAGGAAAGTGTTTCCGCGTCGTCCGATCAGTCGGATCATTAAGAAACTAATTTCCGCGTCGTCCGATCCGTCGGAGCAACAGGAAGAGAAATTCCATATCGTCCGGCCAGTCGGATCAACAGGGAAAAAACTCCGCGTCGTCCGATCAGTCGGAAGCGGTCGGATCACGCGGCCACAGCCGCAACGACTGCCACTGATGTTCGTATGGTAACCGAGACCGACGTTTCAACGTGCTCTCCGAGGCGCGACTAGAGCAATGCACATACCCATATTCGTGCATACAAATATTTACACTTAGCAGGAATCGAACACTCGCTTCCTGCGTAGCGGTCTCGTTTACTGTCTCACCATAGCATAGAGGCTGTCTTTTTTGAACACAATGCAAATGGGCAGGCAGGATTGACATCATTGCCAATGCCAACCGCCTCCACCGATATTCTGTTTAGCACTGACTTCAACAAAAGTCCTACGCGCAGTTTTATCTTTTAAGTTATATATTTTAGTGCATTTTTAAGTTTTTCAGTGCATTTTTGTTCAAGATGTAGTTTTAATTTTTTTTATTCATATTAACTTATAACATTGACATTAAAGCATAAAATTTCATAATTCCAGGCAATATGTATGCAGCCACAACAAGACACTGTAAGCTCAAGCCAGCAAGCAACTGAAAGCATTGAGCGAGAAGAGAAGATAAAACCTATGCTGAAAATTAAAAGGGTTATTCACTCTTCAGACTCTGAAAATTCAACTGAAGAGGCTCCTCCGACACAGAAGAATAAAAAGAACGCGAACTCTTCCAAACCGGTCACATGGGATGGAGCAGGATACAATAGAGAATTAGTATGTACAATATGCAATGTCAAATTGCCACAGTTAAAGTCATTTTTAAATCATCGGCGTAAACACCTGAAGATAAAAACTAAATATCCTACCATATTCAAAAAAAATTGTTCAGTAACTTTGGAAAAAATTGATGACAAGGCCAATATTACTGGCATGAATAATATCGTAGTACATGACAACAGTAAAATAGTCGAAAATCGTAACTCATCATTTTATTATGTTAAATATTCAAAAGATAACCAAGATTTGTTTGGAGATTGCAGTTTGGAAACAGCATCGGAAAAATCTTTTCCGAAACATGCTGATCCAGAATCTACTGATAGTGAACAAGATATTCTTTTAAGACCTCAACGGCGAAAACGGCGAGTAATATCTAGAAGTTCTAACGATACTGTTGTTCTTGAAAGTAATGGCAACAAAGCTATATCTGATAATGAGGATTCTCAATCAACACAACATACCGTAGCACCAGCTGCACAAATCGATAATGATCAATGTATAAACATTGATGATTCGTCTGAGAGTGATACAGACAAAAATGAAGTTGAATCCAGACAAAGACGACCACTGGAAGCGAAACTTGGTGATTACAAAATTATACAGGGTATTATTTCTATGTGTGTAAATACATACCATAAGAAAAATGATTCGGCCGAACGATCAGACAGACAAGCTAGTTCCGAAACTCAATTAAAACGCAAAGTATTAGGTATTGGTAGAAAGGTTATCAATAGACCAGGTTTTAACTGGACTGGACTATTAAGATATATGGAACATAAAAATCTTGGTATTATATGGGTGGCTAAAGGTGTGCAAAACAGTAAAGAGTCGAATTATATACGCATCATGACCAAATTACGCGGGCCTGACACCACAGACGATAACCAAGGATGGATTCCAGAACCTGAAACTGTACCTATTCAAACACCTGAGACATCTTTGAGCACAGCGGTAACTCGTTCTACTGACAACAGTCTAATTGAGTTACAAACAAACGTAGATACTGCCATAATAGTTTATTGTAACTCCCCAGATCCTAAAAACAAATTACTTAATGCTAATCCTGTGGCGAATCCGAAACAACTGCCGCGAAAATTAGCGACTGAGATCAGAGCAAATACAATTGTCACAGAGACATGCCCACCATTCCATAATAACGAGAACTCTGAGTTATTTATGCCTATCATAACATCTACGACTTCATTAGCTGTGCCAGCTGTAGAACCTCAGAATAATAATAATAATAAAACTCTTGTTGCAAATACCAATCCAGAAACACCTGCTGCTCCTAGAATTAAAGTAAAACCCTTCTCCGAGTTGATGTCGGAAAGAGTGCTCAATAGCCTTAGGGAACAGTCGGCAACTGTGTCAACCAGCAATATGCTACCAAACCAAAGTGTTAACTCAAATTCAGTGCTGAATCAAATTGAAAACACGAATACGGCACTAAGCCAAGTTGGAAATACGAATAATTTAGTTATGAGCCAAAATGTTTGGGTACCGCAAAGCATGCCAAACATGTTTACACCCCATAATATGGTACCACAGTTACCAGCTGCTAATCAGCCAGTGCAGATTGTCCAAATATCGTGTGTAAATCCAATTAGTGTGCCACCAACACTTACATATCAGAATATAGCTTTGACGCCTACTGTAACTACTGTGACTGATTCAAATATTAATAAAGATGACTTTGTGTTATTGAATACTGTCGAATTACCAAATACAAAAACAAAGTCGCCATTTAAATATCTGAAGAATGTTTTAAGGATTCATAATTTGATACTAATAGATCCACAAGACAAATTAACCGTGGACTTTGTTTGTCTTATCAAGTTTAAAGTGCAATTTAAGCAAGAACCTATAGATCAACCGGTGGTACTGTGTTTGTCCTTATTTTGCTGTCAAAATAAATATTGTTTCACAGTCAAAGACAGACATCATAAAGACATTGATATAAGTAGGATATCGCCTAATTGGCAATGGGAAATAATTAAAATATTTAAAGGAGAACTTGTTGACAAATTGCTACAAAATGCCCAACGACACAGTCAAGAAGTACTTGAATATACTAACAAATTTTTGTGTGTCCTTAAATCCATTAGCTTTCAAAAACTGCCATGATATTGGCAGAACCATTTATTTGGGAAAGTAAGTGCGGAAATATGTTACGACATCTCGCCCACCCCTAATGAGGTAATAGAACTTAACTCCAATTTAAGTCCAAACAACTGGTTACCACCTGGCGGTATAATTCCTGGCTACCACCAAAGTACGCCTACTAACTTAACTTTTCTCACTTTGCCCGGTCCTCAACATGGTATGCCATTTCATCAACATGGCATGCCATTTCCTCAACATCATATGGCATTTCCTCAACATGGCATGCCATTTAATCAACATGCCATGCCATTTCCTCAACCTACTGTGCCATTTATTAATTTAAACACGATGCGTCCAATATTATAGTGAATGAAAATTATATTTCTATGAAAAAAGATCCGCTATTGAAAATTTATGGTAGGTTAGCACAGAACAACTAAAAAATATTATTTCGTTTATGTAAAATTTGAATAAAAGAGACTTTCGGAACCAGTCAATAATGAACATTTTTCGCCTGCATATTTCTCGAACAGCCGTGTAATTGTGATATTTACCACGCGCAATCACCCTGGGATGTTTTTGTATCGTTTTAAATTCCATATACTTATGTATCATTGCTGTGTTCTCAAACGAAAGGCTGTAATTGGATAATTGTCAAAAGAAATGCCATATACTTGATCAAAACATCAATCAAATATTTTCCGTCTCATCTCACCCACAACCTCATATACTCGTAAAAATAGTAAAACTTTGGAAATAAATATTTTGTAAACGAAATGAAGTCAATGTTCAAAGTATGAGACTTAATATCAACTAAACAATTATATTAAAGTATAATAAAAGTGGACGCGGGCGCTCCCTTCTCAGATTTCAGATTTTTTTAAAATTCATGTTGGTACAGTCAACTACAAAAGTAGCAGCCATTTCATTTAACTGGGTTACCAGTAAAAAATATTTTCTAATGAGGGTACCTAAATTTGTTTTACATAAGTAAGAATTACTGAAAATTTATTTTAAAATATTTTTGTCAGCAAAATCAATTATTATCATAAGTACAACATACTTTATATAAATAGTTTAAATACCTATTCCCTTATATTGATTTCACGAACTATTTACCTTTTAGATGAAATAAAAGGATTTTGGATTAGTCGTAATTGTTTGTGAGCGTTTGGACCGCGGGTGTACCGATTAGAATTCTGCTGATTTCTTACATGATGATAGTACCTATAGTGTACCTCAGTGTACCTTTAATAGAATTCAGTGTACCTCTTTTAATAAAAAGTTGTTTAACAAAATAAATACACCCGCGGTCCAAACGTTTAGACCACGGGTGTACTTTTATTTCTGTTAGGAGACGTTAATTTCGCTATTTCTTTTTTGATATTATATACACTCGCTGTGTACCTCAGTGTACCTTTAACAGAATTCAGTTTACCTCTTTTAATAAAAAGTTCTATATCAAAATAACTACACCCGCAGCCCAAACGTTTAGACCGCGGGTGTACTTTTATTTCTGTTAGGAGACGCTAATTTCACCATTTCTTTTTTGATATTATATACACTCGCTGTGTACCTCAGTGTACCTTTAATAGAATTCAGTGTACCTCTTTTAATAATAAGTTGTATAACAAAATAAATACCCGCGCGGCTTCCCAAATTCAAAACCCAGTAAGGGACATTTTTTCCGAAAACACTTTTTTTCCATATTTCGAACTTTCATAGGGAACCGCATCGACCTGTGAAGACACTTGCTTTAAAAAATATAAATTTCTGCATCAATCAAAGTAAGAAAAGTATTTTTATTGTTTCAATTAAACATACAATTAGTTAGAAAAGTAAGAATATAATGGTGTGCGGGCGGCGGGTGGTAGGCGGTAATCCGCTCCAATTTCTCGCGTCGCGCCCAAGTTTAAAAACCTAGTAAGCCACATTCCCAATAACAAAACACAGTAAGTGCATGTGACTTGCTGAGTTGTGAAGTTGTAAATGCGAGTTGCTAGGTTTTTGATCTTGTTTTCTGAGAGTGAAAATGCACTTACAAGGTTTTATGGTGTCAAAATATCTGTTATTTTGTAAGATTTTAAAGCAGGTGTCTTCACAGGTCGATGCGGTTCCCTATGAAAGTTCGAAATATGGAAAAAAGTGTTTTCGGAAAAAATGTCCCTTACTGGGTTTTGAATTTGGGCAGCCGCGCGGGTGTATTTATTTTGTTATACAACTTTTTATTAAAAGAAGTACACTGAATTCTATTAAAGGTACACTGAGGTACACAGCGAGTGTATATAATATCAAAAAAGAAATGGTGAAATAAGCGTCTCCTAACAGAAATAAAAGTACACCCGCGGTCTAAACGTTTGGGCTGCGGGTGTAGTTATTTTGATATATAACTTTTTATTAAAAGAGGTACACTGCATTCTATTAAAGGTACACTGAGGTACACAGCGAGTGTATATAATATCAAAAAAGAAATGGTGAAATAAGCGTCTCCTAACAGAAATAAAAGTACATCCGCGGTCTAAACGTTTGGGCTGCGGGTGTAGTTATTTTGATATAGAACTTTTTATTAAAAGAGGTAAACTGAATTCTGTTAAAGGTACACTGAGGTACACAGCGAGTGTATATAATATCAAAAAAGAAATAGCGAAATTAACGTCTCCTAACAGAAATAAAAGTACACCCGTGGTCTAAACGTTTGGACCGCGGGTGTATTTATTTTGTTAAACAACTTTTTATTAAAAGAGGTACACTGAATTCTATTAAAGGTACACTGAGGTACACTATAGGTACTATCATCCTGTAAGAAATCAGCAGAATTCTAATCGGTACACCCGCTTATTTTTTACATAGACATAGATTGCAGAAAGTTCGGTTATTTTCTTTAACTTAATATTAGTTGCATGATTAAATATTATCATTCGAGGGAATAGGTATATTATTATTATGCTTCCTTAGTTTATTCATAGGAACAAAGCACTGACCAGAAGAGAGATTGGCCTGATTTATTAAACTGTTTTTCTAACCTCCGTTTACACCTAAGTTAAAAACATGTATTTGACAAGTTGCAATATGTCACAGGCTTCAGTGTGAACGCAAATTTGTTTTAAACTTGTCAACAACTTATTGAAAAAGTGTGATAGTCTCAATATAATTATGTATCAAACAAGTAATTGTGTTTTGACTAGTCTTCAACAAGTCTTATACGAGTCTTCCATAAGTTTTGTATCAAACAAGTTTACAGCTTATTTCTTGGTGAAAACGAGGGAGGAAGAATTTTGTGGACTTGAGATTGTTTTTCGTGGATTTGATTGATTTTTAACTGAATGTTAGTTTCTTAATGGTCCCAATTAGAGTAAAATACTTGACACATTTAGACGTAAACTTGCTTACTGGCTACTGAACAAAACAGGCAATTTAAGTACGAGTACGATATTATGTAATTTAATTTTTTTTAATGTCAATTAAATAGGCTGCAGGTGAAACAGATCTGTAAAAAGGTGTAATAACTCTATTTTAAGTATTTTATCTTGTTTATTATCAATGTCTATTCATTACATTACATTATTTACATATACCGAACTAAAATCTGAATCGAACTACTAGTTTACACTGTAGCAGTGTTTGTGTAAAGGTTGATTTACATCAGACTAACGAATGCTCATTCTATCTCCTCTACCGTCAAATTCTATTAGTGACATTTGTTTGTTGTTCTTCCTTATGTAAACGCTGAAAATAAGGTTTAATTTACACTAAAATATTAAGAAATAATGCTCTTCTTTTAGCTTTAGCTCTATGTTCGTTTAAGAAGTCACCTTTACCAAAGCAAACGAAGTATAACGGTGGTATTGATTCAAATTTACTTTCGGAAATGAGTTTTTTTTATCTGATTTGGTAAACCATACTATTTTTAGATTTTTGTAGTACATATTTGAATGACATGCTTAGACTATATACAAACTCTATAGACACAGTAAGTGGCACTACAATGCCGAGTAAAGATGATCTACTACTTTGGTACGAGTTGACATATAAATACTTCCCTCATGCACTCATTGACAGTTTAAAGAAGAATATTGATATTAACTTATAGATAACGCGATTTCAAGCCGTTTTACTATGCATTTTGTTAGAAATACTGTGTCTATACAGTATAATAAAATTATGGTTGTTGTTTATTGCCTTTTGCGAATGAAATAAAGTGTGTTTGTGCTTTGAATTTTAAAAATGTCTAAGTTCTGATTTGTGTTTTTGTTGGAAACTGTTATACGTTGTTTTTCGATCTTTCCATACCTACTTGAGAGATCTTGTTTATATAATTTTGTCTTAATTATGTTTGTCTTTAGCTTGCGAAACTGTGATTTATTTGTTTGTCCGGACTGGAATAAAAAAAATATCACCAATTGGTACTAATCTCTCGCCTAAACCATTCGGATGATTCAATCGTTTGGATCTTAGGCAACAGGGCCAGATCAGGCAAGGCCAGATCTTGTCCCTAGATATAGTGATTCTATGTTGAACTTACGGCAATTGTTAATGTCTCTTTTAAGCATTTCGTTTGTACTTTAGGCTGTATATAAAATACATTAAATTTAATGTTGTTATATGTAAGTGTTTATGTATCAAATAGTTCTAGTTACATTATTTTAAGGTAGGTAGGGGCATTTTATGCCTAATTTCAGACTGTTTATAATAACATTAAAAATAAAATAACAACATATACTTATATTTTGTTTTTTTTTTTTGGCCTAAAACTAGGTACAACTACTACTCATCAAATTATTATACAATGTCATAAAAATGTTATCCAAGTGTCCATATGGATTCAACATCCACTAAAACGTCTTCTGGAGGTGAATGTTTGTGGAACATGAAATATCCTTGTATTTGTGCTGGACTTACAACCTTATGCTTCTCAAGTACCCTGAAAAAAAAAGAGAATTTGACATAGACAATAAAATAAATAATAGTGTTGGAGGTACACGCATAACGCAATTGGGGCTAGCCACGGCTAGTATTAGCCGGCACTACAGTAGAGGCATCGCGGGCAGAAGGTATATTTATGCTTGCAGCTATTACTGTGAAGAGTAATATTGTCGCTCTTGTATGGACGTGATGTATCGGTTACCCGGTAACTGTTGTCTAATATGTGTCTAAAGCTTAGTCTTACTTTTTAGCAAATGTTCTTGCATGCTCAGCAGCTTTTTCGCCTTTGTAAAATCTTAAAAACATTAATTCCACTTGCTCTTCATCACAATATCCAACAAATTCTTTCATGTCTACTCTTCCAGGTCTAATCAAAGCTGGGTCCAATCTAAAAATAAGAGTATAAAATGAATATTTTATCTGCATACGATAAAAAAACTGAAAAACTTAATAGATATAACATTAAAAGAGATCCTGAACCTATTGCTAATAACTGATTAGATTCATTGTACAGGACAGTCAAACTTCCTTGAAATAATTTTCCTTGTTGCATTAATTGTCACGGAAAATCAAAAATATGTAGTACCTGCCTTCTTAGCGAACGTTTTGTGCTTAGCTTCCTCTTGGTTCACCCAGTACCTTTGTTTAAATTAATATTATCAAACACACAATATATTATCATACCGACATACCAGGCGGCTGATAGTCCTGAAAAAGCGCGGGTCTGAGGATGACGGTTGCGGATATTTATTGCCCTTGATGTAGGCCCGCGGTAGGGAAGGGGATTTAATTCCCAACAACACGTCGGGGTCGCTAAAGTTGGCAGCCAAGGCTGGTCGAGGTCTCAGGGTTGCCCTTTTGGGGGCAGGGGCATATCTCAGACTAAAAGAATACCATAGACTCGTGCGTGCACACGTTCATAGTGCGCGCGAAATGAGACTACTTTATAATAGTATTACTTCAGGCGATTTCACACGCTAGTTCTATGCGTTCCGTCTATATTATTTTTCTAGTCTGAGGGGCATACCTGGTTCCCTGGCTACACAGGCAGTTGTTACGAAATATGCAAGTTTTTCGTTACCTTATCGTAGCTTCGGCGAGGTAAAACTCGAGAGGGTTAACCATCATTGGGGTTAACACAAAAAAAAACCAGCAAGCAATAACAGGGCTTTTTCTGTAGAGTACTTGGGTGCTTACCTTTCTAAATAGTTTGTTGTCATGAAAACAATCCGAGCTTCCGTAGAAGCAACACCATCTAGGCAATTTAGAAGTCCACTGAATGTAACTCTGTTAAGGCCTTCAAATGCTGATTTTTGTGCAGGGGTGTCTTCTCGGGATACAAAGGCAGCATCCACATCTTCTAATAATATTATAGATTGCTGAGGTGCAACACTGTAAATATTGGTGAAAACAGTTAATGTTTAGGTATTTAGGTATTTTTAGATTTACCAGCATGAGTGTGACGTCTCTGGTGTTACAGACTTCCATTGGCTACAGTAAACACTTTCCAACAAGTGGGCTTGTCTGCCACCTAGGTGGTATAAAAAAAAAATAGGTGGCTGTAAGAATTTTCCCTATAGGAAATCATATAGGGAAAATCTTACCGTCACCTATTTTTTACTGTTATACTGTAATGGTTTAGTTACCTCAGTAAGTGATTCAAGCGGTCATCTGTAAGTCCCCTTTCAGATAAGTTGAGTACACATATGTTGTACTCTAATTCACCAGCCAATGCCATAATGAAGGAAGATTTTCCACATCCTGGTGGTCCATGCAGCAAATAGCCTGAAAATTACATAATATCTTTAAGTATAATCATTGCATGAAAACATTTAGTACCCTTACAGACCATTACTACTAGTACTAAAAGTTATACTATAATTAATGTAATATAATGTCTAACGGTTCCTTCCTCCTTCACGCACAATCGCCCAATGGAGGCTAAGTGCGGACAAAAGAGTCCCCTTTCCATTCCAACGTTTTTAATTACTTCCGACATAAAAAAATCAAATATATTACGGGTATTTAGGCATTAGTGACTTTTTGTATCATATAATGAAGGTGGAACTTGGCTATGTGACAATTATGCAATTTGGACGAATGCAGTGACAGTCCTGAAGATATATCACCAGTGGTGCTCTTATTTTACCAAAGTCAAGCTTTTAGTTCATACTCATAATGACATATTATTAATTTATATTAGCTGGTTTAAATTGATGTTTTTCGAAAACTTAAGATTGTATTATTACCTCGTCTGTATGGAATTCCTCTGTCTGTATACCACTGAGGACAATCAATAAAGTCTAAGCAGTCTGCAAGAATCTTGTCAGCCAGCCCAGAACGAAGGACTACACTGTGAAGAGGGCGCCGCCGCCTTGGATGTCCAAATGGTCTCCATTCAGATCCCATTGCAGTATACATTATAGTCTTCCCTTCATGTTGCTTCAATGCCATAGTTCTTGCTGCATAGAATTAAATATTATTTTGTTTCTTGTTTGTCTTGTCTATCCTCATTGTTAGAAAGATATCCTGTTGGGATGCTTACTTATGTTATAATTCCAATACTTACAGGTCCTTGGAGAGTTTCGATTAAGTATGGAATGGGAGGATATGGTGGCAATTCTATTTTTGAACAAGGTTTTTTTTATACCACTAGGACAAGTACAATAACTTCTCAATGTTTGGACATTGCCTTGAATACAAGTTATGTTTTAAATTTGTATTGCTTTGACCTGTTATGTAAGAGGATAAAAAATGGAACCTTGCAGCCTTAATAATGCTAGAAAAATAGTAAATAACCAACATACCTTCTTCTAAAATATTATAATAAACCTGCTTATCTCTTCCTATGGCTGTTAAAGTGACTGTTTCCCATGGTACTCCCATATGAAGGTCTAAGGTATGTTGTTCTCTAGTGCGGTCAACCTTGATCCATGTGTTTCGATACCTATATAAGAGTTATTTCACATTGCATCATTAACTTATAGCTACGAACTAATATCTTATGGAAATCATTACATTTTTTTATAGATAGTACTGGAAACTAAATCTCCTTTACTCACCTGAAAAAGTGTTGGCCAATACTGGGTATAAAATCATACTTAGTTTTGATCTGACCTGTATCTTTTTGAAGAAAAGATGTTTCAACACTTAGGTGCTGGGTTTTAGTAGCTCCTTTCTGAGTGATCCATTGCAGTAACCACTGGTAAGACTTATCTCGACAAGGGACTTCAAGTGTTATCATATAATGTCTTCGAAAAAGAACCATAGACGTTTGAGCACCTTTTCGTAATATAGCTGCACCAGCTCCGATTCCAAATAGACCGAAACCGGCACCGAAATAAGGGTTTTGTGAAAGAGACGCTATATACTCTGCGATGGTCATGGTTTCAGTGTTCAGTTATTATTGGATAAAAAAATATTATCTATTGAAACTGGCGTCTTAATACGATTTATAAAAGTTGTGCATCATTTAATTTACAGACACAATATTTGTACATTTTATTCAAATATCAATTTGATTTTCCTGTACTTCGTCTCATCAGCTGATTGTCAAATTTGAGTTAGAGTTATGAGTTATGTCAAAGTCAGAAATATTTCAAACAGCTGCTTAGTTTTTATTACCAGCTTTAAAAATATAGGAATAAAGCTCCGTCCTCACGGCAGCGTATTACATAGAATGCCGTTCACCGGCAACGTCAAAAAAAAAAAAATCGTCAATCGTCAAAAAAAAGGACGTGAATATTCGCAGCGATTTACGACGCCCAATAAATCGCTGCCAATATTCTCGTTGACATGCTCACTTTGACATCGCTGGTGAGAAATCGCTACCGGTCCGCGGGTACCGTTAATCAGTCCACAACTGAACTTAATACAGAGATTACCAATACATAATATAGACTATTATATGGGCGCCTGTAACCCCAGCAGGAGCCTGGTCGGCGTAATGGCCCAGGACGCCCAGGTGCGCTACGCCCACTCGCGCCTTCCCATTCTAGGATAAGACCGTGAGATTTATAGCGTGCTTCACCCGAGGATGTCCGTCTCAAAACCGTTGATAGCCTATGGCAGCCGGGGTGTGAGGAAAATACCCTTACCTTACATACATCCAGCATCCAGGTAGACAATTGAGACCTGAGACGGCGGCGCGGCGTGTGATTTTAGTCGGTTCCAGTCTTCGAATTTAAACTTGGGATTCATTATCATCTTATCAATGTTTCTGGTTGTAACTTTAACTTTGGACCCTGGGGCTCCTTTATTCTTTCTTCTCCTCCTCTTGGTTTAGCTTAAACGGCTTCTATAGGAGGGACAGCCGCCTGACCTCCCAACCCTGAAAAAAAATCTGCGCTAAAGCTTCATTCGTTAATTAGCAGGTGTATCGGCTTGCAGGTGAGGTTCGCTTTCCCTAGTCCTGTAGCATAATATCAAGATCTACGGGTCCATAAGTTTGAGACTATTTATCTACATACTGTTAATTTACGTATTAATAAACTTTTGTTCTTGACTGTAAGTACCTACCTAGTCGCCCATCGGTGAACCATGGTCACCATGGACCATGGTAGATTTAGATTACATGATCATGGATAAAGTCCTAATAAATAAACTATTTAATCTAACTACTTAGATTAAGTAGTTTATTAATTAGGTAGTTAGGACAACTAGTCCTAACGCTATCGTAACAGTATTACTATTAGGTATGTCGATACCTACGTTACATTACCTACTAACTACGTTACGAAAGGAAATAGGTATGTACATATTGTACATATTTAAAGGCTATGAAAACCTTACCCCACTCATAAAATATCATTTTCTTAGATATTACATATCTAATTAATAAAAGAACAGATTGCCCTCACAAACATTTAGAAGTAAAAAACTGAGTGGCGTGCGTGACGTCAACGCAATGATAGGGGTCGCGTGACCCGCAGCGCGTCACATGATCACATCAAAGCATTCTCCTAAAAGCTCTAGGGTGCCGAGCACACAAATCCCACAACTTCATAAATAACTTCCATGTAAGTTTTTGATAGACCTACCTACTTATTATTATTGATAGCTTTGTACCAAGTGTCCTAGGTACCAACTATAACATTGTCATTTTACCTATCTTATATTTTTTCACAATTTAAACCTAGATATAAAGAATAATAGAGGCATTTCAAACTCGCACTCAGATAAGGAAAACAATTGCTTGTCTACGTAGATCTATAGATAGATACTTAATACATTATTATACACCAATAGATTTACAGTAGAGACGTAGGTATGGTCATTTCTAAATTAAAACAAAACAATTGAACATAAACGTTAGATATTAGAGATACTCGTATATAATACTTTATTGCCGCGTTGGTTCCCGGTGGAGTAGAATAGGGTCACCCTACCTCTTCCTGTAGGTCTCGCAAAAGGCGACTAAGGAATAGGGCTGTTCTCCATCCGACAGTAAACATACAGCCTTGACAAAGTGCCTACTAAACTATACGACAATAGGGGGCGCCTATCACGTGGGACCGAAAATCATATTTGGCGAAATGTGGTTGTTAATACACCTCTACCTACCCCTTCGGGGATTTACAGGCGGGGGTACATGTATTTATGTAATTATACTTAGGTACATACTTACACCCGTATTCACAAACAATACTTCGCTATGCATACTACCAAAACTGTGCAAAGAACGACAAATTCTCAGTGCGTTCGTTTTGGCAAGCCTTTTTATTCATTGATAACACTAAGTAATACTTCGTTGAGGAAACGCAATGCGTTAGATACTGCTCCGTGATGTTTGTGAATTAATTTAACCAGCCCTATGCGCTCGAGCACACTATGAGACCTCACAGTGTTGTTTGTGAATACGGGTGTTAATTTTCTTCTTGGCTCCTTGCGGTTTCATCAAACTTCACCACAGAAATCGGTTATCGCATTGCACCGCATTATGTACTGACTGTTGTGCATAAGAATCGGGGTTCGACTCGGTAGTGTTTCTATAGAAAATTTTCAGTAAGTAGCAGCATAGACTCTGGAAAAAGTGCTCAGTTCACCGCAAGCCGCGCCTTGTTTGCGGGGGATCGACAACAGTTGGTGAAATGAGGGTGCTTAAAATATTTTCGCCTTTTAGGAATATACAGGCGTGACTAAGTGACAAAAAGTGATGTAAAAAAGTGGAAATAATAATAAATAAATATTCTACAACATTCTACAGAACTCTATGTAGAGCCCTGGGCAAGCAAAGCTTAACTAACTTGTGTTATGGAATCTAGAATACGGATAAACATACCTACTTAAATATTTTTTTTGTTGTAAATATATTTAAACACTAGCTGTTGCCCGCGACTTCGTCCGCGATAAGTTCGGAATGACTCGAACCCATGGTCACAAAGCTTAATTAATAAAAAAATAAGTTGATTCGTTATATTCTCAATTATTTATTATGAAGAAAGTCTTCTTCGAGTGACTGACTAATACATACAGGGTTAAACTACCGAAAACTACGAAATTAGACAGGCTTCTTCTATAGGCTCGGCAAACGCTGCGAAAGGGTTTTGAAAAAAAAAACTTTTGCTGACTAAACTTTTGTATTCACATTTATTTTTGCTCTAAATATCCTCCCTTCCTCCCAACTCCTCAAAATACGCTACTACTACTTACGAATTGAACAGATAAAACTACATCGAGAGCATCATGAAAATAACTTCACGAAAACCTGGAGCATATAAAGACGTTTTTACACGCCGGAGCAGTGGTTCTCTCCTTTACCGAGTCAATGGCTAATTGGTTACTCTGGTTTTATGTTAAATTTTACCGCCCACAGCCACATCGTTGTTCGTTGCCTTACACACAGGTAAATGGGCACAGTGGGCAAGAGAGCAAATGCGGCCTTGACTGGGATAGGGCCTAGTAGTCGCAGGGTACTTGCAACTGGTCGATATGGTCTCATTTCGCCATATTTCCCTTGCAGCGGCCAACTTGTGTCCGCAGGTGATTATACTTCTAAGTTGGCAGCTGGAGTTCAGACTGATGGTGAGATTTCTGTTGTTCTGATGAAATCTGCCGGAACTGGATGTTTCTCTGCCCACATTTTTTGCTCCCTTTCGTATAATAGGAGCAGCGGTATCTTTTTATTATACACAGTTTGCGCGGTACGTATAGGTAAGACGCAATCAATAAGATTGCAGAGGCATGCATTGATAGTGTTCAGGTTACTAATATTTTAGAATCTCTGCAGTTGCGTAGAGACGTTGCCTTTCCAAGACGACGGAAAGGGTACGGAAGAGGACCACTATTCGGACAGAATACGCAACGGACATCAGAGAACGTGCAACGATCACCTTGCTCCGTGAACGCGCATTCGATGGCGATGAGATGGGCCACCATAGCCCAAGCAGGGCCGGGACGGTGGTGCGACGTGTTACACACGCAAGGTTCCCTGCTCTCCACGTTAACGCTGCCTATTTGGCTATGCCCCACCTCCTCTGCGAAATTTTAATCGGTTTGATTCCGACATAGCCGCGTCTGCGCTAGCCCTGGTGTGGTGGTTTCCATAGGAGATACCGGATATAAACGGTTTGAATGATTATATATAAAAACCGGTCAAGTGCAGGTCGCACCCGCGCACCGATTAGAATTTAAGCTACATAAACCGCAATATATTTTGATTGCGTTGACTTTGAAGCTTGATTTTTGCAATTTCAAGGCGTTATAGACTTGAGTATGTGGCATGAATTTTACCTTGATAACTCCATGCATTCCTGAGAAAAAGATCTTGACAGACAGACAAAGAAATGGGCAGCGAAGTGATCCTATAAGGTTCCGTGTTGTCCTTTTGAGGTACGGAACCCTAAAAAACATAGTATGTTGATGATCAAAATCCCGTACAAAGTTGAAGGAATAGCTAATTTTGAGTAACGGAAAACCTCAAAACAGAAGTCGAAGTACTGAAACGTTGACTACTCGTACCAGTATGTAGACAGTGCTAATGTCAATGCCTCTTTTCAACTTTTAGAGGTGATTGAAGTTTCATGACTTCGCGGGCTGGTGGGATCACCTTCCCTGTCTCCGAAATGAAGAATTTCGTAAAGATTTACCTTGTAATACTCGTAATAAGATTATTATATAATAAGTTAGGATCGATTTTGCTTTGCTACTCCTGTCACACAGCCTATTTTTATCATGAATCTATTGTATGAACCTACCTATAGATAATAATGAGAATAAAATTATTTAATTTAAAACAAAATTATACGTATGAAAATAATAAAATAAGAAAAATAAATTTAAAGCTATAAAAAAAAAATACGTTTTACCTGGTTTCGAACCTGGCACAGCAACATTGTACGTCCATTGTAGACCCACTAAGCTACAAACACCATGGAATTTTCATGCGAAATAGATGTTCATTATTATATTTTTATCACATTACACACAGAGCGCCTCGTTCCCTATTAGAATAGCGTGATGATATTAATTATCAAAAATATTACCAAACCGGCTGTTCACTATTGTGTCGGATTGGAGAGAAAATCGTATACTTAAGAACAATTTGAACTCTGTTGAGACTCTTGTCGAAGCCGAAGATTCTGCAGTGTGTAACCTGGCCTGACTTTGCTGAGATGGAGTAACTCTTGCCTCTTGAAGCTCTTCAGACTGCTGTGATCGAAATAATCTTTTCTTTTTAGCATTTTGCTACTTTTATTGTTTCGATCTATCACACAATTCACATTTTATTAAGTGTGTTTTACTATTATTGACATAACTTTTTTATTTATCAACCGATTTTAATAAAAAAAACACTTAATGTTAAGTGAAGCCTACCACAATCAATTAGTGAAAACCGCAACCAAATCGGTTCCACCGATTCTGAGATTAGCGTGCACAAACGCACAGACAAACAGACAAAAATTCCAAAAATCGTTGTTTTGGCTTCTATTACATTAATTAAGTCCCCCAATAATAGTTTTTCTCATTTCCATGCCATGTACAGACACCGATCGGTTACAATTTTATTATATGTATAGATAAATCATACCTACATAGAAATACAAATATTTCCACTGAGCGGAAATCGAACCCGTGCCCCTGCGTAGCAGTCGAACGTTCTACCCCTACGCCGGAATAGTTATTTTTTTTATATATCACGTAGGTGGCAGACAAGTACACTGTCCACTGATTAGAAGCTGTAACTGCGGCCCGTGGACGTGTGATACACCAGGGGTACACTCGCGCCACATTGCTGACTCTGTAAAAACCTTCTAAAGCCTTTCTTGTAGAACCCCGTATCGTAGTCGCGTGGGAAAACTGCCGCAAGGAGCTCACTTGACGTGTTACGATAACTACGTCTTCTAATCTACGTCTAGGTACGTGTGTACTGCCTTGGGCGCCATACACGTGCTGCCGATTCTGTACGAACCTTCTAATGCCGTTCTTGAAGAGACATGGGCAAGAATATGATGTTTATAACTTTTTCATGGCAATGTATCTCACAATGCTAGGAAAAAATACATATGTTGTATCTATGTAGGTACCTAGGTATTGTTCGATGTTTAAGATCTCTAAAATCTACGTGGTCATGTCACAAACATGTCTCATTACTTGTTAATATATTTAATTTCATTGTTATCTGTTAGTGTGAAGCTGGGTACTGCCGGTTTAACTTACCGCAAGTTCGTGTACCAGAAGGATATGTCGGAATACTGTCGGAGACGCGTGATGCCTACCGTGTTCTTGGGCCGGCAAGTCGTTGAGGCAGACGCACAAATTTTACATTTCTCACGGCTAGAAGAGCCGTATAGTTGCTTTATTACCGTTAGGTTTGTATTCGTCAATTGTTTGAGGGTTGATGCTCCTTGATAAATTCTATAATCCATCTAATATTATGAATGTGCAAGTCTGTCAAGATCAAAGTATGTTTGTTACACAATTACGCTCAAGCGGTTGAAGGGATCTGGCTGAAACTTGGTACAGGGATATAGTTTAGTTTGGTGTAACACATTGTTACTTTTATCCCTGGCTTAGATTCCAGGAACCCTGGAACAGGATCAGAATACCTCGGTATATAGGTACCAATCTAGTTACCAATACCTACCTAAACCTTCATAATGAAGCACTATGTTTATCTATTGGTGACAACCGCATGTAAATTTGTTCAGTAATTTTTGATTTAACCGCGTGCAAACAGACGCGGCATAGGACTTTGTTTTATAATATGTAGTGAATGTAGTGATGTATCCGTGTGGTGCTGATGACGGAGAAAGAATACGAGTATCACCACCCCATCTCATTCGAAAGGTGTCGCAAAAGGCGACTAAAGGTATGATTCCGTAGCCGACCGCATACGACGACTGCCGACGCACGCAGCACATGCGCGTAATTCATTGCGGCTTCTCAATGGTCCCTTTTATCCGTATCGGAGTTTAATGTCTGCCGTTGTCGTATGCGGTCGGCTTCGAAAAAAATACGCAGGCGATATCACTGCAAGAGAAGTAAAACTCAAAATAAAACCTTGTAACAACCCGTCTGGTCTGGCCAGCGTGGAAATAGTAGGCCAATGCCTCCCAACATTGGGAGAGGCCTATGTCCAGCAGTGGACTACGATAGGCTAATTGATTGATTCATGTAGTGATGATTACAGGACGGAAACAGGCAATAATATTATAGTAGTGGTTCAAGTAGTAACTGGTTCATATATTCAAGACGCGTGTAAGAAAGGTCACCATCAGCTGTTTATTCACGAATTGGGTGAAACGTTTGGAGGATATTGGGGCCAGATGCCTGATAGTGTGATGCAACAAAGGAAAGGCAGAGATGATCGCTCTTATACTTTGATATCTAGTACAACTGAGCCGCCTACGACCACGACTGAACGGTAAGTATGTGCTGTGCGCTTATAAGGCATTCTATGAAAATAAAAAGGCGGGGTAGTCTTTAGTTTTTGGTATTGGGGGCTGCGGATGCCGATAGAAGTGAAAACAGTCTGTTTATAAACACGCATTTGTACCTACTTTGTGAACAATGTATATAGTAGACCTCGGGACAGTGGACACTTATCTTGGACCTAAATCGCGAGACAAACGCGGCCCTGAGCGCGCGGATTGTTTTGTGACAATCTGCATTTGGTGAATTTGACTTTTGGCTTGCCCACCACCGTAGCACCCCATACTATCTTTAAATAAAATCGGCCAAGTGCGCGTCGGACTCGCCCATGAAGGGTTCCGTAGTAGCAAAGGCGAAAATTGCGGTTTATGATGTATTAAAAAAAAAGAAAGAAAACACATTTAATTGCACAACACATTTAATTGCACAACACAACTATTCAGTTTAGAAAAAAAATATGTTAGAAACCTCAATAGCATTTTTAAAGACCTATCTATAGATACCCCACACGTATAGGTATGATGAAAAAAAAAATTTTTGAGTTTCAGTTCTAAGTATGGGGACCCCCAAAATTTAATGCTTTTTTTTTATTTTTGTGTGAAATTCTTAATAAGGTTCACAGAATACATCTACTTGCCAAGTTTCAACAGCATAGACCTTATAGTTTCGGAGAAAAGTGGCTGTGCCATACGGACGGACAGACAGACAGACAGACAGACAGACAGACAGACAGACAGACGGACGGACAGACATGACGAATCTATAAGGGTTCCGTTTCTTGCCATTTGTCTACGGAACCCTAAAAACACCCAAGAAACGTGTAATGTGCGTATAGAGCACATTTTGGATTCATTAAGTCCCGAGCAATACAATACGTAAAGTAGGTATAGAACCATTTTGATTAAGTCAATGAAGATAAAAAGTAAGGGACTGGTCCGAGTCGAGTACCGCCTGGGCGATTCACTTTTTCCATTCTTATTCGTAGTTAGCATAGAAACATTTTATTGACCCAAAAAGTGCTGGATGCGCTTAAACGTATGTATGTATGAGTTGTATGTATGTATGACGTGAGTGTGGTGGACGATGACGCGAGTGCCATGATTTTGGTTTACCTAAAAAGTGGTCAACGCGCCTGAAGAATGTTTCACTGAAAAATATAGATCTTCTCAAGAGCGTCAGCTAGCGGGTCCATAGCTTATTACAAATTTGAGCTTACCTTTAAGTAGTTTGAATCTAGTTTCGGGGGAGGGTGAGAGAAGGGCTAAGTTTCAAGGAGAAAGAGGGTGTTGGGAATTTTAAGAATCAAATGACAAACATTATTTTTCATCTGAAAACTAACAGAAGACGGATTTGTTGAACACTTTATTTTCTAGAACTACAACTTCAAGTACAACTACTACACCTACTACTACAGTGGATGAAGGCGATTCTGCGGAAGAAGGTGATGAAGGATATCTGACACTGGAGGTGCCGATCCTGAACGTTTCAGCTAGAATAGTGCCCGGCAAACTAGAAATAGGCAATGCTTTCAATACTGAAGATAATTTTGATGTGGTTTATGATGTCACGCCTAGGTAAATACATTTGTATAGTTCAATCTTTACCAATTTTAAAAATGTAAAAGTAACTCTGTCTGTTACGCTTCCACGACTAAACCACTGAACCAATTCTGATGGGTATAGGGGTACAAAGGCTATGTTTGGATCTTCATCATCCTTTTTTTTTTTTTTTTTTTTTTATCGTGCGAAAAATCCCCACGGATACCTCCCCCGCCGGAGCCGGAGGAAGAGGTTATGTCGGACTCGAACCGACTAAAACGCACGCCGTCTGTGGGCCGTCGGTTGCCGAAGGTGAGGTTGTCGTAGCCATATCCCTCGCACCCCGGCCGACCCAGGGCCAAATCTCTCGATCTGGCCCTCATCCCGTGTGGGGACCACAGAGTCCCCAACTCGCCCCGGGTATGGGGAGGCACGCAATGCGTGCCGCCGCCGCGGCCTGTCATCATCCTAGTGTTAATTCCCAGTCGCATCCGAAGCTTTTACCTCGGTGTCTGGGGTCCGCTTTACCAGTCTTAACTGCGGATTTGGCTGGACCTCGATATTTTCTGTGAAGCGACTGTCATCTGACCTTGCGATAATCGATTACCACGCGGTTTGAGCTGCGGGCAACAGCTAGTTGAACTTAAAATCGAAACCTACATTACTTATAACACTTACAACATATTGAACACGTTTTAATGTCCAAGAAGACGAGTATTATTTGTGTTAATAGGGCCGGAGAGTCCTATGAAACGAAAGAAGTACCTTTGCTTGAAATCCAAGTAAAAAAGGGCAAAGGTGATAGACGTTATGGTGAGGAGATCAGTGAAAATGGTTCTAATGCCGAGTTCCAAATGGAACTAAATGAGATTTTCACACCAGACCCACGGTAAGAACCGAAAATGACTTCAATTAAAGCAGAATAGGGCAACCCCATCTCTTTCCCTGGGATCTTAGAAGGCGACTAAGGGATAGGGCTGTTCTCCATCCGACAGTAAACATAGGTACAGCCCATGACAAAGAGCCCGAACCGGACCGACAGGGAACGAAAATCATTTTTGCCAAAATGTGGGCGTTAATAAGTACCTACACCTCTGCTTACCCCTTTGGGGATTTACAGGCGTGAATATATGTATGCATTACCTATTTACCTGTTATATAATAATTATTGTATAGTCCTATTTATCTATTACAAATTCCACGTATTGACCCACGTGGAATTTATAATATGTACTTAGGTAGCATTCTAGAATCCATATATTACAAGCTAATTAAGCTATGATTATTTTGGGGTGAATTTACAAATACTTTCAATAGGCACTCCAATTGTGTTGGACAAAAGAAACCTTTGTGCGGACAGCATTCCATCGTGAGGTCATAAATTCAATGACAGAGACAGATATTTCTGTTCAATAACTCTCAATAGTAGTAAAAAAATATCTCGAAGTACCTACACATCTCCTATTATTTGGGATCATAAAATTTACTTATTCAAGATGTGGATCATGCTTGTGTATACCCCTTTGACTTCAAATATTATATTCTTTTAGGTTATTGCTACTCGATATCGGCGAGCGTACTAATAGGAGAAAATCACATAAGTATCGACCCAATGTAAGTGGACGACTTGATTTTAAGAAAAACAAAAAACTTTTTGTCCCTAAAGGAGGGTTACACAAGAAAAGGTAACTATTTGTAGAGTCCAGTTAGATCATAATTAGACACTACTCGCTAGGGCACTAGTAATAACAGTTGGTAGGTTAATTTGTTATACGCGGGGCGATAAAGTGAGTATATCGGATTTGAACTGAATAAAATCACAAAGTCGCCACAGAAGGATTTTACCAGGAATTATCAAAGTAGTGTGTTGTCGCGCTATCAGTTTGTCAAAACGAGTGGTCATCAACAAGCATGCGACCGCGCCTGGAACAAGTGAGCAACAGGTCGTACGTATGTAGTTATATTCATTTTTGGTACAGTCGACAAAGGATAAAGTACACCTTTGCATGTAAGCTGTATGAAAAAGTGTACATACCTATACTTGTTTCCTTTCTCGACTATAAGTACCTACACAACGTATCGCTCGCTGCTCACTCTGGATATTACATTTAATTCGCTTCGGTATTTAATAACTGCATGCATATCTTATATTATAACATAAATATCTACTAATCGTGGTAATCTAATATTTAATTTTCAATATTCAGGCCATTATTTACAACTCGACGAGCACAGAGGAATACAGTAAAACAAACTCTAAGCTCTAAGCTCTACGATGTCAAGCAGGAACCTATAGAAACTAAACATACAAGTGAAGAAAGTAAAATGGAAACGAAACCGAACTATTGGGATGCTATTCACGATATTCTGAAAAATCTCAGCCGACATAGTGACGTTACCACTGAACCACCGCACAAAGAATTAGCAAAAATTTTACGTGGAATCAATAATAGGAAATTCAATAAAAGTGGTTAGTAGAAGGTTCTTCTGGAAGAAAATTTTAGAAACCACAGAACACTACTTTATTTACTTGTTGAGCTGTATAGAATTTTCTCCTTAATTTTTACTCCATGACTCAACTTTGACTTTTTCCTTCAGTTTTCGCTTCTGCGTTTTATACGATTGTGACATATCAAAAATATATACATACACACATATGCTCACCCCAATGTCCCTCCGGGGTAGGCAGAGATAACAGCCCAAGAGAGAAAGCTCGTGAAGTATATGAAGATAGAAGCAGATGGCGTGCTTCTATCCTCATATACTTCACGAGCTTCCTCTCATTAAACCAAAAATACATACTAATTCAAAGGCTAGATTTGCTGCTTTTTATTTTTTTTTAGTTTTTGAAGCATGATAAATTTTGAATGAAATTATTATAATTATTGTGTTGCTACTCTGTCGAACAGGCGAACCCAATGGGTTCGCCTGTAATGACATTGTATGTGTATGAAATGAATAAATAAATAAATGAATATTTTATAAATTTTATTAATATTTAGAATTTCAATAGGAATAATAAAAAAATAATCTTGAAAATTTTCAGTATATTTAAGTCCAGACTTATCGTACATGGACTTGAATACGCCTGGAGTTCCTATTATCGAACATAGTTCAACTACTACCGGAGAACAGCCAGTTAAATACAAGTAAAGTATTACCACAGATTACCCTTGTCCCTTAGGCCCCGGCTACATCTCTACGGCACGGCACCGTCCGCCGTCGCCGTCGACGGCGACGGCGCCGCGCCGTAGAAATTCACGGCGCCGTGCTACGGTGCCGTGGAAAGTGTGACATAAGGGAGGGCAATTCCCCAAAAAAGTAGTCAACTTCATAGTTCGACGTCAAAAAAACTGTAACCTGAAAACGAAACTTTACGAACCTTTACGAAGCTTTACGAACGTAAAAATTCTGAAGTAAACATTCATATTTTATCCTTTTCACACTAGTCGCGAGCTTGACGGATGACGTCTCGGTTTGATTGAAATGGCGATATTAATTCAGAGAAAAATTCAGTGTGGCGTACCATATGAAAATTTTCCCTAAATAATTATTGTTAAATTACATCTGAAATGTCTTTCACGATTAATTCTTTTTCGGATAAAATAACGCCAATGTGAGAAGAAAGTGAAGCTATACCAAAAAATAAGGATAAGAATAAAAGCCAAATTGCAATTTGAACTTAAATTAGAATAAAAAACGAATTGTAACGGATTCTATTATTGTTTCTATTTTTATGTAAATATTATAACAAGACGTTGACCATGGCTCCGTTTGCATGAAATAAAAGAGATCCTATTTCCGCAATCCCCAAGAATCTAATTTCGGGATACCTAAATTGTATTATTTCAAATTAAGAGAGTGTTACATACCTCCAAAGGCCACGGTAACCACTTCCCATCAGGTGGACCGTGTGCTAGTCTGCCACCTAAATCGTATAGAAAAAAGATCTATCTCCCTGCCTAGCGATTATGTCCTTTTTTATGGGTATCTGAGAGGATTTTCGCTCAACAAAAAGGACAGATTTATAGTTTGGATGACAATATAGGCTACATTTTATCCCTGTATAGGTTCCTCTAGATAGTTTTTATAATGACTATCGCATTGAGATTAAAAAACCCGACCGCAAGCTACTTTCGACCTTAATGACATTTCTTAAAAAATATGTTTTTTGACATAATCTATAGATGACGCTGATCTCGAATATGAAAAAAAAACTGGGTATTAGTTGCCGTCGATAAGGTCGAAAATGGCTTGCGCCTATTTTTGACATTGGCTATAACCCAGAGACTCCAAAAATACGTGCAAGCCATTTTCGACCTTATCGACGGCAACTAATACCCAGTTTTTTTTTTCATATTCGTGATCAACGTCATCTATACATGTCAAAAAACGTATTTTTTAAGAAATGTCATTAAGGTCGAAAGTAGCTTGCAGTCGGGTTTTTTAATCTCAATGCGATAGTCATTATAAAAACTATCTAGAGGAACCTATACAGGGATAAAATGTAGCCTATAATGTCATCCAAACTATAAGTCTGTTATTTCTTTATCGTGTGGGTATCCCTTCGGATGCCCACAAAAAGGACATAACAGTACAGCAGGATGGCTGGTACCTTATATACTCGAAATTCTTAAAAGTGTACGCCAACGCGCATCTTAGATCTTCAGATAACTAAAATATGTAATACGATTTAAATTATACATAATTATTATTACTGTCTAAAGTTCATTTTTGATATTAGCAAAGAAGTTCACCTCATTAATTAAAATCTTCCAAATGCATGGGAAAACTAATTTTTATTTGTATTGACAACCCTAAATTTGACATAGTTTGTAATTTTCATAATACGTTTCGTAATCTTATTTCAAGAAATGTAAATATAGAAAAAATAAAATTAAGCGTGAAATGTAGTTCCGTTTGTTCTTTGATATTTGAGGCTGAAAAACGCACTCTTTCATCATATATTTAATACGTTTGTTGTCTCACTGTCACTTCTTGGTTGACGTATCATCAGTCTTTGAAAGACGCGATTCGAAACATAGGACCGTGATCCTATGTTGTGTTGGGGCGGATTTTCGCGTCAATTGCGTATCTAGTTACTAATCAGAATTGCGACAATGCGCCACCCACAAAAAATATGTTTTTAATATTGAATTCGTAATTTTATGAAATATTATTAATATATCACTGAAATATTAAAGTAAAATGTTGTAATATAAATAATAATATAATTCATGTAAATTAATAACATTGACGTATTTTTAGTAAGACACTTTATGTCATTGCGCGCTCGCCAACTGAGAAATTTCGATTGAGAATCGCCCCCAGCAACACACCGTCCACTTTTTGTAGCCATTTTGTAGCACGGCGCCGTGAATTTCTACGGCGCGGCGCCGTCGCCGTCGACGGCGACGGCGGACGGCGCCGTGCCGTGGAGTTGTGGCCGGGGCCTTACACTAGCGTTTCCCCCGGCGAGACGCCGAGAGCAGTGCCGTCGGCAAATAAGTAAGTCGCTTTAATAATACCGCGTATGTACTCGGCAAGAGCTGCTATTATGAGAATGTGAACGTTATCTTGGCCTTCTTTTATAAAAATAGGGGTGTAGAGTGCCCCTTAGAGATTTTCGGTGCCAAGTCAACCTCACCTGTATGATGGTACACTTTCTGTTTGAATGACGAAGATTATGCGTATGATTTCCTCTTAGGGTTGGGTGGTCAGACGGCAATCGCTCCCATAAAAGCCATATGGGCCAAACTAATAGGATGAGAAAGAGTAAGCGGACCGCGGAGTTCGGCCTTGGATGGAAATACGAACCACGCTAAGATGATGATGCATAGAAAAAGACTATCACAGGCAGTTAATCGCTCACAGTATAGTAACTTTTGAAGTACCTAGGTAGGTATTATTGAAAAATGTATCAGATAATTATATGTCTAAGACTTGTGTACAATACAACAGACAGATTAGGTACATCTCAACTGAGAGGTTCAATCAAGACAGATTATAAATTAAATAGGTATATTTAGAAAAAATATTGTTCTATATAAGCCCAGATTGCCCACATAGACTCATTTGTTTTCATTTATACTCGTACTACTTACTATGCTCCGCGATCTCACCCATCACGCCGTACTCGATTCTATACCTACATTACCTACCTCTATGTCGCTGGTCGCATCGCTCGCTCACCCGCATCTTTCTTATTTTATTTCTTATGCTCGGCCTCAAAGGGTTATAGCGTGATATTAGGTATATAACCTAAAAGCTATGCAAATGCAAAAAGTGTATTTAAAATCGCATATGTAACTACGCGTGCAATTTGAAAGCAGTCATCTCTGGAACTCCAGAGATCAGCGTGTTCAAACAAACAAACAAACAAATTCTTCAGCGATATTTTAGTATATAGATTAACGAATACACAAACTATTATTCTAGAACTCTACCTACCCTATTAAATGAAGTGTCAGAAACCACGAGTGTGTCAGAAGATTCCAGTAAATTGGTCGCTACATCAAATGCCAGAATGAATAACAATTCTGAGATCAGTGCTGATGACGGAGCGACATTGGCCCTGCTTCCTCTGGCTCTTGACGTCGACAGTATTATACTAAATGGTACGTTTTTGTTATGCCAATGGTCGGATATACTATTGATGCTAAATGGAGTCTAGCTGCCACTCATACTTACAATAGTTCAAGTTCCTCTAATTACTGTATTTTATACCTAGTGCATGCGAGAACGGTCTCCAAAGGGTGACCATCGCTGAATCGAATAAAATTCTCAAAGTATTTTCCTCTCAAGTCCTACGTAGAAAATGCCAAAAGATCGGTTACTTTACTTTCTAAGTAAGGAAACCGTGTTAAGGGATATACAATAATGATAGTCAGTTATCAAAAAAATAATATTTGTAATTTCACAATATTTCCACAGTAACAAACCAAAACAAAGATGATGTACAGAACGAACAATTCGAAACAGTCTTAAAAGTAAATGCGACACCTAGCGATAAAAAGTAAGATTGATATGTTTTATAATTATAATTCATCATACGAAATACGTCCCATGTTTACCACCCCGAGAACTTACGCAAAATACATAATCGTCCCGGGCCATAGCTCTTATGACCTTAGAGTAAATATACCCCTGATTACATATATATTTTATTAATTAAACTCTTCATTATACATTTAGATACCATGCGATCCAGTTGAAACGCAACACACTATTACTTATTCGTGTATATTGAATATTACCCTGTCGATCCGACCGGAACGCGTCCATGTATCTACAGGTCTATAGGTATTAGGGTAAGTGTTAGGTATCTACAGGTGCATCGTAGTCCATGAACGTTACAAATTATCTCAATTTAGTAAACGACGTTGTTGATTTTGAAAAAAAAAAACATGTTTCAAATTTCACCACCAAAGTGCTACGGTTTTCGTAGCTATCGTAGCACATGTATAGATGAAGTATTTATTTACCGCATTGATCTATTCTAAAAGAAAATTTAGTACAACATGGTTGAGTAAATCGCTGACAGACAGATTTTGGTTACCCTCATGGGGGGTGGAGGGTGGGGGGGGGGGGGGTAACTGTTCTATAAAAAAATAGACTTTAGTCCGAAATAGCACGTAGGTACTGCAGAGTCATCCACAACAGCACGCTATAGAATATAATTTCTTTCTTTCTTTCTTTCTTTCCTAGATAAAGTAGCACCCTCTCACTTACGATCGTCTTTGCGTAGGAATATGCTGCACTCTTATAAAGAGACAGATAGAGAGAATAACGCCTTACCTCTTCTCGTCTCTTGCGAGGGGAAGAACGCCTTGAGTATTGCGAGACTTCCTAAGCAACGGTTACAGCTTACTTTAGGGTGACTTTGAAAGTGATCTTAGTAGTAAGTATACCCATTAATGAATACGAATGATGATGAGACGTTATAAATTGGTTTGCAGACTGGATCCCTTACCTCTTTCTCTGGTAGATCATGAGTCCTTCGAGAACGTAGTGCAGTCGGCCTCGGCAATGGCCACTATGTTAAATCTAACTGAAGCTAACACAATTGCTAATAAAACGAAACGCGAAGGATATGCAACCAAACCAAAGCGGAGGTACTAACTACTTTACCCATTAACTTTAGTAATAGCTTTTTTTAAATCTCTTTAGATGACTTGACCGAATTCACTTGTTTGTATAGCATGATTTTCTAGTTGTTTTGGAACTAAATATTTTTTTTAATTCCCAGTGGCATCCGAAGCTTTTCAGCTCGAAGTCTGGGGTCCGCTTTACCAGTCTTAACTATAGATTTGGCTAGACCTCGATATTTTTTCGTGAAGTGATTGCCATCTGACCTCCACAGCCCAATGATAACATTAGGCGATATCGAAGCTTTGCATCTAGACCGTTGTTTTTTTTTTCAACCGGGACCGACGGGGACGACCTATATTTCATGAACACAAATATTTGCACTGAGCGGGGATCGAACTCGCGCCTCCTGCGTAGCGGCCGCGTTATCTACCGCTACGCCACGGAGGCTGTCAAAGTAAAAAAAAAAAAGATTATCTATATACCTACGTAACTAAAAATTAAATATTATTCTTTTCACGGATATAGGACAAGTGTTTAGTAGGTCAAGATAAAAAGGAATATCTTTCTTATAAGTACACTATTGCTGTTGACAGTAAAAAACGTAAGAAGCGCTATTTGCACGCTATCGATATAGAAGGAGCCCGGCCGCATTATGAGCAAGAAATGAAACACGTGTCTACCACCTCAGCGTCTGAAGACTTCAATATGAGGCAGTTTCACAGTCTTGTTGAATTGCAAGACGACGAGGTAACATACGACGAATATAATGTCGCGATTATGGAATAGGTATCTTTAAATTTTGAGTGTCATTATCAGGTATAATACCAACATAGGTTTATACTTATTATCATGCTACTATCAGTGATGAACGGGATCAGAATTCCAGGCTGAACTTCGATATTTTCCGTGAAGCGACTGCCATCTGACCTTAACATATCTAAGACATATTCAGGCATACAAATATATGCACTGAGCGAGAATCGAACCCCCACCCTCTGTCTAGTAGTCGCGTTCACTATACCACCACTATGCCACACCATAGATACGTTTTTTGAAGTAACTAAATATAAAGTTGCAATAGACTTGGAGCACACCATATCGGTCTGCCTTGATAATGCCGTAAGATGAAACCGGTAAGGTTCAAATAAATAAATAATTGTGGAAAAGTACAAGTGATTTATTCAATATGTATTCATTCTCTCTCTTTCTATCTTCTCTATTCGCTTCTCATCCGAGCACCAATCCATAAACCATTATGTGTAATGAATCTATTTTATGACTTTTCGATGCTTTTCGAAGTTATGTGTGTATTCATCGCAGGTTTATAAGTGCCCGGTTAATGGCAATAGGTTCGCCACCTATTACATTGGGACCTAAACATAAACGGCGAAATGTGGGTGCTAGCACCTCTGCCTACCCCTTCGGGGATATAGGCGTGAGTTTATGTATGTTATGTTTTTATGATAGAGCTCTACAGGACCCAACAACTTAGGGGCCCAAGTAGTAAACCTCACCTTAGTCGTTGCACCTGCAGGCTAAACAACAAACAAGACTGGCTCAGACTTTCCAACCAACAAAAATCAATTTTTGTTATAGTCAAGTAGAAGTAGTCTTAAATCGATATTGTACGGTACATATATCTTGGCCCAAAAATGTACTCAAAATGTGCTCTATACGCGCAGTACACGTTTATTGGATGTCTTTTGAGGATAGCACGAGGTACGAGTACTACGGCGGTGGACGAGCTCAAATTCATCAAGTACCCATAGATAAAGCAATAGACAGCCCCCCTAGACAAGTGGCAATTCGTTGCTCGGCGTTTGATGGAATAGAATGCCAAATGTATGGGATTTGACGTTTCTGACATTCGTTGACGCCTGTCATATACGTCAAATCCCAAGCAACCACGCCGAGCAACGAATTGCCATTTGTCTAGAGGGGCAGAGCAATCCGTGGGCGCCAGAGCCTCGTTTGTGTCGCGATGGATGGATGGATGGAATGGAGGTATACCAATGTTTTTGTTACGAATAGCCAGTAATCGTTTATTGGTTGTAGATCCAAGATCACGTGGCCATGCGGTATTTGCCTAAGTTTATGGGACGGCCACTGCTAGACTTCTGTGATTACAACGAGACCGCCGCGAGATATGTCTACTTATTCAATTCTTCAAGACTTGTGTTGGCCCTATCGAATTTCACGGTTAGTATGATTCTTTCATTGCCAATCTATACAAATAAAGAAAAAGTGTATGTTTTTAATACTTATATCCATACTTCCATACTAATCGATTAGAAAGAGAGACTCGACCTCGGGCAGGCCGCTACGCAGGAGGCGCGGGTTCGATCCCCGCTCAGTGCAAATATTTGTGTTCATGAAATATGGGTATTTGCATTGGTCTGGTCGTGCCTCGAAGAGCACGTTAAGCCGTCGGTCCCGGTTGCCATAGAACATCTATGGCAGTCGTTACGGGTAGTTGGAGCCCTAAAAAAAATCCAAAAACAACGGTCTAGCTACAAAGCTTCGATATCGCCTAATGTTATCATTAGGCTGTGGAGGTCAGATGGCAATCGCTTCACGAAAAAAAATCGAGGTCTAGCCAAATCTGTAGTTAAGACTGGTAAAGCGGACCCCAGACTCCGAGCTGAAAAAACTTCAGATGCGACTGGGAATTAACGCTAGGATGAGAGACTCGACCTTCCCTTACCTTTCTAAATCGATTTGAATAGTTAGCATAATAAATACTTCAAAATTTCATTCAATTCCGTACTAATATTATAAATGCGAAAGTAACTTTGTCTGTTTGTCTGTCATGCACTGCTGCAGCAGCATAGCTGCATTTAACGGAGTTCGGAACCTTACCTTTAAGTACTAATCTGATAGTTGTCTATAGTTGAAGCGGATGACGGTGGTGGTGACTCCTGCGCAGATCCTGTCGAGTAGTGAAGACCGATGTGGAGCGACGAATATCGAATGCCAAGTGTCAGGCGCGCGAGTCTGCATTGACAATCTTAGCGCTTGCGATGGAGTGCCTAACTGTGGCTCTTATGGTGTATTTATTAACTTTTCATTATGGGAAATGAAAAATAAAAAGATTATTATATTGTGATGTGGTTTTCCCAAGCGACTACAACATAAGTTTTTTTATACCACTTTGGCGGCAGATCAGCACACGGCTCACCTGATGGAAAGTGGTTACCGTGGCGTATGGACGTGTACAATACCAGAGGTGTCACATTCGTGCTGCCGGCCATGTAGAATTCTTCTAATGGTCTTCTTGAAGACCCCATATTGTAGTCGCTTGGGAAAACCACAGCTCAAGCTGTGTGCGAGGGACGCAGTTCCTTTCATACCGCACAGTGCCCACCGTTTCCGGTCGCAATGTGTGAACATGAATTCCCGGCCTATGGCGAGAGGTGCGATGATAGAATGTAGCTGTGGGCACACATAGTTTTTAGTATCTGCTTTTCCTTTCAATGTTGATAAAACGCGTGTAGTGTGAAGTGAACTTCATGAAGGACTTTACACCACTTTTTATGTAATGAATATGTCCACTTCTAGTTAATAAAAAAGGAAGAAAAAACAGCTTATATTTCTATTGTTTTGGAAGTTTGGTGCATTTCATTGTTTAAACCTGGTTGTTATGCCAATTTCCATAGAGATATACGACGAAGATCGTCTCACCTGCGGTTCAGCGCCTGGTTACCGGCACAATGTATTTCTTGCCGCTATCACATTTCTGGGCGTCATGCTAACTTTACTGTACACGATACACTACTGGCTCACGCGATATATACCAAAGGTCTCGGAGGCGTTCTTCATTTACACGGATGCTACGGAGAATGTGTAAGTAGAATGTAATTCAGATAGAGGTAGGTATATGGCGTCCCAGCAAGATCTTTGGGACCCAAGCCAACCTGAAATGTAAGCCGGTACACCCAGGGCCGGATCTAGGGGGGGGCAAGCCGGGGCACGTGCCCCGGGCGGCAACATCAGGGGGCGGCAAAATCAAACAAACACCCAACAGGTGTACCGTACACCTGTTGGGTGTCGAAAGTGCCGTTCCCTTCCCTGAGGACGGCAATCATTCTCATAAAAGTCCAGTAAACCAGACAAGGACGAGCGGACCCGGGCTCCAAGTGCAGAAGATGATCATTGATTCTTAATTTCAGTTTGGTGCAAAACATGTCCTAGTGTATAATAGTCTCAAATATGGAGTAATAATGTAAATTATGTTGCTTTTCAGTTTGTACTTGGACTCAATTATGAAGTCACCGCATGATATAGGAGTAGACAAAGACTTCTTGCGCGGAACTCAAGATATTTTTGGGTACGGAGATATAATTGTACAGGAAAATGCTTGGAAAAGATTTATGAATAGATGTCTGAGGTTTCTTAGATTAAAAAAGTCTACAGAAGAACTTGACACTGCCGATTTAAATCAACTGTATTCAGAAAGAATATCTCTTTTTGCTCCATTGGAACTAACTCAAATGAAAAATTTTGGGCACTATGGAGTAGATGCAGCTGTTCAAACTGATTTAGAAGAAGAAATGACAATCAACTCTACTACTTACAGCCAGGAAGACTTTAGTTTAGAAAACTTTCTAACTACGCCCATAGAACCTACAGCATCAGGACAGGTTAATTCAGATTCGACTCAACCTTCCGATGAGTTAAATATTTTACAATTCTTAAGAAAAGTAAGAGCGAGATCTATTTCTGAGCAACATAGTGAATTTAAACTTAATTTTAAAGAATCACCATACCAATCGCAATTATCGCCATTAAAATCCTCAAGCGAAGAAAAAAGAAATGGAGATAAAGAAATGAAAGAATGTTCTACGGAAACAGTCACAATTGAACAACCTCAAGTAAGTAAGCCGGTTGTAAAACGGTTGAGGTTCGAAGATAAAGCTATAATTATCCCGAATGAAGATGTTGATCTAGAAGAAGACGATGACGATGCTGCTGATGAGAGCTCTCGGGTTACCAGCCGGAGGAGCATTGTCTTTGGAGCTAGTAAAACATATCAACAAGACAGTAAACCCAATGAATCTGAGGAACAAATTTCAGGCACGGGTAGAGAGTTAAAATCATATTTTAATTGGCGAAGCGGCAAAGAGAAAAAGAAAAAGAAGTCCAAAAAGAAGTAGCTTGGTTTGAACATGATAGGCTGGTATTCTTATTTCCTACTATTATTCTTAGAAGAAAAGGTTAGAGAAAGAGTAAGAATAATAGATTACCCAACAAGTGAAAAAAAGGTGAATTCTTTTCGAGGCACCAAGTTGTATCCCGAGAGGAGTGAAGGTTTCTCCGGTAGAATCCCGAGCGTAGCGAGGGGTTCTAGGTAGAAACCTGAGTGAATCGAGGGATACAAGAGCCGAGATGAATTCTTTTTTCATGTGTTAGGTACTCAACTTTTCACCATTGACTACGAGAAAACGATTACTCTGTGATTATGAATTACATTTTGTTATGGATAGTACACAAAAGAAGCAGCAAATTATCAGTAATAGCGACCGCTTTAGCGCGAAAAGACTCAGGAGTCTTTTCGCGTTCGAGAATATGAGTTTCATTTTCATCACTAGATGAAGTCATTTTATGATTATGAGACAAACATAAACTTTTACAAGGAAAATTACACGGAAAATGGCGGCATTTTTTTTTTCTTAATTTAAACTGAGCCACATTCCATCCAGCCAGTTTTTATTTAGGTGGCTTTTAGTACGTTTCTATAGTGAGAGTGTGCAACCTCTTTGTATGTTTCACTAGAATCCGTACATTCGCGCATGTTCCAAATTCAAATTTTTTTATTCACTCGGTGAAACAAAGAGCCTTTTATTCACTGTTTTTGATGAATCACGGGCCCTTTTTCGAGTGTTAATGGTGAAAAGAAAGTGATTTATATGAGTGCAATATTTTCGTGACTGACTTTTGTTGTAGTAAGGAGATGTACCTATTTGTTTGTTGTGTCATTGGCATATAATTATGTACTAGAGAAGCTGTTTATAACAAAATTTATGTTATGGTACTTGGGGTGAAGTGGGGATTGAATTTATAATTTCGGAACGGAACGCAGATATGAATGAGTTAAATAATTTTGACACCTATTAGCGTATCCTTCAACAGCCAATCCAGTAGGTAGTTTAAACATAAGTCATTGATTGTATAATGCAATTATTCCTATGTTCATTGTTTTAATAATTTTAATGAATTATATATATATAACTATATAGATATATATGTATTTTTATTTATGAGTGACACTCATATCGGTAAGACGGCCGTCACAGCGGCGGCGTCTGCCTCCCGCGCCGCTATTTCCTAATTAAGACCAATTGTGCACCGGATAGAACACGTGCCAAAATGTATGATGTCTTTTTAATGACATACTGTCATCGTATACCTATATATAGGTACCTGTATATGGTGTGTTGTTATTTTAATGGTTGATTTAGACCGAACGAACATAGAGCTAACTAACTAGAGAACAAGAGCATTCTAAGAGCATTATTTTTTATTAATTTAGTGTACCTCAATCAAACGAAAACGAAAAGAGCAACGAACGAATGTTCAGTCAATGTTTACACTAATAGAATTTGACGTAGAACGGATAGTATGAGCATTCGCTCATTTGGGGTAAATCAACCTTAATGTTTGTATTAGCATATCAAACAATTAAAATCGATAGCGATGTGATCCAAAAGGGCGCTGACTTTTATATGAGTAGATTACCTATTGTGGGTAGGAATATATAACGAAATTCTTGTGAATATGAGCCCTATTTATGGGCTGTATCACTGAAAGGGAATATTCTACGCGTAAGTATAAGAAGGGTTAGGGCAGCCGCAGCCTGGTTAGGCTGTCAAGCCGGTGTCAACTTTTGTGAATATCATGAGGAACTCTTTGGTAGGTAAACGAGAGTGCGATGGAGAAGAGAATAATATTTAATTTTCGATCTACACTAGAATGTAATATCTTTTCTGAGATTTGGTACCTGCATGAAATTTGCCTCACAGTATCATGGCAATTTTTTTTTCTACTTACATTTTCTACTATAGGTAGGTAGGTACTTTGTCTGGACATGGACGTGGACAGCTATTGTTTGTTTATACAGTTACTATGCTAACTAATTAGCTAAATTATTATTATTATTAGATATGACGTAAAAACTACTGAACAGATTTTGATGCGGTTTTTTACAGAAAGGTTTTGATTAGACTTAAATCAATTGGTTGAGTAGAACCGGGGATTTGATTTGACTAAAACTCGCATTAGCTGACATCCACGCGAGCTAGTAACAAGTACTCGTACATAAATACAAAACATTAAAGTGTACAGGATACTGTAGTAACAAACGAATGGCCAGTTTTATTGAGGGCAATGAAATTTATCTTAGAGCTTTTATGTCAGCTCCAAAAAAGATAGATGTAAAAGTGTCAGGCTAGAAGCGGGAGTCGAGAGACGGTGCACGAGGTCATTTCAATTGAAGTCAATTAAAGCAATTTAGTCCAATTGAGCGAACGGCAGATTCTGCGTCGCGCTGCCGTCGCCAGAGAGATTTTTATGTGAGCGCCTACGCGACCGCGCGCCCGCCCGCGCCTGCCTGTGTCACGTGACTCACATGTATTGTACATACATCGTAAACAATATGTATGTTATGCTTACTTCTTATGTAAATAGATTGTGTAGGTACCCTTAATGTATGTCCAGGAAATTAATTGATAGATGACATTTTTTTAGGATGAGTTGCTCTTGTGTGCTCAGTTCTGTTTGTCAAGATTTGAAGAAGGCCATTTGTTTCTTATTTAATATTTAGTTACTAGCTGTTGCCCGCATGGCATTATGTTCCCGTTCCCGTAACCCATGGCAACCTATCCCAGGAATAAATAGTAACCTATTATTTGTAATTCCGAGCTATGTAATCTATCCCTGTAACAAATAGATCAGCCCCTCTAGACAAGAGGCAATTCGTTGCTCGGCGTATGATGGAATAAAATGCCAAATGTATGGGATTTGACGTATATGACAGGCGTCAACGAATGTCAAAAACGTCAAATACTATACATTTGTCATTCTATTCCATCATACGCCGAGCACCAAATTGCCTCTTGTCTAGAGGGGCTTATCCGTTTATCTGTTTGAACGTGATTGAGTAGCAAACATCTCAAGATTATCGCAAAATTTCACATCTATACTAATATTAGCTACTAGCTGTTGCTCGCGGCTCTGCCCGCGTGGAATTCTGATCCTATCATCGCTGATAGCAGCGTGATAATAGCGTCTACGTTGGTACCTGATGATGTAGTTTTCTAATGGCGAAAGGATTTTTGAAATAGGTCCAGTAGTTTTGAGTTTATTCGTTATATACGAAAATAAAAAACTTTCTTGCCTGGCGAACTTCGTACGGCCATATTTTCCGCCCGCGTGGTATTCTGATCCCGATTTATCAGTGTTTCTCCACAATATTATGCATGTATTATACATATAAACCTCCCTATTGAATCATTCTATGTATTAAAAAAAACCCACTTCAAAATCCGTTGCGTAGTTTTGAAGATTTAAGCATAGGTACATAGGGACGGACAGACAGCGACAGCGACTTTGTTTTATAATATGTAGTGGTAGTAATGATAGTGATATTTTTAGGTATATTACATAGTATAGCAAACACACACACACACACACACACACACACATACATAGATATAAACGCTAAAAACATACATACATAGATATAAACTAAATGCAAACATTAACATACATAATTATATTAGAAAAACTAGCAGTCATTCATACGTTCACAATATCTAGGGGACACAGTATTTTTAAATTCAGGGGGATCCGAACCTCGTCTTCCCTGAGTCTCAGGGCGGGAGTTAAGAAAATACTAATATTAAACTTGTGTAAAAAATCTATTTAGAAACCATAATAGATTTATATAGTATAGAAATATAGATAAAGAATAAAAAGATAAGATTAATTTGTTTGTGATGAATAAATGCAAAAACTACTGGACCATTTTACAAAATTCTTTCATCATCTGGATGAAATTGCCAGGCGATATTACGTACCTACTACGTAGTTTAAAACGTTCGTAGCACTTGAACCCTAATTTATATTAACTTGCTTTGTTCATATTTTTCTTTATTTCAAAAGGGGTAGGGATCGGTGTTTACTCATTTTTATTTAAAAAAACAGACTGTAGTACTGAGAATTTCTTGATAGATAGACAAACGCATACGAATTAATTATAGATAAACAAACAAATCAACGACACGATCCCTCGCAAAGACAATCGTCTTGTCTTAGTTCATTTGGAATTAGATTTTTTTATCGAGATTTTCGAGAAGGAAATATTTCTGGAGTGCCCTCATGTTCATTTAGTTTAGTAAATATCTGAAGCCTCCGTGGCGTAGCGGTAGTGAACGCGGCCGCTACGCAGGACGCGCGGGTTCGATCCCCGCTCAGTGCAAATATTTGTGTGCATGAAATATGGGTATTTGCATTGGTCTGGTCGTGCCTCGGAGAGCACGTTAAGCCGTCGGTCCCGGTTTGCCATAAGAACATCTATGGCTGTCGTTACGGGAAGTTGCAGCCCTAAAAAGTTCAAAAACAACGGTCTAGTTGCAATGCTTCGATATCGAATAATGTCACCATTGGGTTGTGAAGGTCAGATGGCAGTCGCTTCACGGAAAATATCGAGGTCTAGCCAAATCTGCAGTTAAGACTGGTAAAGCGGACCCTAGACTCCGAGGTGAAAGCTTTGGGGGCGACTGGGAATTAACGCTAGGATGAAGAAGTATTTTCGAGAAGGAAATATTTCTGGAGTATCCTCATATTAATTTAGTTTAGTAAATATCTGAAGGTCTTAAAAGTCCACATTGTACGTTTCATATTCTAAATTAATACCTATTTGTAATGTTAACAGTTTCGTACAATGTCCACATATTTGATATTATTGTTGAATAAGATAATTTCCAAATACCAAATTAGAGAAATACAGATGTGGCCTTTTAAAATCTGTTGATCACTGACAATTAAATAAAACTTTTTGCAAGGGCATGACATCTGCGGCGTGAAGCGTTTAACTGCTACATACGGAGGACACGCGTTCGATGCCCGTTCAGTGTAAGTTTTTGCTTAAATATTTTTATTTGTATTTATCTGGGTGTTTATATGTATCAATGTACAGTCAGCGTCAATAGTAGCTGATCAAAAACTGAGTTCCAAAAGTATTGACTCTATAATTTTTTTTAATAACCTGACTTACTTCTGTTTAATATTAATCACTTGCGTTAAGGTTTCAAAATAATCAAAAATAACGATTTTCAAAATAAGCTGATTCGATTTTATTTCAATACTCTTAACTATATTGTGTTTTTAAAGTGACTGATATTTAACTGAATCAAAATAGTCAGACAAAAAGAGAAGTGGTATTATTCAATTATTACCAGTGCGTGCAGCAGCAGGATCGGCAGCTCGAGCGAAGGAGAATCGCAGACCTTGCGGTTCGCGAGGAGCAGAGGAGACGTACCGTGTAGCCCGCGACGAGCGGCGGCAACTTAGGCGTCGGAGGTCGCAGAACGACCTCCGTCCCCGCAGGGCGCGGGCCTGGGGGTACCGGATGGAGCCGCCTGTCACCCTAGCAGAAGCAAGCCGCGAGGCGGCGCGCATTGTATGCCTCCCCATACCCGGGGGCGAGTTGGGGACTCCGTGGTCCCCACACCGGAAGAGGGCCAGATCCAGAGATATGGACCTGGGTCGGTTGGGGTGCGAGGTATATGGCTACGACAATCTCACCTCCGGCAACCGACGGCCCACAGACGGCGCGCGTTTTAGTCGGTTCGAGTCCGACATAGCCTCCTCCTCCGGCTCCGGCGGGAGAGGTCTCCGTGGCGATTTTTCGCACGATAAAAAAAAAGTGTGACGCCCCTGGTGTTGCACATGTCTATAGGCCACGGTAACCACTTCCCATTAGGTGGGCCGTGCGCTTGACTGCCACTTAAGTGGTATAAAAAAAGTACTATTTTCTAACTTTTACTATTCGACGAGCCCGCAGCAATCGATCAATCATATTAAAGAACAAGGTTGTGCTCGCTGACGATTCTATGATGGGATTGGTCGATGGCTCTACGGGGAGCCAGCAGCACTGTGCTTGTCGACGAGTGAAAGTTAGAGAATAGCACTGATGGTCAAAGTAGTAGGACCACGGGCCCTTAATGGATTAATCACATATTATTTGGGAATTTTAAAAAGCAATTAATTTTAACTACAATAGCAACCGATGCTATATTAAAAAAAAAAACCATAAGCTAGTTTTGCACCATCAATCCCCACATGTTAAAAAAAAAGACTATTCAATTATCTCATTTTTAGACTTGGGCATTTTTATTTGAAAATGAGGTCGCTTTTTTGTTTAAGCATCAAAGTATGTAAATATAAATATATTGAATAAAAAGGTATTTGATCGTGTTTGAAACATAAAGAGGTACAATTTCACTAATATTATGTTTAAAAAAAAGTATTTTTTGTAGCAGATAAGAACAAAAACCCAAAAATATACGATTTTCCAATTTTTCTCAAAAAACGGTAAGGTAATGTGAAAAACAATTCATACAAAAGTTGTGGACAATTTTTTTATTATATTTAAAACATACAAGCTCATTACGTAATAACTTAGGATAGAAGGTCCCTGAAGTAGGGACTGAATAAATTAACCGACTTGGTATTACATGGATCTCATAACTTTTTGCGGTAAAAGAAGCGAGGGCGGCGAGACTTGGTATCTTTTTACAAGTATTGTTTTTGATGGGATCCTATTGTTCTTACCATATTTCTTTTCATTTAGAACCGGTCTCATGCTGTTATCAATTATTTCCCAATTCCCTTATTTTTGACGCTATCTGCACCGGGCTGTATCATCATCACTACATATTATAAAACAAAGTCGCTGTCGCTGTCTGTCCGTCCCTATGTATGCTTAAATCTTTAAAACTACGCAACGGATTTTGAAGCGGTTATTTTTTAGTAGATAGAGTGATTCAAGAGGAAGGTGGAAGGGGAAGGGGATAATACATGCATAATATTGTAGAGAAACACTGCTAAATTTAGAGGTTTCTAATGTTAATCGGGATTTCTGCTTGAATTTATTTTGCCATGCGTTACTTTCATATTGCGATAGCTCCCAAAGTATTCATTATAATTATATAGTGTGAATGGCAATTTTGATCTACATTAAATGTACAACGTATCTAAAGTATTTAATTGGATGAGGAATAACAATATATAGTCAGTCGAAAAACGCGGAATATGCCCAATCTCACAACTGAAGACCCGCGATGGCAAGCGATTTTAATGGATTCGAGTCCGGCTGATGGATGGGAGTAGTGTCCCAGTGAACTTTATCACGAAAAAAAAGTTGGAACGGAATACAAATTCCACGCGGGCGAAGCCGCGGGCAACAGCTAGTTAGGAATAATCAGTAATAGAAACTATGTAAGTAGCCACTACAAAATTCTCTTGACACATAAAACAAAAGGCAGAACACAATATTTAAATAAAAATAAAAATCAGCATTCTAAAAAGGTTTATGTTCGACGAAAGTTTTATTCTTATTTCAGGTACTTTTGAAACTTTTTATAGAACCATTGTATGTAATACTTTTGAAAATTTCTGATACTGCTTTACTTTTGGTGGATAGTTTTTTTTTGCATTATGAAAATATTCATGTACCAAACACTTTTGCGACGCGGTTTTGTCAGACAATTGTGATATATCTTGCAATGCATTTCTTTTGGACAATTCAGATACTACGCTACTATTGATGTTGACGTACGAGTATATTATAAAAGAAAGAAAAAGAAAATGTGTCCTTATATTTGTCCTTTATATTTCCGTACCTATTACTACCTCATCAATTTACCTTTGACAGAGGCTTTATCTTCTACATAAACGCTAAAGTTTGTAAGTATGGATGGATGCATGTATGGATGTTTGTTACTCTTTCACATAAAAACTACCTACTGAATGGATTTTAAGGCCCCGAATCAGATTAGTATCGAAAAATCGGTATTTTCGAAACCGTTTTTCTTTTTAACTATAAAACCTAAAGATCTGGAATTTACATCCCTGCATACTACAGGATATGCAGAGTAACTTCACCTTTTCATAAATTCAATAAAAAAGGAGGAAATTGTTGAAAAGGGGCTCTGAACATCACTCTACTCTTTCTTATGAAACCAAATATTTTCTACAATATGTATCCAAATAATCTAAAATTTCAGATATAAGTTAAATGAGTGTATTAGCATGACGTGACCTTCTTAGTTTGTAATCGTCCCCTATAAAATTATCTATTAAAATTAGTTTTACTGATTTTTACGGCTGAAAAACGAGCGAATGACCTTGAGCATTTGTATGGTCAAAGTCATTCGCGTATGTAATCACCTTAATGAAACTTTACAATATTATGGTTCATACATCAGAATAACACATAGGCTTATCAACGATGAACGGGATCAGTATTCCACGCGGGCGGAGCCGCGGGCAACAGCTGGTACGGTATATAAAAATATGTAAATGAAACAATTATAGCACGTTTTCTTAAAACTTAGGTAATATGTACAATCAGCGTCAGAACGATCTTGACTGCAAAATCTCAAAATGATCTTAATACCAAGGTATTGTGAGCAAATCAAACTGGTATTGATTTAAATTGTATTATTGTCCGAATCAGTCAACAGGAAAGGGGAAAAACAAGGCATTAATAGTTATTTGTTATACAAGAGTGCAAAGTTGCTTTTTAACCGCGTGCTCATTTTTGATGACCGAGCAAGCGAAAGATTCTAAATTTGAATCACGAGCGTAGCGAGTGATTCACAAATTAGAATCTTGAGCGTTAGCGAGGGAATCAAAAGAGCACAAGGTGAAAAATCTTTGCACTCGAGTGCAACACGTAACTTTTCATCCCACCTCAGCGAGGAAATAATGAAATGCTTCTCCTTCCTAGCGTTAATTCCCAGTCAGCATCCGAAGCTTTCACCTCTGAGTCCGGGGTCCGCTTTACCAGTCTTAACTGCGGATTTGGCTGGACCTCGATATTTGCCGTGAAGCGACTGCCATCTGACCTCCACAACCCAATGATGACATTAGGCGATATCGAAGCATTGCAGCCAGACCGTTGTTGTTGAACTTTTTAGGGCTCCAACTACCCGTAACGACTGCCATATGATTAGATGTTCGTATGGCATCCGTGACCGACGGCTTAACGTGCTCTCCAAGGCACGACCAGACCAATGCAAATACCCATTTTCATGCATAAAAAATATTTGCACTGAGCGGGGATCGAACCCGTGCCTCCTGCGTAGCGGCCGCGTTCAATACCACTACGCCATGGAGGCTGTATAATATGTGTATTAATACTAGTAATGAAATACAACAAAATAAAAATTCAACAACAATGTCAACAATATGACGTGAAAAAAATTGATGCGCGCAAAGCAAATTAAAAAAAAAGTACACCAAGGAGGTTACGAGTCTGAGTTTTTCATGAATTAAAAAAAAGTTGTATGATAAATTCGGCACCATAGAGGTAGAAGTAAATAGGTTTAATGATGTTTTGAGTCCACAAACCTAGTACACACGATGTTCTAAATTCAAATTTACTTTACCTCTCTAGAGGATAAAAACGACTTTTACGCTCAGTTATCGAAGAGCAAAAATAGTCTTTCCGAGATGGTGGGATGAAAAATGATTTTGAATACTTTGTTCGCCAAGATCGGTCTGATGCTGACTGTACTAGTAAGTATGCTATGTAAGCACGGGAATAGAAAATGTAAAGCAGATGATAATGATGATGATATGCATCCTACTATGTTACCGAAATTGAATAGGGGTCATATCATTTTTTACATCAGTAGGGCTGAAATGGTCACTGGTCAGCAAGTATTAGCCTGGTTATGAATATAAAGAACGTCTATACATTTTTATCTATATACCTGCCAGCGTCTGTATACCAATTAAGGGTTAGACAGGGATGTAGTTAATAAAACGTAGGACCGAAGTTGTAATAACTTAGGTAGTCTTGGACGAGCATAATTACGTGGACTGTACGTTTACTGTTGAACGAGTACCTATTTGTATCCTTTAGTGCCCGCTAGACGGCAATAGACTCGCCCCCTATTACGTGGGACCAAAAATCAAAGTTGGCGAAAAGTGGGTGTTAGTACACCTCTGCCAACCTTCGAGGATTTACAGACGTGAGTATATGTTTGTACGTATGTATAATTTATCCACGAAGGAAGATACTGCCGTGACGACAGCCCTGCTATTCTACGTCGCATCGGGAAACACACCGAATTGATTATAATAAACTATCATAAGTATAAAATATTCTACAATATTCTACACAGCCCTATCAAGACCCATGGTAACCATATCTAGAATGCGGATAAACATACTTAAATACTATTTTTGCAAATACATGCATATTTTACATAGAAACACCCAGACCAATGCAAATATACACATTCATGCATACAAATCTTTGCACTGAGCGGGAATAGAGCCCACGCCCTCTACGTAGCAGTCAAACGTTCTACCGCTACATCACAGAGGTCATCATCCTACTGATATTATAAACGCGAAAGATTGTAAGTATGGATGGATGTTTGTTACTCTTTCACCTAAAAACTACTGAATGGATTTTGTTGAAACTTTACAATAATATAGCTTATACATTAAAATAACACATAGGCTACGTTTGGTCGCGATAACCGACATCCACGAGGGTGGAGCCGCGGGCAAGCTAGCTCTATATTTTAATAATAATAAGTGAAAAGTTTAAGTGAAGTAAAACCACTAACAAAAGGTGATTTAGCTACGTTAAAACTCGCCTGAAAAAGTCATAGACAGATCTTCTTTATATAATAGCTAATATAGCTATTAACATAGCTATTATTTAGATTAGAACGGTAAAATTTTAGAATACTACCACTATTTATTAAATAATATATTTTGCACCGAAGTCGTTGCAATATCTCTCGTACGGTTACAGAAATAATTAAATAAAATGACATTTATAAACTATATATTTTCTTTAATTAGGTAATTGTCTGAATTAGTAACATAGTTTGGAAGTCGATCTACTAGCAAACAGTACTTTATGGAAAATCTAAGCGTTATGTTAAAATTAAGAACAAAAGCTAGTCTTTACAGTTAATAATATACTAGTAATACTGGCATGTCTTGTATACTTATGTACGACATTTAACCAACATTAAAATTACCTAATTGCAGCTTGTATTTGCGTACCTATGCGCGTACCTAATAACACAACTAAGCAGCTGGTTTATCTTATAGTTATAACCACATTTTTGCATAGAATTGGAAGTTCGTAATTACCTATGTTCAGAATTCTTCAAAATGTTCATGCTCATCACTAATATAGATAAGATTAGGTATAAGATATGAAAGTAATGTATCTATTCTACAGTACCGCTGCACTAAAGTTTTTACATTCGGCTCGGAGGCGTAAATGGCCGGGTGGTGGCGGCGGCGTTTGATTTCGGCCGTCACGAAGATGACGAAGAGTCCGCCTCATAGACTGCACGGAATCCTTAGACACAACACGCAACTTCGGTGGCACTTCTCACTGAATCTTACGCACTTCACTTTATACACCAGTTTACACCACAAACTGAGGTTTCTAGCGATTTATAGCAACAATTCTCAAATGATCAATGAATTCTGGCACTGTCAACACGCGCGTCATAAGCAAATAGTGAATAAGTTCTTGACCCACTTTGATCAAGTCAAACAAACTGCAAATGCGACGAGAAGTGCATCAGCGAGTGCAATTCGTGTTGTCTGAAAGTCACCAATAAGCCCAATGAAGTAGAGATCCCGCTGGCGAGCGCCAGCACCAACCTAAATAGACTCTGATCATCTAAATTGACTTCAATTAAATAACAACCGAAATTGTTGAAATGCGCCATTACTCCCTCGACGCTAATCTAAGTGCCAATAGTCAGGGCGAATGTTTTATTAATAATACCCAGCAATAACTGTTAATTAATAATTAAGCGATGGCGGCGTCAATCGCAGGCATCAGTGCGCGTGCGTCGCCGGTCAGTGCGCTGCGCATTCGTATCGGCTGCATTCCATCATACCGTGTAATACTGTGCTATCTCTGGCATTACCTGTTATTTACAAATATTTTGGTAGATTGAGATTAAACGAAGTTCTAAGGGAATCAAGATCAAAATGAAGTGATTGTCGCGTGGAATTCTTCAAAATTGAGTTGAGAAAATTATGTAGGTGGATACGATTAGTTTAGAGCTACGGAGATATTATTCAGTGTATAATTCTCAAATGTATGAATATGATGTAAACAGGCAAATATTATTTGATGAATATTTGAAAGTGATAGTTTCCCACGACTATAAATCATGCAACAGACATGTGAGTGGTGTCGATACGGATTTACAATGCAGTATTATGGACTTTGAAAATAATGATGTGGGCGTTCTACCCTACAATAGCATTGATACAAACAAATATCAGTGGAGTTTGTGGGAATCCCGCATAGTGCTCGGACGGCAGCAGCGAGTCGGTGGCGGCACCGACCCGCAGCAATGCGACGAGGGCGCGAAGAAACGAGGGGCGAGCGACGAAGCGCAGGGGGAGTGGCCACGCAGCATCACGATTGGCTTAACAGCACACTCGTACCAGAGTCGTAAGCGTCCGCCCTGCTTACTGAAAATTATCCCCTCCGGCCGCACACTACGACTGATATTAGCACACGCGCACTCGAGTTTGACGCTCTCGGGCGCACTACTCATTGGCTCAAAACCTATGTCGACAGACGTATTATGGTAATATAAATTGACCAACCGTAGAGCAAATTCGGTTAGTTCGTTAAAGTTGATTAAAGCCATTTAACCGGGACGGACACGAGGATACGAACGGCGCGAGCGTTCGTCGAACCGAGGGCTCGACTAAATGAAGTTAAATTGTTTAATATAGCAGATAAATCTGATCGACGAATTCGTCGTCGGCGAGGCCGAGAGTAGCGCAGCGGCAGCGGCAGGTAGGCCGCCGCAACGGAGTCAAGCGAGGTGGGCGCCGAGGTAGCGGGCCCGCACCCGCCCGCCACCGACGGCTACATGTACGTGTGCGGAGACAGCGTCGGCGGGCCCGGCCCCCGGTACGAGTGCTCCTTCGAGCCTGGAGGCATGGAGCAGCCTACCTTCGAGGAGCACATGTTCGGCGAGTTCGGCAAGGAGCGCCACGTGCAGGTGGTCGTGGGCGAGGTCGGCGAGCTGCAGTACCGGGACGAGCTGCCAGTCTTCGCCGGAGCAGACCACAAGCGCAAGGAGGAACCGCTCCTGTTGCAGGCTGTGGAGTCAACGGCCGCACCGCATCCACCTCCCCCTCCACCTACTACTACCAAGAAGAGTGAAAAGAAGAAGAATGATAATAACGGAATCAAGAAAAAGAAAACAAGGTTAGTTCAAGTTTTAATTTACTTTATTATATTTGTAAGAGTATCACCAACTCCAACTACCAACATTTTAACCCGTTTTAGATGACTTTTGTGTTGAACAGTTTATGAGTAAACTTTATATCTCTTTGATGACGTAATAATATGACTTTATATTAAGAACCTAAACTGTAGGCGAAAGCTAACTAATATGAAATTGAAGATAAGGTAACCTAATAGGCAAGACATCGATAGGCCAACAGAACCAGTTCAAATAATTACGACATCGATGGCCATCTTCGACACCAAAGTTATTTTTTGTTTTCAAAAGGTTAGGTATACTTAATTAAGTATAAAACAATTTCTTGTGTCATCATATTAATGAATCACACGCACTTTTATATACAGTAAATAATTATTTTCTTCGTGTAACTAAAGACACCGTGCTACGTTACTGCTACGTGCGTAACATCTTCGTAGCACTTTCGTAGAGGTCACTTGCTTTCTTCGTAGCATTAACGTAGTTATTATCAAAATCATTATGTATTGTATGTGTACCTATATAGCTTCGATAATCTTTACTATATTTAACTCTAGTAGTTTTGTTCATATTGGTTCTAATTCCAAAAGGGATGTAAGGGTTAGTCATAGGTCCCAAAACATATTGTACACTTCGCCAATCTCTGCTTTCAATTCCACTTAATAGGGGATGAACATATTTCCGTTTACCGGACACTTTTTCTTAATCCACACTCATACCACTGAGGAAGCTGTGTGTGAGAGAGAATTACTTTAAAAGAGAGCTTACTTTAAAAAAAAATTAGGTCACACCTTAGAAGTCACAGTGTCGAAATTTAAAGGGAAGCGATGAATAGTTAAATTCTTTTGTATTTTGTTTATGTTCCAATGGTTGGTTTCACATGTGTCGGCACGTGTCAATGTCACAGGTGGGCCCTTCACCCTCCCGGCTGTGTGACTCCTACCGTATCATCGCGGAACACCCCTAGTTTATTATTTGCATAACTAATACGATGATTTTTATATTGTGATAAATACCATATGGCGTGATGAACGATATTTGAAGATAGTTTTACATATTTGGATGATAGCCCTTGTTTTTATCTTTTTACTTACGTGTTATTTTTTGTCATTAAATTATATTTGTACTTATTTTTACATAATACTCTAAAATTAATTTAGCATAATATAAGAGGACGAACTGCCTGTCTTCTAGAAATGACAGATGAGGGACAGCCCCTCTAGTCAAGTGGCAATTCGTTGCTCGGCGTATGATGGAATAGAATGCCAAATGTATGGGATTTGACGTATATGACAGGCGTCAACGAATGTTCACGGCTGGTTCACGTCTATATCTATTATAATTACTTGTACTGACTGACTATAATTTCTCAATGCTCAGGCCTAACTGCTAGATTTATAAACTTGAACTTTTGGGAGTTAATATCAGTTAAATTGTGAGCATCCAAGAAATAAGATTTTTTTTAGAAAAGTCATACTTGAGGAGTAGAATAAGGGATTAATGGTACCTGATACCCATGATTTTACAAGTACCTGCAGCTACTGGTTTGAATCAACATAAAGGATAGTACTTGTGTCGGCAATTTATTTACTTATAATGATGGGTCTTTAAAGGTTTATTTTTTACGAGATTTGCCCGTGCGACGTCAGGACGGATTCAAACCCGCCCATATTTTGTAGTATTTGCCTATTTCAGCAGAAATACTAGACATCAGAAAATTATTAAAAAAATTATCGTTAGATATCATTTTCGGTAGATACAAAAGATGCGATGCGATATTATTATATGTACTTATTTAAATTTTGTAACGTACAATATGAGTAGGTACATTTTTTTGCTCTGATATTTTATAAAACCGTTAAGTAACTAAAACTGTAGTTTTTATCGTGATCCGTTAACAATCCGTTTTAAAATAGGGGTTCTTAACTGAAAAATTAGATAGTACAGATATATCAGATCTGATAAATTCCTAAGTAAAAATTCAATTCATTACGAACCAACACCCTTATGGGGACACAAGACGTAAACCTCAGCGGGTGCACCCTTTTCTACACACACTTGACACTGGCGTCAAAGAAATTAAATTCAACGTCGCGACATGTAGTACGTTCAGATTAATTACCCGTATAGCTGCGGGATATCAATTGCCTTATCTCACCATCTAGTGAATGGAGGGATATAATGTTTAATGAATGTAGTTGCAACACCATGTCATTGATCGTTGTGTAGATAATATATCGTTTTATATAGTTATTTAAGTATTTAAACTGTAAATATCCCTTATTTTTAGTAGAGTGCAGTGCAGTTAAAAAATTAAAGTTAAGCGTTTGACTCTGTTTCCTCGTAACTACTAAAGGACTGAATTAATTTTGATGATAGATATGTCGCTAGATTGATTTTAATCGCGCAAGTGTCACTATTAAAAAAACTAAGTTAAGGGTTGTTGATGCCAAATGTACTTACCTACTTATATTTTGAATAAGAATTATTCCAAAGTTTTATAATTATTTAAAAAACTTAACGGGACTAAAACATATCCCTCTTTATCTTGCATTTGGAATAAGTAGGTATACTGAGTATCTAATGTTTTTTTACCTACGCCAGCATACAATGATATACGAGTAAAATATACAGAATTCTAATTAATAGGGCCAGTAAAAAGTGGTGAAATAATAAATAATACACTACCACTATAAGTTTAAAGTCAATTGGCAGGCAATTATAGGCGCTGGCACGCAACGGGGGTGAATTTCGTTTCACGCTCAATCAATTTCTGCGCGTGCGCAGGCCCGCAGCCATATTGCACGCGTCAGATGGTAGATGAGACCGAGTATGATAAGAGTGAATTTATTTGTGAATATATAATTGGGAATGTTATAACAAGTTGGTTTTGAAGTGGTGCTCTTATTTTACGAAATCAATTGATGATAGGTACCAATAAACATTTGTGGACGTAAAGTTTAATGTTTAATCAAGCATGAGTAGGAGAATAATCTCTAGAAATATGAAGATAGGTATAGGTAGTATCCGGCATGTAATGTGACTCATTAGGAAGAACAGAGAGAGTCCGGCTTAAAATATGGGTATTAAGCTACATGTACTGGGTGATAGAGCGAACGCTCTTCAAGACCGAAGCAAACCGACGCGACGTTAGCTGGACTCTTATTCTCCTTCTCGACGTACCATCAAAAGCCAGGTGCTTCATCTATGCCTATTAGGATACACTGGATGGACTGGATATTGTATACAATTATAAATAGTCTTATGATTCTAATTTCTTTGTTCACAGAACTACGTTTACAGCATATCAACTAGAAGAGCTAGAAAGAGCATTCGAGAGAGCGCCGTACCCTGACGTCTTCGCAAGAGAAGAGCTAGCTCTTAAATTAAACTTATCAGAATCACGAGTACAGGTTGGTCTACATTATAAAAAAAAAAACAGACTATTGTACATTTGTCCTAATGCTTGTGTACTAATGTAACTTCTATTTTAAAGGTGTGGTTCCAAAACAGAAGAGCTAAATGGCGTAAACGAGAACCTCCACGGAAGACAGGGTACATCGGTTCCAGCTCACCAAGTTCTACAACACTAGGCGGCGGGTTCTCTGGTATTGGTGGTAGTCTACCAGCATTCCCACAGAATGGACTCCCAGCTCCAGCGGACTGGTCGTACCAGCATTCTTACGAACTCTCCTCTCATCAACTACTGTCGTCCAGCGCCGGAGGATATCCAGGCTTCAATACACAACCAGCAGCTTATTCTTACACGACTGTGCTAAATGGACACGATGGTCAGATGTTTGCTCCGAGGCACGCTTACGAATATGGGGAGGGCAGTCCACCACCACTTGGGGTTCGCGACTATCCTATGATGCCGGCGCATTCACCGCAAATGGAAGCCCATACTCATGAAGATAAACTTGAATATCGTACACACGATCATGAAGACAAGTATTCTGCGTGCGCTCTGCAGGAAGAACCACCTCGGTACGCTGCTCCACCGGAAGACTACGAGAAGTGCGGGCTGGTATCACACGATAAGCACTACGAGATGGAAAGACATTCCGACCTCAGCCAGCCAGTTGTGGTGAAAATGGAACCGAGCACCGGGCAAGCTTACACGACGCTGCCCCCTTTTTTGAATTGAAATACTCCTTTTCGAAATTACTCTAGGATTAAATTGCAGTAATTCAGAGTAATTTCGAAGGGGAGTATTTGAAAGTGGGTACGACATGACAATATCTAGGGAAAAGAAAGTTAGACGGAGACTTTTAGAGAATGTATGATAATATAGTTATTACGACATCACCAGCTTGTCAGAGTTTTTATTGTTTTGGTAGGTATTTCTATATCGCATTTGTTTTGTACAAATCTATTCACTGGTTCTCTAATGAATTGATTTGTAGAAAGTAAACGAATAGATATATAGGTATGAAGAATATAACATTAATATATAGGCTTAAGTACCTATGTAGTTAGGTGGAATTTTATATTTTTATAGTTATAAATTATGCGATTTTAGAAAGTTTTTGCAATACATGTAAATATTTACTTATTTAAATATAGGTAGGTAATTAGTTGTAAAAGTGCCTCCAATAATATAATTTTCTTAGGAATTACGTAATTTATAAGTTACAGATTATTTAGTAACTAGGTACGAATAGTTGACTACTCATTGAGTAAAATACTCGTAGACTTCGCTTCTCGTGCATTCCTTGTGCCTTATTAGAATAGTGACAGTTTTTGATAATTATCTACTTTTAAGGATATGATGTGAGTGTTTCCATCTTCTTTAGTTAAAGTTGTTAGAATACTCTTGTTATAATAGCTATTTAACTATAAATATTTAGCTTGGCTTGTATTTACTATTCTTCAGTAGACCGGTACGTCACACTTTATGCAGTTAAGTGACTATAGTATTCAGAATACGAATATTAATTTACCTAACTCGAAATGCTATAAATGTAGCTAGTTCAGTAGAAAATACTCAACTCTTTTGTTTACTTAGGTACTTACTTTACTCCTATAAAATAGCTAGGTAGGTACAATTTTTTCAACCAAACAAGTGTCTCAACCAAAACATATTTAGGTATTGCTCGGAACCAATATCTTGGCCCTAAAATGTGCGAAGTTACGTTTCTTACCTCTACTCCAGTATGTTCAACTATCTGTTCAACCGGTTGAACAAATTGGACAACTTTTCTCCAGGTTTATCAACTTCAAAATGTAGTTGAACTAGTTGGACTGAAAATTACAATAACTTCAATCATAATATTGTTACAGGGTTCAAAGAAGAACTACTAGGTACATATTTGGTTCAAAGAAGAACTACTAGGTACATTTTTGGTTCAAAGAAGAACTACTAGGTACATATTTGGTTCAAAGAAGAAATCTATTAGGTAATGTGTCTTTTGAGAATACCACGGGGTGCTACGGTAGTGGACGAACTCAAATTCATCAAGCATAGATTATTACAAAGTAATCCGCGGACGCTAGGGTCTCTTTGGTCTCGTAATTTAGGTCTAAGATACCTACGTGTCCTGAGGATCAGTTGTTATAGTTTTTTTTGTAATGACTTGCACTCTATATAACTTTAAGTACCTCTCTTTGACTTGGGGTTGATAACTACATTCAAGGGTGTAGTTAAGGGCAGGGGAAGATGTGGTTAAACCCCTTACTCCCCTATATTTTAATTTTATTTTTCACATGATGATGATGCAAATAGCACATTTTTTGTTATTTTATTTTATTTTATTTATAGTTATTAACATTAAAGAATGCATAGCGTCTTCTGTTATTCTTTACCTAGAACACAAAATAATGGCAGGCTAGACAGTAGATTTATTGTAAATAATTTACAATACGTGAAAGTTTGTGCCAATTAATTGTATGAAATAAGTCGCATATTTGGTTAATTTAGGTGCCATTTTTTTGGTAGGTATTTATAATAATAACTGAATAAGGTTATAGTAACTATGTTAGTGAAAAGTGCGCTTGAGGGAGGGTTGATCTCTGGTTTCCCTTCCTACCGATGAACAATATGCGTTTATTTGTACCGCGTCTAGATAATTCATAACTAGGCCCATAACTACTTGGAACAAAATGGAAATCGTACCTACACATATTTTTGAACGATGGAGACCTGCGGATATGAAAGTTTTAGGATACCGTTACATTACATCGATTAAGATAGAAAAAAGCGAATACAGCTCAGGCGGGACTCGAACCCGCGATCCCTCCCTTACAGGGGAATGCTCTGACCACTGAGCCACCGAGCCTCGCCCGTAGCTGATCCAAATTTTTCCATACGTCATCTAAAGAGGCATCCACCAATAATATAATTTTAGTGTTCAAAATTGGTACATCCATACTAATATTATAAATGCGAAAGTAACTCTGTCTGTCTGTTACGCTTTCACGCCCAAAACACTGAACCGATTTTGATGAAATTCCGTATAGGGGTAGATTAGACCTTGGGAAAGGACATAGGCTATGTTTGGTCGCGATAACCGACATCCACGCGGGCGGGGCCGCGGCAAAATCTAGTATTCTATTTTACTTATTTATATTTTGTAATTCATTTGTTTTACCAGTTTTACGTATTTATGCCTAAGATTATGCTTCGAATCATAATTTAATTTCTATATACATATTACCAAAGTTATGAGAATAAAGGTTTTAGTTATAGTTTTAAATACATAATGTTAACAGTATTTTGATCTCCAGATTGCCAATAGATGTATTTTTATAGAAGGGACCAAAGATTGTACCAAAATATTATGCTACTATTCTGCTTCTATTAAATAGAATAAAACAACCTTTATTTAGCAGGGTACATACATTGAAATTATTGATGTTTCTACGTATATTCGCTGCATGTATGCTTAGTTTAAATATAGCATTTATTATAAGTTGAAAAGCAATAAGCTGGATATTTTGTAAAATTAAATGGTAAGAATGAGGAGAAATTATAATACAAATGTGCTTATTGATTTTTTTATTTACACTTACCCTATTTTGTTATTTCACTTCACTATACAGAACTATTTACATTTATTTAATAACCAAATTCAATTAAGTTATTTAATTGGTAAAATTTTGAACAAACAAGACACTCATTTGACTAATATTTTACTTGATCTCGAGTGCTTATACAGCTAAAAGAGCAATCCATTTCACGGAGTACCTACTCTTTTATGCAACCGCCTAGAAGCCGTACCAAGTTGCCCACATTAGATTCCCTGATTTTTCTTCATTTTAAAAGTTAATTTACTCTTGTAAGTATATATCAATATGTAACGCCTACGCCTTTTATTATTCTAAATTAAATTTTCCATTTTTACCCGATTTACCCATTTTGTAACTTGATGGTCAAACCACTTACGAGTCCGGGGCCAATCTCCTATTCGTTCTTTACAAGAATGATATATCTTGGCTTTACGGGAGCTACAGCATGGCATTTGACCTCTAACCCCAACGACCCCTAAAACCAATAGGAAGTGGACTGACAATTAGGTGACGTTGATTTGACCCTATAGATCTTGGCGGGCTCCATAAATTCCTTTTCATACTAGCGTCAAAATGTTACAAAATACCAATTTTCGCAGTAGCGAATCGAGATGACGTCATTTCAAAGCTGAAGAATCTACTTTAACTCCATCTTGTTTGGTCCATATACCGTCACAGGTGAAGTGGTATTTCTTCTCAATTTCATACAACACGAGGCTCAGTATCTGGTCGTCAGTCAGCGAGGAACAGCTCAAACTACCATAGTTCAGATCATGGATGAAGTATTCGTGTCTTTGTGTACCCTCTCTGAGGTTTAGCAGCGCAGTTATGTAGTGTTCTACTTCTGTCCTGGAAAATAAATTATAGAAACTGACGAATGGTATTCGGCTTCGGAAAGCATGTTGAACCGTCAGTCTCGGAGCGGGGCTTCCGGTTATCATGCGAACATCTATGGCAGTTCCTACGGGTAGTTGGAGCTCTAAAAAGTTCAACAACCGGTCTGGTCTAACTATAGAACTTCCATATCGCCCCTTAGTTGTGAAGGTCAGATTGGAAGCCCTTCAAGAGAAATATCGAATGTCCGACGTTTCTCAGTTGTACTAATAGCCGACTTAAACTAAGTTGCGTAAAAGCTCGGAGGGTGTAGTGGTCGGTAGTAAATTGATGATTGATTGAATTGATTTATTGCAAAGAAATAGAGATAGGATATGCATTAATGTTAAGGCGTAGTGGCCAAAGTTAAATTGGCAAGTGATGTAGTTGACACCAATGGGCTGGTATATATTTTTGAATAACAAAGGTACTGAAGTTTATTTTATTTTTTATTTTTATTTTATTTATTAGGGACAAAAAAACAGTTATGCGTTACAGAAAATTCTTAAAAACTAGGTATACAAAATAAGAAGTTGGTAAGTAAATAACTGAAAGTATTTCAATCTTGGTGAACTAATATTTTACTTACACAGGGTACAGTAATATCTGACAGTTATCGAATATAGTCTGATCATGGAACTTTTTCCTCAGGAACTGTATATTTTCGTCTATAACACTGATGGCAGCATGCAGCCAATACTTGTGTCGCCTCAAATTCTTTAATAATTGTGCTTTTAACTCTGTTAGCTTCACGTCCTTCGTCAGGTTGTTTAAAGAAGAAGTTATTAGGACGCTGATATCTCGGCCGCAAACTTTGTCACCGAAGCTGCTGATGTAACTGTAATATGATACAAAAATATTGATTATTTTTATAATTTTAGCTACCCAGTGGCCTATTGAGTTTCAAACGCAGTCGTAATCGTAACGTCAGTGTGTTGTAATTGGTTGATATACCTAGAAGAGCGACCTAAATGTGTCGGCTTTTACGAACGCGTGTAAACACACGTTCGTAACTACGTTTGCCATTCAGAATATGAAGCCATGTAGTTCAGTTCAATCCGCGAGTCCCTTTCTATACAGTAGGTACTTTGAGTACACCCCGTAAAAAGGGACTGGCGGGTTGAAGTCTTGTCCTAGATTTAAAGTTTTTTCCGATTTCAATTTATAAGAAAAGTTAATAGACTACTTATCTGCTTCAAAATTTCATTGAAAATATCGTTAGTCGATGCTCTAAATCAGGGTGTTACGGTCTAACGCGATCCTGCGCGTGAGAGAAGGGCAGGTAGACATATCACTTGCTGACATAACATACGCACTCCTCTTACAACCAAAGAACATAGTACATTACATAATGGTACATTACTTACGTGTTGAATATCTTGTTAGACGACACAAGATGGTTCAAACTGTAGCATTGTTTATTTGCCTTCTCTATTTTAGTAAGCCGAGTCATCATTTTATTTCTATGTATAACCATATAGAGGACCTGTATGAAACAAAAAACATATGTACCTGCACCCACTTAGCTATTCGGTGACGCCAACCTCAGGCTTTAGGAAGATACTGTTCGTATAAGTAAAGCACATAAAATCATTATCATCAAATTTAAATTCTTTATTTTCAAAATAGTGCAACAGTGTTGCACTATTTTTGCTTTTGACGTTAAATTCTGCTTAAAACTAAGTTTACCACCGCTTCCTAGGCGCTAGTGGAGAAGAAATGGCGCAACAAACTCCACAAGCGTTACCATCCCAGCGTTAATTCCAGTCGCATCAGAAGCTTTCACCTCGGAGTCCAGGGTCCGCTTTTTCCAGTCTAACTTCTGCATCGCGGCTGAACTTCGATATTTTCTGCGAAGTGACTGCCCAACCTATTCTTTGGCGATAGCGAAGTAGTAGAGTTGGATTTTTTAGAGCCCAAACTACCCGTAAGCGGTTGTTGTCATACGAATATCTATGGCAGTCATAGATGTTTGTATGACACCGGAATCGACGGCTTAATATGCTCTCCGAGGCACGGAAATACACATACCATTGGACATAGCCATATTTATGCATACAAATATTTGCACTGAGCGGGAATCGAACTCGCGATCCCTGCGTAGCAGTCGCATTCACTACCGCCACGCCACAGAGGCTATCTGGCCTGTATGGCAGATAAAATCTATTAACAAACTTTTGGTAGGTGATGCTTTATATGAAATATTATTACTCTAGGATTTGTAGATAAAATTTGGTACTCCTTGGAGTTTCTCAGTTCCGCTAAACGCTGTCGTACAGTATCTGGCCGCATGCAGTACACCTTCAGTCCTCTCCTTTGAGCTTCATGTGATATTCTAAATTCCTAGTAACAGTAACAATAAATATTATTTTTTTATGTAAAAATTAAAATTTGTTTTATAATGGGTGTGGATGGCCAAATTCGAATCTGAGGATAGCGCAAAGTGCTCAAAACTGCATCATTGAATATTTAAAAAATCTAAATTTCTTACCCAGAAATAGCCAGTTAAAAAACACATAGATACCATGTTTATTTCATAACTAGCTGTCTCGGCGAACTTCGTACCGCCATATTTTCCACCCGCGTGCAATTCCGTTCCCATTCCTGTTCCCGTTCCCATTCCCATTACTATTCCCATTCCTATTCCTATTCTCATTCCCATTCCTACTACTACCTACTACTACTAAATACTAATCCCGTAACGTAAACATAAACTTCTCACACATAATAGAAAAAGTTTGTATGAGAAAAAGAAAAGTTACTTTCTGAAATTTTCTGTACAACTGTTTTATTATTTTTTTTCGTAAGAACCTTCTCCCGATAATAACAAACACAACAAAAAAAGGGGAACACCCAACAATTCCGAAATATTTAATTCCGAATTTCAATATTCCGATTTTCAAAATTCCGAATATTATAATTCCTAAGAAACAAAACTCCGAGTATTCAAAAACACGATAGTTATTTTATCCGAAAGTTATAAATACGAATGTTCATTCTTCCGAATTTCATTTTCACGAATAATTAAAAATCCGTAGTATTATTGGCCCGAAAAACGTTATTCCGAATTTCAAATTTCCGAAAATTCATTGCTCAAATTGAAAATTTGTATAAAAATAGGTAAAAGTTAAAATTGATTTGACATGTTACGCATTTAGAGTTGATTTATTATAATAATAAATTAATTTTCTCGCCAATTATTACGTATAAAAATTAAGCCAAACCCGACTTGCCGTGGTCCTACTGTCGTGGTACTTGTTTGCCCTACACTAGAGTGTTATTTAAAAACCGGAGGCGCGGAGGGAGGGCAGTCCTCGCCCGCAGTAACGAAGGTCAGGCGCCCGGGCGAGCTGGAGCGGCTGAGGCTGGTCGCCGGAGGCGACCAGCAAGCCGAAGCTGCGGAAGCGAGCATGGGTGCCCGAACTTTGTTACGCAAGGGCGGAAGGACTGCACATCCCGTAGCGCCGGAGAAGAGTGAAACTAATGCATGCCTGCATGCTTGCCTGAATGCATGCTTGCCTGCATGCATGCTTGCCTGCATGCATGCTTGCCTGCATGCTTGCCTGCATGCATGCTTGTTACTGAAAGTTGTATGGCAACGTGTATTTTGTAATCATTAGCTTAAGTAAATTAAAATAATAGTTGAATAATTCTATTTCCTGTTTATCTCGTGTACCCCGAAAATAGCAAATGTCCTACTTACCTCATGCAGGTTGACAAGGCGCTTGATTGTCGGGTTTGTATTGTTTCGGAGTTTTGATAATCGGAATTCGTAGTTATGATATTTCGGATTATTAATAATTCGGAATTGTAATGGTTCGGTATCTTCAAATTCGGAATTTTAATATTCGCAGTTATAACCGTTAGGAATTTTGAAATTCGGGTTTTCAATAAATAGGATTTATTATACATCGGATATCTGACTTTCGGAATTTTGAATGATTCGGAATTATGAAATTCGGAATTTTGAAATTCGTGATTGTAACTTTCGGAATAAGGCTTTTCGTATTTATGTAGTGTACCCAATGATCTTATATAAAATGAAGTAGATGCGTTATTGCGTGAAAATCGTGAAGATCCGAAAACGAGTCAATTGGAACGTTTGCCTTGTAGTATCGCGTGCCGAGTGGCGCCGGTCGGACGTTGAGCGGAAGAATCAGTGACATAAAAAAATAACGAAAATGCTATCGTATGTTTATAGACACTGCACGAACAATTACTCTAAGGGAAATGTAGATGAATTAAAAATGTGTCTGTGTGTGTTCGGCACAATTTTCTACGTTGATTTGTAAGTATATGGCATATCTATGATATATTTCATCTTTGAGTGTACCCCAAAAAAAGAATTAGTGAAATCGGTAGAGCCGTTGGTGAGTTATGCGCTTACCAACACATTTTGCAATTCATTTTTATATTATAGATTTATTGTCGCTAATAATAAGTAACAAATTCTAAAGGCACATCGAGCAGCGGAGATCGCGAAAAGATCTGTGTCCTCATTACACGCTTATCCAAGCATCATTCCATCATGCCGTCAATCATGAATGCTATTGGTCAATCGGCTATTAGACGATATCATGTTAATGGTCAATCACGATTGACCAATAACAATCATGATTGATAGCATGATGGCATGACGCTTGCATAAGCGTGTAATGGACCCCTATGAGCACGAGCCTGGGGATGACGGTTAGGATTAGCTGTCGCCCTGCATCGCGTACCTGTCTATAGGGGAGAGAAGATTTTGGTAACTAACTTAATTAACTCACCTCAAGAATATCTCTTATCTGTAGAACTGCATTGTAGTTATTTTTTAATATGGCAGGCTCTGCCTTAATTGCCTCGCGAACATCCATGCCAGCAAGTGTTTTGATATTTTCTAATAGCAGCTTAGTATGTAAAGGATCAGCAGATATAAGGAAGCCATTTCTTTTTAAAGATATAGTATTGAACTTTATATCAGTTAGAGCTATATTTATTGCTTCTTGAATGTCTGACATAGGCTTGTGTTTAAGGGGCAGATAATTTTTACAGTATTTTTGAAATTCAGTCGAAGATACTGACAATTTCCAGAATAGGTATCTTTCTAAAATACTTAAACGCACCTTTACTGGAAATGAAAAATATTAGGGTTAATAAAGTAAATGGGCATAGTTGCTTTACTCTTACTACTACTTAGGTGTAATGTAATGATGTTATATTAAAAAGAGATATAACCCGCGCCACGTATCTTGGACCTAAATCGTAAGACATACGAGGCTCTGGCGCCCGCGGATTGCTTTGCAATAGTCTTTGCTTGGTGAATTTGAGTTCATCTACCGCAGTAGCATCACGCGCTATCCTCAGAAGACACCCAAGAAATGTGTACTGCGCGTATAGGGCACGTTTTGAGCACATTTTAGGTCCAAGATACGTGGCGCGGGTTTATATCTCTTTTTAATATAACATCATTACATTACACCGGTGTTATGACACTGGTGCTCAAAAATGATCACTCAAAGCTAGTTTCTAATCTCAACAAATTCAACACAAACACAAGTACAACAGCAACCAGCACATGCACTAATCTAATAAATGAATGTAAATAAGAACAAAGTATGAGTACTGTCATACAACAGCTACCAAGGGCGACATTATATGTAATCTCATGAGGATATTAAGAAGAACAATCAATTTTATTATATTGATCACATCTCAGTCTAACAGTTTTCAAAAATGTACTGCATTGATCAAGAATTTTAAAGAAGGCAATACGCTAATTGATTGATTGATTATAAAGAAGTGTTTAAAGTGCTAATAGGTTGTTAAATTAAACTTACATATGGATGTATTGGAATCAGAAAAGTTTTGTAAAACTTTTTTACTGTCTGGCCAGTCTTCAAGTTTGTCTAAAATATTTTTTTCTAGGATGATGTCTTGAGCAAGTAAGCCCTCTTTTTTTAACTGAGCAATTGTTCGAGATCTGGCAAGAGTATGATATCTGAAATGTTCACCAGTATTCTGATATTAGTAAGAATAATAATTACTTAGTTTTATTTGCATGTGGAGTTGCATATTATTATAAATCTTTAAGGAACTTTTGAAATTTTTTTATAATGGTTTTTTACTTTATAATCTAATTCCCTTTAAAGACATTAGAGGAAGCTTGTGAAGCATGTAAGGATAGTCAAAAGGCAGGCATTTCTGGCTACCCTGGAGGGAAACAGGCCTAAGCATATGCATATATGCATGTAAATTACTATTGTTCAAAAGATTGAATAATACACACAGTATACTTACTTTATTATATGGCTGGGGGAAATTATAACAAAACCGCATTCTTTAAGTATTTCCCCATAGTTGTCCATTGTGATTGGGTTCATGCTAAACACATGCAGGTGCCGGCATGCTTCTTCGGGTGTGATACCAAATTTCTCCAGTATCTGTAATGTGCATTGCAAGCGGTCCTGGCTTAATTGATCTATATGTGGATGTCTCTTTTTTAAGATCTGGTAATATTGTTCTGGTATTGTTTCACCTGTAAAATTAGAATATATAAGTCAAAGGATTTGGAACCCTTAAATGCAGCCTCTAAAAAATTATACTCCACATTTTCTAATAATAGTGTAATCATATTAACTGTTAATTACCTGTAACTTTTTTATAGAACTCCAAAAAGGGACCACTGTGATATTTTTTACAGGTTACTTTAGCGGTATGTTGTTGATGTATAAAGATACTATTAATAAACTTTATACTTTTTATGTAAGAACGCATAGTTAAAGATGTCATATATTTCCTATGTTATTGAGTCAATACATTTTTATTTGCTAATTTTATTGTAAACAAAAGTATAACAAGCAATAGACGTCAAAGATTTGACTTTGACACTTGACAGCTGATGAGTTGACTCGTCCAAAAACTTGTGATTTTCACTTTTAATTTGTTTTTTCACGATTATTATTTTTCCTGCAGGTTTTTACAGCTGTATATGTGCATCATATGGAGAAGTCTAATTATTGTTAATATTCAAGTAATGGATTTCAAAAACCTACTTGCCCAGAGAGTTGAGTGCTATGCTAAATATTAACGATCTTTCCGAACTTGGCTCACGAAACTTATGCGAAACTCCCGTTGCCGAATGTCAATGTCATGCTTAATGTCATGTGTGCATGGACGTATTATACGTCCATGCATGTGTGTGACTGTGAATCTGTCATCTGTCATGAGCATTCATTAGATTCATTATATTTGTTTTGAAAAAAAATTGTCCAATAATGAAATAAATGGTAATATAGTATATACATACATTATCAAAAATAACCAATAAGTAAATTAATTAGATACTTAACGAAATGTGAGTATAATAAGAACACATTTTTATTAAATTTAAACTAAATTTGTTGCAATTTTTGATTTCATAGTTACATGTAAATAGTTTAAAATTACAATAATTTTAATACATAGAAGATGCCAATATATTGTATTACTATTTATTATATTTCTTTATGTATTTTTACACGTCAATAATCAAAGCTACTGTTTATAGATGGACTGGAGTGCTGTTAGAAATAATTTTAGACAGACATGGTTGACTACTATATTGAGTCTTATTTTGTTTTCTGGTGTCACTTATTTTCTGGTTTGGGCAGAGGTAAGCATTCATCAGATCAAATTTTAGTATTCACCGGTTTTCCTGATATTGTTAATCTTTTAATTATTTTTTAGAGTCAAACTATTCAAAGTAACTTAATGTTAGAAGAACTGGTGTCTGCAGCTGAAACTATAGATGTTCATACCGGCGATGAAGCGGCTCGTTATGAAGGCCGAGTCGTACATATTGTAGGTCCATTGAGAATTCTGGAGCCAATATCAGAACCAGACTATAATATACAGGTCCAAGCAGTTAAATTGAGAAAGAGAGTACAGATGTATCAATGGATAGAAGAATCTACGTAAGATAAACTTCCTCTTATTATAATTAAAGTTTATGCTGTACAAAAGAGTGGTGAGGGGTTCGTATAACCTGATTCCTGCCGGCTACCACATCTTCTCTTTGGAGAGTCCAAAGAGAAGATGTGGTAGAATTCCATACAAAATTGCTATTGTTGTTCTATAGGTTGATATAGGCTTTATCCACCAGATTCCCTTTTAAAAATTGCACCCTTCACCACTAGTACAAAACATTGTATAACTGCACAGGTTTTTTCCAAATTTACATGTGTCTTGAAACATTTTTTTAGACCCCGCATGGCTCCCAAATGGTATGTGGATATATTGTACTGGGTTACATCAGTTAGGAATGACATGGTACTTATTTTAGTTTTAGCACAGCTAGTAATCTGATTACAGTTTTCTTTATTCTCCAGGGAACAAGAACATTTTTTAAGTGAACCTGCAGAGGAGTCTCGGAAAACATACTGGTATCACAAAGACTGGAGAGATTATGTTGTGGAGTCTTCACTGTTCTATATAAGACCAGGACATGAAAACCCAGCATCTATGCCTTTATTCAGTGAGACTCATATTGCTGAAAATGTTAAAATTGGATGGTTATACTTGGGTGAGCAGTCTTTTATAAGTAATCAGTTTTTTAACATTCTGTTGTACTGTTCAGGGATACTTATATTGTTGAAAATATTAAAATTCAATTATTATACTTGGGTGAGCATTGTTCTCAAAGGATCATAGAGTCTGTGTGTCTAGTGTCTATCCACACCGAGCATGGCTCATGAGGTATGCTCCTTCTTGTATGCTGCTCACAAGCCATGGCGCCTGAGGCAAATTTGAAAGGTTCTGTGTGTGGCTCACAAGCTAAGGTGAGCCAGTTTGTGCATTTTAATTGCATTGGGTTTGCAAGCATCATTGCAAATGTCCACACTGCGTAAGCAGTCTTAAAGCCTTTTGAAAAGAAACTAATAACGAGAAGTGTTTTGTCCTGAATATAATTGAAGCGTTATAATTTACAGGTGTAGATGTTAAGCGCAAAGTGAATGACTATTATGAAATTTGGTCTGACTCCAGACCGGAGCGCAGTGATATCAAATTGCACTCTGGTTTCTACTATCATGGGGAGAGTGCCTTGGAGCATGAAGTCGGGGACATGCGGGTTCATTTCTCGTATGCTGGTCGTGAGGATGATATTGTAAGTATTATAGGTTAGGTTTCTAAAACCAGTACCTCCTAGCACGAAAAACTATCGTATTCGTAACGTTAACGTGTCCAGATAATGCCCGCTACAGACGCTCCAATTCGGTCGGGTCCAACCATCCGACAGCTTCCGCAAGCCGACAAGTGTTGCCGTTTCGGGAAAAATAAAAAAGTCAGTGTTGCCGTTTCGGGAAAAATAAACTTTACCAAAATGTCACTAGATTGTAAGGAATAAAATAATTAAAATATAATAACTAATTATAATAAATAATTAATTTTTTATTTTATTCCTTACAATCTAGTGACATTTTGGTAAAGTTTATTTTTCCCGAAACGGCAACACTGACTTTTTTATTTTTCCCGAAACGGCAACACTTGTCGGCTTGCGGAAGCTGTCGGATGGTTGGACCCGACCGAATTGGAGCGTCTGGTACGGGCTTAACAGAGCACGGCGATTAGCAGGACTCTCACACATACGCGTGTTCACAGTAGGCAGGTGGCCAATCGTAATGCTCCGTTCTTTCGATACGTTTACGTTACGATTACGATCGTTTTTCATGCTAGGGGCTGTCCATTAATCACGTGATGTTTTTTTAGCATTTTTTTAACCCCCTCTCCCCCATGGTGATACGTGGTGAGGTTTTAGACTAACCACCCCCTCCCCCTCGTGTATTTTTTTATTCATTATTTGCTAAAAAACTAAGAATCGTGACAAAAATCGCGAGTTATAAGAAAAAATAAATACATGTGATATCTCAATATACCCCTCCCTCCCCCCTGGTGATGATTCGTGATTTTTTCCGGACCCCCCCCCCCTTTTGAGCCTCACGTGATTAATGGACAACCCCCTAGGGTTACTGTACGTTTTCTATACAATAAATAAAATTGAAGTGCTTGTTTATTCTATTTAATAAAAAGCTGTTTAATCAGTGCATATGAATGTATATAATATGGTAGATACCTATACAAAAAACAAATTTAAAAATGTTTTCTTTATCTCTCTATGTTTTCTTTTCTAACTGGGTACCTAGTCTCTGAAACGCCTGAGCTAATTATGCCGGAACTTTCACTGGCATATAGTTGATGTTATGAGGCCTAGCTCAGGCTGCTTTTATTTTCGAAAAAATCGCGGGTGCAGCTAGTTTACATTAAAATCTTATGCCTAATTATTCAGTCCTTGTGAGACGCAGTGACGTATCATTACTCACACGTTGTGGAAAGAAAGTCTCCAATATACTACATAAATCAAAAATGTATGGAGTATAATTTTCTTTTCAGTACACAGCAGTAGGTGTACTAGAAAGTGGTGTTCTACAAGCATACAGTGCTTCAAGGTTCCCTGCAGCTGATCCAATATGTCTGCTTCGGAAAGGGTCTTATAGTCTGAAGCAGCTGCATGATCTGGAGAGGAGAGATGCAAACCTACACACATGGAAATACCGACTTCTAGGTTTTGTACAAGTGTTTGCGTCTGCAATGACTTTACATCCAGATTGGGTGACATTATGTAAGTTTGAGTATTAAATAATTTTACTTCTTTTTAATATGTCTTCACCCTGCCAGACGGTCAGAAACCAATAATCATTATCAACTTTATCTTGGGGTTACCCTGATTATATCCAAAGGAAAGCTTGCATTCTGGAGCCTAAGGCCCACACTTATACACTAAATGTCCCTAATGTGGCTACTTACGGCTTTTGCGCTCGCGACTGCCGCCTGACCTCTCAATCCCGAAAGGAAAACCTACGTCAGAGAAGAGGGCTAGGGCCTTGAAGATTTTGGTGGGGCCAAATACGTGCCGAGTATGTAATGTAAATGTTTAATTCTTTTTCAGTCCTGCAGTGCCAATGGATATCAAGTAATTTAAGAAGATGCACTAGATTTTGGATCAACTTAGTTCTATCATTTTCGTATACGTTATTCATCATATCGATACCCTGGTAAGCAAATGCATTTATCCGACATTTGAAGAGTGAACCTTCTCCCTTCTAATAAAAATCTGTTCAAAATGCAGTCTTGATCTAATCTAAATAAACCGAAAACAGTAGGGTTATTATAACAAGGTGATTTTTAATACTACTATAAAAATAAATATTATTGTTTCAGGTTAGTACACAAACCGACATATGGAGCGTTGGTCCTGGGTGGTGCGATGTTGCCGCTCCTTCACTATTCCACTATGATGGCGCGACGAGACACCACCCCTGAACCGCCGCCATATAATAGATGGAATAACCATCCCCGCTGATCGTAACTATCGCACTGACATTTATACCTTGCTACTGATCTGTAGGTAGTTGTTAAGAGTAATTTTGTTACATACATACAATATAGGTCAGGCGCGGTCCAGAAAGGTCCAAAGAGGGGGTGCCACCCCAAAATCGTGCCCGTCACATTGAAGTGTTCTAGAAAGAGATTTTCTGAAGGAATTTCAGACTGCTACTGCGCCTGATGTAGGTTGATCTTACTTTGATGCCTAAAGCCAAATAAATGCCTGTTTTTTAGCGAAAGTATAAACAAAACCGGCCAAGTACCTACGCGTCTGGGCACGCGCCGTGTAGGGTTCCGTATTTGTCTACCCGTTTACCGTAATTATGCTTACAGAATAAGTAATTTTCAAAGGAATTCGTACGAATTTTTTAATTTTGCAAGTACATTTGAAAATTCGGTTATTTTGCTAATTTTATTTTAATATTTTATCGGCGTGAGTAATATTATATTCGTATCAAATTACAGCTTTTTAAAATTAAAGATCTCGGAAGTCTCGTAGTGTGATACGGACAGACGGACGGACATACTAATATTAAAAGGGTTTTATGTTGACTATGGAATGAAGAACCCCATTTTCATTCCACAGGATGAAAATGGGGTTCTTCAAATAGGGCATTAGAAGGTTTCTACTGGGTCGGCAGCACGAGTATGACGCCCCTGCTGTTGCATATGTTCATAGGCCACGGTAACCAATTCCCATTAGGTGGGCCGTTTGCTTGTATGTCACTTGGTATAAAATACTCTAAAAATGAACCTTGAGTGAGTATGATGCACAGCAGACTTGTGGCCAAGAGCATTCGAGAGCTTAAGAGATTTGTAGTATAGCTCAGGCATTCGCCTCCAAAATCACCTTCTAAAATATTGGCTAAGATCTATACATTACGTATTCTTAAAAAGGCCCAAATAGCCTACTATCATATCGATTCATAATAAAGCGTATTTCAGTTGTAATAAAGCTTATTTTGCTTCGTCAATCATACAGACATCATCCTATATTAAGTTTAGAGGACCCTTGCCAAATATATTTTTGTATCTGTTTACCTATTTCTATGCGGGGATACAGCTTATATTGACCACGCCTGAAATACTGTCCTTTTTTAAAACACGTTTTGTGAACGTTTATAAATTGATAAATTAGGTACGGTCGACAAAGAAGATACGGTTGCACTTTTTCGTAAAAGTTGTATGTAAAGGTATCTCCTTTGTCGACGGTACATGTACTTTATCAACATAATGTATCTATGTAGGAATTTAATAGGTGTAGTGAATATTATAAGATATACGAGTATTGCGGGGATAGTAAATGATAATCGAGTAGGTTAACACTTTACTTGGTTAAACAACACTAGCCAAGTCGGTCTTAGGATGGGGGACCATTCTAAAGACACAGATCTTTCCGCGCCTTCGGAGTAGAACGTTAAGCCGTCGGTCTCAGTTGCTATAGGAATGTCTATGGCCGTCGTTACGGTTAATTGGATCCCTAAAGGATCCGATAAATGGTCTAACTGCAGAACATTGATATCACCAATGGGTTGTGGATGGCAGATGGCAGTCATTTCACCGAAAATATCGATTTTGATTTTATTTGATTGGGAAAAGCGGACCTAGGACTCCGCGGTGAAGGCCTCTGATGCAACTGGGGCCTCGATTCTGTTAAATCGAATACCCCGGACACTGCAACAATTCAATTTAATTTTAGACTTTAAAGTAATGCCATTAAAGTTTAAACTTAAATTTCTTTTTGTGGAGTGAATGAAAAAGTGTAATGAAACTCTTTTTTTGGACTATAATTCTATAGCAAGAAATTATTTAATGCTATTTTTGTAGTGTTTATGTATACTCTAAGTGTTTGTGGTATGTCAATAGTTTTGCTTGAGCTGAATCGAGGGCCAGGACAAGGGAAAAGCTCAATTCTATTACTCACATGTTGCAATGTCTACAATTTCAATAACATAACATATAACATAACCTCACGCCTATATCCCCGAAGGGGTAGGCAGAGGTGCTAGCACCCACATTTCGCTGTTTATGTTTAGGTCCCAACGTAATAGGTGGCGAGCCTATACCATTAACCGGGCACTTATAAACCTGCGATAAATACACACATAACTTCGAAAAGCATCGAAATGTCATTGGTGTGTGCCATGGTAAAACCTGGAATCGAACCCGAGACCTCGTCTCAGCAGTCCATTATCCAATATCTATTGTATATTCTATGTATCAAAAGCGAGATCAAAAGTGTTAACCCAGTAACCCCAGAATACTGATTATTCCACTACTGGATCGTGGCGGTGGATCCTAGCATATGCAGGGTTCCATATAAAATCATGAAAGAAGTATAATTATCCCAAACTGAAGATGACATCCCATAATTATCCGGTCAAAATTAAATAATAATTAATAAGACTTCTAGTCTCTTAGAGTATACTATTAGTATCTTTTATGTGTGATTAATAGTGTATTATACTCCTGTAAAGTATTATTATATTGTATAATGTGATATCATATACTCTTATATTACTAACGTATAGTTATTATAAAATATTATTTCCTGTCAAATTTAATTATACATAGGTAAGTAATATATAGGTATTGTAGAAAGCAATAAATATACAATATCTCCATAGCAAAGGCACAAGTTAGGCACAAAATGTAATTAATTATTTAGTTTTTAATGTAAAGTTTTCGGAGTTGTATAGAAGTGGAAGAAAAATACTTAGATAGCATTGTAAAACACATAACCGACCCTTTGTACATTTTATTACCGTGAACTGTGGTTACTTAGGACAGCTAGGTAACCTTGTGACATTTTTTTAAGTAATACATACATACAATGACGCCTTTATCCCCGAAGGGGTTAGGCAGAGGTGAATTAACACCCACATTTCACCAATAATTTTCCATTCTCCAATTAAATAATCTATACTATTATAAAATAGTGCCTACATTGGAATTGTTTATTCGCGATGGACGCCAAAATTACTGAACGGATTTTGATGCGGTTTTTTTTCGTTACAAAGGCCTTGGTCAGACTTAAAAAAATTTGTTTTTTTTATTGCAATCGATTGAGTAGAACCGGAGATAAGAGTCCCACGCGAGTGAAGCCGCGGGAGGATGGCTAGCAAATAATATAAATCGTCACTTTCTTCAGAAATGTAAATTATATACCTACCTGTCATTTATCTGTTTCTACGCTTTTTTTAAAGAATATTAGCAACCGAAATTACTAATATTCCCTCACCCCTTCAGCTAAGCTAAATTACTCGTGTTAGGCACTCCTAACATGACCACTACATTACCGACGTGAACCCACTGGTTCACGTCGTTAATGTAGTGGCCAAAATTCGAACCTGGGACCTTTCGATCGTAACGCCGGCTCCGTAACCAATTTATAATTTTACTTCTGAAAAAATAAAATTTTAAATTCTAACAATGTTACCCATTTTGTCCAAAGTAACCGCAGTTTATGGTACTGAATAATTTAATCGTAGACTAAGTTTAGTGGCATAAAATATTCTTTATTAGGTGTACTTACTAACCTTTAGTATGACCAATCCTGTAGATATTAGGTATAAATGTAGCATTGTGATAAGACTTTACGGTAAAAATCTGATACCTAATGTACTCCAACGGTTACGATTAAAATAATATATTTCTTCCAATGAACGTACAATTTCTCATAAGATTAAAACTATATACCTAGATTTAATTTAAAAGTACAGTTTAATCATTGTTTTTTATTTGAATGGGAAACCATCATACTTAACCTACCATACCTACAGACATCCTACAGAATATGATAATTATGTTAGTTTAGGTAAGGTATGGAAGGTTTCGTGTGAAAATTCGTAATCTGGTAGTTTTTCTGATAAATCGGTTACCTATAAAAAAAACTACGCAATTAATATAATTACTTGTTAGTAAATAAATAAAATTATTTCGTCTGTGCTGTCTGGGCGTTTATAGTTTACGCAGTAAAATGAATATCAGATTGAACGGCATAGTATCTACGAGAAAAAAACAGTAGGTACTTACTTAATCAAATAAAATATCTTAGTTAGGGGGTTAGGGGGACGCGAGACAGTGAATCAATATCGCGATCCAGTATCGTGATTCGTTGTCAATATAGTTGTAAATACAAATCGTGTTTGCACATTAAAAAAAACATTTTTTTAAAATTTATTTATTTTAACTTATTTGTACGAATACAAAATGATTGTACAAAGATGGGCCTAATATCGTGAGTGTACGATGTATTGTGGTGAGAGTTCGACCTGGTTTGGTACAAATAATACATTTTATGATGATGATGAATATTAATAATGCTTTGTGAAAATTTATAACCATATTAATTTATTTAAAATTATTTTGTTTTTGTTATTTATTGTTGTTATTTATTAAAATATTGACACAAATATTGACGTCTAAACGCGTTAACCTTACGCATTATGTCGCGTTAGGGGTTTTTATAGACACTGGTATAAAATATTACGGTTGAAGGTATATTAATTATATACCAGGTAAAACATTTCTATAAACTTATAACATTATTTACTGGTTAAAGGACATGGGAATTAAAACTGAATCAACAATGTTTAACTGTAGATAAGGATATAAAAAAAGATTAATTCAGGTGAATGGTTAAGCTTTCAGCTTTTGAATTATGTCATATCCTGTACAAAGTACTTATGTGAACCAATTAAATAAGTCTAGTTGTAACGTTTGTACCTCGTAATATTTATTTTATATTAATTTATCAATGTTTTTTTTTATTAATTTTACCTTTGTTTTCATTAATCAAGTATTACTAACATAGTTTCCCCAGGTTGTGAAATAGATTCGTGAATCAATGATCTGCTTTATGTAAAACTCTATTTTATAAATAAATGATTCATAAAATTTGCTCGTTTTTATTGCTTTGCGTCCGTATGTCGTAATATTCCTATTTATATTTTTTTTCTAGTATTTTGAGTACGAAATCACGTGCCCATCTAGACAAGTGGCATATCATTGGCACATCTAATAATAAATTGACTTAAATTATGCGATTGACATACTATCACGTTTATGACAATCGTAAACGTATGTCAATGTAAAATTACCCGATTGCCGATTTAAATTTTCATCCCCCCTAGACAAGTGGCACATCGTTAGTAGACTGGAATAATATCAATGTACCATTTTTCTCTAGGGGGAATGAAAATTTAAATCGAAAATGAGATAATTTAAAGGAAAAGTTAACATAAATATCTACTAATTGCTTTAGAGTGTGGAATCTGCCGGATTTTTGACATTTACGATTACTGCTCCGCTCCCTTAAGCAGTAGCGTGATGATTTATAGCCCGTAACCTCCCTCGAAAAATGGGTAGTTCAATTCCTGAGATTAGGCGTTCAACCAACCAATAAACTCTTAAGTAATATTATAGTGTAGATTTGACTTAAACACGGGTACTCCATGTTAAGTTAAATGTTCTATCTACACGTCCGCCTTGCGTATAAAGCAAATATTATTGTCTTTTGATAACTATTCAAGTGCAAGGGTATGTTTTCAAGACTACCTATACATTTTTGGCGTAGTAAAGTTGCCACTACGAGGCAGCGATGCGGTGGCGTATCGCATATTTTGTTATATTGAATATGGAGTAAAAAATTAATAAGGAACTTTATGTACCATTTGTTCACTTCGAGAAGCAAAGTTGTGAAACCTAGCACAATACATACCTCTTTGTGATACTTCATAGGACTACGCAATGCTAACCTAAACAAGGAAGTCAAGGACTAATAATTTTGGCATTCAGATAAAATTACCTTTAACTTCTTATTGGCAATTTTGCTAATAAAAATGTAGGAAAATTTGCTAGGGTAACATATACGTACAAATTGTATTAGGTAGAACCATAAACTGTTCTGTGGTAAATCCACAGAACAGAGAAATACAAGGTAAAGCGAAGGGCGCTGCAGCTTTTCCCGAAGCTGCGGTAACGTTACGCATGCGTACTGCGGACGTTATCAGCTGATCGTACTCGATCGAATTTTTACGGTTGTGATTTTTGTACTCAAGCTTAATAATACTTTGTTAGTTGAAGTTTCGTAAATTCGTGCAAACAACAACATGAAAGCCGCAGCGATGTCTGTGTGGGTTTTCATTAACCTCCTTTTCTTTGGTATGTGCGGTTATCTGTATTTAATTTGGTCACAGTATTGGATGTACATTGAAAAACAAAGATTGTTCAGCAAGAACCCGGGTCCACAAAAGACCGCATCCGTGCTCACTTACCATCAAACTCACATACCGGACAAATATCAGTCCAGGTCACCGTATAATATAAGTTCGATGATCAATTCCTTACGCAAAAATCGAAGATCTGCTGTGGCAGGTTTGTGGGGTAACGGTGTGGTAATCCAAACGTCCAATAAGTCTTCTGTATCGTATAATCATCCGTCCAACAACATAGTGAGGAAGAGCCATGGCAGCCCCAGGTTTCCTAACACACACACACCGCTACTGGAGTTTGATACCGATAAATATATTTGTGACGACGTGTTATCCTCAGAATGTAGAGAACGTACGTCAGAATTTAAGGAGCTGTTGTTGAAAGAATTCCACAGAGTGTTAATGGGAGAGAGTAATGTGTTTAAGTCGGGTTTGGACGCGCACAACACATATGATGTTAAATATGACAGTAGTAATCGAAAGGAAACCTCTAGAGAAGAGGTTATGTGTGCTTTAAAGCGCGTGAAGGTACAGACAGTAACAGCAGCTGATGAACCATTTCATAGACTTGGGTTTAAGATACCTGGAGATCCATTACAGGAAGGCCGTCACTTTAATACTTGTGCTGTTGTGACTAGTGCTGGAGCATTACTTGGGTCACGATTAGGAGATTTTATAGGTAAGTTTGTATTAACTTACTAAGTATAGGTAATACTCGTAGTTCTTGCACTTTCTATGAATTCATGATTAAAAATTTTTTTTGGGTCCTAAATCCAAACCTATATTCAGTCATAGGTACTGAGTTGCTCTTTAGGAACTCGGCATGTTTATACGACAGCTGCATCTACCGATTGTAATTTAAAGGTTTTTAAAAGCTTATTGCCCTATTTTACAGTCAACAAAGGATTTAAGGTTGCACTTTTACATACAACTTTACCTAGATATATAAAAAAGTGCAAAACGTATCTCTTTTGTCGTACATGATTTAAAAAAAATCATAAAACACAGTAGCTAGAGGCGTATTTAGGACGTTAACTGTAAATGGGCTAACCAGAGTGGCTGTTGGTACGATTCACTATAATACTCATAATGCATGCCAGCTCATATGCGCTGTGAATCATAGCATGCTCTACATTAGAACCATAAATATATTTATCCTCCACGTAACTAGGTAAAGGAAGAAGTTGGTTCCAACCGCACCCAATATAGGTAAGGCCGTCTGCTGCATCATGCTCGTGCACGCATGCGAGCGTCCGCACTGCGTGCTGGTTCGTGCAGGTAAGATACGATGTACACTTGCACGAAATTTGCACAATATTGTTTGTACGAACTTGAGGTTCAGCGAAAGAAAGACATCGTGACCCGTGGGTCATCGTCGTCGTCTAAGTGTTGTTCCCAGTTGCATCAGAGGTTTTCATCTTGAAATATGGAGTCCGCTTACTCCTCTTTACCTTTTTGCTAGCTTATATGGTTAATCAGTGTTATCACTGAAACAACTATAGTCTAACCTCCCTTGTCTGTCTTGTGACGGTGTGCCGGTTTGCATGTGGGATTGGCTTAGCCCCGAAAGAGTCGGTGCGGCCATCATACACCCAGAAAAAATAGACGGTTCAGACTGTTCAGAGGGAGGGAGATGGAATTGGTAGCTCAAAACTGAATCGTAATTGAATAGTTTATGATCGCCATTATAGACTAGCGAAGAATTCTTAAATTCACTGAAATATCACAATTTTTATTTTATTTTAGTTATGTTGCTTTTTGTCAGCTATGTTTAGCAGCTAAATTTTATTTCGAGTTGACAAGAACAATGGGCTGGCTAGATTGCACAAAATTATCGCAATTAACTTATTATGCAAGTGATTATTAAACTCGTCACGTCATCGTCAGTTCAATTCTCCCAATTGATTTTATTCTTTTGTTGTCCCCGAGATTATGGCAGAAAATTTTGTAACCCATGATGAAAAAACAAAAGACTGTTTAGAATATATAATATTGAGACTCTAAATTGAAAAGGTTCTGATGTAGGAGGATAGACATAATAATTTGTATGACTCCCTTGTATCTCGCAACGGAAAATATCAAGCATACAGCCTCCGTAGCCCTTTTTTTGGATAGTTATAATTATCATCTAAATGTAGGCACCGAGGTATATCCAAGATAAATACCTAGAATGAAAGTTCAGAATCTTTTGAATCTGGTAATAATTACGATAATTATTATTGATATACTCTATTCAGTAGGTATAATCTTTAATAATAAGTAAATGTTGCGCGTGTGCAGTCACGCTGGACAGGTGATCGACCGTGTATTGTGCCACTTATCGCATCGGATCTTTGCTTTGTCGAACACATTGACATGCGTAGGCTGCTCCCTTCGCCGAACGGCCCAAATCGTATGCGAATCGTACACGAATTTATTATTGTGTATTGGACTTCAGTGATTACTCAGTGAGACACATTAAATGACTGCATTATTATAACACGTACTTGTTGTAGCAATATACATGATAATGTTACGACACAGCTGTTCATTCAGTATTTAAATTATGTTATAAAAGTTACACATGCTGTTATGTTTATTTCATAAGCTTTTTGTATATTTGATGATTTCCAATATCGAACCATTGTGTCTCAAAACAAAAGGCACGACTGCTTATACAACAATGTCACTAATGGCATAAAGCAATATGGCAGAAAGCATAAAAGTATACTTAACACTGGAAATGATAGATCTGTGAAGTATAGCCGGAGTGACATTGATGGATCAAGTAAGGAACAACAAGATACAGGACAACAACAAGATATAGTAGATGTAATGACCAAGATAGAGAAAGGGATGCCGAAATGGTTTGGACACGTAGAGAGGATGGATAAATTAAGAATGAAAAAGCACATTTATGAGGCGAGAGTGTAGGTCTATCCTATCTACCGAGTAACCCCATAAAGGTTGACGTGTGTTTATATATTTGATCGAGGCTGTTCTAAAGAAAGGTGAGGTCAGGAGTACCTGCAAACGGTGAGCAATGTGAGCAATTGTGTGAATTTTTGTGGATCGTTTAAAGCTAAGGTTTTATCCAACATTCTGCGACGTATCTGTTATCTAATATCTAATCGATGTTTGATTTATTCATGTCGAATGCTATCTATGCTTTACATAGAAACGTGTGATTTGATATGCTGATTGAATTACAGCTTGACGATGTGTTGCTGCACTGGCGCCGGCGCATGCGTTGCCTTTTCTGTAATACCTACTTATCTGCTATGTATGATGAATCAATCGACATTTAACTGTAGCTATCGTCAACATGCAATTTTTTTTTATGAACATGTTAGGTACTTGTTATTATTAGTTCTGTGAGTTCAGGTTTAGTAGCATTCAATGACTTCTATTTGCGTTAATAAGTGATATGGTGAAGTTAAGAAACCATTCCCTGGCTCCATTTCAAGAAATTAGTCAATACTGAATACTGTTTTATATAAATTCTGTTACTCTTTCATTTTAATGCCATTTATGAATGACAGCGGCATGATCGTTTTTGCCCAGGTTTTCATACATCAAAACTTCAATTCTTTTTTGAAAGAACATAAACTTACCAAGTTGAAATCTTGTTTGATGATTCACTTAAGCAAGGAATAATATTATTATTTTAATATGACATTTGTTAGTCACTGTGTAACCACAGGTCGTGTCTTTGTCCTTTCTGGAAAAAGTGCTGATAACTTTATAGCCCAGACGTGGAACAGACAATGACACATGCTTCCGAACCCATGAGGTGGCACGTGTAAGGACACTGTTTACTTATAGTTTCTTATTAAAAACATGTGCTTTTACCTATCTTCAACAGTAGTTAATATACCTATTATAGTACTTAGTTTAAAGAAAAAGAAATAATTCAAGATCCTAGGACCGCCAGACAAAACTTATTTTCTCAGAAATAAATCAGTTATCTGCTCCCTATACAAGTGGCAAGTAGATACAATAGTGATACTATAGTTATTTGTTATACAAGAGTGCAAAGTTGCTTTTTAACCGCGTGCTCAGTTTTGATGACCGAGCAAGCGAAATATTCTAAATTTGAATCATGAGCATAGCGAGTGATTCATAAATTAGAATCTTGAGCGTTAGCGAGCGAATCAAAAGAGCACAAGGTGTAAAATCTTTGCACTCGAGTGCAACACGTAACTTTTCATCCCACCTCAGCGAGGAAATAATGAAATGCTTCTTCTTCCTAGCGTTAATTCCCAGTCGCATCCGAAGCTTTCACCTCGGAGTTCGGGGTCCGCTTTACCAGTCTTAACTGCGGATTTGGCTGGACCTCGATATTTTCCGTAAAGCGACTGCCATGTGACCTCCACAACCCAATGGTGACATTAGGCGATATCGAAGCATTGCAGCTAGACCGTTGTTGTTGAACTTTTTATGCATACAAATATTTGCACTGAGCGCGGATCGGACCCTCGCCTCCTGCGTTGCGGCCACGTTCACTACCACTACGCCACGGAGGCTGTATAATAATTATGTTTAATAATACAAATAATAAAATATCAACAAATAAAATTCAACAACAATGTTCAACCATAGGACGTGAAAAAAAAATTATGCGCGCAAAGCAAATTTAAAAAAAAAAGTAGGTACACCAAGGAGGTTCCGAGTTGAGTTTTTCATAAATTAAAAAAAAGTTGTATGATAAATCGGCACCATAGAGGTAGAAGTAAATAGGTTTAATGATGTTTTGAGTTCACAAACCTAGTACACACGATGTTCTAAATTCAAGTTTACTTTATCCTCTAGAGGATAAAAACGACTTTTACACTCAGATATCGAAGAATAAAAGTACTTTTACCGAGATGGTGGGATGAAAAAGTAGTTTTTCATCCCACCATCTCGGAAAGACTATTTTTGCTCTTCGATAACTGAGCGTAAAAGTCGTTTTTATCCTCTAGAGAGGTAAAGTAAATTTGAATTTAGAACATCGTGTTTACTAGGTTTGTGGACTCAAAACATCATTAAACCTATTTACTTCTACCTCTATGGTGCCGAATTTATCATACAACTTTTTTTTAATTCATGAAAAACTCAGACTCGTAACCTCCTTGGTGTACTTTTTTTTTAATTTGCTTTGCGCGCATCAATTTTTTTCACGTCATATTGTTGACATTGTTGTTGAATTTTTATTTTGTTGTATTTTATAACTAGTATTAATACACATATTATACAGCCTCCATGGCGTAGTGGTATTAAGCGCGGCCGCTACGCAGGAGGCACGGGTTCGATCCCCGCTCAGTGCAAAATATTTTTTATGCATGAAAATGGGTATTTGCATTGGTCTGGTCGTGCCTTGGAGAGCACGTTAAGCCGTCGGTCACGGATGCCATACGAACATCTATGGCAGTCGTTACGTGTAGTTGGAGCCCTAAAAAGTTCAACAACAACGGTCTGGCTGCAATGCTTCGATATCGCCTAATGTCATCATTGGGTTGTGGAGGTCAGATGTCAGTCGCTTCACGGCTAATATCGAGGTCCAGCCAAATCCGCAGTTAAGACTGGTAAAGCGGACCCCGGACTCCGAGGTGAAAGCTTCGGATGCTGACTGGGAATTAACGCTAGGAAGGAGAAGCATTTCATTATTTCCTCGCTGAGGTGGGATGAAAAGTTACGTGTTGCACTCGAGTGCAAAGATTTTTCACCTTGTGCTCTTTTGATTCCCTCGCTAACGCTCAAGATTCTAATTTGTGAATCACTCGCTACGCTCGTGATTCAAATTTAGAATCTTTCGCTTGCTCGGTCATCAAAAATGAGCACGCGGTTAAAAAGCAACTTTGCACTCTTGTATAACAAATAACTATTATAACATCGCGTAGTAAAATATTCTGTTTTCAATATTCTATGGAACTTTTTAGCCATTGAACTAATCCAACAGGATCATGAAGTTTCCAATGATAAATAAGTAGGTAGAATTTCATATTTAACTATAACAAGTTGAGGTAACCCATTGCACTATCGCGCCACTTCGAATTAGTGAGCAGTAAATTTTCTACTTCACACAAACACATCACAAGTTTCTAAAGTATGTAGAAAATTTGAGGGAATTAAGTTCTAAAAATAGTACCTGCAGTTACGACTTGTTTACGTTATTACTGGGTAATCTCTCCATCACATTTTTCTCTGGAATCTTTATTACCCGCAGTAAAGAAAGTGGCAGCGGTGCCGGTGCGTCAACTTTAAACATTTATTAGTCTTAAAGGCATAATCTGTCCGGGAGTTGGGCCGTTTTCCCTACCTGGATAGGTAGATACATTAATTCAATGTTTGACGTTCCTGGTATAAACGGCTATAAAATATATTTTTAAATAGGTAGATGCCTACACAGGAAGTTTATTACTAACAAAGAGCTATTTCTGCGTCAAGGATTTTATAAGTTTAAAAGAATCCTGCGACAATGGATCAAGGACTTACTTGCCTTGTTGCCCGTGTTGGATCCCGGTGGAGTAGAATAGGACCACCCCATCTCTTCCTGTGAGTGTCGTAGAAGGCGACTAAGGGATAAGGCTGTTCGCCATCCAACAGTAAACTTACAGCCCATGAGTAAGTGCCCGCCTAACGGCAATACGCTTGCCCCCTATTACCTGGGATCGAAACTCATAGTTGGCGAAAAGTGGGTGATACATGATAATACACCTCTGCTAAATATTATCTAAGTACCTAAATATCGCGTGGGTATCAGGCGCGGTCGCAGTTTGAAGTTTGGGGGGGGGGGGGGGGGTCACTTCGGAAATTCCTTAAGAAATTTAACCCCCTGGGACTTTTCAATATGACGTGCATGGTTGGGGGGGGGGGGGGAGGGGTCATCGAAACCATTAGAACAATGCAAGGACGGTGCTATAGTTAAAGTTCACGGTAGGTACCTACAATATGTTTATTTACGCGATAGTTGAAAGAAAATGTGCCCAGGATGCAGGATGTGTACGGTATTGTTCGACACGCGGCCGCGAATGTTTCGGTGTCATCAACCCGCGCACTAAGGGCGTGCATAATTCATGCTGCCCACCATTGTGCAGTGATTCTAACATACCTTGCAATACGATTGTAGGTATTTGTACGAAGGAAACGTTAAACAGTATTTGTAAGTACCTACATTGCTTATTGTTGTAACTATTTTCTTCAGTTATTTAAATCTTTTACGAAATCTTCGCTTAAGGTCAAATTGTCAGTAACCGGAGTCTGTAGATCTCGAATAGGTATGTATCCCGTGATATTGGTATGCGTGATGCAGAACCTGAACATTAGGCAATATGTCATCATATTACCTAATGTTCAGTCAATTTCAATTTCATAGTTCAATTTTACAATATCAATTGCCAAAAGTTATAAATTTGATCAACCAGGACAAGTACTAATAATAATGGATGTACCTATTTTGTATTTCATGTAAAATTTTGCTGTTGGGAATTTCCTTTCGGCGTTTAAAAATGGAAATCAAACACTGACGGTCTGTAAGAATAGGTAGTTGAATACAAAAACGAGTTAAATAGAAGTTCTTTTATCATCAAACACTTTCAATAAAATGGCCTAAAGAAAGGATTCTAATGTATCATTGCAGGGGCGTGTCGTGACTATGAGGGTAGGTAGGTATTACGCCAATGTAGAGCCGAGACTAATATGCGTCGTAGTCTTCGTAGATGTGGTAGCTACCGTTCAACTGAAAGGTCGATTCGAGTTCGATTCCCGCTCATTGCAAATATTAGTATTGGACTGGATGTTCTTTGTTTATTATTATAATATTAAAAAAAAGGTTGGTTTACTTTCATTTAAGAACTCATTTTATTTTTTCTGATAACTCTATCCTCAGGGTAAATAATCTCTAGCCTCTCATTATAGGAGCTGTAGCTCACTCATTCCCGCATCTCATGGGAACCTATCCTAGGGATAAAAATACGCATTCTTTTGGTGTACACTAAAGAATATTTATCTTATGTCATATGTGTTTTCTAGACTATAATCTTTCTCATCATCAAATTTTCATCTGTTTAGCCGTTTCAGCGTGATTGAGTAACAAACATCCAAACATATTCACATACTTTCACGTTTATAATATCAGTAGGATTTGACTACAAAGATTACTACTCACTAAACGTAAGTACCAACTGTCATCTGTCGTAAATAATAGCAATGCGTTTCACAACATACATTATTGAACAGTTTTATATTTTAATCAAATTGTTTCGTCGCCACCGTCGGGCATTTTCTTTTGGTTTGAAATGGCGAGCGCGTGACTTGCCCTTTTAATCTACGTATATCTTACCAACAGTCCCACATTCTTGTATTTTGTAATAAATGCATTCATGTCAGTTGTAGTACAATTTACAATCTACTTACTGAATCAACCGCTTCCCATCAGGTGGGCTGTGTACGATGTTAAAACAGCCCCGGATCTTCAAATTTGTTAAACGTGACAAAAACTGAAAATTACTGCCCTACCAACTTTATTTCGTGTGGCTCCCTAATGTTGCCGTTGGGGCCTCGGCTTGCCCTTCCTCTCCCCCTATTTCCAGCCCAGTGCTAACATAATATTTACAGATTGTATTCAACACTTGTTTGGATGAAGTTAATTTGGTTTTAACGAAAATCAAAATCTGTTCTTTGTCTTCATCATCATTTGAACGTTATTGTTTGCTGCAATCTACAGTCTACACGGATACCCTAGATATTATACCAATTGCGTCAAGTTGAATTCAAAACTTACAATTTGGAGATCTTTGGTTTACCTACCTGACTTTTACGGTAACGACTACCATTTGAATCCTAAGCCTGTGCCAGATCCTCGTCCTGCAATCAACAGTTATACCGGTTTCAAGGCGAGTTGACTTGTTCCCAAAGATCTTGGTGGACCTGCAAACACTGATAGGTATAAGCACATAAGTAATTTTAAATAAAACATATTAAAAAGACATTAAGATTGTTTACGTCTAGTTATGTAACTAACAAAAAGGTGTAGGTACCTACTAGGTACTCGTAGGTATACACAATTGTTTATATCAAATCTATTTTTTTTTGTTGACAACTATAGCTTAGTATATGTATAAAAAAATCGTTTATTTAATTATAGACCAAGAATGGGTGTAATTATCAAGTTTATTATCAATCATGTTATTACCTTCCATTGTCCCGCTTTCATAAAAGCATTATAAAGCAAATCGTGCGGAAGATTATAGCACATTTCCTTTGATGACTTAATTATATTATGACTGTAACGAGTAATTATGACAGACGAGTGTATATTAGAACATGGTTGCCTGCTCTAATATAGACTCGTTATGGGTGACCTATTCACGAAAATCATTATATGCGATTATGGCATATAGTCATACAGAGTACGAAAAATCCCCACGGATACCTCCCCCGCCGGAGCCGGAGGAAGAGGTTATGTCGGACTCGAACCGACTAAAACGCACGCCGTCTGTGGGCCGTCGGTTGCCGAAGGTGAGGTTGTCGTAGCCATATCCCTCGCACCCCGGCCGACCCAGGGCCAAATCTCTCGATCTGGCCCTCATCCCGTGTGGGGACCACAGAGTCCCCAACTCGCCCCGGGTATGGGGAGGCACGCAATGCGCGCCGCCGCCGCGGCCTGCTTCTGCTAGGGTGACAGGCGGCTCCACCCGTCACCCTCAGGCCCGCGCTCATGGGGGACGGAGGTCATTCTGCGACCTCCGACGCCCGAGTTGCCGCCGCTACGCCCGAGTGGCCGCCGCTAGTCATACAGAGTACCTAAGGTGCATTGGTGGACAGTTTTCTGTGGCGTAGCGGTAGTGATCGTGACTGCTACGCAGGTGGCACGGGTTCGATTCCCGCTCAGTGCAAATATTTGAATGCATGTATATGAACTATTTGTTGTCGGACCAGGTATCAACCCGTTGTTACATCCATCCATGTTGTACTTTTTAGGGCTCCAACTATCCAGTTGGAGCCCTAAAACTTACAACAAATTGTCTAACTGCTTAGATATCGCCAATGGGTTGTGGAGGTCAGATGCAACCGCCTCACGGAAAATATCGATCTTCAGCCAAACCTGGATAAAGCGGACCCTGGACTCAGAGGTGAAAGCTTCGGATACGACCGGGACCAACGCTACGATGAAGAAGTATGGTGCCTGGGAGAGTATGTTTAGCCGTCACACAACTAACTAAAGAATTTCGATATTGCCAATGGGTCGACGAGGTCAGTTGTTCACGGAAAATATGGAAGTTCAGTGGTTTCGTAGTTAGACTGAAAAGTCGATCTCTTGGTACTGGGTTGTATCTCCCTGGGTACTGTGTCGTATCTCCCTAGGTGTCTTTCTTGAAGGGACAAGTCGTACCCTTCTACTCCTCGTATCCTTATGGATATTTCGGTATAGTCTGCCGTCTGATCCTCTATACCCCACTTGGTCTTTTAAAGACTTCATATATCAACCAAGACCAGGATTGTACCTAATGATTTATTCTAAAGTTCCTAGGCTGCGTTTTTTTTTGGGTAGGTAATCGATTGTTGTAACACGGCTCAGTATTATAAAATTGCAACTGACTAAAAAAAAGATTTCACTAATTGTTCCTTTGTAGGCGATTACATTGACTCGAATCGTCGATTGTGAAACCCCTTTAAGATACCTGAAGTGGAGCGGAAACTAGGTTCAAGGTCGGATTTTTAAAATATTAGGTTTCAATTTGTTTGAAGAGAGAGTCTTGAATATTTTGTAATAATTATGACAATAAAGTTTTTGTTTATTGTTATTTGTAAGTGTCGGTAGCTTACTTAATGGTCGGCCTTACGACCGAGAGGTCTGGGGTTCTAATCCTGGCCATTAGGTACACTATTGACATGAGTACTCTCCTAACACAAGCAATTTAAGGAGACAAGTTAAGGCAATACTAATAATCTCGGTTACTAATATAAAGATAATTTATACTCATCATCTGCATATAGACGTATTCTCCTGATTGCATCCGTGGCCAAGATGACCTCGGAGCTCAGGGTCCGCCTTCCGGCTCTTCCTTCTCCACTTCGCACGGTCTTGGGCGTCCATGGTAGTGAGACCATTTGCACGCATATCACCCTCCACGACGTCAAGCCAGGACTTCTTTGGCCTACCCCTTTTACCTGGACCCGGCGGGGGTACCATTGCCAGGCATTTGTTCCCCACGTAGCCTGGCGGTTGCCGCAAGACGTGACCGCACCAGCGAAGGCGGCTCTCCTGCATTTTATCCGCAATGTCACGGACATGGAGGCTGCCGCGGATGCGAGAGTTCCGTACGCGATCTTTACGCGTAACGCCGCACATCCACCGCAACATTTTCATCTCCGTGACACGCAGCTCTTGCTTGTGTCGCTCGAGCAGCGGCCACGCCTCACAACCATACAAGAGAACAGGCCTAATGATCGTCTTATAGACCTGCCCCTTCAACCTGACTGGCATTTTAGGATCACAGGTCACGCCAGTCATTTCTCGCCACTTGGCCCACGCGGCAGCAATGCGTGCCTTGACGTCGCGGTCGATCTCACCGGTCACATGAAGTACAGATCCCAGGTACTTAACCTGGTCCGTGCGCTCGACCAAATCATCGCCTATGCGGACGGGTGTGGGATCTGTGGAGTTTAACGCTAAGTATTCTGTCTTCGCTACATTTAGCTTCAGACCGTCGTTCTCAAGCGCTTCTTTCCATCCTTTCACGCGTCGCACCAATCTGCTCCTGTCCGCGTCCATGAGCGCAATATCATCAGCATACATGAGCAACCACGGAGGCTGCTCATGTGAGTTTCTAATGCTGTCCGACAAAACATCTAATACCACGCTGAACAGGTAAGGACTAAGGACGGATCCTTGGTGTACCCCGACGGTGATGGGGAAGGCTTTCGAGTCGCCAACAGCAGTCCGAACCACGGAACCGGAATCGTAGTACATGTCTCGGATGGTGTCAATGATAAGTCAAGATAATTTATACTAATAATTAATAATGCTGAAGGCTGAAGAGGTTGTTTTTTACGTGAAGGCACTAATATAATCTCTATAAGAGTAAATAAAAAAAATAAAAAATTGTTTTCAAATAAATATGTATGTTAAGATGTTAGTTAGGTAGGTATATGCGTACAGAAAGAGACATACCTAGCTTAGATTCTACACTATTAGTGCGATTTTAATAATATTATACCTAATTAGAATAACCCAGTTCGGGGGAAGGATAGATATGGATATAGGTTATTAACATCAATCAACGACCCTTTGACACCGAAGAAAACGAAAAAAGATGTGATAATCGCCGGGAGGGCGGAAGTCCATTCTTCTTCTCATTGTCCGAGCTGAGGGTGATGATTATGATGAGTCGCGAGTAGGTGGGCGTTTTCGGTATTTTCGGGCAGTATCCGCAGGGCACACCCAGTTTTAAATACATATGGTCTTTATGAGTCATGGTTAATCAAAAACCTTTTTTGGTACAACTGGTGGGTAGTTGTACTTTGGACGGAAGGAAGCACGTGGTAACGTTCCTCTGAATGTTTTAACAATTAGTCAACTCTATTCGTGGTACTTTAGTCACGTTATTAGTTCAATGGATCCCTAAATTAAGTTTGTTGCCACCGTGATATAACATTTTGTTATGTAGGACGTCACGCGATTTTCCGTTCAAAGGAGATGACCTACTGAAAATGTCACATGAAAATGTAAAAAATGCCCAAATTGTGAACTATAGTAAGTAAGTGGCTTTGCAAGGGTATATGAAGCTGCCTAACAACGGGAAAATATTCATTCCTAAATAGTTAAAAAAAAGCAGAGGATACTAAACCAGCGCGCTTGTATGGAAGGTTATTTATTTATTTATTTATTACGGTTTATCTACAGCAAATGTATTACAAAATGATAATGAGACATGTTTGAGAGTAATGTGGCTGATACATTTGCCAATTACGCATAACCAGCTTGTGTAATATTATATAACATTGCAGAAAAAAAAACCTATATTAGCACAGAGAATAAACTAGACATAATAATATTTCTTAGAGACTGAGTTAAGAAGGTTTAAGACAGTGGAGAAAGCTTATGTAGTAAGGATATGACCAAATGGTGGTCTATAAATCACAGAATGAAAAGCTTAGTACCTATCCTAAAGGTATTGTATGTACCTATGTAAAAAGAGGCATTACAATTTACAATGCATACCAGGCATAAGAATAAAGAATAGGATACCTTATAGTAAATTTCGTACCCATGTGTGTGAGTTGTCACTGTATAGAACTATAAACTTATGTTTGCCAACAGATTCTCACGACATGGTATTAAGATTCAACAACGCGCCAACAGAAAATTATACAGAAGATGTAGGCAGCAAAACAACTTTCCGGGTGCTTAATTCACAGGTAAACTCACACCTTACACGTAAATTCATAAAATTGTAAATATGACATTATCTGTACTCACTGTTTTTTAAAATACCAAGACTTGGGTGTCCAATTTGTTTTAATACGAGTGTGTTAAACGGTTGTAAGCCTCTGGTGTTGAATTTTATTTAATGCAAAAGTTTTTAATGCCAAATGCTTGCAAGCTTTAGTTGGGTGTTTAACTTTTCTTAAAAAATCAATGTGGTAAACGTATGCAAGCCTTGGGTGTTTAACTTTGTAAATATCCTATAAAAGTCAAGATAAGTGAAGTAAAAGAGTAAGAAAATCTCAGGAACCGTTGAAGTCTCGGACGCAATTGGAAATAATGTTAAGTTTTAATGGGTTTTTATTTTTCATTTCAGGTAGTTACTAAACCGCAGTACAAGTTCTTAGAGGATCCACTGTTTCGTGATGTATCAATACTTGTATGGGATCCGGCAAATTTCTCATCGACGCTAGAGAACTGGTATCGCCATCCTGATTATAATCTCTTCCCAGTTTATAAAAGGTAAGCAAGCCATTTATTGGTGCAGGATCTAGAATAGAATAATCAGTGTAGGGACACTGATGACCACATCTGTAACGAGTGAAGTTGATCAACTTGACTGGATGAAGTTGTAATTTTTTTTTTGCACAAATTCCTTAATTTTTCTGTCCTTATGAATCTTCTACAAACTAAGGAAATTTTTAGAAATGGATGAATGAAATAGGTAATGTTATTATAGTTAAATTATGTTCTGTTATATAACATTTTTATGTTTCAGATTACTAGAAGAACAGGAGGCTGACGTCCATTTATTAAAACCTCAAGTACTTTGGGAGTTGTGGTCAGTGCTTCAGGATACATCTGCTTATCGTCTCCGACGGAATCCGCCCTCGTCTGGTTTCATAGGTTTGTTATCAATTCAGTTCTTCTTACCTAATAGTAGTAGATTCCCGCTCATTCCCAATAGTATGCATGAATGGTCTGGGTGTTTCTGTCTTGGGTGACAGATAGCTCTGTGTGGAATATCCTAGAATATTTAATTAATATTAATTATTCTGCAGGGCTATGGTTCTCATTACACCGATGTATGCGCGTACGCATGTTCGAGTACGTGCCGTCTGCGCGGGCGACGCGGCGATGCCACTACCACGTGGCTCGCGACGACGCCTCCTGCACGCTTGGCGCCTGGCATCCTCTAGCTCATGAGAAGGCTCTAGCTGAACGCATACGTACAAATGCCGATGTTGATGTCTTCCAACGAGGATTTGTAGACATACCTGCCTTCAACACCATAGTCTGTTAATAGACCATTGCATCGTTTCTCAATCTGTAACCCCAGCATGCCAAGTTGTACTAGCTAGTAAACACATTTTATGACAATTTCGGGAATTAAAATTCCGAAATGGTCATAAAATGCGAGTGGGTGAATTTAGGAAGATAAAAATATATTATTTTACATAATATTCTACTTCACCAACTTTGTTTTTACCTACTAGCAAGTGAGACGATAGTAACACAGGCACCTGGACAGTTCTTGCCAGATGCTGATCAATACTTATTTGCATTAATAGGTATGTACCTATCAGATACACTTCAATTAAAATAATAATTTTTGATTATAAAAGGGTTTGCCATATTTATGCGACTATACAATGACTGACTTTATGAAGCGAGTGTGAAAAGGCAACCCGGTAGGGGTCGATCTAGACATACGTATGTCAGTCAGATCGAAGGCATTTTAACATGCTCGCCGGTTTCGAGTAGGTACTCTTGGTTGGTACCCGAAGCCAGCGAGCATATGAAAAAAATTACGAAAGTAGAAGAAATATTCCGGGGGTCACAATATCCTGAAAGGTGCAGAAACAGTACATTTTTATCTAACTATCTAATTAATAATGCATTGATTTGCCTTCAGACTGATTATTATCAGTGAAATCGTCTGCATCATCTGCATTAAAGTTATTCTCGTAACTAAAATAATTATATAAATAAATTATTAAATATATATGAATAAATAGCTGTTGACAGCGAGGCAACTTTCACCGTTCAAGCAAACCCTAAAGTGATTGAATTTCACCAGTGTAAATTCATTTATCTAAGCTGAGTTTTCATGTTGTATTTAATGAAATTCATTAAGAAAAATGGGCGACCGCAATTGTAAATGCCGAGAATTGTTGCTGGTCAAGTAGTGGTTTTTCGCGATTACAAATGACATTGAATAAGGTAAACGCGTCTAATTCCGTGGGGTGCAGAAATCCGCTACTAATTCCGTGGTATTTAGAAAAACAGCTTTATAAAGCAAATTACTAATTATTTTTGACTGCAAGACCCATTAATCAAATAATAATTTATCTGTTCATATTTATGTGAAGACAAAAGTACCTTGGTGTGTGTATATTTTAAAATAATCGATTAGTTTGCCATTGCCACCTGAGTCGAACACACGCTCCATACATTTCGGACCTTATGCGCGTAAGTACTACCATTTGCTAAATAGTATTTTAAACGATATTTTTATACTACAAGAGATTCGGTTTTGGGTAAAATATTGAAAGGGTAATACGTTGTATCGAATACACTTAACATTGGAGTATTCTATTAACAAATTGAGGAGAAAATAAGTGTTAAAAATACCACGGCATTAGGTGTCAAATATTTTTGTGTGTTTCTAATTACCGTTGTATACCACGGAATTACAATTTTATAGAGTTTATCTTATTTGAAAATTTTAGTGGTAGTTTTTCTATTACAAACTTCATATTTCAGTTCTGATAACTTGAATAACCAATAAATACAAAAAACTAATTCCGTGGCATACTTTGAAGTCGCATTTACTAATTATAGCCGGTCAAACATTGTATACTTAGGTACTTTCTTAATTTCTTGTATGGAGGAACTAAGTACAGAAAACGAGATTTTTGATGTGTTCTGATATTTCCTTGAGTATGTTTTATATATTATGTCGATGATATCGCAATTAAACGTTAACTTAGATGTATAATATTAAGAAATCTTCTAGTTTTTATACCTCGGAATTAGAAAACTTGATTTTGTGTCATAAAAACTAATTCCGTGGTATTTACAACGGTAATTAGATTACATGGGGACCAATTCCGTGGTATTGACACCTGTTATATACAGCCTGTTTATTATTTTACTCGACGTGTTAGTATTATTAGTAAATTGTAAAGCTATTACTACCACTAGCGGTGGCTAGTGGGTATTTAAAACGGTAACTTACCTAAGTATAGACTTGGATAAATACATATATTGAAATACATATATTATCTAAAAAATATATATACTTAAAAATATGAATTAAAAAAATATATCTATATTTTATTATTATCCCCTCTTTATACATTTTAAAAGCCTATAAATTACATTTTTAAATACATAAATATTATTATCTAATAAAAACATATAAATATAAACAATAGTGTCCCACCGGCATCGGGTACAGGGACCAAGCTACCGGTGGTTAGGGCTCCAGGGAGAGGAACCTCCTCACAATACGTGCCGTGTCGAGGAGTACCGCCCTATTATAATATATTATGTTCTATATATGTTATATTATTGTTAATACAAATAAATATGCTTGCCAATTGTGATTCTATTTTGTTAGACTTAAATGATAGAGACTGATTTGAAATACAAAGCTAAAATAAATACATTCCATTTTTGAACACCATGTATCATTCTCTCCACGTCATTACGTTCATACTGTTTACACACGGAATTAGAAACCAAATACCACGGAATTAGAATATTTACCACGGAATTAGTCGCATCTGACTTTTTTGATTTTTTTATTAATTTAACAGTTTTAATGAACTTTTAGAGTCAAATTGATGGTATTTTTCAAAAATAAGATAGATTACACTTCTAATAAAAATAGCCTTATGTAGAAAAAGTTACAATGAATACTTAATTTTTGAGGTTCTTTCGAGATTTGGTGAAAATACCACGGAATTAGAAGCGTTTACCTTACCTACTGCCAATTATTATTTATGACTATTATGGCTTGCATTTTGTTTATATTACTCGTATATCTATGCAATGCAAACATGAGGACCTGAGTTGTTTCCTGTCTTACAGAGTTATTACTTTATAGAGGAAGTACATCGTACCTACTGTATGTACTTCCTGTAACTTTCTTCTGTTACCCATGTACCAAATTTCCACACTCTGTTACAGAATAAACCTCGTATAACATATAGAAAGAAGATACTGATTCAATTTCGTAGATGATATAATTATTAAGACATAGAGAATTATGTCTAATACTAATTATCTCTCCTGTGGTGATGATGTGTCAAATTAGCTAATCTTACCATCAGATGATTTAGAACCCACATTTAAGATGACTCTAGGATTGGTATATGTGTACGTAAGCATAGTCATAGCAAAGTCAAATTGGATGATCGGAAAAATTATTTAAAAAATATTATTTATAATTTTCTTCCGGATTTTTCAATGAAAATCTGTGGAGTCATCATTTACATTTGACACTGACTATACGTTTTAATTATTCCTTGTGCCAAGTGATTAGAATTATTTCAGAAAAGTAATATTGATATCAATATTTTTTATCTCGATCATCTGACCTATGCAGTAACGTACTACGAGGAAACAAAAATATAAATTTTCTTTTTTTGTATAAGTACACATAGAAATAACAAACAGTTATTCAGTTAAACAAAATGCATTAACTGACGTAGTTTATGCTCACGACTGACAACGGTCATATTTAGGTTCAGAAGTGGGATAGAGATCCATCCCTTTTTCTCAACCAGAACATGGATGCTTTAACATGGTAGAGTTGCAGATAATAATACAAAATAAATGTCTTCCTAAATTTAATATAAGGTGCTTAAATTTATTAGTGTACCTATGTATACTAAGTACTTAATTAGAATTTATAAGTTAATACTGTGTTGCTTTTATAATATATCTAGATGCATTTAGAATTATATATTTGTTTTATTGTTCCACTCGTGTTTTACTCTGTGAAATGGCAGTAGAGCGTTCGACTGCAAACAGTAAAAAAATCGCAACTGAAGATCAACATAAGTCGGCCTCAAAGTCTATTAACAAATTGAATATTGCGGATCAATTGAACAGTTCAATAAAACATAAGTAACTGTAGCAACTAAACTACATTATGACCTTGGCATCGGAGACGTACAAAAACCATCTACTTAATACTACTTTCTCATTAGTTACTTAACATCAATATTAACATGATATTAAAGAAGTCGCTTCACAACCATGTGTTGAATTGAGTTGATTCGTAAGATTTCATTTATTAATGGACTTTTGAGGCCGACTGTACAGTTTAATCAGGAAATAACACTGTTTTAATGATATTGTAATTTTGATGGTAACAGAGAAGGACATATCGGCCCTGAATTGCCCTTGTTCATCTCGTATTTTTAGCGATTTGTTGTACACAGAGCTACCGGAATACAGAACGTGTCGCACTGACATGATTAGTGATTCTGCGCGAGTGTGCGGAATTAGCGCGCCATGTCCGAGATGCAGAGCAGGTAAATACATCACTTACAAGTAAATCATCGACTTTACTTCACATCGGATGTAATAACATCGATGCCCAATAAAGTACAACTCTAGCATCAGTAGGCGGAGTAGAGCTGTGTAGCGCTGGCTTGATATCGTGCGTTGTAAAAGATGACATTCGTGCCAATGCTTACTACTATGGATACATCAGATCGTGCTCCAAGTACTCCAAGTGCAGGAGTAAAGAACCAAAAGTGGACTCCGTATCTCGAGCTGGAAGCGACTGGGACTATCGCAAAGATGATGACGATGATGATGTTATATTAAATAGTCAGTTGCAGTTGCTGTCAAAGTTTCTGATCCCCTCTCCTAGGCTTCCTGTGTTAAGGGTTTTCCTAAAGGCTTGCACTGCTTAACTGCGCAATGTGCGAATCTACTCGATTTTCACTTAGCCATGAAACCCTAACGAGTCTAAAACTAACTGCTAGCAGTACGTTTGTTTACGTACTTTGGTTCATTACACTAGTGTAATGAACCAAAGTACGTACACGAAGCACCGTAATTATTTTTTTCATGTGAACCGTGTTCTGTACCATCCTAAGGCAATTACTTCCTCCTTCATCTCTATTGATTCGTACCAAGTCCGCAAACTACAACACATGCATCTTAAACGATTTGTAATTGCTATATTTATATTCCATACGCATTTGTATCAAATAGCGGATATTTTAAAGATGAGCAGACTCTTGCATAGTTTATTTAATGATTTTAAACGGAACTATTTTCCTCATGCATTGTACTTTGACGGTTACAGTTGCCGGTCAACGCCTTTGGGGATTTCAGAGAATAGTGCAACAAATGTGAGGACGAGGTGATACATTCCGTCTGTACTAAGGCACTAGATATTCTGTAAACATCTGTAGTTATGCTGTCAATATACTAGGAAGCGTTGGATACGTGCCTAGTACTAAGCCTGGGGTTAGCACTGGCCGTGGTCCAGCTACTACTGATACACAATACAGTCATGCGCTCAATAACTTATTCCTTCCTTCCAACAACAGATCATTTGTCGATGATCCTGCTTTAACGAAAACGTAACATAGACATGAACTAAATTTTTTGTTTTATATATTTATACCCTTGTCAGTCTCATAATTATCAGTGTAAATAAATAAATAAATAAATATTGTAGGACATTCTACACACGCTATCTAGACCCAAAGTAAGCATAGCTTAACTAGCTTGTGTTATGGGTTCTAGAATGCGGATAAACATACTTAGATACATTTTTTTTTGTAAATACATACATATTATACATGGAAACACCCAGACCAATGCAAATATTCATATTTCATGCACACAAATATTTGCACTGAGCGGGGATCGAACCCGCGCCTCCTGCGTAGCGGCCGCGTTCACTACCGCTACGCCACAGAGGCAGTCAATGTAAATAACATAATATGTTATTTCAGAAATGTTTATTGACCCTGGGTCAACTGCGATACGAGGGATATGTTTAATATATTTATACCTTTTCATACACCATTCATTTTTTTGTCTTTGTTAAGTCTGAAGACACAAGACGGCGTGCGGTTTTAGTCGATTAGAGTTAGATATAACCACCCCCTCCTGCCAGTTGCCGAGGAGTCTCTGAGGGTCTTTCCGCCAGAAAAAAGGGCGCCAGTGGTCACTCTAGCGTCTATTTTTGTAACGACGACGATACTAACACGAACAATTCGTTTTTGTGAAGCGTACTGTGATTGTGAGGAATAGAGCTCTGCTTATTCTAGGTTGCCAGAACTGGATTCTGCTGGTTTTACTGAAATCGTAGCTGAAACTTCAGAGAGGTCAGTCTGAATATAGTTATAGTTTTTCTTATTGTGTTGGGGTACTACGCAGACTGGAAGGAGGTGCTTTTCACAGGCGGACCCGTATCTGCATTGAGGCTGATGGTCTAGGCTGGCTTAGACTAACTGGTAACAAATGTTGGCAACAATAGTGCTGTTGCTCTGTTCCGTGGAAACAGCTTCCAATCACTTTGGAAAAACAGGCTATGATATTCCTCCTTCACATAAGGATGTTTCGCGATTAGGCTAGGTGATAAGCTTAGCGGGCTGCAGTCTAAAGGGTAATGCAGTGCCACTGTTGATATTGGGATGATCTTTATAGGGCATCAGCCTGTGAACGATGCTTTTTTCCCAGATGGTGTTATCATATGTATGGACATGGATCATTGCCGGTTTATTCATATTCTCCATACCTGTCAAATTATACATTAATGTTAGCGTAACTTCAGTAATGTTGTTGTTTGTACAAGTTCCTAGTATTGCAAAGTCACTGTTATTACACTTATTTTTTTTATCAAGGAAGGTTCCCAGAAAATTTGAGCTCCATTATCCGTGATCTCCGGCGCAGAGAACCGGTCCATTTCACCGTTACTACTATGTTTAGCAATGACTCACCACCTCGAGTTAGTGAATGACTTGTCTCTTATTTTTATCTAATGTGTTCATCCGGTGTAAGTCGCTACTTGTAGTTTTACTATGTGCATTGTAATTCTTAACAATGCACATAGTAATATAAGTATTGATAACATTGGAATAACTAAGGTACCTTTTTATAATTAGGTACAATACTGTAGCCAAGAGCTACGGAAGTAGTGGATTATAATGAACTACAAGTACTACGTGAAGTACAAGGTATGCCCTTGGCGACACGTGAAGGTTTTCAAAGCTTTGTTCTGTCAACATGCGCATCTCATAATAAATAACCATCTTATGGGTTTGAAATTACACATTATCATTATTAACTTCCAGAAAAGGGCATCACCTTTTTGTTATCAACGTCCATAACTTCAAACGATACGGGTGAAATTTTAATTTGTATGTAATTAAACATTAGTTAGTCATCCGTTAAGTTCTAAGATCATTAATATTAAGTGATTATAAGTTAATGTTTTTAATAATTAAAATGTGATTATGTACATGGATATTGGATAAGCTGCTCAAGCACCCAAGAATAGACAGATTTTCTCTGCTTCGTCCATCCTGTGCCAAAGTCTATTTAAGAACTTCCACCTCTAAGGAAGGTCGTGTCCAGGGGGAAGCCCGAAGGAAGGGGGGACCGAAAGGAGTTACCGACTCCTTTCAGGCGGGCCTTATAATAATGAAAGTCGAATATAAGTTAATGTTATTAAATACCTACTAATAACATTCACACTGCATCACCCAAGAATAGACAGATTTTCTTTGCTACGGCTTCGGCGGTAGTCTATTTAAGAACTTCTACCTGGTCCAGGGAAGGTCATGTCCAGAGGGAAGACTCTTTGGGCTGAAAAGAGTTACAGACTCTCTTCAGGCGGGCCTTATTGATTGATGTCGAATATCAGCTAATGTTAAAAAAGAGGATCATTGACTCGAAAGAAGAAGTTAATGTTATTATGAACGAATATAATGATTGAAGGAGAAAGCAGGTAAAATGTCATATATAATAATATAATAATAACTACATTCAGGATATTACGAATATATACTTAGAGGACCATATGCAATAACACTACACAAGTAATAATTGTGTTTCAAATATGATTCACAGTTAATAGTGTTCTGAATCATAATATTTTGTAGGTTGACATTGACGCAGGAGATGCCTTCCTTTTAATTAACCTATCATTATAGACCCAATACAACGCGCGTGGCGTCAAACGATTCTTATTAAACAGAAACCACAAATCCCATGGAACATTGGTAACGAGAAGAAGGAAATTTATTGTCCATTAATTATGTAAATGTTAACAATATAGGTCAACAATAAAGCAATTAAATGGTGATTCTCACGCATATATGTGTTCCAGAAAATACAATTTAATTGATATATACGTCAAATAAATATTAGTCATTGTATATAATGGTGTCATTTAGGTCGGGATTGGGATAGTCCCTGGTACTATAGTATTTTTGGGAGGTGGTAGAAACACACTTTGCCACAACAAGAATGGGCTAGCTCGGCCAGAGACCTCTTTTCACTTTTATATAGATGTTAATTTATATTATTATACATACATGTATAGATAAGTGGTATTGTAGAGGATTATAAAACGATGTGATAAACCTTTAGAGTTTTTTAAATTTAAAAATGACACACATTTAAATTGAACGGAAGTATCAAAGAAAATACGTGAACGTAGACTAGTAGATGCATATATCCAGTAGTGGACAGCAATATGCTATTATTGATTGTTAGGGAAGAACGGGTAATTCGAGTTTTAAAAAGTACCACAACCTGCAGGCCTACCGTGAACTCTTAAAACAGGTTAATAATTAATAATTGAACAGCTGTCATACTACCAACTGCAAATGTAACTCACTGGTATGACAGCCGTTTAATTATTGACCTTTTTTATACCACTTAGGTGGCCGACAAGCACACGGCTCACCTGATGGAAAGTGGTTATCGTGGCCTATGGACGTATGCAACACCATGATGAGACCAAGTTACACTCATGCTGCTGACTCTGCAGAAACCTTCTGACGTTCTTTTTGAAGAACCCCATATTTTAGTCGCTTGGGAAAACCACAAGGAAATTGATTCCACAACTTGAGCGTGTGTAGGATGAAGTTTCTTTCATACCGCACACTTGCGCACGGTTTTTGTTTGCAATGTGTGAAGATGAACTCCCTCCCTATGGCGAGTAGTGCGATGATAGAATGTAGCTGTGGGCATCATGTTAAACATTTCATCTGAGCATAGACCATTGTAAACATAACATAACATAAACTCACGCCTATATCCCCGAAGGGGTAGGCAGAGGTGCTAGCACCCACATTTCGCCGTTTATGTTTAGGTCCCAATGTAATAGGTGGCGAGCCTATTGCTATTAACCGGGCACTTATAAACCTGCGATAAATACACACATAACTTCGAAAAGTCATTGGTGTGTGCCATGGTAAAACCTGGGATCGAACCCGAGACCTCGTCTCAGCAGTCCATTACCCATACCACTAGGCTACCGCGGTGTTAGATAGACCATTGTATAGGCGGTAAAACACACACAGTGAGGTAAAGTCTCTCATGAGGCAGACCTGTTTTAAAAGTTCATGATACGGGCTCTGCTAAATTGCATATTACTCTGCATTGATCAACGTAGGTTCAGGAAGATCTTCGATGTCCAAGCAAAGCTTACATGCAAGCCTATATGCTGATTGATGGATGAGGCTCGGGTATTTGCAATCCTTTCGAGGTTTGGAGGTCGGACGGGGAAGGTCTGCATAAACCAATCAGGAGGAGTCTTAAAGTCGATCCCAGTCTCCAAAGTGCCAGCTGCAACAGGGTTTGGTTCGTACTAGGATGATGATGACTCAGCTACTAATAACTTGATACGACGGTAAAAAGGCGATGATACATCTATCAATGTGGGGAGTGAGAGGCAATCTATTCAATTTGTATGTTCACTTTGAATCAAGTAATGTCCATGACTCACTGACATGTGGCCTAAATTCTGCGACGTTTTATTTGGAAGCATATCGGACCAGTCTTTCTTGTAACAGAATGACGAGGTCCGGAGTCCTCACACATACATTATGTGTGAGGACTCAGACTCAGGACGGGGACAGGATATTGTCATAATTTTTTCTTATGGGGTTACCTTAAGTCCAAATTCTATGAAACAAATCTGCGGTTAATTGATGAACTAAAAGAAAATATCCGGCGAGAAATGTCAAGCATTTTAGAGCGTACTTGCCGCGCAGTGACAGAAAATTTTAGCCGTCGTTTACAGGAGTGCCAAGAACGAAATGGAGCACATTTAGATGAAGTGATTAGTATTTTTTTTTTCAGTTCAAATGAGTTATGGGACACCCAGTATTGGCACATACACGCCTTTTTCCCATTGGTGTAGGCAAAGGTAATGTCTACTTGATTGTATTTGCCATACTTCTAGGATAAAAGGCATGACTTCTTCATCAGAGTACCTACCAATCCCAATCCCATCCAAAGCTAGTTTGGAGCTCGGGGTCTTCTCTACAAAGAATAAAGGTGGATGAATGATAGTAGTGGAAGATATCTGTGTATTAGAGACAGATTAGGGTTCCCAGGAATCCTAGACTGAATCAACCTGGATTGGACAAACGGTTTGTCAATATACGAGCTTACACGAACTGGAGTTTATTTCATCCTTCCCACTTTTCTATTTAGCAGTCACAGTTTGTTTTGGTTTTTATTGGAGCGACGGCCGTCTGATCGAAAGGAAAGCCTGCCCCTGAACCTCGGCTCTAGGCTTCTGCCCTTGATCTTGATGGGCCCCATAGCTATGTCGTGGCGTATAGTAAAATGATGTCCTACTAAGTCTCAGTTGACTGCGGTGACGAAAACTGTTTATTATTTTAAAATGATTTAATAATTTACTGAGTTACTTTTTACTTGTAAATGAAAACGTATTATGACTCAAATAAAAACAAACAAAGAAAATAGAAGGCTCTAATTTTTCATATAAATATTCTCTGTTAAATTGAACGTTATATCATATTTATATTATAATATGACATTACTCATGCATTATTACTTACCTGGTCTACGAATTACTCGTTGGTTTTTCCTTTTATTATTTTACCAAAAGACTATATTATACTAACTACTTAATTGTAAATCTAACAACCTGTGTTTACACAATTGTTTACACAAGTGTTAATTTTTAATAGGCCTCTTCTGATTCAACACTGGGCCATTCTTCTGAATGACATTGAATTTCAAACGCACTCGTAACGTGATTAGAAGGTAGATTGAGATTTCAATTGGTTAATATGAATGATAGAACTTGTGGAAACCTAGACCAACTAAATGTGTATGTAGGCTATCAAGAACGCGCGTAGTTACGACACAATTTGTCTCTCAGAATAAGGGGCATGTTTTTGTCTAGCACGTGTTGTTTTCCTATTACCGTATGGGTATCGTAGTTTAGTGAGTTAAAACCATTAATGTGCTATATTAGTAAGATTTGCATAAATAGTATAAAAAAGGGGAGCCCCTTGTTTCGCAGACAGAAATTTCATAGAATTTCGTTTCACAGAAAATGTTTCACATAATATTTGGTACTTATATTTTTATTTCGAATATTATTGTTTCAAAGACAATTTACCAGAATGAAACATATTTCACAGAAAAACAATTTAATGAATTTTTATTTACATTTTTTTGTTTAATTAACTTATCAAACAGTAGAATTATTTTTTAAGGAATATTAAACCACCACCATAATCGAAAATAATTTGGTCTAACGTTTAATAATTTAGAACACGTCATTATAGTTTACACCCCGACTCAGAGTACTCCGACTTGGATAGGTTAGGTTAGAAGGCTAAGGCGGGAGCGAAGCGGAGCGGAGCTCCCGCCTTAGGCCTTCGTGGTTATTATTTTAGAATAACCCAGAAATAGGAGCCCCGCGGAGCGGGGCTCCATCGAATTATCTTAGCGCAAATAAGTTTTATATCTTTTGAGTGGTATGTGAAACGATTTTATATTTAATGTATGTTATGTTATTAAAGAATATTTGATTTGTTATTCTATGATATGATTATTCTAACATTAAACGTTATGTGAAACAAAAATCAATGATTTTAAAATCTTCAAAGTAAGTATTCTGTGTATTGATTATTCTATGAAACGAAAATATGAGAAAAAAATTATGTGAAACGAAATTCTATAAAACAATTAGCTATAAAACAACGCACACCCATAAAAAAGAAATTATGGTGAAAGGGGGTTGGGTAATGTTGGCGTCGTGTTGGAATTGAGCGGCCATCAATGAAATTGGTATAATATGAAAGTACAGTATAAAGTGATCAAAAGTTACTATGGACAAACTTCTCTGAACTATATCGGGACTTAGCTATACAGGGTGGTATTTTTCGAATTTACTTAGATGGAAGTACTCTAAATACTGGAGATAGCGAATTCCACTGAAAGGAAACATTCCCTTATTTTTTAAAAGAAACAAAACTGCATTCAAAGTTTTCTGAAAATGCCAGACCCGGTAGTCGCACCGACTAAAATCTTCCTAAACCTTCTATTTCATGGATTTCCTTTTATTTAATTTACCAAGTTTGTTAGAGAGATTTGATCCTTATGATCGACCCTATCGATTGATGCAATAAAAATACAGGGTGTTATTTTTTCGAATTGTAGTCGGTTCGATTATAAGGCGTGGCAAACAATTTTTCAGCATTCCTTAAATGCAGTTCTGTTTCTTTTTTATAAACGTACTAAACTATATTCAAAGTTATCTGAAAATGCCACACCCGGTAGTCGAACCGACTAAAATCTTTCTAAATCATCTATTTCATGGATTTCCTTTTATTTAATATACCAAGTTTGTTAAAGAGATTTGATCCTTAGGATTAACCCTATCGATTGATGCAATAAAAATATAGGGTGTTATTTTTTCGAATTTTAGTCGGTTCGATTACAGGGTGTGGCAAGTGATTTTTCGGCATTCCTTAAATGCAGTTCTGTTTCTTTTTTTAAACAAGGAAACATTTCCTTTGAATGAAATTCGCTATCTTCAGTATTCAGAGAACTATTCCTAGCGAGAAGGAAAACGGAAAGTAGTCCAACCCTCCCCCCCCCCCCCCTAGCAATGTGCGCCATTTCAGTCCATCTGACTGAAATGGCGCACATTGGTAGAGGCTTATATCTAGCAGTAGTCTGTAATAGGCTAATTACAATAATCACTTCTTGGATGTTAATATGTAGGAAAAGTACCTACTCTTACTACCGGAAATAGCTAATTTCAATCAAGGGAAACACTCTCTTATTTAAAAAAATACAAAGCTGCATTTAAGGAATTTCGAAAAATCGCTTGCCACGCCCTGTAATCGAAGCGACTAAAATTATAAAAAATAACACCCTATATTTTTATTGCATCAATCGATAGAGTCGATCACAACGATCAAATGTCTTTAACAAACTTGGTAAATTAAATAAAAGGAAATCCATGAAATAGAAGATTTAGAAAGATTTTAGTCTGTTCGACTACCGGGTGTGGTATTTTCAGAAAACTTTGAATACATTATAATAAATTGGAAAAAGCGAAATCAATTCTCGGGCGGGACTCGAACCCGCGATCTTTCCCTTACAGGGGGAATGCTCTGACCACTGAGCCACCGAGCTTCGCCCGAGAGTGATCCAATTTTTCCAATACATCCATCTTACGGCGATGGTAGGAGTAATCTACCGATATTCGTACGAACTATCGGATCATGAGAATTGATTTCGCTTTTTCCAATTTATTATAATTTGTTTAGTCTAGCAAACTAATTGCTTTAAAATTATCTCAACTTTGAATACAGTTTACTATGTTTTTAAAAAAGAAACAGAACTGCATTTAAGGAATGCTGAAAAATCGTTTGCCACGTCTCACAATCGAACAATTTGAAAAAATAACACCCTATATTTTTATTGCATCAATCGATAGAGTCGACCACAACGATCAAATGTCTTTAACAAACTTGGTAAATTAAATAAAAGGAAATCCATGAAATAGAAGATTTAGAAAGATTTTAGTCGGTTCGACTACCGGGTGTGGCATTTTCAGAAAACTTTGAATACAGTTTAGTGTGTTTTAAAAAAAGAAACAGCACTGCATTTGAGGAATGCTGAAAAATCGTTTGCCACGCCTTATAATCGAACCGACTACAATTCGAAAAAATAACACCCTGTATTTTTATTGCATCAATCGATAGGGTCGATCATAAGGATCAAATCTCTCTAACAAACATGGTAAATTAAATAAAAGGAAATCCATGAAAGAGAAGGTTTTGTAAGATATTAGTCGGTTCGACTACCGGGTGTGGCATTTTCAAAAATCTTTGAATGCAGTTTTGTTTCTTTTTAAAAATAAGGTAATGTTTCCTTTAAGTAAAATTCGCTATCTTTAATATGAGGGTACTTTCCTTCAAGATAAAGTCGAAATGTTGCACCCTGTATATCGCAGCTCCGATATTACTTACAATGAAAATAATGACATTTGTACGTGTGTTTAACACATTACAATGAAGTGGTATCAAAATTATTGATGGCCGCTGAAAAAATTAAGGACGCCACTGTCCATACTAGATTACCCAATCCCCTTTGATAGATAATAATAATATACCAATTTTATACTTCTTCACCCCAGCGTGCATTCCGGTTGCACGGTGCAACGGTTGCAGGCTTTTCTTTAGATGTTAATACGGGTACCTAAAACAGGTCGGGCGGTATTCTCTGGTTTTGTTGAGCGTTCGAGCGTATTTTCAGTTCAAACCCACTTGTATTTCAGGAGCAATTCAATTATTACCTTTGACAACGTAATTATTATAAGACTCACTAACATAAACGTAAAAATTATCTGCATAATATATCTACCTATATGAATGTTTTACTTCTTCGCTCTAAAACGGTTGAAGGAATTTCAGTAAAATTCTAAAAGGTGATAGCTTATTAATTGTATATCGCAGCAAAAAAAAGGGTAATATCAAAGCCCTTTTACGTCAACTAATGCGTGACCACCGACAGTTTGTAGGACGTAAGTACTTTACGTTCAAGCCTTTAGTAGTATAAAATCAAGAGTGACTCAGGGACATGACGTAGGTGCACGACTTTTCTTAAAAACAGTATTATAAGTATTGTTAAATCAGTAATTGCGTGCCAATGACCCCAAACAGATTATGAAGGTAGAAAAGCATTTCATCATCATCGAAGCGCTAATCCTGGTCGCATCAAAAGTTCTCACCTTGATGCCCGTGGCCCATTCTTAATCTTATTCTTATGATGTGACTTATTTTGACTATTATGAGAGCTATTGTTGTCTAACCTCTCAACCCACCTTCGTTGAACAGTCAGTGTACCAACCAGCAACTACTAGCAAGTTATTGAAATAAGAGCTTTTTTTATCGGACTCTATCTTGATGTATTTGGTACTAGCTAACCCGGCGAACTTTATTCCACCATATTTTTTTGCGTGGAATTCAGATCCTTTTTTCCATATTTTCTCACCGTTTATACCTGCCCTGGACATCCACGAATATTTCAAGATTAAAATTAGCCAAATCGGTTCAGCCGTTCTCGAGTTTTAGCGAGACGAATGAACAGCAATTGATTTTTATATATAGGAAGAAGAAAGATTGCACGAGCTTTGTCGGTAGAGCGATTTTGTGAATCCATAGCTGAGTGTATATGTGTGACATATCTGCCTAATGTGTTTTGAAGTTTGCTGACAAGACATTATTATTGTTTATGGTAACTAACTAACTAACTAACTAGCCCGACGTTTCGGCTACTTAGTAAATAATAATAAATGAAGTTAATTGACTGGGTCCCAGTCTGGTGGCTCCAACTAATTCTTCATTGAAATTTAGGTGTATATTATTTTCAATAACTTCACGTATCAATCAAATCTTAATTAATGGTTGGTATCCTGTTGCACGTGTTCACATACAGCAGACTTAGTTCCGCGTTGGTGTTTATATTTGGAGGCTCATATCAAGGGGCAATTTAACGAACTAGGGCACCAGGAGCTCCATAATTCGTTGTTATTCGTGTAAACTGTACTAGCCCAGTGGCCCGTATGATTCACGAGTGCCCAAATGAGTGCAATTATTCACCTCTTTAGGTAACGCAACTGTTACAAAATTTACAGTTACAGAGTAATTCCGGGCCCCTTTGTTTCAGTCAAACACGGCACTGAAAACAAACTACAAACCCAATTGTACAGCTTTCGAGGTCATTTTTGTTTCTGTTCTCCAGAATTAACTGTGCACGACATACAAAAATAAATTGTTTTTACTTTCAAGTCGTGTCGCGTGCTATCGTTTTTCAGACAACTTGTGTTGATTTGATAATAACAATGGAAATTCTTTGCTCCATTGAACGGAATAGTACGTGTGCTAGACACTGTGAGGAATTTTCTAACTGAGATAATGATTTGATTTGCTCTCACTCTCAGAAGGAAAATTACTGATTAAAACTGCACGTGTTTCTTTAATCTTATTTAGCTCACGTTTTATAAATGGTTCACCCCCGTTTCACCGAAATTTTTAAGTCATAATTTTGTTTCGCATAACAACGCATAGCATAAACTTCATTTCGCAGAAAAAGCTTTGGCATACACTCATTCGTCATACTTTCATAACGCATAATTTTGTAAGTCAGAATCATCTTTTGGCATAACTTTTAAAGCATAATAATCAAAAAGTAGAACCGTGCATGCAGCAAGCATCAGACATGCAGCATGCTCCAGGCATGCAGCATGCAGCATGCAGCAAGCATCAGGCATGCAGCATGCAGCAAGTCTCAGGCATGCAGCATGCAGCAAGCATCAGGCATTTAGCATGCAGCAAGCATCATGCATTTACCATGCAGCAAGCATCAGGCATGCAGCATGCATGCAGCAAGTATCATGCAGCAAGCATCATGCAGCAAGCATCAGGCAGTAAAAATGCAGCAAGCATCGTTTCTGTCACAGCTCCGGCGCTGCGGGGCTCCGGCAGCCCCACACGAGCTTATCGTCGCAGATGATTGTAACTCCCACCACCTCGTGGGCCGCCTCGCCCCTCCGCGGCTACGCGGGCTTAAATAACACTCTAGGGGTAGGGCAAACAAGACTACGTGAAGTCGGATTTGCAGCAATTCATTTCTGTCACTAACTTTTTTGTAACAAATTTTAACTTTTCTGCCAACTGAAGAGTATGCCATTGCTAATTCGGATATATGACCATTCTGCCAAAATACGATTCTATTAAATAAATCGTTATGCCTTGAAAATGTTCGATTAAATAAAATTGTGCCAAATGAGTTATGCCAAATGAATTTCGGAGTATTAAGTTTCTGCTAGATGGAGGGAACCCTTTATAAATACTTACTAATATAAGTAAAGTACACTGTATTTTTTATTAAAAAGTCTGTTAACGATAAATGTCAACAAGGGTTTATTTTACAGTGTATAAGGCACCACCAAGAAATTTGGACCCAAGTCAACCTTCCGGGGTTTTGGCTACGTTTGGGGGGTGCCACTTGCCAGTGCCGTAAATTCCTGGATAAACCAAATATGTCCAAGAGGAGAAAGAGTAAATGTGTGGACACTAGGCCTCAAAGTGCAAGCGAAGGATGCAAAATCAAATAATGTTCAAGTTATAAAACATGGTATTGTTTCATGCATTCGCGGCACACGTCGACTTAAAATTCGAATCGTCGTCTTCGCTGTATTTACTATCGTACGGTTTATGTCCGCGGCCGATTCACATACTACTAAGCATTTGAAAAATGAAAGGAATGCTACTTGAGTACCTACGTGGTTTTTCATGCTAATAATCACCAAATTAAAAATTTAAAAAACCGACTTCAACCGATTTTTATTGATATTTCATAAATTGCTTGACCGATTTTGATAAAATTTACCTGGGAAGTATAACCTATCAAACAAAAAAATAATTTTGCAAATCGGTCCAGGCGTCTTTGAGTAATCGGTGAACATACATAAAATAATACAGGACTACCTCAAAAGTAAACCAAAACGAATAATTAAAATCAACGCATACCTATACACCGGAAATATAGCTGAATATTCTGAACACTTCTGCATACCCTTTCAAAGGATTCAGGCGTGATGTTATGATGTGTAATGGCAGAGACATTGCAATAATATGCGATTGCAGCAATCGCGGCTGATTTCCTGGTATTTTTTGAAGAGTTCCTTGGTCTAATCTCGGAAACCCATCATCAGATCTTTACGAAATTTAAATGGGACCATTTCGGAACAATCTACTTTCGAACAAAAAAAGAATTTTGCAAATCCGTCTACGCATGGCGGAGCTATGAGCGAACAAACATAAAAAAAAAAAAAAAAACATATAAACATCCGAATTGAGAACCTCCTCCTTTTTTGAAGTCGGTTAAAAATAAATAATTTCTCATATTTCGGGTTCTATCGACATTCGGGGGTGTGTAACATTACGGTTTGATAATAATTGTTTAAATTGTTAGATTGCGGTGTGGGCAGTGCGATAAGCGACTGTGAGTACGGGGGAAGCTTCGTGTTAAAAACCTTTTAAAACGTGCAGGAATTCAATTTTTTTTTAATTTTACACGACTGACTAATACTACCGAACGAATTCTTATTACTTTGGAATGTGTTTTTCTTAAAAAAATAGTGAATGTACTAACTTTACCTGGATGAACTGTAACGTATAATTATTTGGCGCGCACGCATCATGAGTTATTATGTTATTTATAGTGTTGATTATTGACATCTAAACCTCATCAACATCTTATAATATATTTTAATACAGCTTCTAATATTCTGCACGTTTATGACAACTATTTTGGAACAACACATTTTCATTCTTCTCTATTTTGGTTAAGTCCTTTTCATGTTCTTCATTTTTAACTTTGTGTCACATAGGTTTGATAGGTTTCTGCCATCTTCACCTGGAAGGACTTTACCATAGACGCGATAGTGCTTTTGATTTCGTTTTTTTTCTTTACTAGCTGACCCGGCGAATTTTGTACCGCCATATTTTTTTTCGCCTACGTGGAATTCAGATCCTTTTTCCATATTTTCTCACCGTTTAAACCTTTCCTGAACATCCACGAATATTTTCAGACTAAAATTAGCCAAATCGGTTCAGTCGTTCTCGAGTTTTAGCGAGACTAACAGAATTGCAATTCATTTTTAAGGTTCCGTAGCCAAATGGCAAAAAACGGAACCCTTATAGATTCGTCATGTCTGTCCGTCTGTCTGTCTGTCTGTTCGTCCGTATTTCACAGCCACTTTTCTCCGAAACTATAAGGCCTATGCTGTTGAAACTTGGTAAGTAGGTGTATTCTGTGACGGCGGCGGCACGCATTGCGTGCCTCCCCATACCCGGGGGCGGGTTGGGGACTCTGTGGTCCCCTCACCGGAAGAGGGCCAGATCGAGAGATATGGTCCTGGGTCGGCCGGGGTGCGAGGGATATGGCTACGACAATCTCACCTCCGGCAACTGACGGCCCACAGACGGCGTGCGTTTTAGTCGGTTCGAGTCCGACATAACCTCCTCCTCCGGCTACGGTGGGGGAGGTATCCGTGGGGATTTTGCGCACGATAAAAAAAAAAAAAAAAAAAAGGTGTATTCTGTGAACCGCATTAAGAATTTTATACAAAAATAGAAAAAAAAACATTAAATTTTGGGGGTCCCCATACTTAGAACTGAAACTCAAAAATCATAATATCTCGGTTGGCCAGATAGGATCGAAGGATATAGGGTTTTCTACTCTACACATATTATCAGTTAGATATTTCATTACTACATTATTGTAATCACCGAAGCATGACACAGTAGCCTTTGTAAAGGTATCCGAGAATATGTTAACTATAAGTTGAGGTGATTTTCCTGGTCATAATTCTTCTCCGCGTTTTTGCGACAATTTACAATGCTCCAAATTGTTTTAGGTACTTGGGTTTATTGCATTGACTACCTCTTTGCTAACTGCATTCTTTTTAGCACTTTAAATCACTCTTTTACGAACTTGAAAGAATCTATGTCTATACCTTAAATTGATTCATCACAATTCTCTTTGTTGACACAGCTGAGCACACGTTTAAATTTGCTAGAAGTCTTTATTCCTTTTGTTATCCATTTACTGTTTACAATTTTATTGATATTTATTTTCTTATATTGTAATGGAAATGGAAATCTTTTACAATGGAGATTATTTATCAGTTTGTATATGGAAATAGACTGCTTGTTTTGATAAATTTCAGATTTTAACGTAGCTTCTAGTTTGTCTGCAATTAAATTATTGAGTCTCTCTAATTTTTTTTTAAAGGCAACCTTGTATAGGTACACGTATTCTTTAAAAAAATAAAGTGGCATAGAAAACAAAATTGGTACCGAATTCCCGTTAACCCCTCCAGTTATCAATCAATCAATCAATTAGCCTACTGCAGTCCACTGCTGGTCATAGGCCTCCCCACTCTCCAGTTATATTAGTATCTAATAATAGTTTCTAGTTCGGAGTTTGTTCTTCTCCTCCTTTTCGTAATATAGTTTATTTTGACTTTAATGGTCCCGATAGCGGTATGGTGCAGGTGAGTTTGGCTTAGGTTAGGTCTTAACGGTGCCTTGTACACCCTAGTGTATTATACCTGTCACAAAGTAAAGTGAAAAGTGGAGATAAATGAGTATAGTACAACTTGGAACGCGGGGAGAAGGGTGATCGTCTGTTATCTCTATCGCACAATATACTGACAGTTTTGATATACCTAGAGACATCAAATATCCGATATATGACAAAGAGACAAAATCGATGTTAGCTGGAATCTTACTCTTCTTCCTGATGAGTCAAGTCAAACCCCGGCTAACCCAGGGCCCTATTGGGACATTACCCGAAGGGGACATGAGTCCCGCCATGAGCTGGGTTACCAGGGAAATGCCTTATAGACTACCTTTTCTGAGATCTGAAACGGTGTGCGGTTTTTGTCGGTTACAAAACCGCCAGAAGGAAAAAGAAGAAGCTTGAATCGAAGGGTAGTGTAATAATGTACACGCAGAGTCATAACATGACTCACAGATTATTTATTGGTCATTGCATTACGATCAATAGGCATATTAACAATCAAGACCTCAAATATTGACAGTTACAATTATAAGAATTTCCCGTAGTTCATTGACTTGACCACAAAGGTCGTTAGCGAATGTCACCGCGGAGTGCGGATGAATCGCATCTGTTCCGTCCGCCAAAACAAACTATTGGTAAATAGACTATTGCTTCATTTGTTGTACAAGAAAGAAGTAGTACAGCGAAAAAATGTTAGTGTTTACGGGGTCAGCCTTATGATCGAGAGGTCCCGGGTTCGAATCACTACCGACGTGAACCCAACCCACTCCTAACACAAGCAATTTAAGAATATTAGTAATTTCGGTTACTAATATTCATTGTAAAAAAACAACCAATATGAAATTATTTCTGTCATAAAGGAGATGATTTATTTTCGGCCCATCAATACAACGACTTTTAAGTTTTTGTTTCTTATGTAAAACATCAAAGAGAGAGTGAGAGAAGAGAGAGACAACAGAGAATAGGGCATGAACAGTCATTGTACAATATGCAAAAAATTCGAATCCATTTATTATGATAATTGGACGAAAAATGTTCCAAAGTCTAACCGATTCACGATAACTTATTAAAGAGTGTTTTTATTTATTTATTGCATTTGTGAAAATTCTTAATATTTCACATGACAACATGTTAGAATGTTGCCAGACATCTTCTTTACCATTACCATAGACTCAAATCGATTAAGAATACGATTGTATTCGATAAAACTTCAGGCACATAGGTATAGGTTTTCTCTTCAAATCTTCAATCTTACAATTCTCATTCCATTATGACATTATCGAAAGTTTTTGCTAACAAAAGTATTTTGCTTTAAACGAATCTTCATAGAATGCGTTGTAAAGCCCGACCAGTAAAATAAAAAACCTCGCCATATTGCGGTAAACTATTGGAACTAATTTCTTCATATGGTAACAATCTATACAATGTCATTATGGTCATCTGTCAGTGTGGTGTCAATTGTGCGTGTTGTTGAGTTTGAGAGCGCTACAAAACTACAAAACTATAGTAATATGCCGAAAACTATTAAAAGCCAGTTAAGAAAAGTAATTTATAATATAACAAAGTATTTGTCGGATAAAAAGTAGGAAGGATTGGACTCTGTTCCTCTAAATAACATCACGGACCTTGTTGTCAACATGACGGGTAGGACATCATAGAGTACGTGCAACTGAAATTGGCCTAATCTACTGATTTTACTGTGACTAATTATTATTCACATTTTTAGGTATATCCCGATCTTCTGTAATAAAAATACGAAGAGAAGGTCAAACGTCAAATGTATTTTCTACGCCTAAGAAAAATAAGCCTAACGCAAAAAAGAAAATCATGCTCGATTATTTTGATCTCTGTGCTGTTAGGCATAAAATACAAGAATTTTATGCAGTCCGAAAAACAATATCGCGTGGTCCCTGTTCTATACATGGTGTAACTGTATGTCTAACTTGTATTTACCATTCCAAGCAGTAAACTATTATACGGATACTACTGTGTTGTGATTTGTGCCCAGTCCTTGTAACCAGTATAACACGCCGCGTCTATTTTTCTATTTTAACCAGAAAACTTAACAGAGAAAAACTTAACTTTTTAACAGAGAAAAAAAAAATACATTTTAGTGAAAGTTTTGTATATTAAACACGTACTACAAGTTCTTTCTTTTTCTTTTCTTTCTATATTAATTCGTTTGTAATATTGGACACGATCTTTTTTGTATCGAAACTTAAGAACAAAGCAACTTAATAAAATTAAAAAAAGAAGTCTATAACTCACTTTTGTGAATAATAGCAATGAAAAACATGACAGCCTCCGTGGCGTAGCGGTAGTGAACGCGGCCGCTACGCAGGAGGCGCGGGTTCGATCCCCGCTCAGTGCAAATATTTGTGTGCATTAAATATGGGTATTTGCATTGGTCTGGTCGTGCCTCGGAGAGCACGTTAAGCCGTCGGTCCTGGTTGCCATAAGGACATCTATGGCAGTCGTTACGGGTAGTTGGTGTCCTAAAAAGTCCAAAAACAACGGTCTAGCTGCAAAGCTTCGATATCGCCTAATGTTAACATTGGGTCGTGGAGGTCAGGTGGCAATCGCTTCACGGAAAATATCGAGGTCTAGCCAAATCTGTAGCTATGACTGGTAAAAGCGGACCCCAGACTCCAAGCTGAAAGCTTCGGATGCGACTGGGAATAACGCTAGGAGGAAGAAGAAGCAATGAAAAAGTCACAGTTTTATATTAGGTGTCATTCCGTGCTTAATTGCGGGGAAATAAAAGCCTGTTCATAAGCAAGTGTGTTGAAAAATATTGGCATTTTACATGTGTATCACTATACTTGGTGTTGTCATAATCATAGATGTTTTTGGCGCCCCCAGTACGGGTTTTTTATTTTATTGGTCGGACTTTAGATAGGTAGTTTTATTTCAATGTGTAATTGAAATAAAACTATCTACAACGCATTCTATGAAGATTCGTTTTCAGTTACTTCATTATATACCTACTGTCATCATCAATTATACTCATTTACCCCCGGAGGATTAGGCAGAGTGAATTAACACCCACATTTTACCAATCATTGTATTAGGTCCCACTTATTAGGCTGTAATAGAATCCGTTTAAATATTTTTATTTCAATGATGTTATAATACAACAGTCCATATTATTTACACTATGCCCGTCTAAAAGTAAACACTCTAAACTATAATACTCTGAGGTTATAGCTTTACGAATACAAAAATACAACGTTAGGTTGGGCATTGCACTCTTTACCTACTTGGTTGTCGTCATCATTATCTTGGCCTTACCTTGGAGTCCCGGGTGCACCTCTTCCAGTCATCTGACCTCCACAACCCGCTAATGGAGATTATTTTAATTTAAAACTGATGTTTTATTTTTATTTTAAGGTATCAATCGAGGAATCGATGCCATGTGGTAAAAATTGTTAGCGATTACGATTTCATTATTCCGAATGGCAATACAATCCCAAAAGTGCCACAAATTGTTTGACAGTTATTTTGTGATTATTTTGAGTGATTGATTAGTGAATTTTCTTGTTGTTCAATGCTCATTGTAAAAAAATAGTATTATTATAATACAGATGTTACACAGGCAGCTGCTATATAAATCAATGGCTAGTATTTAATAATATGGACGAGTGGAGTATTACAGTGTCTATAAGTGATGTAGTCAAACAATTCTAATAAATATACCAGCCGTGCTGCCAACCATCTTATTTCAGATGCATTACTGCAAATCAGTATCTAAATAAACAATTACTAACATAAACCAAGGTATTAGGAGAATGTATGTTATTTACATTAATTGAGTTTTGTTTCTGCTCATTTACTATAATCACTATGATTTGTATGCTTTTTGAACGACATACCTACCAACAATTTCCAAGAAACGTTTTATATACCTATACCTATGTAATAAATAAATATTAATATAATATGGTTTTGTTTGTTTTTATTTCATTGGATACCTACTTTCATTTCATGGTGTAAGTATGAATCATCATCTTAGGAATTGTAGTTGTAACCGAGGATTTTACCGGCCGCTTGCTCCTTCTCTTTTATTCGGTTTGGAAATATGCCTTTTGGCAGCGGCTGCCGTCTGACCGCCCAACTAGTAAGGATAATCCTACTTTTCTACATCCGAAAGACATATAGACTGTGAAAAACGGCTCATGCGGGTTTTGTCGGTTCGAGTCCGACATAACCACCTTCACTGGCTCCGGCGGATTTGAGTGGATTTCCACTTGTTAAAAAGAAGGTTATTGCCCTATCCATCTTCTATTTATTCAATACATTGCATAGGACATGATTTTAATGACGTATATTATATCATACTAAATAATCAATAAAATTATTATTTTCTGAGATTGTCGCCATGACAGTTTCACCTAGTTTCACATTGATTTTAATATCAGTTTTGATTTGGTTTATATCAATGTTCCGGTTAGACTAGCTAAGAAGCAATGTACCATTGTAATCCCGATAACATTACAAATAAATCAATACTCGTTTCATTATTGTTCTCCAAAATTTGTAGGTGGCCGAAAGCTCTAACATAAAAAATCGTCTCCTTTTCATCCATGTCATCTGTTCCGTCATTAAAGTAACTTTTGTTATTAACTAAACTCATGTATTAAGAGTTTAGTCAGTGTGAGAAGCATACGGTGAGCCCTATACACCTATATGAGGCTCACCGAGATCTTCGAGACCCAAGTGCAGGTGGCTAAGCCGGTAAACAGACAGGGTTCTGGCACAGGATACTCTCGGGGTTGAGAGGTCAGACGGCGGCCATTGAGGCCATATGAGGAGTAAGCAAAGACCCTGAGCATCAAGGTGAAAGCATTAGATACAACCGGGAGCAACGCCACGATGATGATGACATATTGATACAATAATAGAGAGGAGATAAAGATCGATCGCGCTCTTTGAGATGTGATAAGCGATTACAGTTAAGCAATGTCGGAACTCAATACTTAATTATCGACTTTTGTTGAGATCATAATTGCGCTCTTATACAATTATCTGAGGTGTATACTTTTTTCTTGTTAGGATTTTTTATTAAATGCCATCGATCTTGAACTACTTTTCACTCTTCATGTTCTTTCCCTCCGCACGACACCCCCGGATCTGCTTCTTCTACGGTAATGTTGGTACTTTTCGTGGCCCTTAAGCCCCATAATCATGGAGACCGAAGACAATTTCCTGGATCACGGTATTGTCAGACTGATCCGCTTCTCACAAAACCAAATTCTCCAAATCCCACGTGCTCTCGTTCCGGGGTGGCCGACCACCACTAGTTAGATGGGCATCATGAATTTATGCCTCTGTTGAACCTACGCTGGTCGTGACGACCCATCCTAATAATGACTGCAGTGACGTTACGTGAATGTTCGGTCGCGTCTACGATATGATACAAGTATTTTAGGAAGCAGTGATGTCAGGTGACTACCTGTCTGCATGAGTTTGTAGGTGTGAATAATTTTGCAACAATTGCACAATATGATTCACGTTGTTTCATGCGTACAAAGACGATTACTATTTTCAAGTGGTGTTGATTATTCTTTGTGGCGGAAATAGTAGGTAATCAATTTAACCCAAAAAGATAAGCTATAAGATAAATTGTATTCTTAGTGGATGTTACCTGACTGCTATTCTGAAAGTTAACACATTTGACAAACTTAAAAAGTCGTCTTAATAGATTCTGATTACTGGTTTCTGAGCTTGGTGCTGCCGCCCTAGACCGGCAAAGAAAAGTGAAGGCCTGAACAATATTTTGTGAGTAATAAAATATTTGACTTATTTTTAACTTTACTTGAGCCATTGATCTTATTGACTTTTACATAAGACCTGTAAAAACCTGTGATATTGTCAAAGTTTATTGTACTGTTTAAAATATAAAATGGTAAATTATAAGTTCAAAATAAAAGTACATGACGTAAGACACCGGAACTTTGATTCGATTATAAATGAAGGGTATTTCGTTTAATGTTTTGATATGTACAGATTCATTTGTAATGCAAATACAATTTTCTTACGACCCTTGTAAGAAAATTTTGTTTGTGGTGGGGGTGGATTGAATCACCGACCACCATTGTAATCAGGTTCGATCGTAGCCAACAGTTATTCGACAACGGGTTCCTAGAACCACCACGACTTGTTTTATTACGTTAACCTTGATACATTTATTTGGTCTTCATAGAAATTGGATACTTGGGAATATCTCGAACTCATTACGCATTACACATTTCGTTTTAATTTTCGTGGTGAGCTTTTCGATAATTACCTTCATAGTTTTATTAGAGCAACTTATGAGTCATTCTATGGGTATTTAATTAGCCTTTATTGTACCTATAACTAAAACGTATTACGTTAGACACATGTTAGGTGTATGATGACAAAGAATGTAGAATTACGTAAGTACCTGCGTATTAATAAATATGTATAAAACATCAATTTACGAGTAGATACGTTTAAATTACACACATGGGAAGAAAAATACCATTAAACAAGAATCCGTTTAGTTATCGCGCATAAATTTGCATATAACCAGTGATCGTGATCGTAATATCACTACATATTATAGACAAAGCTGTCGCTGTCTGTCCGTCCCTATGTATGCTAAATTTAGCAGTGTTTCTCTATAATATTATGCATGTATTATACATATAAACCTTCCTCTTGAATCACTCTATCTACTAAAAAAAACCGCTTCAAAATCCGTTGCGTAGTTTTAAAGATTTAAGCATACATAGGGGCGGACAGACAGCGACTTTGTTTTATAATATGTAGTGATGATGATGATGATCTTATCTAAATAAATTGTTTGGTATTCAAGATTGTTTTAATACTGAATGAATTATTGAAATCGGATGTTGTAATCAAAAGATATTACGAAATTATTATAGATTCCGATATCCAAATGCGGAAGGCGGAGGTTCGGCAAACGTGGCGCGTATTGGGAGAGGCCTATGTCCAGCAGTGGACTGCAATAGGCTAATTGATTGATCCAAATCAGTGGAGAGCCGGCACGGAGAGGGCTGATCACTGAGTGCAGGCATGACGATTACAGGTGCGACCACCCGTCACGCCTTCTTTCCGGGGTTCGATAGGGACACCGTGCTTCCCTCTCCTTAGGGGGCCATCTTAAAATCGTAGATGGTCCAGGGTCAGTCGAAAAACGCGGATATGCTAATATGCCCAATTTTACACCCTAGCAACTGAAGACCCACGACGGCAAGCGATTTTAGTGGGTTCGAGTCCGGCTGATGGGAGTACTGTCCGAGTGAACTTTATCACGAAAAAAAAGTTGGAACGAAATACGAATTCTACGCGGGCGAAGCCGCGGGCAACAGCTAGTGAGGATATAAATGTTAATTTGATAAGCCTTCGCGAAGCTAGGTGGCATAATAAACAATAAAGGCACTATGATCGTACTATGACGATGAAAGTTGGCACCTTATCAAAGGCGGCGAGCACACATGGTCGTGCGACCAGCACTACAGTTTTTTTTCATACATGACAGTGCATGTGCAAATATGCACTGTCCGACCTTCACCCCGCCTGACGCGCCGGCTACTCACTCGACTCATGAAGCGACTACACTAAAAGAAACCTATTACTTACCCTCCTTTTAGTCATACCCACCACAAACAAAAGCTTTGTCATCCATCAAGGTCACCTTTGTCATGCTGGTGAGTTAATATCGTTGCCCGAATCGATAGCTGGCTGACAGGTTGCTTACCGGGAAATGGGGTAGTGTAGATAGTCGATGTTTGAAAACCAGACATATACGTGATACCTACTATTGCTCCAAGGTTGTCATTGTTTATATTATGTGGAATACCTGAACAGTTCTGATTATTTGTGATGATTCAGGGTTTTTATGTCACTATATGGTAAATTATCGTAAGGGTGGTGTAACGGTAGAGGGTTAGCGTGACTACATTGTCGTGTAGCCATTACGTAACCTATTTAAATCGTCAAAAAGATGTAATTCAAAATAGGAACTATTTTACAATTCAGACATTCATTTATTTTAATACTTTTTAAGGATCCAGCAGTTCGTTAAGGTCCTATTACAGTACCACCCAGGCTGAGACGCCCCCACGGTGAAAAGTTGTTATTCCTCTACACCTCCGGTCGTTGTTTCTTTATACTGGGTGATTTTATAGTCATTTCGGAGCGAAAGATTTTCGTCTGGATCGTCTGGAAGTATTATTTTGGCGAAAAAAAACCTTTTTTTTTACTACTCCCATACAGCAAGTCTTTTACCTGTACATTTTTTCCATACATTATCAAAAAAAGTTTTTTTTTCGCCAAATTAATACTTCCAGACGCTTTCGCTATCGAAACTGTGCCCAAAATCTTTCGCTCCGAAACGACTACAAAATCACCTTGTATATCGACTTAAAAGAAGGAGGAGGTTAGGTATACAGGGCGTCCCACGGCGATGCCACATGGAGGGAAAGTACCTTAAATCCTTAAGTTAGCTCATTTTACTTAAAGGAGACATCATTTTATTTTTAAAAAGAAACAAAACTGCATTCAAAGATTTTTAAAAATTCACTTGCCACACCCGGTAATCGAACTGACTAAAATCCGAAAAAGTAACATCCTGTATTTTTATGGCATCAATCGATAGTGTCAATCATAAGGATCAAATCTCTCTAAAAAACATGGTAAATTAAACGAAAGGAAGTCCTTGAAATCTAAAATTATAAATTCAATTTGGCAAAATAAAACACTTTAACTCAAAGTTCATCCATCCATCTGATACCATATTAACAATAAAATTCCATATTTAAACTACTTTTCTTTTTTTATCGTGCTGACACCGCTGCTGGTCAGCAGTAGTATTTAGTTAGGTCGAACTCAAACCGACTAAAACCGCACGCCATCTAACTTAACAGGTTATAAGTTGATCCATAGGGCAATTCTCTTGCCATTTTCGTTGCACAGGGTACACCGCGTGCAGGTTTCTAATCAAATCAAAGATATCTCTAGTGTTGATACCTTGTAAGAATTTCTTACAAGGTATCAACACATCAAAGATATCTCTAGTGTTGATACACTTGATACCTTGTAAGAATTTCTCACAAGGTATCAACACTAGAGATATCTTTGATGAAATTTATTCAGTAAAATGAGTACTAAATGAATGAAATTTGTTACCTGTTTAGAATGTAACTTTATTGGGTAACTGCATGAGGTATGTGTAAGTAGGGTAGGTAGTTATTTTTGGGTGCTTGATTAGAAACCTGCACGCGGTGTACCCTGTGCAACGAAAATGGCAAGAGAATTGCCCTATGGATCAACTTGTAACCTGTTAATTTAGACGGCGTGCGGTTTTAATCGGTTTGAGTTCGACATACCTAAATACTACTGCTGACCAGCAGCGGTGTCAGCACGATAAAAAAAGAAAAGTAGTTTAAATATGGAATTTTATTGTTAATATGGTATCAGATGGATGGATGAACTTTGAGTTAAAGTGTTTTATTTTGCCAAATTGAATTTATAATTTTAGGTTTCAAGGACTTCCTTTCGTTTAATTTACCATGTTCCTTAGAGAGATTTGATCCTTATAATTGACACTATCGATTGATGCCATAAAAATACAGGATGTTACTTTTTCGGATTTTAGTCGGTTCGATTACCGGGTGTGGCAAGCGAATTTTTAAAAATCTTTAAATGCAGTTTTGTTTCTTTTTAAAAATAAAATGATGTCTCCTTTAAGTAAAATGAGCTAACTTAAGGATTTAAGGTTCCTTCCCTCCATGTGGCATCGCCGTGGGACGCCCTGTATAATAGACGAAGTAGAATATTCATCAACGATGTGTATTGTCCATCGGTTTCTCCGTTATCTGTGAACCAATAAAAAAAATATCTTAATTTATTTCGAAGAGTGTACTTCCGGAAAAGGCTTGGATTATAGCTGTTCTCAGTTATTCAAAATGAGCAAGGTTTTTAGGTTGACATTCAGAAGGATTGCAATCTCAAAATTGTTTAAATTGCAGCGATGAATGGCATAACTGAGATAGTTGAATACTGCAAGAATTTTGCAAATGTTAGATGAAGACAAGTCGTAAAATTTCAAGGCAGGCCATGCCGTTCAAGCTTGGCCACCAAGGTCTTGAATAAAAGAGGTCGTGCTTTTGTAGAGGGTGTAGGTACATCTTGGTACCGTCATATTTATGTACGTTTAAGATTATCTTAGAGAATATTTCCTGTCTTTGTACAAGTTATTAATAGACAGAGTATTTTAAAACGCAAGTAAGTACCTATGTATTTTTTTACTGACAAGTTAAGTATTGTACGTATCAACGCCGAAGTAATGCATTAAGTTGCATTTTGGTACGTAAACTAAGGAAAGGTAAGATATGTCACAATTAAAAATGAATACCCCACAACTTACAACGTATTCTTACTACGGCCGTGCCCAATAACCTATCTATCGCCAGTTTTGACATTAGAAAGGATCAATCTCTATGGTAACGCAATTCATAGTAGGAAAATAACAATAGGATTTGACCTAAGAACTATCTCTAATATGTAGATTATGTTATTGGGAACGGCCGTAAATGATTTGTGATAATGATCGGATTATACGGTGCCCCGAATGCAATGCCTGTGATAGGCCTCTGTTCTAGCAGAAGTAAATAAAAATTAGAGAGCACCTTTATACCTACTACTGATTGGGAAGACGAGACGAAATGGACGATGTAACAACGCCTTGTTAAGAGCCTCTTAGAAAAGAGGATAAGATTTTCTAGCACGAATGGGTCTATACAACCTTGCCATCTCATTTAAGCAGTATCACGTTGCATCTCGAGTGCTTTCCTTCCTTCCTTATTATCATTATCCTTTTCTAGTAGTTCCCTCTCCTTTCTCTTATGCAAGTATTAACGTTTTATAAAAATTCGTCACGCTTCATCATCATTATCAGGTTACCATGTGCATATTGCTACCGTAGTAGTATAAATGAAAAAAAAAATTGTGGTAATCTGGAAGCGCCAATAGAAGTGAAAACAGTCTGTATTTATTTGACATATATATTTGACTGTCTCTGTGGCGTAGCGGTAGTGAACGCGGCTGCTACGCAGGAGGCGCGGGTTCGATCCCCGCTCAGTGCCAATATTTGTATGCATGAATATAAATATTTGCATTGGTCTGGATGTTTCTATGTATAATATGTATGTATTTACAAAAAAAAAAAGTATTTAAGTATGTATATCCGCATTCTAGATTCCATAACACAAGCTAATTAAGCTTACAACAACATTCTATTCTTCTATTCATTCTATTCTACAACATTCTACACAGCGCTATCTAGACCCATGGGTCTAGATAGCGCTGTGTAGAATGTTGTAGAATATTTATTATTTATTTTATTATTTAAAGTATGGAGTAATATCGGAGGAGGTTGGACACGACAGTATTTCCATCCTAATTGAGCAGTCTGACAGGGGACGTACGGACGTACCTCCACCTTACAGAATACCGCGGGTATAATGACCTCGTGAAGTTTTCACTTCGTGTCTATCGAAGGTGACGTATGGGATGTGACGATGATGCGATTTCTATGATTTCAGTTCATCCAAATTTTTTTCAAAGAAGTTTTTACTTATTTCTCATAACATTAAATCTATAACTCCTCCACAAATACTCCTATAGGTTTAAATTAATTGTTTTAACCCTTTAACCCTTCTCATGGGATCATGAATCATAAGGCCTACGGTGTCATTGTGTCTCTTCAACTTATTTCCGGGGATTTCCTTTGTGATTATGTATAGGAAATCGACATGAATTAAAAGTGTTCTTTCATAGTCCTGGCACGTCTCTGTGGTTGTACATGACTCTTCGTTCTTTATGAGTATTTAATTCTAACGAATTCTCGTATCACACTGAAAATTTCTCATTCACTTTCCTTCTTTTTCTGTAGGTGGGGTTTTTGATACATACATTTCATTCGAATAATGACAATGATTGGGAAATGTTGATGAAGGAAATTTCTACGTTAAAGTCCAGATAACTGTTATATGCAGTTGATACTCATGCGAGTTGGCATTGTCCCAGAGCATGTCCATTTGTTTTGGAAGCTGCCACTACTTTCAAAGACCATATGCATACACTAGTAGGAAGTATTCCATATTGGGCACCCGTTTTAATGGCACCTGAGTTAATGGCACCTAAGGTATTCCACATTGGGCACCTACCGATATTTTTCGCAGGTGCCATTAGTGGAACAATTTATAAATTAAATTTTTATTCCACATATGGCACCTACGGATCAGTAGTTACTAGTGTTGGGAAGTTTTTATTTTATAGAACGTTAAAATAAAATAAAAACGATTGCAATCAGTAATAAGTTTAATAACTAATCTAATAAAAATATAACTTCTTTATGTGTTTAATTATTTTAATATCACAATCAGTTTCTTTTAATCACAAGTGTTACAATATCAGCCTTAAATTATAATCTTATGTCCTAAAAATACAAAATATAACAAATAACTAAAAAATAACATTAATATGATGACAAAAATCAATACTTGGCTCTCCAATAAAATTGTAAAAATCAGTCTTATTTTTTATGTAGATACTATAAAAATTAAAAACTATGATATACTTAGGATAGATTTAAAAAAATCAATAAAATCATATCAATACTTGGCACTACAATTGTAAAAATCTTATGTACTATAATATGATTTACTTGGGATAGATTATGAATCACAAGTACCTAAAAAGGTCAGCGCATAATTAAAATGTGGCTATTTTTTTAAAATCGCAGCTTCTCGATACAGTGACCAAGAGTAATAAAACCATTTTTATACTCTTCAACGCTTGTAAATCTACATTAACTTATAACTAGAATGTAAATAACATTTAAATTTTTTTCTCTCTTTTCTTTATTTTCTTTCCTTTTTTTTCATCAGAAGGATCACGTCATCTCTAAGTCCTCTCGCCCAAACGTGCCCATCAGGCTCGCGGCGTTTCCCCTTTGTATGGCCAGGGATATGTTCTGGGTCAAATATTGCCCCGAGCGCGGATCCTGCCCCTCCCTCCGCAGTCGGCACCCCAAATCAGCCACGAACCTCTTAGCCTCTAGGCCCCATGAACCCGCCGTCTCCACTGCGAACGGGACGAAATCATATCCCGCGACCTCCAGGGCAGCGTACTTACTATGTTTTAGCAAGGCCGCGGACTCGGCTCCCGCACCGGCCGCCCTCTGAGTAGCCGCGAGGTGGCACGACGCGAAGGTACATACGCACGTGGCCAAATGAGGGAGCGACCTCTCCTCCACGGGACCAGAGTCAGTCCATCCGGCCGTTTCCCGTCGGTGCGCGAGAGGCCCGGGGGGCTTCAAAATGCAGGGGATGCCTGCGGAAACCAATGCCCTTCTCATGATCCCGTTTATGGCGTGGTGCCGGGACCTTCGGCCAGCACTTCGAGTACAACTAAGGCCGTGCAGCCCGTTCGCCTCCACCTTTGCACCACAAATGCACGTGTGAGGCTCGCATACGGTGCAGCCAAGTCTGAGTCCGGCTGCCACCCTGAAGTCAAAGTCAAAGTCAAAAATCATTTATTCTGTATAGACCATCAAAACGGCACTTACAAAACGTCAATAATATACATATATGTACTAAAGACTAGCTTAGCAAATGGACCACCGGTTCGAAACGCGGCCCCGGCCTGAGAAGACTCCGGCAAGAAACTCAGCGGGCTTTTTTTTTTTTTTGGTCTATTTACAAAAAATGCTTAGTCTACTTAGTCTAAATACAATCATTTGTTTGAGAAGCATGCATGAGTGAACAGCTCAATTCCAAGCAAGTTTATCATCTAAATATTCTTGTATTTTATAATAGCCTTTTTGGCACAATTTCCTCTTAACTTCATTTTTAAATTTATTTATAGGTAAATCCCTAATTTCATTAGGGAGCTTGTTAAAAAAGCGTATACAGTTACCCTGGAAAGAATTACTAATTTTTTGGAGTCTGCTATCACAGACTACAAGATTGTTTTTATGTCTCGTATTTACGTTATGCCTGTCACAAATTTTTGGAAATTTGGAAATATTTTTCCTTACATACATTAGGTTCTCAAAAATGTATTGTGACACTACGGTCAGAATGTCTATTTCTTTAAACTTTTTCTCTGAGGGAGACTCTTGGGCCCAAATTATAAATAGCTCGCACAGCCCGCTTTTGTAATATAAATATTGTATTCAAATCCGCGGAATTACCCCAAAGGAGAATTCCGTAGCTCAAAATACTATGAAAATAACTAAACTATTCTAGCCGTATCCACATCTGTCAGAGTCCTAATCTTTTTTACAGCGTAGGAAGCTGAACTTAATCTACTGGCTATTTTATCAATATGTGATCCCCACTGCAGTTTGGCATCAATACTTAAACCTAAGAACACTGTTGATTCCACAAGGTTCCACAAGGTTCAGAGAGAGATGAGAGAGTCATTGTCCAGCAACGTGCCCAGGTTAGGGGATGGTACGGCATGCAACCAGGCACCCGACTCCCGCTCAGAGGAGGCATTGAGACGCGCTAACTCGACCCCCACCGCGCTATCGCGCAGACGAGCAAGTATGCACGTCCCGGACGCGATATCCCAGCCCCTTTGCTCGCCCGGTCTCGCGGGCGAAACAGCCTCCGGATACAATGCGGTCCAGGTTTCATGGGCTTCCCTGAAATCGGGAATGCCAATGTCAGTACCTACGCGCGATAATAAATGGCCAACCAACCGCGAGACCCCATGGGAAGAAGCAAGAAAGGCGATCGGGCCACACTCCTGCAAACGGCGCACTCCTAGCCCTCCGAATCGGATGAGCAGGCTGGCCTGACACCACTGCCGCTCGCTAAGGTCCACATTCAGAATCTCCTCGACGATGCCTTTGAGCGCTTCGTCAAAACGGAGGACTTCGTCCGGGAACTCCCATGTCGGCGTTGTCCGTATGACGTACGTCAGTTTAGGCATCCCGAAGCAGGACCTCAACAACGACAGGGACACGTGAGCCGGAAGGTGGCGAAAGTGGTCCGCCAGTGAAGCCAGGACCCGCGCCCGGGCGGCCAAGTCGATAGGCATACCCTCCGGGAAAAGCGGCGAGCCTAAGAGGCAGAGCGAGTCCCGATCCATGAACCTGAGTCTGGGAATAAGGGACATAAAGTTCGCGGTCTGTTCCTGCGCCATTGAACCACAGGGATAAAGCTCGCATTTCGCAGAGTTTATCTCCAGGCCCAAATCTTTCAAGGCGGGGAAGAGCGCTTCCACATCCCGCAGTACCACGTCGGGACTGCCACCGATGGTTCCGTGGTCTAAGTACCACACGTTGAGGGGGTTGAACATAAGTGGGCCCAGTGGATCCCCCTGTTGCGCCCCAACCTGAGACCATATCGTTTCGCCGTCGTATGACAGTGAGCTGCGGGACCCGTAGCACTGGCGCAGTAAGGGGAAAATTGATGGCGTCAGGTCTTTCACCTCCACCAGCAACGCTCCCCTATCAATGCTGTTGAAAGCATTGCGTATGTCAAAGTCAAAGTCAAAGTCAAAAATCATTTATTCTGTATAGACCATTAAAACGGCACTTACAAAACGTCAAAAATATATAATTATGTACTAAAGACTAGCTTAGCAAATGGACCACCGGTTCGAAACGCGGCCCTGGCCTGAGAAGACTCCGGCAAGAAACTCAGCGGGCTTTTTTTTTTTTGGTCTATTTACAAATAATGCTTAGTCTACTTAGTCTAAATACAATAATTTGTTTGAGAAGCATGCATGAGTGAACAGCTCATTTCCAAGCTAGTTTATCATCTAAATATTCTTGTATTTTATAATAGCCCTTTTGGCACAATTTCCTCTTAACTACATTTTTAAATTTATTTATAGGTAAATCCCTAATTTCCTTAGGGAGCTTGTTAAAAAAGCGTATACAGTTACCCTGGAAAGAACTGCTAATTTTTTGGAGTCTGGTATCACAGACTACAAGATTGTTTTTATGTCTCGTATTTATGTTATGCCTGTCACATATTTTGGGAAATTTGGAAATATTTTTCTTAACATACATTAGGTTCTCGAAAATGTATTGTGACACTACGGTCAGAATGTCTATTTCTTTAAACTTTTCTCTGAGGGAGACTCTTGGGCCCAAATTATAAATAGCTCGCACAGCCCGCTTTTGTAATATAAATATTGTATTCAAATCCGCGGAACTACCCCAAAGGAGAATTCCGTAGCTCAAAATACTATGAAAATAACTGAAATAAACTATTCTAGCCGTATCCACATCTGTCAGAGTCCTAATCTTTTTTACAGCGTAGGAAGCTGAACTTAATCTATTGGCTATTTTTTCAATATGTGATCCCCACTGCAGTTTGGCATCAATACTCAAACCTAAGAACACTGTTGATTCCACAAGGTTCAACACCTGACCATTGAGTTGTACATTGGTTTCCACCTGTGCAACATTAGGTAGGGTAAATTTAATACATTTAGTTTTATTCCCATTTAGGCAAAGATTGTTTGTACTAAACCAATGGACCACTCTTGTTATTGCACCATTCACTTCGTCATAATTGTTTAGTTGCCTCTTAATTTTAAATATTAACGAAGTATCGTCAGCAAATAAAATAATACTATGTTTGTCCCTTACGTAGTAAGGGAGGTCATTTATATAAATTAAGAATAAAAATGGTCCTAGTATCGAACCCTGTGGAACGCCCATCGAAACCACGGATCCTACTGAGCGTGTACCGTTAACATCGACCCTCTGAATTCTATTATTCAAATATGAAGTCAGAAGATCGAGAGCCCTGTTCCTTATTCCATAATGTTCTAATTTCTTGATTAATGTATCATGGTGGACGCAATCGAAAGCCTTGGATAGATCACAGAAGACACCCAATGCATCATGCTTATCTTCCCAGGCTTCGTAAATACAATTTAACAATTCTACACCAGCATCGGTGGTCGAACGTCCTTTAGTAAACCCAAACTGTTTATCATGAAACAATTTGTTTTTACCAAAATGGGTTAACAACTGTCCCAGAATTAGTTTCTCAAATACCTTACTCAAGGTCGGCAACACAGAAACGGGTCGGAAATTAGAAGGATCTGTGGTGCTGCCAGCCTTGAACAAAGGTATGACTTTGCTATGTTTCATTAAATCCGGAAATATACCGTTGCTGACACAGTCATTAAACACAGCTGCTAGATGGGGAGCAATGACATCAATAATACATGACACAGTTTTGACTGATAATCCCCATAGATCCGCGGTCTTTTTAATATCAATAGATTTAAACGCTTTGGTGATGTCCTTGCTATTAACAGCTGAGAATACGAAAGTGTCCTCACATTTTTCTATTGATTCCATAAGCAATGATTCGGCGGAAGTGGAAGACGACTGGAGAGTTTTGGTTACCATAATGGGAATGTTTGTAAAAAAATTTTCAAACTCTGTCGCAACTTCCATGTCCTCCGTGACATGGCGATCTTCTATTTTTAAATGGAAATCTCTTGCAACTGATGAAGATTTCCCACATTCAGAATTTATTATATTCCAAGTAGTCTTAATTTTGTTGACAGAATTCGCTATTTTCTTTTTAATGTAGTTTGACTTCGCAAAGGAACAGGCTCGCTTAAATACTTTAGAGTAGTTTTTAACATAATTCTGAAAAGCAGGGTTGAAATTGTATGATTTTTCAGAATACAGATCAAACAATCTCCTTCTACTTCTATAGATTCCCGTCGTTGCCCAGTCACTGAAAATAGGACGCTCGCTAATCGATATTGTTTTTGAGGTAAAAATTCTCCCAAACTCACTATTGATTAGGTTAATTAGATCTGCATAAGAATTTTCTACACTAGTGTACGAGGGCAAGTCAGGTAGTTTATTGACTATACTTTCTTTAAAAGCGTCTAAACGATGCTGGTTAATCGGTACAAATTTTATTTCCTTTTTACTTTTAACTTTACAATTAATTCTCTCACAGGTTATTAATTGTCCACGGTGATCCGAGCCTACAGCATCAACAATACATTTATCAATTGGTTTAATGTCCGTGAAAATATTATCAATACATGTGGCACTAGTTGCAGTTACTCTAGTGGGTTCCAAGAACATATTAATAAGATTAAAAGACTTGAACAGATTTAACATTTTTTTTCTTTCTACTGGCACTAGGGTGTTTTCTAAAATATTTACATTAAAGTCTCCACAAACTATTATTGACTTTTTGGAGTAACGGCATTTAAAAAGCGCTTCTTCCATCCTTTCTTCAAATCTTGCATAGGGCGCGTCCGGGGGGCTGTATACGCTTAATACAATGAACTGCTCAAACTCAATACTCGCTATCTCAATAACTCGCTCAATAGAGAGGCTTACTAAGTCTTTACGTTCTTTAAATTTTATATTCTTATTAATAATTATTAGGCTGCCTCCACGTTTGAAATTTCTTCTACTGAACGAGCTTGCGACCTGGTGCTTTTTGAAGTTGAACATGACCTCATGGTCTTTCAACCAATGCTCCGTTACACAAAAAATATCGATATTTTTAAGGGTCATGTGCAACTCCAATTCCAATTCTTTGCCCTTTATCAAGCCCTCAACATTCTGGTGCACCAGGTTTAATATCTTATTTTTACTATTTAAATTGCATACGGGAGACTCAACTGTCTCAAAGGCCGTATGACCATGTCCGGTACATTGGGACATATTGTAAAAAAAGTTGCTAGATTTTCTATCTGTTGTCAAGAAGTCCTGTCACTTATTTTGGATAAAATTATCCACTATGTCAGTACTGTTATTATTATGTCGCTCAATAAAAGCTATGTTATTAGACAGAAAGTTGCCTAGTACATTTGCAACCTGTCGTTGCAAAGATTTTGATAGTGTAAAACTATCAAATGTCAATATAAAATTGTTCTGTAATACATAATTACAGTCAAATAAACTTATGGTCCTACAATATGTAGTTATGGTATGTAATTTTCTATTTATATTATACCTTATGTTATTTTCCCCAACTGTAAAAGATTTACTGTAAGGTAATGCGCACAATATTACCTGTTTAATTGGTAACTTTGTTAATTGATCATAAAAACTTATGAAGTCATTTATATTTGATTTACCTCTTCTGCCAACAAGTATTACTAACGTTGTCTGTGAACAGTGTGTACTAGATACTGCTCTTTTAATTATATGGGAGTAGGAGGCCCCAGGAAATGAATTTATTATGACTGAATGACCCAATTGACCTCTCAAATGAGAACTTAAACCCTTACCAATTTCATCACAATACACAACCGTTCTACCTGTATTTAAAGGTTTATTTATTGTTGTTGTTACAGGGCTACAACTGATGGACATGTTAGACTTAGTAGAATTGTCACTGTCCACAGGGACAGGACAGGGCAGTGAGGTCAACCCTTCCTGGGATGTTACAGACAGGGTGGAGCACGGCAAGGATGTATCCCAGTCACATCTCTGCCTGTATAGGTTTTCCAGAGAATGAAACCTTGCTTCATTACTATGACATGAGTCCACTAGGCTATTTAATGCCTCAATGTACTCCCCTATTTCTTTTTGTGCAATTTGGTATTTTTGTGTAATGGAATTTAAGGAGTCATTCAAACGCCTGATTTGTAGTTGTTGCTGATACATATCAGACTCATATTGCTCTGTTTGAGCTTTGCCTACCTCTATTATTTGTCTTAGCTGCAAATTAGTTTTACAGGCCCTACGACACTTGTTGATGCCCATTTTGAGGCACCTTATCTGTTTTTGTGACTTTGAAATAAATTTATTTATTTTTTTATATTTTTTAAACTTATTTCTGCCACTACCAATTAACCCAACTGAAGAATCCAACAGTGATTCATTAACACAGGCTTTAATAATAGATGTACTTGGAATGTCAGGTGTTCTAATATCTATCAACTCCGCGGTGATGCATGGCTCAAGACAAATCAGGTCAGGCTCCCCAGCCACCAGCTCATTATAGAGGCTGTTGGAGAGGGCGGCCTCATCTGCCAATCTGACTGATTCCATGTGAGTGATGGAATTATGTACATCACTCAATTCACACTCCAGAAAGCTTATGCGTTTCAAAGCTTGTTCGTGGGTGTTGCTGCATTCCTCTAGGCCTGTCAGTGTTGCCTGGAGGTGATCCCGCTGGAGTGTAAGCTCCACAACCTGATTATGTAAGCCGGTCAAGTCTTTTTTAAGTTGGGTGTTTTTCTCCACTACAACTAAAACTTCCCTTTCACTTTCTTCCCGTTCTTCCATCAATTGCTTGTTTAGGTTTTTGTTTATCTCCAGCTCCTTTAAGGCGAGGTTTAACTTCTGTCCAACTTCAACAGGACGTCATCGCTCCCCTGGCGCAACACAAAAGCCCGCGCCGCGTGGATAGCCGCCTCGCAACCAAAAGGCGTGCCGAAGCCCAGCTGATGAGGTTGCAAATAAGGTGTTACTGCGCCTCGGACCGCCCTACAACATAACTTTGCCACCAACCTTCGGACTGTACTACCCACAGCGATAGGTCTGATACCACCGTCCTTCTTTTGGAGGGCAAAAAGAGATCCACCGTATAAAAAGGGACAGACATCGTCGCTCAAGTCCCCCCTCAGCAGAAAATTGCAGAGTCGCGTAAGGGATTCCAGTAGCTTTTGGCCATTATCTCCGGCTGATTGGGAGGTCAATTCCTTAACGTGGTCGGGGCGCAACCCATCCATACCGGCAGCCGATTCACGAGGAAAAGATCTAATTGCCTCCGACACGTCCCCGATGCTCACCTCCAGGCAAGGTGAGGAATCGATGTCTGGCGCCGGAGGAATAATTATTGGACGAGCGGGCGCAGGATGTTTGTCCCTCAGGGACGCGAGGGTGTCAGCCCCGCGGGGGGCAAACAAGCAGTCCGAGGTGAGAAGGCGCGCCGCACCCCGAAGGTCCCCCTCATAAACCTTGGCCTGGACCGACTTGTAAAAAGACGGTGACCTTTGGGGCAAAGGGCAAATCTGTCCAAAAATTCGGACCCACTTGGTGAGAGGATGCATTTCCCTGGGACTTGCAATGTCTAGTATAGGTCTAATAATTGCATGTATCGCTATCTCTTCACATTCGAAAAACTTGATGGTTTCAATACCTCCTTCAGATGAGAGAACGCTGTACACAGAAGATGGGGGTTCAGCCACGTATCTTCATATTTTTGATCTACCTTATGTACCTAAATGGACAAGGGTTAGTATAATCCCAATCTACCCAGATCAATGCAATACCTCTTTGGATGGTTACCTATATTGGGAATCATTAGTTAGCTTTCAATGTCCTTTACTGGGAGGAGATCCTAAGATAATCTCAGAAGTCCCGATCACCACTCAAAGACCTCTGACCCATTTAGATGTACAGTTGGGAGATGACATAGACTATGGAAAACCATTTCATCCAGATGAGTTAACCAAATCAACTAAAATCCTTTGTGGGGTGGGAGATCCATTTACTATCTTCTCGGAGAAACAATTCACAATCCTTCGGACGAATTTTTCTTGTCAGAATAACCAGTACTCTCCTGTCCTGCTGCCCTATCCGAGATACTCGACATTACCACCCAGCCATTTCCTAAGATCCTGGCTCCCATACAACTCCAAAAATGACAATTACAAAAGGATAAAGAAGGGGAATCCCATACCTGCCTCTGTCACATCTGTATCCACTAAATCTATCACACTTTGCCCTACCCTTGGCTGGAGTCCACAGGAAATTCTTTTTAGAGAACCAACTGGAAAATTTAGATATCACAATTCAGAGATCACTATCTACTGGTCTCAATCAGGCTACTTCTTCTCACTACAGTTAATTTCTGACCCTAGAAGCACATCATCCAGTGTCTGACAACCCAGAAACACCCAAAACCTTCAAAAGTCCATCCTGTGGCATCCCCGACCAAAACAAACACAATCACAACCTCACAATACATTTTTAGGTGATCTCTTAAAAAAAAAAAAAAAGGGTCTATTGGGTACTGCAACTGGATGGTCTTTGTTATATTTTCCTTTACCCTCGACGTAAGCGAACGACCGTCCTCCGCCCCTGGCAGTCTCAAGGAAGTGAACGCAGAAGACATTGCTCGATTAAAAAGGACAACCTCCCGGCTGCCAAATGTCTCGCCCCCTTCGGCACTTGCCTGAGAATCCGAACTCTCGACCCAAGAGAGGGCAAGTCGCTAAGGCCAAACTCCGCCCGTGTGGTCACCGGCGACCCTCTCCCCGGAGACGCGGTATCCCCGGGCACCGCATCACTACCGACCCAAAGCCCCCGCGCCGCTAAGGACGCCTCGACGCCCTTATGCATTCTGCCAATGTGAACCCTAAGCCCGTGAGGAAGGGCAAAAACCCTAGCCGAGCCCGGGCAGTGTAGGCAAGGGGAGCGCGTGGGACTCGCCTTAACAATAGGTACCCGTACGAAGCGAGGAATTTTAAAAATAAAATAACAATATCAAAAGATCAAACACAATTCCTACTAATCACATTAAATATTGTGCCACAGTGCCATATTAAAATAAATCGATCACTCACGATCGAGAAGCTGCGATTTTAAAAAAAATAGCCACATTTTAATTATGCGCTGACCTTTTTAGGTACTTGTGATTCATAATCTATCCCAAGTAAATCATATTATAGTAGGGGAAGGTGAGGTAATACGATCCCTGAGAGTCAAATGATCCCCCTCAGTAAATCAGAAACAACTAGTGCCATCTATACAAATGCGCATGAAATATGTTCTCCGCACCCCTGCCAGTAGCTTCTCCAAATGGCATGACGGTGCGAGCACTTGGCGTGATTTTATTAAAAAATAATCAAAAAGTGAGGCTCAGATCTAAGGTAAGCCTGTTTTTGGACTCTCATTGCTTTTTACGTGTTCATATTTATTAAAATGTTGTTTTACTAGCGGGTATTAATAGCAGTTAACTAATATTTAAGCAGTGTTCGATCACCGCACACGGTATTTGAAGGTCATGTTTTGATCGATATCTTGGAATTTGGTGTTTGGGGCGAAATGATCCCTTCCTTTTGTTCAAAATGATCCCTGGAATCATTTTACCTCATTAGTATTTGTTATGTTTACAGATCATGCCGAGAATATTTATACGCAAAACTAAACACCAAAATTGGCTTGAAGAACAAATGCAAAAGGTATTAGATGCCGTCTACTCACTACACTACGCTTAAAGAAAAACTTAGGGAGGCATCGCGGCTTCTGGCCGATATTCTGCCGAGGTCGAAACGACCTGAGAGAAGGAAAACTCGAGAAAACATTTCACCAAGTTGTTGTTACAGATCATGCCGAGAATATTTATACGCAAAACTAATCGCCAAAATTGCCTTGAATAATAAATGAAAAAGGCATTTGATGCCGTCTACACATTACACTGCGCTTAAAGAAAAACTTAGGGAGGAGCCGCGACTTCTGGCCGATATTCTGCGGAGGTCAAAACGGCCTAAGAGAGGAAAACTCGAGAAAAACACTTCACCAACCCTTCTGGCCAGCGCAGCGTGGCAATAGTAGGCTAAATAACCTCACAATGCACAGACGCCAAAATAAAAGGTCCCCAGTTCTCGATGGTCCCGGTAATCCTAATCCCCGATTTGGGTGACGGGAGGCTACCGAAACCAACTACTGCTGGCAGCTTGAAACTGCAGTACACTACGGCTGGACGAGCACCTCACCGAACTCGAGGTGGAACTAGGTGGCATAAAATGGCAGATATTGGGACTGTCAATGATCCGAAGAAAGGAGGAGGACACGATAACCCTTGAGTCAGGCGTCCTGTTCTACTTTTTTAGTTTATTTGTTTACTAGTTATTTGTCAATTGCTTGAATAGGTATCTTGTTAATTTTACAAACCTTTTAAAAGTTTGTTGCAATGTTTAATGCTTAGTTTTGTTGATTAAGTATTAGATAAATTACAAAAAAAAAGATCTCTCATAAAACTAGAAGACAGCAAAGTTTTGTGTAACTTGCTTACATACTGAAATTGTTATGAACAATACATACTCACATGATTAAAATAAACAGCTGAATGTTTTATTTCACTGATATTTATAACTTATGGTATAAAATGATCCCTGGGATTATTTTACCCCTACCCCTGGGATCATTTTATCCATAGGTGTGTATAAAATGATCCTTTTCTAAACTTTTACAAAAACCTCTGATACAAAAAAACTGCATACAGATAATAGAAAATAAGTATGCAGTTACAAAGTTCAGTAAATTCACTACCTCCAACAATAGAAATCTTTCGATTTTGCCTCTAACTTTAGCCACAGTTAAGTTTTTCCCTTAAGGGGATCATTATACCTCACCTTCCCCTACATAAGATTTTTACAATTGTAGTGTCAAGTATTGATATGATTTTATTGATTTTTGTAAATCTATCCTAAGTATATCATAGTTTTTAATTTTTATAGTACATAAAAAATAAGACTGATTTTTACAATTTTATTGGAGAGCCAAGTATTGATTTTTGTCATCATATTAATGTTATTTTTTAGTTATTTGTTATATTTTGTATTTTTAGGACATAAGATTATAATTTAAGGCTGATATTGTAACACATGTGATTAAAGGAAACTGATTGTGATATTTAAATAATTAAACGGATATACATGTTTATTAAGTTATTAAAAGTTATTGCTGATTGCAATCGTTTTTTTTTTACTTTTTTTTACAACTTTTTATTGGCAAATTTGAAATGTTTTTAATTTTTGTATTACGTAAGAAATAAGACTGATTTTACAAAATTGTAGTGCCAAGTATTGATTTTTTGTCATCATAATGTTATTTTTTTAGTTATTTGTTATATTATATTTTAAGGATACTAGCTAGATTGTAATTTAAGGCTGATTTTGTAACACTTGTGATTAAAAGAAACTGATTGTGATATTAAAATAATTAAACACATAAAGAAGTTATATTTTTATTAGATTAGTTAGTAAACTTATTACTGATTGCAATCGATTTTATTTTAACGTTCTATAAAATAAAAACTTCCCAACACTAGTAACTACTGATCCGTAGGTGCCATATATGGAATAAAAATTTAATTTATAAATTGTTCCACTAATGGCACCTGCGAAAAATATCGGTAGGTGCCCAATGTGGAATACCTTAGGTGCCATTTACTCAGGTGCCATTAAAACGGGTGCCCAATATGGAATACTTCACTAGTAGTATGCATATGGTCTCTTAAAGTGTCTCGTATATAGTAGTAGTAAAATGTATGTAGGTTAAAATATAGTTAGGGGTATCTACGGCTGGGGTGCGAGGCATAATGTCTCAGAAAATCTCACTTCCGGTATCCAACGACCCACAGACGGCATGCGTATTGGTCAGTTCAAGTCCGACATATCCTTCCCTGCTGGCTCCGGCTGGTGTATCCGTAAGGATTTTGCGTACCAAAAAAAAAACTCAAAGCTCTTGCCTACGCTCTTTCATCTCACAGAACGCATTCTACTTACAGCTTCAATAATATACATTACTAGCCTTTCACCCGCGGCTCCGCCCGCGTGGATGTCGGTTAATGCGACCAAACATAACCTATGTCCTTTCTCAAGGTCTAATCTACCCCTATACCAAATTTCATCAAAATTGGTTCAGTAGTTTAGGCGTGAAAGCGTAACAGACAGACAGACAGAGTTACTTTCGCATTTATAATATTGGTATGGATATGGAAGTATGGATATGGATTATCTCTATACTATGGGTTTTATTGACCCATAATAAATAATGTTTACCTTAACCCTATTAATACGTGAAAAACATGTTGGTGTAGGTAAATACCAACCTTTAGGCATTTTACTTTTGCATAAAGTGCATTTGTATGTAATATGCATTCTAGTTAATCAATATGCAATCGAATTCTTTTGGATGTAGTCACATCTACCATATCCTGGTTAGTATCGAGGTACCCTATAATACAGGTGTAACTGCATGGCAAAGCTGGTTAAAAAAAATGTAGGTAGTCACGATATTATACGTCGAAGGGGTTGCTATGCAGCGAATAAGAACAGAGAAATAAAGATATGATTTTGCTAACAGTACACATACCTATAGTAAAACTAGTAGGTCTGTGAACAGTAGACATGCCAGCACCCTTTGTCACATTTTTCTGGCACCCTTATCCAATCTGATATCCTTAAAGAAACAAAAAAATGCGTATCTTCTTATTTGAACAGCCCTGAATGTTTTACCAAAAATAATGACGATTCCTTCTTAAAAACGCTACAGCAAACTTCCCGCTTTTCTTCCCCATTTTCCCTCCTGTCAAAAAAAAAACTCTCGACAATAGTTGAGATTTAAATGCAAAGTTTGGTGAAAATCGGGATAAATATGCGCCCCGTAGAACGGAACTGACAAACATTGACCTAAACTGACATACGGACAAAAGCATTTTCGGCCACGATGTCGAAACGAAGACTCTCGCTCGCTTCGCTCGCTCGGTTAGATACGACTAGCAGACCTAATTAAAAGAAAATTTGTAAAGTTTATTGAAAGCTGTAACGGGTGTGCCGATAATGACATTTAGGCTTATCGAACCAAGATGCAAAGTTCAACAACCACCTCTATAGAAGCAGAGGTTCAATGGATGTGAAGGTGGCAGTGATCATGGAAAATGTGCACCATAAATAATAATAACTTGGAATTTAAAAAGTTAAAGGGTCGTTATTAAATTAGAAAAAAAATATTCTATAGAATACGTTTAAAGACAAATTTTTAATGTACAGTCTATGAAAAAATTAAAATATGAAATATTTACAAGTTTTTTTGATGTGGAATGCATGTATTGTACCAATAAAGTTCATGTATATCTACTTTCATAATTCCCACAGAACCAAGTAACGTTATATTTGTCGTTGACTGTACCTATCAACTCAGCTGATATGAAAATGGAACACGATCTGAGATGAGTCATGAATCATGGCGCCTACAAATTCACGACTTACATCCGACTGCTCAACTAGTCTCTGCGATGATTGTAGGTATGAGTATGAGATATTCCTTGAATAGCACACCTTTTCGCTTGTATTCTTCCTACCATTTTTTTATACCACTTAGGTCGCAGACAAGCACACGGCCCACCTTATGCAAAGTGGTTTCCGTGACCTATTTTATTTTATTTGGGGAGCTTACAGCTACATTCACATATACACAACATTTAGATTAGTACACGCCAATTACAAGCTTCCACAATTATATCAACCAGTTATATAAAACAAAATGGTTAACAGCTGAGAGCAAGAATACAGGAATAAGATTGAGCAGATAGAAATATCAACATCTACACACTTTCAACAAAACACTTCGTTAGACAAGATCTGGCAGAATGCTTACCGGTATTAAAGAGATCCAGGTTACTGTCAACATTAAATTGGTTAAATTCACTAATAATTCTAGGCAGAAAGGCCAAGGGAGTCACACTCGTACCGCCAACCGTAAGAACAGGGAGATTCTGTGCCGTCAGCGCTGAAGGCAAGCAGGACAAGCCTTTGGTCTTCCCACTGACAGTACGAAACCTCTCTACTGCTACCCTACTCACCGCTGAGAACACAACACGAGGTTATTTAGCCACGGTGTTCTGTGCCCGGAAGTACTTCCCCAGTCGGACTGCTCCAATGGGATTTTCTATTTTTTTCAGTATTTTCTAAGTCAAAGTCAAAGTCAAAAATCATTTATTCTGTATAGACCATCAAAACGGCACTCACAAAACGTCAATAATATACATATATGTACTAATGACTAGCTTAGCAAATGGACCACCGGCACCGGTTCGAAACGCGGCCCCGGCCTGAGAAGACTCCGGCAAGAAACTCAGCGGGCTTTTTTTTTTTTGGTCTATTTACAAAAAATGCTTAGTCTACTTAGTCTAAATACAATCATTTGTTTGAGAAGCATGCATGAGTGAACAGCTCAATTCCAAGCAAGTTTATCATCTAAATATTCTTGTATTTTATAATAGCCTTTTTGGCACAATTTCCTCTTAACTTCATTTTTAAATTTATTTATAGGTAAATCTCTAATTCTACATTTCAAGTCGTGTTTCTTTAGTTTTCAGGGTTGCATATTCTAATTCTTAAGTAGGTTCATTAGTAAATATACATATACTAGCTTATTGCTTCGATCCTGGCATACATCTTTCGCTTCTTCTACTTTCATAATTGTTTTCATTCAAGCTCGCCGGTTTCGGGTAGACAAGTCATTTTTAGGCACACATTTTTAGGCAAATTATTTCTTATTTCTATGGCTGGCGGTATATACATCGGGTATTACCGTTCAGGTGACAATAATGAGGAATATAATGCATACATACATACACTGGAAAATTATTAGTCACCCAAGTTCTATCGAAACTGCGTAAAGCAAGGTGTATCAATTTTACCGTCAATATATTATTGAAATTATAAATATCGCGGAAAACTATCAAATGCACTGTGATTGTTACTGAGAAGTAGTGAGTCCATTCAAGTATTCTTCCGTAATAGATGCAATTATTAGTAAATAATAGTTTTTATACTTCTTTATGATTTATTTGACAGATTTGCGAGAAGTTATTTACGATGACTGTACAAAATCTATTTTGTAGTAGTAGAGCGTCCGACTACGAACTAAGGCTGGTTTGATTCCCGCTTAGTGTTAAGAGGGGGTATAAAGCTAAATTGCCGATCGTAGATTTTGATTTTTATACCCGAAAGTAAGCCACAAATGAGCTGGGTTTTTTTAATAGAAAATACGTTATATGTGAAAGGGACTGGTCATGGTGAAAACATAAAATATTAATATTTTATCGATAGAATAAAATCACAAAGTTGTGCCTAATTTACTACTAAAATCAATTTATTTCCAATATTATGCATACAACTGAGTCAATATTTGAATACAAAGTGTAAAATTATATAACCAAGTGACTCAACATTCACTTTGAAAAAATTATGTGGATTTTACGAGTAATTAAAAAAAAACTAATTTGTCGCTTACGTTGTTCTTATTCCGCGCTTAAAGCTCTCTTTGTATCGCACCTGACGCGAGGTGTCGGCCATCTGTTGTTTCATCAACTAGTCGGGCTCGCCCCGTTGAGACGGGAGGACTGTATTTCTGTTTTCCGTGTCAAGAAAGTTAATTGAAAATGAGCCAAATAAAAAAATATAAAAGAAACACTCTAAAAGAGAACATAAGAAACTAAGAATTCAACTTATGGCTAATTTTCGAAGGTACGTATATCTATATTATTTTACTTTCTTTAGTTTGTTACTAAATATCCACCGTTGCTAGGTAACTCTGGAGTAATGTCGGCTCGGGTATAGTATATGCAAATCAAATAGATGTTTATTGTGGGATCCCATTTTTTCTCATAATGGTTTTTGTCCTAATTTAAATTGTCATAACAAGTTAGGCATAATTTTCTTTGTCATAATAATAGTGTGCCATAATTGGTTTTTAGCATACTATGTTATTAAGCATAAATAAATCAGCATATAAGCATCAGCATCATAAGCATAAATAAATAAATCGATGGAAGAAATTCTGAAATAAACGTATATTATTATAAATATTGTATATCCTAATGTTTTTATTCATAACTTTGATATTCATAAAGTTGTAAAGCATATTGTTTATTTGTCTAATAGTTATTTGGCATAATGATCAAAAAGAAATAATAATTTCTTAACAGACAGTGATAGATTTATTGAGAAAGCCCCTGATTCCGACTTGGATATATTAGGTTAGAAGGCTAATGCGGGAGCGGAGCGGAGCGAAGCTGCCGCATTAGGCCTTCGTGGTTATTTTTTTTTATAACCATGTACAACTTTATTTAGTCAATATAATTTGTATGCTTAAAATAGTTATGGTTACGCGTCGTTATGCTTAAGTAAACTTATGCTTTGAGACAGTATGCTTATAAAATATTATGCTTATAGTAAATAGGATTAAAAAAATTATGATTAAAAAGTTATGGTAAATGAGTATTATGCTTATATAATGTTAGGACAAGTAACATTATGCAATGTTAAATTATGACATAAAATTGTAGGAATAAAAATAGAGAACCGTTTATTGTATGTAATGTTATTTTTATAGCACTAATATAATTATATATTGCGAAAGTATTTATACATTTTTCAATTTTATAAATTTTAATGCATTTCAGAGTTGCTTCAGCTCGTAATATCACACAAGCTGATGAATCCGATCCGGTCGAATCGCGTAAAAGACTTTCATCAACTTTGTTAGTTTATTGCAATTGTTTTTTCTCACATTCAGAAAACATTTCAGTAAAATATGCAACTTAATATGAACATGTACAAGTAGAATGATATGATTTGAGATTAACATGGTCATTCACATTAGTACCAAATGTTCACAAACTCAAACAGCATGGTAAGTATCCAAAATTGACCACACGGAACGCGGAAGACCGCCCGTGGAAGGATAGCTCAGAGTAAGAGCGCTGGAACGCCAATGTCCGCGTCTCTGGCATTCAAGTCCCTTTTTTGTCAATTTAGCATTTATATCAAATTATCTACAAGTAGATTAAAATAGCAATGCAATGCTTATGTGATTGATTTGTCATTAATTTGCAATTATTTTTACAGATCTCCCATTAAACCTTTAGAGAAAGTTGAAGTTTTGAGAGAACTAGATCCAAATTATTGTGATGGAAATTTTGCACGAAAGCGGTATGAGCGATACATTTTAGCCAGCCTTGATTCAATATGTCAGGGATCATTACTCTCAGGCAGCCCTAGCTTCTTATACGTACGTATAATGATAAAATAGGGCAACCATATATTATACACAATGTTCGTCAGTAATATTGAACCACATTTATGTATAATTGGCCAAAGACAGATAAAAAGAAAAAACCAAAGAAGCAATAGATTGCACGAGAGTAAACCACTATACGATTTAAAATAGTTTTCTGTTATTGAATTTCCACATAATTTCTATTTTATAATAAATTAAAAAGAGTGTGCTTACTGCAAAGTTAAAGATTGTATTTTTTGTATGGTGTAATCAGCAAAACAGATGTATCCTGGGTCGTTCTATAAGGATTGATTATTTCCAGAAAATACTGTATGTTATAAAAGTATATTGCAGTATTTTAGAAAAAAAAAGCTTTACCTGCATACTTATCTGTTTTGCTAACTGTACATGAAATAAAACTTCGCAAGTTTATTGCCAATCTTTTATATAAATTTTATCTTATATCCTTTTCGCTCGTCAGCGTTCAGCTCGTTCCATTCCGTTTTCTACATATAACATAATATTGTTTGTTTTTAAGAAGTATCTATAAGTCAGAGATGGTATCTGAAAAACAAAATAACCATAATAAATAATGTAAACTAAGCAATTCTCGCCCGAAGTCGATTATCTTTTCTCTTTGTAAATCGATTTGAGCAATCAGCATAATAAATGAATGCTTCAAAATTTCATTCAATTGTTTGGGCGGAGTCATCAAAAATCAATGTTTAAAAAATTTGTAAAATCATTCATCGGTTCCGATAGCTCGTATGAGTATCGGTAGATGGCTCCACCGTCACCCCAAAGACAGAAAGTATAGAGGAATTTGAGTCGGCTTCGTGCGGGCTTCGGTGGCTTAGCGGTCAGAGCATTACCCCTGTAAGGGAAAGATCGCGGGTTCGAATCCACCCGAAGTCGATTTTTTTTCTCATTGTAAATCTTCAAAATTTCATCCAAAAGCAATTCTTATCCACCTATAACAAAATTGATAGTATATAATATAAGTAAGAATTTTTAATTATTATTGAAATAAATATTTCTATAACTTACTTTTTTATATTATTTCTGCACTACCTGTAAAATTATTCAGCGAATCGTTACAGCACTTAGGGAGATTTATTTTTATCTAAAAAAACAAATTAAAACTAACAACACAGTGAAAATGTATTAAAATTTTATTTTATTACTTACCTCTCCATTTTATTTGCTTCTAACAAAAGTAATGTTTCAGTTTGAAGTATAGTTGGATGACCCGACTCAGGATTAGTATTAAAGTAATTGAATTCGCAAAAAAAAAATCTGGGTATATATAAATATCACATATAGAGGCACATCGCTAGATGTGATGATAAACAAAAACCAAAAGCATTGTTTTTCCCAAATCGTCAAATATTCCTTATACTAAAAAATATTAATAGGATTATTTTCTATCGTATTAAAAATGTCTTAATATGAATATAATTTGACGATTTCAAAAAATATGCATTCAATTTTTGATGAACCACCACTATATTTTAAGCCAGTATGATTATTTTACTTACCTTTACATTTTATCTATCACTAAAAATTATAAATTTATTGTGTTTTCAAAGTATAAGTAGATTGTTAATGATGCAACTCGTATTTTGACAATTTTATCTGATTATTTTGGGTATACTGTGCGCCTTCGTACAAGAATGGCGGGTCGCTGCCACACAAAATAGGTGGCGGACTTGCCGGAGCGACGACAGGCGAGAGCGGGACGTGTGAGGGGTGCGGGTGAAATCTGATTTTTTTCTAGCTTTATACGCACTCTTAATATTTGTACGTAATACTTATGTATAATAATATTCAATCTGTGTATGTATTCATATACCTATGTATGTTTTAGACCCACATGACCAGCGGGTCTAAAAAGGCCACATAGCGATTCCGCTAAAAACGAGTAACTTTATGAAAATTCGTATAATGGTCACACATGTATATGACTAGAATCACAAAAAATAATTTTTATAAGCATATTCCAATTTCATGTAAATATCGCCGCATGACAAAATATTTTATCCTACGATTCCAATAAAGTGACCTTTTTTGACCTGCAGTTTTGCTTAGTCTAGGTTTAAATTGCGCCGTGTAACAATGTTCTATAATATTAATTTATTTGTAGCTGCAATATAGGTAAGTTTAGTGGTAAAATTGACTCTGACCTGTTTTTTGTAACCTTTGTTCATATACTAAATATGGTAATTGCGCGTGTATGACTAAGGATACTTTTCCCAGCTTATTCATAAAGAAGGTACCTACTTTATATAATAATTAAAATTGGTAAGTTGACGTAAATCATATTTTACAACACACCTGCTCATAAAAGTCATATTATTTTACCGCAATTAAGCACGGAATGACACCTATTATAAAACTGTGACTTTTTCATTGCTATTATTCACAAAAGTGAGTTATAGATTCTTTTTTAAATTTTATAGAAAGTGTCTATAATTGTCTATGTTCTTAAAAAAGTTTTGATACAAAAAATAACGTGTTTAATAGTACGAATAAATTAATACGCCTATTGTATGGTCATTTGATGCATTTTCGTATTTAAATAAATAATTTCAACTTGTAATACTTGTGTAATAAACAAAATTTTCACTCAAATTTAACTTTTTTTTTTCTCTAAGTACAGAGAAAAAAACAGAGTAAAAAAAAGTTAAGTTTAAACCTCATTTTTTTTTAAAATATGGTCGACCGCCATTGTTAAATGCGCGCGCATAGGAAAACGAATTAATTTGTAGTATTGTTTATTTAGTATTTGTAGTATTATTTTATTCGCAAGTGTGTTGTAAAACGTCGTATGGCACGTGTGAGCATGATGATTACCGTCCTCGGCTGTCTTAAGACCCTCGCCTGGCGGCTCGGGTCTCAATGGGGCCTCGGCGGTAATCACCAACGTTGCTCACTTGTACCATAATGTACTATAATTCAAATTAAAACGAGAAAATATGAATAATAGTTATAAACATGTTAACCGACTTCAAAAAGAAGGTTCTCCCCCCATTCATTGTTTTTTTTTCCATGATATAATATAGGTATCTTTAAAGCCCGACTGCTAAACAGGGTTATTGGCTTTCAACAATACTAATATTATAAATGTGAAAGTAACTCTGTCTGTATGTTTGTCTATTACGCTTTCACGCCTGAACCACCGAACCTTTTGAACCCGAAAATTTTGATGAAATTTGGTGCAAAGATAGTTTAGACCTTGGGAAAGGACACGTTTGGTCGCGATAATCGACATCAACGCGGGCAGAGCCGCAGGCAACAGTCAGTATATTTATATTCCAATTGTATATCCTCGAATGAGTACATACAAGCACATTAAGAGCATATTTCACGAACTGTATTTTCACTTCTACGTCTAGAACCTATTGCTATCAACCGGGCACTCCTTCCTGGCGGCACACGTCCCATTAAGAAGTTACTAAGCGAATCTGACTAAAACCCTCTTGTACAGAAGTTGCATCGCATTGCAAAAAATACATTACCCTTTAATTCATTGTTATTAGATAACTATTTGTTGTTCGCTGTTCGTCTACGTGGAATAATGATCCAACTATCTACTGGACTATATTTCCAATATAAAAAGTAGTTTCTGCGCTATTCCAGATTATATCTTTGTATACAATTTCATCCAGATCCGTTCAGCCGTTCTAGCATGATTGAGTAACAACGTTCATTGTTTAGTATTTTAGTTTTGTTTAGTTATTTATTTGTTAGTTGATGTATAAGTAGTTAAAGTTGTTTAGTTTTATTGAAGTAGGTAATATACGTTATCTAGAGACGAATACGTGTCGTCGTAACACGATTCTCTTCAGTTACGTAACAGGTGTCAGATTAGTGATACAGCGGCGATTTTCCTCCTACTTAACGTCGCACGTATCTGACATATTCCAGTAATTACACTAGAGAGAACTGATATTTTTTCTCTCATTGTACCTATTCGATTAGGTGATAATTCAATTATCATTTCAACGTGTTTTAATGACACAGGGGAATTACCTTCCATTTGTCATTTAAAGACAGTTCGGTGTAATAATAACACTACCTAATCAATGAAAAATGATTCATTTTATTCCCTTTTTTGTTTTAAAGAAGTATTTATTTATTAAAGGTAAAACCGTTTTAAGGCTAATGAATCAATGCAACTAAAATAAATGAATGTTAACAGGAATACATAATAACAGGAAACATTATGTGCACAGGTAATAATCCTTACCGGTGTACATTATGTAAATACTTAATTAATAAATTTTAAATTATAGTTTACCTACTCGGATTTTTTTACCCACGATGAAACGGAGACGGTAGGCATACCTATAATATGCTTAGAGGTGAGAGAATGTTTGTTTTGTACAAACAAAGATCCTGTTCATCTCTTGTTTCCATTTTTTTCCAAAACACTAGTCTTTTCTTATGAACATTAGCACCCGAAATTCCTGTATTAAAGGTTACTGACGATAATGTCACCCCCTTAATACCTGAAATCCTTTAAAGATATGATTGAAAAGAGAAAAAAGCAGACTCCAGGATCCGAGGTGAAAATTTCGGATGCAACGATCACTACTGATGCTGATATTGAGTAATTGAATGTAAATGTTAAGTTGGTTTGTGTATTCTCCAAAATCTCAAAAAGTTCTGCGTTAAAAAGTAAACAGGCATTTTAAGGTTATTTACATATTTGTAAATAATAAATAAATATTGTAGGACCTTCTACACAACGCCATCTAGACCCAAAGTAAGCATAGCTTAACTAGCTTGTGTTATGGGTTCTAGAATGCTGATAAACATACTTAGATACATTTTTTTCGTAAATACGTAGGTACCTACATATTATACATAGAAACACCCAGACCAATGCAAATATTCATATTCATGCATACAAATATTTGGTAATACTCGGTGGAGATCCCATACACGTAGTATGGAAAGTTTGGGGGCTTAAATCATTCATCATCGGTGAGCCGGTACATACCCACACTTGCTAAATATTCCGTTAAACTCAAAATAAACCAAAAGGAGAGAAAGAGTTGAAGAGTGGACTACAGACTCTTTTGATAGCCTCGGATGCAACTGAGAACCACGCTGAGATTATGATGACCAACTTAACCACTAAGTTAGAGATAAGTTAAGTATTGTTCATGTTGATATTAGTATTTGCTCCTGGATTGGATAAACTTGGAACTCTCCTGAAGACTGAAGACTCCAGGATAAAATTGAAAGTTATTTTGTTTCTTTGTTACATTTTCCTTTACGTTTTATAAATGCAATTATTTTTGCTGGAATGAACTTCTTTGAAGTCATTATCGAGCGCCATAAATCACAAATCACGCGCCGCATCACAAAGTAGTAAGATAATTTAATATTTAAGGAAACTTGTAGCGCAATAAAAAAACAAGTTAAGAGTACTCAACGAAAGCGCATAATATATTGTTGGAAGTTTGCGCGTTGCACGAAGTGAAGTTCATCAGTGTAAATAATAAATAACAAAAAATAAATGACGATATGGAACCGTTAAAATAGTTTTAAGTTTTATATTCCTTTCCATTCTAAATTGCCCTGGAAGAGATTGTTCTAAGTGATAAGGCGACCCATTGTACATTTGAGTTTAATTATTGTGATCTACTCGTACCTATACTTATATACCTGTACACTAGTAGGTATTGGTGTTTGGTGTTCCATATTCCATATAGAGTTATCTATCTGTGATTCATTGAAAGCGCATAAGTTATCCTGTAAAGTTGCGTGTAGGGGCGGGCGGCCGGCGGAGGCTTCGCCGGTCTGTGGTCGGGCGGGCGAGGGGCGCCGGGCTGCATCGTGTGATTATAAGCGCGACGCGACGCCGCGGCCCGCACTCTACTCATACCCGTGGACTGCGGTAGGTCGTGTCACGTGGTGGCGCAACGATCGCAGCCGTTCGCAAGTTCCCGCCATACAAAACCAACCACATTTTCTTTGAAAATTCGCGCAATTGCAAAGAAATAAGTGAACCCAGCGGGACAATCGGTGACGTCAGAGTGCCTTGTGATTATTGTTTTATCAATCATAGACTCTATTTTTGTAATCAAAATTTCGGTAGTAACTACGAGACGTGATCGCACTAGTGAGACGAGGACCTGAACGTTTCAAGTAGTGAGGATTGCGTGGTCTTCGCTACCAGATTAACAGGTTAGTTGGTACCTTCCATGTTTATGTCAAACGTGTGATAAGATCAAGAGGCGACACATTATTACTATAGCAATTGATTACTACACGTCACTCATGTCATATTAATTGTAAACACCTACTATTCACACCTGTATTATCCTGAAGAGATAGGCAGAGTTGTATTGACCCTGACGTCAAGTTATGCTTTTCAGTCCTAACTGAATTCGGAGTCGAGCTTATTGCTGTTAACTGGGCCCTTTTTCATGTGCTGTATGTTTACTGAGGGATAGAGTACTGTACTTTTTCTTTTCTATTGTACAACATGATAATGGGTATAGAAAATTAACCAATAACTATCTTTAAATACAATTAGGTAGGTACCTACCTTATCTGAGCTTCTAAAAAAAAATTATATAGCTATCATCAGTTTATTGTAATTTGTTTGATAACATTCGTGTCACGTAGAATTAATAATAAATTTGCATATAATGTTTAGTTGCCTCTAATAGTGACTAGTTTTTCACGCGATTCCTTCACGCATTTCTAATCTATGAAATCAGTGCAATATTCGAAATCTGAAATTCGGAATGGTTTGGTGTCAGGGCCAGTAGTAAGCGACATTGTCGAAATGTTGCTACGCTACAGTGCTGCTTGGCGAACAAAACTGTAACTTAAACCTTTATTAACATTGACTTTATATCAGTTCTAGGAGGATACTAAGATATGACTACAGTTATGTTCGACTTTCGATATCCATCCTTCAGGAAACTACATACAATCGCGCTAGATGTGTACCTATGTTATGTTTCTATTAGTGAGTTCTATCCACAAAGCTTCTTTCTAGTATTGAGAGTGTTTATAAGGTATGATAGTCGCTTAACTGTATGTGGGTCATGTGCCAGTTAGCCACCACATTCATATAACGAATCCAGAGGCATAATAGACAACAAAACGTAAAAAGATAGCAACTATTTGAAAGAAAGAGCTGAGGCACGCGTATCGGTGTTGTTATCAGATAAAATTTGTGGATAAGGCCGTATCTAGCTGATAACAGTGAGATCTCTATGAACTCATTCTTTGTACAATTCTTTAGTTACACCGATAAAAATATAATTAGACACTACTTTGTACTCTTTTTGTTAGCTTACATTTAAGAAATTCTTGTAAAACTTGTACAATTAAATTTCATGACTGAATTGTCATAATGTCTGAACATAAAAATAAGATATTTTACATTCGGCTATCTCGACGCGAGCTAAACACATCTTGTACTATGGGTTCTAGAACGTGCATAAACTAACATTGCAAATGCATACATATTATAATATAGAGACAGCTAAATCAATGCAAATAGGCATATTCATACGTACGAATATTTGCACGGAGCAGAAATCGAATCTGCGACGAACGCTCTACCGAATGCTACACAAATGTGAGAAAACTTATTTAAAATATCAATAAACTATTTTGATATAATAAAAGAACAAAAGTGTATTCAACGATTCTTAAAATTTAGTTGTACTTGGCTACTTAATGGTCTTAGAGCAATGCTTTTTCCAACACGAATGGGGCGGCTATATCAGGGTACAAAAACCTTCGTACTTTGTAACTGTTACGAGTTTACGTATTTTTCTATTCACAAGAGTATATTCCTAGTTTAATCTACAGGTCATAACGCCAGAATTATTGTTATACAAAAAAATGCGCTATGTCTATTCATATAGATATTAAAATTCAATAACTTTCTCAGTGACATATTAATTTATTATTCTAAACAGCTTATCTAGTGGCTAGTGATATGTATAGAAGTCATTGTATAAAATGTAAAATTGTCTTGTTAGCGCAGTGACAATGACTGCAACTGTTGGGCTTGGGGTTCATTGCATTGAGCCAGCGAAATGATTTAAGTTTTCCTGTTAGATAAATCATAATAGAAAAATGTGCAATAAGACATGAATAGCTAAAATATAATAAATATCTTAGGAACGAAAACATTGTTGACGAAATGAAGAGGTCAAGAGACTTTACTTACTACTATGCCCTCATATAAATCTAATCGTTAGTTTATAAAAAATCTATATGTGTATTGATTTATAATTGCATGCTTCATATACATTAATATGCATCGGTATCGGTCAAATAAAATAAATTTCACCACGTAGCGATAAAACAAGCCATTGCACTTATTAATTGACTCATAAAAAAGTTTTCGATTCATCACTTACCGTTTTTGTTTTATACGTCAATAACATGTCGAAAAAAAGTAACATACTTGAGACCATTTAGCATCCTCTAAGTGGTACAGTACATAAACACCTTGCTTAGTTTGTTCTGAGAGCAGTGAGTCACAGTGAAGTCATGCCGTAGGACGCCGAACTTGGCACGAAATGTCGGCGAAAGCACGCATTATAAAAGTACAATGTATGTACACACAATTCATCAAGTTCAATGTTATAGGAAAGTTTATTTCACCTTCATATGGGGACTGAACATATATTGATCAAACTGATGACGTATTAAAAATGTCAGTTTAGGGGTAAATGCCGTTAGAATCTGGAAACTGGCGATGAAAAGTTTAATGACAGTAGTGGAAAAACTAGTGAAGTGTGGATAGAAGCAGATAGTACACTATTTTCTCTACCTCTCTCTCTGTATGTATAGGGTTTCATTTAAATTCATACTGGCTTTGGATCACTTTAGATGAAAAAAGCCGAACCCACTTCACACTTTCCTAAACACTTTGGAAAATTTTAAGGCGTTGAAGACCTTGTTCTTCGTGACCTTTTTCTTCACCTTTAGGATAGAGACGGTTATATCACTTGGATATCTCCGTTATTTATATTGGATTTAAACTACCCATGCCTAACAAAAACGTCAAATCTTACAATACATTCCTCTCAAAATGCTTCTGAAAATTCATAGCACGTAAGTTGTGGATGACTCAGAGCCTTCGATAAAGGCGTTGAACTTCTTTATTATTATAGTGATATTGCCTACTAAAAGTATCGATAAAACAATAGGTAGCTATTAGGTATATAACAATTATGGCGTCATCATTATCATTATTACATCCAAAGCCTGCACTTTAGGGCCTATTAGGTATAGGTGTTTACATCTTGTCTTTACTAGGATTAGGCGATTCTACAATTTCATTTTTGATTCAAATATAGTTCATTTAAATTCACGGTACCTAACGTCATCATTATCATTATTACACCCAAAGCCTGCACTTTAGGGCCTATTATAGGTGTTTACATCTTGTCTCTTCTAGGATTAGGCGACTACTGTTTCATTTTGTGATTCTAATACAGTCAGTTTAAATCCGTGGTACCTCTCTACCTTTTTATGCTCATTTCGTTGTAGATTCCAAGTTAGTCAAATCTACCCAGACACTCGGCAACAGCTGCTAATTTTAGAGTACCTACCTAAGATTACGGGTGCGAGTGTAAAAAAAAAATCAAAATCAAAATTCATTTATTGCAGAAACATGGTAATAGAGTGGCACCTAATCATCTACTATTATGTAGTAGATGATTTAATAATGTAGATGAATTGCCGAAGTGTATGTTACGCGTATTACTTCCGAATGACAGAACCATTTTGGATAATTGTATTTGTAATGTGCTTAATGACAGGATAAGGTTTGCATTAAAGAAAAGTTTTGAAAAGGCTACAATTTGTACTAGGGCAAAGCCAGGACACGTAGCTAGTTAAATATAAATGCAATTAACACGGACCGCAATAAAACAACAATTATGTTTGTATTCATATTAATTGTATGATCAAGCCGTAGGTATATTATATTAGTAAAACCACAGTAGTATATTGGTAGGCATTCGTAATAATTGATGGTTGTATGGAAGTCACCGGTGACCCTGAAGTTTATTCAACCAAAACATTGTTTGACTCACGCCTCGGTGGTTTCCAACGAACAAAGTTTAATGACAAGGGAAGTAAGGTTGTGGTGAAGGTGTCAACTAAAACAAATTAACATTAATAGTAGATGGGGTAAAGCATCGAATCATTGGCGCCGATACAGTTATTGGTACTTTTGGGTTTCATATAAAATGATAAAAGGTATATACAGATATTTTAAATTTAGATGACGTTATTAAGTATACGGAAATTGTTGTTGTTCAATATTGAAAATCACTCACCATATTTAAATATATGAGAACTTTAGGTTCCATATTTTCTTACAAAAAATAGTGTTATTTATTTTTGACGATCTTTGTGACGTAGCAGCAGAGCCTTCGATTGTCATGGCAGGTCTCTTTTTATGCAAATATTTGTGATAGTCTGGATGTATAATCTTATCTTAATCTTAATATAATATATATAAATCTCGTGTCACAATGTTTGTCCTCAATGGACTCCTAAACCACTTAACCGATTATAATAAAATTCGCACACCATGTACAGTTCGATCCAACTTGAGAGATAGGATAGTTTAAATCTCAAATTATAGTCGCAATTTTAATTTATCGCGATAACCAACATCCACGCGGGCGGAGCCGCGGGCAAAGGCTAGTATAATATAAAATGTATTTTTTACTATAAAATATTTTTAAAATTCATTAAGACCGACGTAATCAAAATACTCCTGTGCAAAGTTGACGCGAGTTGTACACAATATAATTTTATAAAAATACTGCTATAAAGTACGATAAGTTGATAGTTGTAAGTAATTAGCATTGCCCACATGGATCCGGAAGCAGGAAGTTCGCCAATGTCGTGTCAATGCGAAATGCGCGCGCGCACGTCACCTGTAGACCACACGGCATACGGCGCACTCATTGAGATGCATCTCAGGAGATCATAGTGTGTCACGACACTTCGCATGTACAATGAACCGATGATGTCAAACACTAGCTTTAATTTAAAATCACTTGAGAGTCCAAACGCAAAATCCGTATCTATATTGCGGGTTTTATATGACACGGAATAGGCTCAGGACAATATTTATTTGGTTTTTTTTTATTAACAATGCGTGCTTCGGAAATCTTTTATGAGCTCAATAACAATGTGACTATAATTTCAAATTCGCATATCAGATGCGAACAAACGTGCATTTTGATGAAGGGGCTGAAATATAGTGAGATTATGTTTTATTTCAGCATCTGTATCTTTTTTTCAACAAGGTCAAATAAGGTTAATCCTTAGAAGAAGAACTAGACATAGGAAACGAATGTCCTGAAACAGACATAATGGCATATTTAACATTTAGCAAATTTTATGTCGATGATACAAATGTTTGAATGGACGTTGCTCTTCTCTTTGCCTACTTCTTTAGCACACTTGAACCGTTTGACAGAAAATAGTAAAGTATGAATCGCGACCGCGACACCAGTCATCTATTGCAATTTAATTACGGGGTCAAACCGAATCAATAATCAATCAAACAAACAATCAAATTTAATCGATTTCATTAAACATAATTGATAAGATTTCGGTTGTATTTAAATTGCAATCTCTGATTAGAGTAGATTGTGTGAAAAAAATTACTCAGGTAAATGATATTAGGTAAGAGATCTGGTCCCAATGTCGGTGAAACTGGCGTCGCGTCCGCGCTGCGACACGCTTCGATGAGCGGAACATTGCTGGCGACACCTCCGACACCGCACTTTCAGTTTCATTTGTGTCGGCTTTGTGGCATGGGAAACACATCTCGTTCATTTTAATTCGATTGGAACACCTTTTCTTGAAAATTGATTTGTTTATTGCATTTTATATTTTAGGAATAAATTAAAAATCAACTACCGTTACTAACGCTTCGATAAATGAAAAAATGCCAACGCAACCTTTGCAACGCAACGCACAGTTTGCAGAAATGTAAAGAACAAGTTGTTTGTCAAGCTCTATTTAAAAATTAACATTCATAAAATCAGGTAGCACTTAGGTGGTTACCAGTGAAGTGGAATAAACCATCAAGAAAAAGTTGAATGTAGAAACACACAATCAATAATTAATCAATTAGCGTATCTCAGTCCACTGCTGGACACAGGCCTCTCCCAATGCTGGAAAGCTCTGGCCTAATGTTTCCACGTGGGTCAGACGGGTTGGTACAGGGTTTTATTTTGAGTTTTCCTTCTTTCGCAGTCATATCGTCTGCGTATTTTGCCGTTAGTCGCCTCCTACGACACCCTTCTGATGAGATGAGGTGGTGATACTTGTATTCTTTTTCTGTCACCACACGGATCATATATAAAACACACGCCACTGAATAAATATCTCATAAGAAAATTATTTTGAATTTGGAATCCAAATCGATTTATGAATAGTTTGTAGCAATTAATTTACAATAAACATCGTGCAATTTTTTTTTCATTTCATGTTTTGAATTAAATAAAAAAACTAGTATAAAACAAGAGTTTGATAGACTTTGTTTAAAACAAACAAATAAAATATAAAATTCTATGAATCACACACCTCTTGAGTACACGGACGGACACGGATAGAAGAATATCTAATCAGTTCTCCGCATTGAGTCCGTACTGTTCCTTGTCTGTGTGGGTAAGAAACAATTTATCATTACAACGATAATAATATTTATAGACAAGCCCACGGCATCGTCACTTACATAAAAAATGTAGGTCAATAATCGTGCGGTTACTTTGTTCTAAAGGCGACTAATAAATAAAAATAATAATTTCATGTCAACCGGTGGCTATTTTTTTTTGTTTTTAAACAAAATATGAAAGAGTCATTACTCCTTTCTATAAAATATTCGAGTCCTACTCATATCCACCGTTGACTCCAACAAGATGAAACGCGAGAGGGGTTTCCATGCATGAAATCAATAAATTTAAAAAGTAAAATACCCTCACTGCGACGAAGATAATTTAAGACAAATATTTTCTTCTTTTTTATTATGTAACTATTTTCATCGGGGATTTATTATACCAGTATTATCGCTAGCTCGTACACACTTAAATCTAAACCTAAGTGTAATTTTAGCACAAACCCTTACTGCGTCTACTAAATCAACCTTAAATAAATGCGCCTGATATACCTAATGAGTTCTTTATAAAAAATATAATTGTAGAGTAATAAAAAAACAAACAGTTAATTTCTTATAAAATACCCTGATAAGTACTTATATCTGATTAATATGGTCGCACCTTGATTTACGTTCGTATTTACTTAATGACTCAATATTATTACGTATATTTAGTTGTGTCGATCCAGAACTAGCTTACATAAGTGTACAGATGATCAGTGACTCAGAATACAATTAAAAACATCGCGGATATGACTAAACCAAAGTGAACTTCACAAAAACTTTTCCATTATATTCTGTAAAGAGTTAAAATAATAAAATGTGTTGATATATAATTAATTTCACTAATTTATTTTATTTGGTGTACCAATCATTTCGAAGTAACTTACATAGGTACGTATCCACCTAATTACAGCTGTTCAGGTACAGTATAGGTACAGTAGACAAAAAAGATAGTGTCACACTTTTACATACATCTTTACATGAAAAAGTGCAACCGTATCTCCTTTGTTGACTGTACTTAGTTTTATGATAGTTTTAGATCACTAAAAATGCATTTAAATCGATCAGATGCCACAGCCAGATACCTACACAAATAGTTCAAACTCCCTAATTAGTTAGTTTTTCGTCGAGAGTTAAAAATAGTCAAATAAAATTTATTAAATTCAACGACTAGAACATACTTTTTGTAAATTAATAATGAAATCTTGAAAATTAGTCACTAACTAATTACCTAATAATTATCTATTGAAACATTAAGAAAACTACAAAGTTGTACATAATTTTAACGTTGAAATGCAAAGAGTAATAATTTTCTATGACTTATGAGTATGATTCATTACTTGAACCAAGTAAATTACTATCTGCTACTGTATTATTGATATCATATTAGGTATTATAAGTTTTAAAACATAGTTTGTAATCTTTATTTTGTAATTGGATTTAGGTATTAAATTGAATACGGTAATCTTTTCGGTACCTTACAAGTTAATCACATGAATGGAAATTTATAAGTAGTGCATACATCCAGTATTAGAACAATTTATCTATATCTATAATTTTACTAGTCATTTAAAATAACTTTAAAATGCAATTAGTTCTTCTATGGTTCTGGAGCATTTCGGTAAATACTTAATACAGCAGGATCGCAAAGTACAGAAAAGCAGGCTATTCCACAGGTAGCTCAAATGGCATTTCGATTGTCACGGGGTGAAGTCCTGGGTTGGATATCAACTTCTGTGATAAATTAGGTAGTACCTACATACATACACGTTTCAAAAGTTATTCGTATATTTTATTGAAGATATTTATTTTTGTTTCAGATAACATATCAACGTGGCGCTTTAGCTAACGACAACTGAACTACAACCTAAGTTAAAAAATCGACATAAGAGTAATGACAATATTTTCGACATCTAGATATTTTTTATAAAGTTATTATATAAGGAATTATCAAATGAGCATATCAAGGAGTAGACTATTAGAAAATATGGCGTTTGTCAGCCTGAAGAGTAGTCTAAGGATATTATGGACGGCGACGGTGGCTCTGGTGTTCCTCACGAGGAGTAGCGCCGCGCCAACCTTCGGTGGAACTGATAAGGCGATGGTGAGTCTCTTTCTCTCATATTTGATAGCTTGCCTTTGAAATGGATTTCTATATACAATGGTTTATAATACGTCCACTTGTTAACATTATCAATATACCTATTGATAAGTTAAGAAATCTTTATCAGTGATACAGGAACCAAGAATTGCAAGAATGTGTAATTTTACGATATCCACCAGTCTTATCCATAATAGGGATTTCCTTTATTTTTATATCGTAATCTATAGTTGTCATCAGTATCGGAAGTTGGAAACACATGTTTAATTTATAGAATGTATCTAACAACCGTTGACTCAGCCTCTCTGAGAAAAGGTCACCGCTCACCTCCGCGTCGTGTCTCCGAAACATTTATTGAATTGAAACAGACTCTACTATACACACACTCGTAAGCGTATGTAGTATTCTATTCATTCATAAAACAAGGTACATAGTCCAACCAAGATGAGAGGTTGCCTTGCGTACTGGTATCAAAACGTTTCGTTTGTCTTCTTAAATAGTTTGTTTAGCACACAATATGAGTCACGAACATGTGGGTATAGGTGTAGCAAGATATTGGTCATTATACTTTTCAATGGGCGTTACGTCATTTCTATAGTATTTGTAAAATACTCTAAGTTGTTGTGAATGAATCAATGGTTGTAAATTAATCATTCACATCCTCTTTATGTTTAAGTCACCTTTTGATCCTGTTTAACTAGTTAATATCCTGCCTGTAATTAATATACTTATAAAGAAAAAGGCAACAAATAATAACTTTTGAAGCAGAAGTAAAATATTTTCAATATTTTAATTAGCTATCTAATAGCCCAAAGTTCAAAGACAAAATAAAATAACTGACAACGCGCTGTTAAAGGGTACTTACGACTAGAAAAAAGAAATCATCGAGTTAAAGAGTCAGTGTCGGTGACTCAATCGATTTTCGGCGATCCCTGGAGGTTTCCACACGGATGAAAAAGTAAGAATCAAATAAAAGTTAATAAATGTTAATTAATTACCTATGGTGGAATTAGTCATTCATAGCGGCTATACTGTGACCTACGTTCAATTAACATAATGAACGGAAATACAAATTACATACCAATGGCCGATATATACTTAGAATCTAGGTACTAGCATTTTCAGAATATAACGAGAATTCAATTTTCTATGTCCTAGTTTTAATGTGGTCATCTCTGGACTAAAAATTGAAATGGATAATGTTTAAGCGTAATTGGAAAGCTTTCGTACTTCGATCCTACAGTTGTGGATTCATATACGCTCAGTCCTTTAGAAATATACAGACACGCATGTATAGTTTATCTATACATACACGCATATGTAGTATATCTATATTGTATTTCTTTGTATATACATAACAATAAAGAAAACCATACTAGGCACAATTATCGCTTCTCCGCGATACGTAATGTGTGACCAGGTGCTTTAATTCTCTAGGGCAACGTATTTAATCACAGTTATAATACATACAGTTCTGTAATATCATTAATTGATCTATGTATGTGAAAAAGAAATTCGAAAATTACGGGTTTGTGGTAACAAGCGTGATCAACCACATTTATGATCGATCACCCCAGCAGTGTAGCCAATAGGGAACAGAACTGATTTGAACGCCCGTTCGAAGCATACGAATTGTTTGGTTACGGTTTTCTGTAGACTAAGAATTTCCACAGATTTATATGCAGCTCAAATTTCGTATACCGTAATATAATACCTGGGCGCATGGGGGCCACATTTCATACCCTGCAAGTCGGCACACTGACGCAAGCACTGTCCCCGGGGTTAGGTGCCATACAGCAATCTTACCCGCCAAAGCCAAGATAAAACAAATGAAAGAGAAGCTTTGTATACCAACGCTGTAATAATAATGATCCCGTTATATCCCAGGTGCTTAAAAAGAAAATACAGATTTAATAGAAAGTAAACTCTATTATCCATTTCTGAGTCATACATTCATATGTTATAGTAAGTAATTTGTAGTCATAAAAGCGGTTCTTGAGAACATGTAAATAATAAAATCGGAACGTTTCTTGGTATTGCGTCTGAGTCACCTACCTGCTCGGTCAGTGCCGGCCCGTCATCTCGCTCACCGCCAAGTTCTAGGTCAAAGTGCGCGGACTAATCGACCACTGAGCACATGCTATACATCATAATAAACACGTATACCAACTTCTTCTGTATGTATGTTAAGTCGATTAATGAGTTCCGAAGCTTAGGATCGTTGTGCGTGGTATTGAATAGAGGTTGTAATTTTTTTTTCTTTTCTTCTATACCACAGTGGGGTTGCAGAGATCTGATATCAGTTGCTACATAGAAAATATCAATGTTTTGGCGTTTCGAAGTTAGACTGAAAACTGACCCCAAATGAATACGGGTTTCCCTACTCATTTTGGAGTCGCAGGTTACTCATCCTCAGAGTCTTTTCATCATTCAAGTCATGATTAGGGTTCAAGCACATGACCCTTCGATCGTATGTTTGACGCCTTAGGCATAATTATGGGTACGAACCTCCGTCACCATTTCACCAAACTTTCTACGCACGTTTGTTAACGTTAGATAAAACATATTATTTCATTTGAGTAGTTTTTCATGTCACAAATCGAACTACAATGTGTTTTTAACAAATTCCGTTAGGCAATGTCCTTTAACCAACTAAGTCACTATTGGAAGAATGCCAAATAGCCCCCTGGAGGGAAATAAACGATACACGCCATACGTTATGGTTACAGTGATCTAGCTATAAACATTTTATTGATACGACATCGTAGAATGTCCATTAACAGACTATTATGGTTTACTAGCTGTTGCCCGCTGCTCTGCCCGTGTTATATGCTGTTCCTGCTGACACGTAGGAATCTGTTTTTGGGGAAAAAGTAGCCTTTGTAGTGTTTCAAACTCTAATCCGTCTCTGTGCCAAATGTCATGTTTCAATTACTGAAAGAGTTACAACCATCCAACACGTCACAAAATTTAATATTTGTATTTTTGTAGGAAGAAGGATTGTAAAAATATATTTCATTGTGTCTCATGTAGAATGTTTCACAAATGTTATCTCTAATTGATAGTATTATCACAGTATAACGAGTCTAGACTGTAGTGTCTAGTTAGACTGTGGTAATATTATGAGCTCATTCGAAATGTTCATGCATCATCGGCGTTATCAAGAGATCTTAACGGTCAATATAAAGGTTATGTAAATAAAAGATACACAATGCTGAGTACACACCAGGTAAAGAAGGCAAATGATGACTAACGAATAAACTCAGGCGAAAGGTTCTAACAACATGTGAGTACCTAATAGCCCTGCGTATAATAGGAACCCCTGTAGTCTTTCCAGATACTGCCACCAATTTCATAGCAGGTCACCTTGTGGAGACAGGTGTCCTCGCAATACCTCCCATACTGACGGTATGCGGATGTTGGGTCCCAGCTACGGATAATTTCCGAAGTAGCTGTATCCCGTGAGCTCCTGCGTAAGTCAGTAGGATAGTTCACAAGCCTAAGTAATTATGTGAATAATTTAATTCGCAGATATTTTGACGAATATCTAATCAATTAGGCACTTCACGATAATATCTAAATACAGTGTAAAATAGTTATAACGATGTCAAGGTTAATGTGACCTACTTACCCGCTTACAATTTGTATAGAGCATAATTTATTATTCCAAAATTTTTAGTTAAGAGTGAAAAGTCTGCGTTTGTATAGGCCTTTTTGCAAGCGTTCGCTATTCTTATTGTTCGGTGAAACAATGTATTGAGGCCTATGTCACGCTTTAATTAACGACTTTCTCCTGTAGAACCATCTGAAGTGTTCTTAATATAACGCACGTGCGTGGAAATTCTATGAACATTGAAAAATTGACTGTAAACACAAATCTCCTTTGTGACATAACCAATGATTTAAAATGTGCCAACTGATAGTAAAAGTTATAGTGCTTTTGTGTTAAGTATTTCAAGTTAGGGCTGGCCTTATCTGGAGTTATTTGTATGGAGTTATTTGTTGTTATAGGTTAAACATAAGAGAAAGTGATTTATTTTGAAATTCATGTCGATTAAATGAACTCCTGTTTTTTTGGCTCCTCCTAGAGTCTTCTTCCACACCTGCCGATCAAAGGAGGAGCCTTTGACACAAATTTTTGGCAAGCGCTTCCGTAATAACCTAAAATTAGACAAATCAATCGCTAAGAAGACGAAGAAATTACAAAGTATGAATAGTAATATGATTTATGGTTTGGAATCTGAGCCTCTTTCGACCGGACTTTAATATTTTATGTGAAACGACTACGATCTTTTGCAATAGTAGAATAAAGAATCGATTGCGTTGACAAGTAGGTACTTCATTGCGTTTCATAGATAGGGGATTTCACAACTACAGCGTTCAACGCACTTGAACCAAACCAGGTACAACGTTCTTCTATCTACAATTACCTATATTTATAAATTTAGATAGAGATTTTAACATATGCAAATATTTTCTACTAAAATCATTGTTCAATCAGAACTTAGTAAGTATAGAGTTCATGATTTTATTAAAAAGTCGGTCATATTTAATACCTACCTAAAACCCGCTTCGAATTAGGTGCTTTCTAAATTTTAAACCAAAGAGCAGTAATTAAATCATAAAAAGTCATATTTATTGAAAATATCAATTTTAAAATTTATTTTATTCAACTGCATAATTTTGTGACTCGTAACCGAAAAAGCACATTGATCTAAATAACATGAAACAAGCTATCAACAAAAGTTCGTGCTGTAACCAACCGTAAACTGAATATTGAATTGCAAGAATGGTTACTAGGATACGACAAATATCGTGTGTAGAACATGGGCTTCAGTCACGATACATTATTTTTGTCAGATGTAGCCTGTTATGCAAGCAATTTCGGTTACATTTTGTAGGTCGTTGTCCTCACATCATGTGGTGGAGTCGAGATGGCCCGCAATCCGCACATTGTCATGGGCAAGGCATTTCCTGGCATTTAACACAAGTACTGTTATGATAAATGAAGCCTTTTATAGAGGGTCATTCTCCTGGTCAAAGCTTCAGCCGAGAACAATGGCTCGGACAGAAAGTGCCAAGAACCTGTGATGTTCTTTGTTTTTATCTACCTGTCTCGATTAATGCGGTATCAAAATTCGACGCGTGTCCCGCGCACGACAAGGGAGCAACTCTCGGAAAAATTCATTCGGCTGTTTAGAACAATGAACTGTGGAAACATTACCGTTGCGCCCAATGACTTTTTAATATTAATTTAAATATTTACTTAAACGCTTTAGGACTTCACTGTCATTATAATCTACCACATGTTTTTGTCGTGCGGCGTTGTGGTAGGATTGCGGTTTTAATGTTGCATGCATACCTAACTGTCAACTACATTCTCGTTATTCGTTTAAGGAAATGTGTTTGTTTCTCATAGAGGTCGCTATCTCACTGATGCAGAGCAAAATATTTTACGCGATACGATGTCACAAACTGTATGTAACTACCTAGTAGGTACGTTTATCTAATCCTAGTCACGATTTGGAGGGTAATAACATTTTTTACTTAGGATTTCGTAGAAGATTATGGCAAGTACGATTACAAACTGCGATACGTAAGAGTAGATTTTTGTTAGATATGTTAGTTGTGATGATGTTACCTTAGTCTATTTTGGGAAGACAAACGGAGCACAACAAGATAAATGTATTATCTAAACCGATAAAGAAAGATGTCTCGTTAGATGTTTTTAAGAACACAGTAAAGCGTGCCGATGACATGAATTAGAGAAGTTTTGTGAACACAATGCTCAGACAATAGCCCGGCGTGCTCGTCAAAGACAAAAAGCGACCCGGTCACCTGGCTGTTACGGTAATCTAAATGGACTTTGGGGGTAACGGCATTTTTGTGTTTCTGCTGCATACAATGCAGCTGTGACGAATCGGGTGTTTTAAAGCATGTGTCATATCGGATGAGATGGGTGGGTTGAGTTTGAGGTGGTGTTGGGGAGTCGTTCGGTGTGCATGCGGGTCACGCGCGCAGGAAGCGCTGGGCGGCCTTCAGCACGCGCGCCACGGCCACCATCCTCCAGCCGCTATACTGCTTATTGTTCAACACAACGACGCTAACATCTGATTGTTAACATTTGTTTGATGTCACCACGCTCAGATATTGTATCTCCGCATTAATTAAGTATATATCGTCCATATACGTATTGTACAACGAACTTACGATGTACCCAGGTAGGTACTTAATATTCTGACCACTAAATTAATCGGCCGGTCTTGATGATATTGTATAAAAGGCGCGGAAATTTTTGGCTTCATATTTGTCTAAAGTTGTGTATGCGTTGGACATACTAAATATTTCTTGAATCTCTATTTTATTCTTGGTAGATAAGAACGGCAGATATGAATCTTTTGATCTAGTATTGCTAGCACGAACGTAAGGGAACCGTGTTACGAGAGAATTTGCTAGCACTCGTAGTTATATAATATGTCTATGGTGGTCTAGATTAGAACTTAACTGTACACACGGCCAAGCAATTACGCATACCTACACCTTTAATGTGATGGTGTATGTAAAGGTAGGATGGGAAGGAAGGAGGATCGACAAACGTGGCGCATATTGGGAGAGGCCTATGTCCAGCAGTGGACTGCAGTAGGCTAATAGATTGATTGATTGATGTAAAGGTAGATACTTATTTCTCTGGCCGAGTGTACATTTAGAAGAGTATGATTGAAATTCGAGAGCCGAAAAGGTACGTTGAATAGGACCTGTAGTTCAGTAGACAGATTTCTTTTAATTTTTTCAAATGTCCGATAACCATTGGAAAATTAAAAAAAAAACTGAATAAGAGACACATCTGTACACTCCGTCACATGCCAATAATGCTGGTCCTTGTTAGATCTATAGACTTAGAGCCGTGCACGTGTAAGTTATAGATGATTGGCATGCAATCATCAGATCCAAGTCTATTATATCTGAAAAGCAAGACAATGTATATGTGTTCCTACACGTGACAAACGTGATCTAATGGACAAAGGGCAGGTTGCTATACCGCAAAAAAACATTTTCTACATTCTAATACGGAAAAGTGTTGCTTCACACGCGATAAATTCTATTTTAATCTTTCGACAATCGCTACTTAATTGAAACTAATTGCAGCTGCAATTATCTACCCATTGCTCGTGCGGATGAATGAACGTGTATTGAGACGTGTCTGTTACAAGTGCTGGCAAACTTCTTGAACAAATGTGAGAATCAGAATGTCCACGCATGTGCACCAAACTATTATACGGATCAACTAAAAACTAATACGAGGACTGATTGACAAATGACACGAATCCGTGCGCTCGTGATTAGTTTAATGTAATGTATAATTGGTTGTTACCTCTATCATACACTATCATTTCATCCGCTGTGTATTTGCTCAACTGGGTCTGCTAAGTCAATGGTGGCGGGTTCGATCCTGCTCATTGCGAATATTTAGGTATATGCACGAAAATTTGGGTGTTTTTATAAACAATAATTAAATTATGTGTGCGTTTACAAAAATAATATAAATATGTTTATTATATGTAGGGATCTACCAAAAAAAACTTATAAGTATTATGGGATCCTTGAATACCGATGATTCTAGAATCCCATAAGTTATTTTTGGTATAGATAGCGCTATGCAGAACGCACAATACATATATACATACTTTACAACCTTTTAAAACAATATTGGTTTCAATGATAAATGATTATTGCATGTCACATGCAAATGAACACAGTTTTATTACTCTCATTACTGGGCACGAGACACTTCTAGCAATTATGTATAACTCACAGTAGGTGCTTCTAATAAATAAAAATCAATTAAAATTGCGCAACAGGTGTTTGCCTGTGTGCAATATTTCAAAATATTATTAAATATTAACTATCAGATCAGGATAGACAAACATGTTGATTTTACTAATCCTACTAATATTATAAACGCGAAAGTTTGTAAGTATGGATGTATGGATGGATGGATATTTGTTACTCTTTCTCGTAAAAATTGCTGAATGAATTTTAATGAGAATTTACAATAATGTAGCTTATACATCAGAATAACACATCCACCCAGAAGTAGTTTGTTGCCATTTGAGTTAGGTTAGGACTGTGGCCATTAAACTTCAAATATTATGTCTAATAATCATTATGCCGTTTAAATATTATGTCTAATAATCATTATGGCTTTTAAATATTATGTCTAATAATTATTATGGCAAATAAAAATATGAAAAACAATACGTATGGCACTCGTATGTTATGGTATCTAAGTTTCGGGCAATTAAAAGTATGTCATATGTCTTTTAGGGCGAACAAAACATTCGGGCAAATGAAATTCGGGTAAATGAAATTCGGGAATATGATGATTATGGCATTATAATCTTCGGGTAAACAATTAGACAACCGTTTGGACGCGATAACCGACATCCACGCTTGCGGAGTCGCGGGCAATGGTTAGTGTATGTATAATGTGAATAACCCATGCTAGTTTAAATTGTTTACACAATTTATATTTGTGTAAAAACAATTTGTCATGAAGTGGAAATTTTTCAATTATTTTATTAAAGTAGATAAATGTATGTTTCATATAAATTTAACCTGGGTAAACATACATGAAACAAATTGAGAAGAAATAAATGATTAAAAGTATCCTATATACCTAATACTTAAAGTACATTTACCTATTATGCATTTTTTATTCAAAATAAAATTCAATGTTTCCTTATAAAATAATAATAGCATGTTATATAAATCAATCATTATGTAATTATGTGTCACCTTTAATAAATAATTGGTTCTTGAGGGTGATGTCTTACACGTTGTATGAATAACATTACTCTTTGAGTTTTTATATGCGCAATAGCTTGACACTTCAACTTGGTAAATAAGATGAATAGGGAAATAAATAAACTATAGCACATGGACCAATTAATGTATAAACATTACAACAGATGCTTATTGAGGCCACGAGTCGTAGTTTGCGCTGTGGAGAAAACAACGTCACTTTTCAGGTGTACACAGGTAGTGGACGGAACGTGTACAATAAATAATACCTACGCGTAATATTGTACAAATTATGCAATTGCGTGATACATATAACTTATTTAATATACCATGCTCTGATTTGATTGCGTACTACGGTGTGTAATGACGAATTAAGATACCTAAACGTCGTTGTATGTTATGTTAATTGGAATTGACAAGGCAGATACAATAACAAAGAATAATTGTTTAATTAAACTTAGTTGTCTTGTCTTAGCTATTTAAATAGGTACTTCAAAAAAGGAAGAGGTTCTCAATTAGAGAGTTTATTAGTTGAACGAAATTTCACTGGTGAAATCCAGCCGACAGTTAATTTTGATTTTATGATAAAGATTTTATTACAATGAAATTTCAGTATTAATTTAACAATTTTGACTTAGAAAAATTTCATAAGACTTCATCTTCTATGACTTGACGGTATTATTGTGAAGTGTAGTTTGTCGTTTTAAAAGATTACGAACTTGCGATAGTTTAAACAGATGGTGTGTGCAAAAGTAGTGCAGTAAGAAGCGTGGGTAGCATGGGTCTTTGGCATTATAACGAGATTGAATACACCCATTACTTCTTATCCACTAGTTTACGCTTCGGAGGAAAACACATTGCCTACTCATCTAATTTGCTGTCACAAAAAATATCATCAACCTGTAGTTGACTTTTCAAGGCAAAGATATAAAAATTGCTACTGCTTACTTCTACTTAAATGGTATTGATATTTTAAATGAAAAAAGTAGTCTGTTTCGTTAAAACGAAATCAAACTAAATTTTTCTTCTTCATTCGAGTGCCAAGAGTGCATTTAGAGCCCGGGGTTATACATTTATATCATGAATAATATTCAGCTAAAATACTTGTTCCGTAACTTTACAGTATACCTTGTGATCTTCCCCTCTCGTATCTTGCTTCGATCCTTTTATGGACAAAAACACCGCTGTCATCCGGGAGTGAAATCATTGCACTCAATAGGAAGTGTTTACGAATATTTGCACGTGGACAGGCAGCGTTCCCAGTAAGGCATATCAGATAGACAGATGCACTTCCTCGAAGTCGCGTGACCGCTCAAATAGTATTTATAACAATTCCAATTATGCACTTCGGATAGCCCATTATGATTATTTAGCTACTGTGGTGATAAGCAAATTGAATATACAACCTGTTGTTTTATACTGACACGTGTAAGTAGTGTTAATAAGAATAATGTGTTGTAATATTTTTATAATGCGAAAGTTTGTTACGGTTTGTCACCTTAGTAGAGCAGCCAATGATCTTCATAAAAGTTGTGGTAAAGAACTTGCGGTACTAGAACTTAAAGCAAGTCAAAAAGAGAGTCTCTCATAAAAATACTAGTACTAGTTACTCTTTCAACTTAGGAGACAGTGATTTTAATGAGTTGAGATTTGATTCCTAAGAGTATAAGTTAGTTTATGAGCTATTGCACAGCACCAGAAGCAGTTTACTACAAAAGCATCATAGCTGCTTCTATTTGCGATTCTACAATTGAATAAAGAGTTCTCATGACATCCTCATTGAAACAACCGTATATTACGCTAGAACTTCATAATGCTCCTTCTGAGTAAACTAGAGGTCGGACACAAATACGAGTATTAAACTGGTGAATCATTCAACCACGGTTATTCTCATGGGGAGGATAGTATCTACAATGAATAATTTTTGAAACATGGCATGTTTTGTTTATTTAACGGTGCTGGTACCAAGTATCCATCAGTTACGATCGTTTTATGACTCTATGCGGATGGTCTGATATTTAAAAAGGGTAAAAGTTAAAAGGGTTTAAGTGCTGTTATCCAATGCTAGTGATCTGCTCCCCTAGACGACTGGCAATTTGTTGGCCTGTGAAATAGAATGACGAATGTGTGAGATTTGACGTTTATGACATACGATGACGACTGTCATATTCGTCAAAACCCGTACATTTGTCATTGTATTCTACAATACACCGGCCAACGGATTGCCACTTGTCTAGGGGGGCTGATAAGTATACCGTCATTCATAAATTCTCATATACCAGTTTTACTTTTTACTATCACTATCTTTAATGTATTTCAGGTAGGTACCTACCATTTTAGACCGGATATAAAATAAACAGCCTAGAGTTGGGAGGAATCTAGCCTCATTTCAGTTACATAAACCGTGATTAAATGATATTATCTATGTAGGTACATAACGTCTTGATTACAGTGATTCCCTTCGGCCTCATCGTAACTGCATATAACGGATGCTGATTCAGCGTGACTAGGTAACTCATTTATGATTGATCTAACAATAGGTAGAAGATTAGTCATATAAAAACTCACGATTTAAAAATAATTTTATATTTTTAAATAATAGCTTCATAGTAGTTACATATAATGTGAACAGATTTAGCTTATTGAAATAGGTTTTCATTTGCGAATATTTTTTAACAATTTACACATTTTCAGTCATATACAAAGACTGACAGTAGGACTGTAAGTAGCACTGTGAACTCCAATTCTTACTTCTATATACTTTTTCAAGAATATATTTAGCGTGCGTATACGGACGTAAGAAATTTAATGCCGAGGTTGCCAGGAAAATTCAGTATCATTCGATAACTACAAAAGGCTTAATTGCAAAACCAGATACGTTACAATGCGCGGTTAACATTGCTCCTTACTTGCGCAGTTTTCATTCTGAGAACAGCGTCATTATAGGTAGAATTGAAGTCAATTATCTAGCATTACATAATCTAATATGGCATAGTATAGATGCTTTTAATTTTAGCATAAAGCCGCCTACACATAAAGACGCATACTAATCGCATATCATTGTGATAATATATGCTAAACTAACGATGATAGGACACAGTGGAATTTCTGTTCTGCCTCTATCCATCCTACAGAAGATCGCTGTAAATATCTAATTGTAACACAAGTTTCGTAACGAGTACAAAGGACACTTTTGCGTTTTTACCAAAATATAAAAGTAAGCGTTGCAAGTGTTAAAGACGTAAAATAAATATTTTGCCACCTTAAAAATTACAGTTCAATAATTTATTTTATTTTCCAAAACTACTGATTGATTGAAATAAAAAAAAATAAGAGTACGCATCATCACTTTACATAAAATTAATATTATCCTTCTCTGCCTGTCTGTAATATTTTCTTCGAATTTTTATTTTTACTTTCGTAGCTTATTGTTACTTATAAAATACCTATATAGGTACTCCTGAGTCAATTTAAACTTTTATCATTATTCAAAATGGCTATTGCAGATTCTCTAATCCTACACGACATAGACCACAGTCTGCAAGTACCTTTATAATGGTAGTAATGATTCCACGTAAATCTGAGCCAATGTCAGCAGTTATCCAACAATACTGAATGATGTACACAATACCATAGGTGTCATTAAATGCCCGCATGGTTTACAATGTAATAGCTTACACAGATAATCGTCCTATACTCTTACACATGCGGTTTATTGCGCCTGTTTTGTTCTGGCTCTCTGAATACTGACAATGATAAACAATCATAAACATAACGTAACACGCGTATGCTAATGTAATTGTTGTATTACTATTGGCAGCTTTAGTGTCTCTTATTTACATAATGAACTCTATTGTAAAGACATTATTCTGTATTTATATTCCATGTGGATTTTAAGAATTGACACGTACCTAATGTAGGTTCATACAATGGTTTTGGTAGTTCAGAAAAAAATTTCATTGTTCATTTCATGTTATGTTTTATGAAATGAAATGTATTTATTTATGTTTTATGAAAAACTGGTTTAAGAAAACTTCTAGACTCCAACAACAAATGTATGTCCGTGGATAACTTCTGAACGGCTGCACCAAAATGTATAATTTTTTTTTGTGTTTATTAGTGTCAGGGAAACGTTTCTTTAAATGAAAATTTAAAGAAAATGTGCGGAAGGGATCAGAAATTCATGCGGCTTTTTTTTAAATACCTTATAACAAAATCGGATGTCACTTAAGTCATTTTAATGATTATCTATTAATTATATTATTAACTACAATAAATCGCACTTAAGTGTCATTGTTCTATAATCACCAGGGACATTTGTTAGTCATATCAACGACAAGAACGTGCAAATTTACTTTGTGTAAATTTTGTTAAACATAAGTCAGACCGGAACTAAGGCACTTCTACACTCAGCGTGACTAACTTAACATATTAGTTATCACTACCTATGTTTTTTACTAAATAGGAAATAATGAATCAGAATTGTTTAGTATTAGATTATCAGTTTTAGGTCATTTAGCTCATACGTAGTAAGGGCTGAGCTTATTGTCGTCGAGCAAGCAACAAGTTACCGCTCAACTTAGCTCTGAAATTAAAAAGAATTGTCTGAAATTAGAAAGTATTCAAATAGATTAAGATTGAAAAAGTGAAATGTTCATACGGGCTTTGAACCAGTCCCTTAAAGGGGGAATACTCTGACCACTGAGCTACCGAACGCGCCTTGAGCATTTTAAATTCTCCTATACAACCATCTTGGGTCGACGATGGAAGCCACCTACTGATGGTGGCTCGGTAATTCAGTGGTCAGAGCATTTATACCCCTGTAAGGGCCTAGTCGCGGGTTCAGATTCCGTCTGAGCATTTCACTTTTTCCAATCTTAATCATTTGTAATCTTCTTTCCCGGTTTTTTTAAAAATTAGGTTTTCCCATGAAAAATTTCTCAGTAGCAGCTAAAATTCAGGAAATTTTTCAGCCAATAGACCAGCAGACTATAACGTGGGAACCAAAAAACCAGAAACAATGTACAATAATATGGAAGTGAGTCAGTGGAAACACGTGGTTTTGAACATTATATTTCACGCCTCGGTACATTATCCTTTCTATAAGAACTGCCGTTAATCAGAGCCGTTACTTCGATTGGAGTAATTGACCTGTCAAATATGCTTTTATACATTAATGTAGTACGAGTATATAGAAATCTTTAGGCGGAAAGTTATGCCTTTCCTGGTATAAATGGACGTAGACCTCTTACTAACTAAGTACTTTGTGCGGTTTTTGAGAGTACTTGAAACTTGACCTCACTGTCTTTTGTACATATGGATGTAGCTTCACTTATATCTTATATATAAAACTCTTAGTCCTGACTGACTGACTGACTGATTGACTTAGAGACAACGCACAGCCTAAACCGCTGGTCCTAGAGACTTGAAATTTATAGAGAGTGTATGTTTTGATGCGTGGAGGTGTACTAAGAAACGATTTTTCAAAATTCCGACCCTAAGTGCCTTAAAAGTGCCAAAAACGTACTTTCTTATAACTCAAGAACGGCTGAACAGATTTTTATGATCTTTGGTTTTTTTAATTTGGCTTTGTCGCCGAATAGCAATTATCACAATTAAAATGTGGCAAATTCACGAAATAATGTAATATTAAAGAAAATACGAAATATTATGGCGCTAATATCGCTAGCAAAAGTGTTACCATGACAACGGAACTAAAGTGATGGTGTCAACGCTAAGTCACATTTTGATCTGTCAAATGATAATATTTATAAAAATTATGCAAGAATGTGAAAAATATTGTGTAAGACTTTGATTAACTATATGTCTATTCAAAGGTGTAAGAGTTATGTACTGCAGTTTCTTTATTTAATTGATTGGAAATAGAAAAAAAACATATGATAGCAGCGATGATAGAGTCTGAAACGGTTTACCAACAGTCGATTGGTCCATGAACCCATAGATGAAATATATAAATAGGGTATAGATAAGTCACTCTACAATAAAGTGAGAGACAAATAGTCATAGTTTGTTACTGCTGCCCACCAGGTGGCGTATATAGTTACTATAGTGGCGCACTAGATGGCGGCTTAATACAGTTTTACCTATATATAATTATTATATATTATTTATTTGTTATAATAAAATATTATGATTGAAAAATAAAACTACCAAAATATAATCGATGTGTACATTTTTTATTTTTTCTATAATCGTTTCATATAATATGAAAAAATAAGAACACACACACACACACTTCACAATAACAACGCTTAACAGATGCATTTGCCATTATAAGCACAAATTACAAAGTCCAAGTAAATGCCAGGTCACAAGAACGTAGAAGACACAAATCCAATAAAGAAAAGCCGGGTCAAACGAAAGTAGAAATCACAAGTCCAATAGAGAAAAGCCGGGGTCAAACGTAAATAGAAGGTATCAACAAGTTCAATGCAATCCACAGTCGCCGAGATATCGAAAATCAAAATAATTAGCAGCACAAAGTTTTTAAAATGAAATATCCGTCGAATCCATTAAAAATTTGTCAACTGTCATTAGTCATGTGTCATGTCAAAGAGAATTAATACATTTACGTAAGAAGTAATATCATCAGGGAGGTTTGTAGCTTTGTGGGTAGGTTTACTAAATTTATGGTTAATTTGTGGGTACTTCATACCATAACTAAAATTTATGAGGATATTCGATAATCCATGGGATAGGTACCTATGTATTATCCGTAAAAATTAAGTTAAATAAAAAAAATAGAAACATAAATTTTATTACTTATTATTAATTATAACATTTTTGCGCATCAGTGCCATCTGTTTCATATAATAAGCATTAAAGGGCTTGTAAATGATTTGCTGCACGCTAGGTGACGCTAGTAGTAATGTAAAATACTGTTGTATGAGAGCTTCATTCCCCTGCATGAACCGTTGGTCAACATAATCTTTCAAACATAAACTTTTCCTCCAATGAACTTAGCTATCTAGAGCTATATAAAAGAATATACCTGTATATAAAAGAAAGCGTAAAAGTAATACAGCACATTATCATCCAGATCAATCCTCATTTACAAGCTCTCAAACAGTAAGGTATGTGAATTTAAATCTATTGACGCCGCCGATATAACACAAGGGGCGGCTTCATAGCTAGAAACAAAATAACAATTTATATCAATGGCTAGAAACGTTTCACCAAATAGACGAACGCCTGGCTTCTAGAAAACTTCACTTTCTTTCTTGATGAGAAGTATACTAAGGCAACAATAATATACATGGCAGAACACAATCCAATAACTTCCACTTATCAGCTGTGGACTCAATTACTCAAGCACAGAGCACTTCTGATTAAGATGACAAAGAATATAATATGTACAAAATGTTTATTTTCTTAATATTATTTTTAGATAATTATAAAAAAATTAAACCACCACAAATTTCAAGTATGTTGTTTTATTTGTATTCATTTTTGACGTATCACGTAGTAATTTATGTATCCTCAGCATTTACCAACGCATTGGAGGACGTCTTCAAGACGCTGGAGTAGTTACATCTTTTTTTTTTTTTTTTTTTATCGTGCGAAAAATCCCCACGGATACCTCCCCCAGCCTCCGTCAGCCTCGGTGTAAACTTGGATAAAACCAAGATTATGTTCAACGAACATGTTGTACTGAGACCGATTGCCATCGAAGGAGTGACACTCTAAGTTGTTCAAAAATATTATCTACCTGGGGCAGGTTATCCAGCTCGGTAAAACCAACTTCGAGAAAGAAATAGCCAGAAGAATTCAACTGGGGTGGGCAGCATTTGGCAAACTACGTCGGGTCTTCTCCTCCCCCCTGCCGCAATGCCTCAAAACGAAGGTTTTCGACCAGTGCGTCCTGCCTGTTATGTTACCTATGACCTACGGTGACGAAACGTGGCCACTGAAGGTGGGGTAGTCCGTGACCTAAAAGTCGTGCAGCGGGCTATGTAGCGAGCTATGCTTGGAGTTTCTTTGAAGGATAGAATTCGAAACGAGGTCATCCGACATAGAACCAAAGTTACCGACATAGCTAACGAAGATCCAACTTTCTGTTTTGGAAATTAGTTTCGAAAACAGAATTATTATTCTTTCTTGGAAACCAGGTTCGTTAAAAGAAAAATAATTCTGCTATGGAAACCGGTTTACAAACCTTCGTTTCCAATCTGGCCGTAGGGTTGCAGAATAAGCAAGCTAAAGTGGCAGTGGGCTGGCCACATCTGCCGAAGGACTGATGGCCGTTAGAGCAGACGAGTCCTAGAGTGGATACCGTGAGAAGGAATACGGAAGGTGGGACACCTCCTACCCAGCTGGACCGACGATCTGCGAAAGGTGGCTGGGACGTACTGGATGCGGAAGGCGGAGGATCGGCAAACGTGGCGCATATTAGGAGAGGCCTATGTCCAGCAGTTGACTGCAATAGGCCAATTGATGATTTTTTGTATCCTTAGCATACAACAGCAACCTTCATAGTTATGGTATACTGATGATATCGCACTGGTTGACAGGGCTCTTAAAAGCAGGTGGAATCTCAGTTCTAAAAGAGCTTACGAACCTCTTTGATTCCGTCATCCAGTAGAACTTAACATGGAACTGTAGTGCGGTGGTACTGTTCTCCAAAAAAGGCTATAATGTCTTGCTGAAGAATTATAAGACTCCTGAGTCATATCTCTATAGAAGTTTTGTTCTTGAGAATCGTCTTGAATAGTTGTGAATTCCAGCCACTGGAGCAAGCCGGGTTTTAAAAGGGTTATAGTGTTGCAGCCAATACTGTTGAGCAGATTATACAAAATACCTGAGAGTATAATCAGCCGCTATGTATGGCATTTGTAGATTACGAGAAGCCTTCTGACATCATCTAGACCTGGGCATTTCTGGATTGTCTACGACAGTGTCGTGCTGATACGATATTTTCATTGCTGAGATGGTAATTTTAGATTAGAAGACGAAACCCAGAAAGAGATATAGGTACGTCGAAGGGTCGACAAGGGTTGGGCAACATTGGGAAAATTCGTCGAGGTTTCTACTCCCCTGTTATGACTCATGGGGCCCAAATGTGCAAACTGACAGCATATGTCCCCAACATACGGTGGAGGATCGAGTGCTATGGCATACTTTGGGTGAGGCCTAAGTCCAACAGTGGACTGAAATAGGCTGTTGATTGATTGATTGATAAGAACGAAATGTTAGGCAATAGTAATTTTTTCTTACCTTTTTCTAGCCATTTACTAGCTATTGGTATAAAGATACTAATAGTATTTTTATTTTGTTGTAATATTCTAAAAATCTAACACTTTTTTGTAAGACAAGGCCGATGTTTCTTACAGTTTTCATTTAATATTTTGAAAAAAAAAAACACTACTGAGAGAGCGAAATAAGGTATCGAAAGTTTATACAACAATTACTATTAGAACTATCGGGATACTTATATTTATACAACAAATCCGTCAGTTTAGAAAAAAATACTATTGGTGATGGTAGTCGACATCCACGCAGGCGGAGCTGCGGGCGAAAAGCTAGTACTATTATATAATTGTAAAGTGGTCGTGTCGTGTCTGTACATTGGAGATATTTAAAAAAAATACTTGGGTTATGTTAAGTTAACGATACTGAACACGAAAATATTTTTTTTGAATTTCCTGTCTGTTTGTCTGTTTGTCCGCGATGGACGCAAAAACTACTGGACGGATTTTGATGCGGTTTTTTTTGTTAGAAAGGGCTTGCCCAGACTTAAAATCTTACGTTTGTTTGATCGCAATCGGTTGAGAAGAACCGAAGATATGAGCAAAGGTCGCGTTAACCGAGATGCACGCGGGCGGAGCTGCGGGCGGAAGGCTAGTACAAGTTATAATTGGCGTTTAAGCCAACTATAACTTGTATATAAATTTCAATGCCTCCTGGACACCAATCCTATTAATTTCCCTTAGGCACACCATAATGATTGTGACACGGTTACGACGAAATTATTAAGATGATATCGATTTGCAATCGAGAATTTGTTGGTTCGTACTAGTGCGTAACCACTTCTAACAGAAGTACCTGCCTATTGCGTTTAGAAAATAAAAATAGGTAATTTTAATAATGTATTTTCCAAGCAGCTATTGTAATAAAATCTCTAAATAAACTAAGTCTGTCTACTTGATTTCATAAGCAGATACATTGAATCTTGAAGAATGAAAAATAATTCACCAAAAACATGTCAAATATATTCCATTATTAAAAGCACTCAACATTATTTTTTGCGCCGATGACAGGATTATCATCGCCTGTCTATTATGTTTGGCGAGGTGAGTAGTGGTTTGAGACGTTAAACATTGACCCAGAGTCAGATATTTTTTCCAATTAGCATTGTTACACAGCAATGATGCGTGATACGTGCCGTTGAACGTCCCCCGAGGCGGTAAAATTTACATGAGTTAAGTAGGTCTGTGGAGCGTCGCCGCAGGCTGCGCCGTGAGATTCGCGCGATCGCAGACTCCGTCAGTACCCGTTACTTATTGGGACACACTGACCCCGATATGCTCATGCGGATCCATTATTTAAACGCCTCCATCTATAATCCTTCTTGTGTATCTGTGCTTTCTCATTTCTTTTTGACGCGAAGCCTAAGACAAACATACATCGTCAGTAACTTGCTACTTTTTGCAGTTGATTTACAATGTTGTGCGAGCGTTTAGACCAGACCTTTTCAGAGAATTCTTACTTAAATGAAACAATGATTCGCTCGGAAATATTGGTGCGATATGTGGACTAAATGTAGCAGTATATTTACATTCAAACATGTTATGCATTTTGGTTTGTGTAACAGACAATGGAATAAGCGATGTTGATCGTGAGTGTCAACGGCCTGGCCAGTGGCCTGAACGCACCCAAAAACTGTCAAATACTCGTAGCGCTCATGACTACACATTGACGTGAACGTGAATTTATTTAGGTATTTAAAATAAATATTATTGAAAAATATTTGAAAATATTGATTATTGTCTATAAATATTTATTTCTTAATTGTTTTAAAAGTTGAAACGGAAAGTCAAATTTCGGCTGGTCGATAGCGGAATGTATACTCATTACGAACAGTTCTACTGGTGTAGTGGTTTAGGCGGTGACCTGGCAGTCAAGGGTGTAGACACATGGTATCTACGTTGGACATCAAACTTACAGAAAATTATTTTAAGCCTGGATGCAAGATTTCTACTTTTTCTTAGTTTATTTGTAAAATCCCAAGAATAGAATCTCATTTTCACAAAAAAAGGAACTAATTACATCATGAATTATCTTATCCGAATTGATACTAAATCCCCGCGATTTAGATAACGTCATTCTAATGTTGTAGGCAAATAAGTTTGACGTCATAAGTGAATTTCTTTTACTATCTATAACGGTTAATTTTTACTCGAAGTTTACAAGAACCAGAATCAAAGCACTTTGAATAGAGAATCAAACCAGGTCCTTCCAATCACGATAATCGAGCCTATCCCATTCGATTCGTAAGGCAATTCAACCACAGCAACAAATAACGGGTAGAGGTAGAGAGGTCAATCACACATTCATGATGATATCTACGCACGTTTGATTTGCTCAACAAACAGAAGAAATTTTTCAATATTATTTAGTATTCTCATGGCATTGGACGGACAATAGTCAACATGGGCTTTTGGGGGTATTGACTGGAAGGATTTACAGCCATATTGTTGAATATTTCCCGGCGTGAGAGGGAACAAAGAGCGGTAACGCCTGCGTCGTGCGTTGTGTCAACCGGAGATATTATGTGCGCTCACGCATTGTGGATTGAGATGCAGTGCACGCACTCGCCACTGCCACTGCCAATGCTCAAGGTCACAATACCTCAGGCTCTCATCCCAACTGCTTTGAATGCAACCCTTTGCTAATGTTATAACATCGTGATGCATGACAGACATTTACAGAATCAAATGCCTCTACAAAAGCGTTGATAACTCGAGTTACAAACGATACTAATAATATAAGTACCTTGGTTACTTCATCAATAAGGCGACTAGTTAGGTAGTTTAACAGTTTACTTACCTACAGTCGGTCTTATTTGTAGTCCTTGCATACGTAAATGTCCGATGTTCAACCGATTTCAAAAGCGATGAGGTCTCTTATTTAAATGTTTCTAGTCTTACTGGTAAAACCTTATATTCTACGTCGGAAGTGATAAAAGAAACATTAATATTTCTATCTTAATAATTTTTCACAACTGATTAATTCGATCTGGATAAGCAAATATCCCGTACAAGCGTTTAAAGGCGTTTCATCTTATCAAACAATAAACAATGGGATAGCCTTGTGATGATGTGAGATAATATTACGTTCGTCAGTACATTGTAACAGATAACGAAGGCTCAGCAAGCAAATTAACAGCTTAATGGAAAACATAAATCTGCTGTTAGCTCTCAACTCTCAAAGTGTATATTTTAGCAACTATAAAATCACGTATGTACCAACTTAATAAAAATTATGATAAAGACAATATCCCTGTCATTCCCTGTCTTATTATCCTGTCTCAGTGGTTATCAGGTGGCTCATATAACCTAAGAACGCATCATAGTATCGGAATTATAGATATGGATTAATCAAATCATGTTTTTTTATTCTTAAGTATAGTATTAACAATATGAAAAGTTGTGAGTAGCATGTAGTAGGTACAATGAACACACATATTTTTGGTAACACTATATTTTCCATGGCTAAATTAGTTTAGACTGGTTCTATTATCGTTACCAACATACTGCAGAAGACAGTCCGTATTGTGGGACTGAAACGAATGTATCACGAAATCCATTTCAATGACTAGATATACAATCAAAAGTACGATTCCATAATCTCTGTTATCAGTCGAACGAAGTTAACAACACGTTATTGATGCACCTCCTTGATTCTTCAACAAATCAGCAGTTTTGCACCGTAGCTAAAAGCACCAACTAAAATGTAGCTAGACATCTTTCGTCTGAGAACAGAGGCCTACTCCTAATTTGGGTACGGCAGGCTGAAGGTGACGCGTACTTTCAGATGTACTTAGCGCAGTACGGGTACCTGAGTCCTTCTGTAAGAAATCCTTCAAGTGGCCACATTATGGACGAAAGCTCGTGGCGACGAGCGATTGCTGAGTTTCAAGGCTTCGCAGGACTGAACGCGACTGGTAAGTTTATCTTCACATAACATCACATTATTTTGAGGGTCGTAAGCGAGAACGTAGACAAACGATATAGTCCGTCAAAAGAAATTCGCTTTTATTAACTTCGATGTGTACACCGCTGAGAAATTACATTCCTACGAACCATTGATTTCACATAGGATGTTTTAGCTTTTAGTGAGCCATTTAATACCAGCTGAAAGCCTTGAAAAATAAATGTATAATACACATTAGTTCTTTATTGAGCCATACGCTATAGATACTTTCGAAGCAGCATATTCTAACCAAAAATTGTTCTGTATTCTGAGCCAAAAATATACAAATAACATTAATGACTATTTACTTAATGACGTATGAGTTAGAACTATTTATTTAGTGCATCCTGTCAATAATACCACAAATAACTTAGTTCTGTAAATGTTATACGAAGGTTCCACCGTCCTCAAATATTCACGGGCTATTTAACTTTGATTATAAGACAACCAATTGTGGTCGGTGAAAACTGAAATAGGTAAATTACGTATGTCCGTAACAAACAATTGTTTACGCAAGTTGCGGTAAGAAAGAACCCTTCTTAGATTCAATTAAAAACAGTGAAAGATTGCGTTATGTATGAAATAGAAAAATCTATTTCCAGTTGCATTAAATGCGAAAGTAACTCCGTTTGTCTGCCTGACACTTTCACGGCTAAACTACTGTTCGATTTTGTTGAAATTTGGTAGGTAGTGAGATGATAATGGTGGTGAGATGGTAATAAGCTTGGGAGAAGACATAGGCAATTTTTGGTTGGGTTATCCGACATCTTCGAGTAATAGCCCGCGGATGTCAGATGCTAGTTTTAAAATGCAAGATAATTAGTTAAAAGAATTAACTATGACCAGACACAATGAATAACATAATTACTGCTGATAACATTGGACCGCTGTCAGTCATTCTATGAAGTTAAAAATATTTACTTTTGGGATTATATTTATGATTCACTGGCTGTTACTCCCTGCTCCCATTCTAGCACGAAGTATGTTGTAAAGACAATAACAAAATCTAGTCTGCATTACGATATGATAATTCTCACGATGACAACTTAAAATAAAAAGGCCTAGTACAGATCACTCAATTCCTTAGTTCGATTTTTTTTGTTTTGCGTCTTTTTTCTACATCAGTAGCTTGACTATAACTGCAGTAACTACTTACATATCTTTATTAATTATATTTAGTGACCAAGGATTTCTTGTGTTATATAACTTGACATAATTAATGTACTGCTGGTCCGGAACAACTCGTCCTTGTAAAACGGTAATAAAAACGTAGCTGCTTCAAGGGCATTTCATTATATTTTCTAACACAGAAATTTTGCGAACCTAAATTACAACTACAATGATCGATACAAGGCAAAAGTATATATAAAAGTGAAATAATAATTACTACAAATATTTTCGTACGTTTCGGGAGAAATCCAGGATAACTGCTGAAGAGTAATTAAAATGTATGGGAATGATGTAGATATAAAAACACTAAATAGGTATATCGCTATGCATATTTGTTTTATTTTAAGGAGTAATATTCGGTTAAACTTTCTTCAATAATTGTACAGCAATTGCCAATTCACATTTTTTATTTCCTTCAATTGGCAGTACATATTTTCAGCACCTACATCATAAAACTTCGAAGGTTTTTGAGATAGTTTCACACATGTTTATTTCTCTTTTCGAATCTATTTGAAATCATAAACTAATATCAAGTTTCCTTTTCGATTCTAACCATTATAAGCTTCCTAGTTAAATCAAAATAATTTTGAAATAAAAGGTTTTATCATTTCAACGTTAACCCTAAACTATCTCATTATCTGACAGGCGGTTGTTAGCCTTTGTTTATAGTCGGTCATCGAATAGCCTTGGTCCGTCCTCATAACAGTTATTACCATCACATACATCCAAGCAATTTAAAAGTCTGTAGGTACGATCTCAACCGAGTATTTAAAACGTTAGAATTATGTGGATAAGACTCGAACCGTGTTCGTTCTTGTACGTGCCTTGACACGAGAAGTAGTTTATTGGTCTTGACTATGACTGAAGGCAGTGTTATTATGTAAGCAAATAACGCACTGGCGGCACATAAATACATAATTCATTATCGGTCAGTGCACGAGTTCGAACGAACTGTCGTCGGGTTTACGTTATGTTTCGTCTTTAGGTTTAAACATTAACGATAATGTTTAGTTACAAATGAGATTATATCAATGGCTTTGTCATTTCAAAGAAAGGTAGAATAAGATTACAAAAGAATGAATCTCATGAATTAAAGATCTGCTTACATTATAAGCACGCGTCATTTATAAATTCCTCTTCCTGTCACACTAATATTTAGTAAGAAGTTTTCCTTATGATATATATTTAACTGCTTACATTGTTATCCCGTATCTATAAATGTAAATCAAAGTCACAGATGAATTCCAATTTGTCAGCTGACGATCGGCGGTCACCACCGGCCATAGTTCCTGATTATTTAACGTTTCCGCGTGCGGTTTTGGTCAATGTGTTCGTGTAATGACTTCCTCATCATTGGTTGACACAAAAACTATGTTTGTACTTTGACATGCAGAAGCGCTTTACGTTGTAAACGACGATATAATTGGAATTTAAAGTGCTCTGACGCACATAGCTTGTTCTAGTGACACTTACCTACTAGGAAGGTGTAGATATTTGTCTGAATTCCTTGAAGAGCTCCTTAGTAAATTTTGTTCCAATTTATGTTAACAGGTGAATTAGACGAAGAAACAACAAAAATGATGGCTTTGCCAAGGTGTGGTGTTCGAGATAAAGTAGGATTTGGAGAGAGCCGTGCCAAGAGATACGCATTACAGGGTGAGTACTATCCCTTATTTGTTACCTAACGTAATTATACTGTACGCATAGATTTGACTATATAGATAGCACATAGGTTTCTATTTTGTGTACAATCTCCATTTATGAAATATTGTTTTTATATAAATTTTATAGACCATTTAGTATATGTACTTTAAAACTATGACTTAAAAATTTTAAACATAAATATGTCTAACCAGGCTCAAGATGGCGTGTGAAGAACCTTACGTACAAGATCTCAAAGTACCCATCAAGACTAAACCGCGCTGAGGTCGATAACGAACTTGCCAAAGCCTTCAATGTGTGGTCCGATTACACTGATCTTACCTTCACTCAAAAGAGGTCCGGACAAGTCCACATTGAAATCAGGTAAGCCTGAATAATTGGACAACAACAATTTATTTTTTTCATGACGTTATCTAGGTAGTACCTATTTTCTTTGTTAGTCACAATACTGTTTACTGTTTCATAGCATATTATATCTGTGTTGTTTACTTGCGCTTCATAATCTACTCATATACAGTACATGTCTGGAAGAAAATTGGCTTGTTTTGTTTTTGTGGAGCGCTCTCTCTCTATCTCTCTCTCTCTATCGTACCGGTTATATCTTTATTTTGTAAACGGAATCGGTATTAACTACTCTATAAAGGTATCAAATAGTCAGCTCCATGTACATACAATAGAGGGAACGCTTTACAAAACCGAAGAAAACCGATCTTAATCAGGCTCAAGCATCACTAGGGAAGTGCCAAATCGAAAAACGGGTACTGTACTAGGATACTATCACAAAATTCAAGAAAAATATCACAACTTTGCGTAAATTAGAAATATCTGTATCACGTAATCTAATGTTATCAGACTGTAAAAATACAAAACGGTGATTCACGTAAAACGAATTCAATTTTACCTTGTATTTCGAGATCGGTAAAATTGTTTACGGTGAACGTTTAGATTAGTACGCAATGATGTCAATGCAGTATTGTGTGTAGGGTTATTTGAATCACTAATAATATGTTTTTCGTTACAATCCACGGGTAATCTTTGTTGCGCAACGTTGAATGGTTGTCATTGAGCGACTCGTAGCACACTTAACTACTTATACCTACTGTAAAACTGCGTGAATGATAAAATATTTGATGATTTTGAATTGACGCAACCTTAAATTTGTCCGGCATTTAGTTATTTTAACCGATAATAACACCGATTACACCGACATCCCCTAAAAAGGGACAGGGACAAATAGGTTTAATGTAAATCTAGGTCACTTTCGACATCGATCAATAGATTTAAGTGCAAGTTATTGCGAAATTGCAGACAGTTATGTTGTAATTGCAAAGAAGTAATCAATTGAATGTAGGTTCTGTAGATATTAGGGGCATTAAAATTTAATGTGTCTTCAATTCTATATTGTAGACTCAACCACTGATAAAAAAATCATGCCATCACTGTGCCTTCATAACAAACAATAATGTTGTTTTACGATAACCATTCATCGTCTTAGAGATAATTTCGAGGTCCCAAAGATAGCAGTTAGACCCTCCCAAAAACATTCAATGTCGTGGTCTAGGTGGAGGGCCAAGCCGGCTATGACTCAGTTGACCATGAGCTTCCCTATAACCTATGGACATATGATAAGATACTATTGAAGTAACATTTTTCCGAAGCACTTCAAAAAAGAAGAAAAAAACTTAAACGCCATCCAATAATGCTATAAAAATGACAAAAAATATTTGAATAACTTCAATTAAGACATCATATGTCGTGAATTTTTCTACTTCTCTGGAACCATTTGTACCTGAGGAGCTTCTTGAAAAATATCAAATTTTGAAGCTTTAATTTGGCACTTGGTAGAATTCGTTATTAAACTAAATTGTCAGTGCTGTAATTTAATATTATGTTTAATTAAAATTATAGGTTCGAAAAAGGAGAGCACGGAGACGGTGATCCATTTGACGGCCCTGGCGGCACCCTTGCCCATGCTTATTTCCCAGTGAGTATAACTTTTCATATTTATTGAGTACTATAGCTCTTCCATTCACAGGCAATATTCATCGTGTGATAATTTTCTTAAGACCGTTATCATACGTATCTGTGGCATGTGTAGTTGGAGTAGCACGGGTAGGTATTAAGAGCCAAAAAAGTTCGACAATCTGGTCTAACCATAGAACTATTACGCTAGAGATCCGATTCTCAGCACTCCATGGATTCACCGTGCGGGTCCATAGCATGATACAGAGAGGAACACCGTGACGGCGACTGGGACTTGCGACCCAGATGTAGATTTAGGGTGATGCATAAGCGTTCACCTCCTCCGTCAGTAGTGTCCCTCCCCCCTTACCTATCCAAATATTTTGAATGGAAGTCGCTTCAAAGTAGACTAAAAGGCTCAATGGATGTGGATGGTGGACTAAGTCTGGATTGTCAGACTGATCTCTCAGGCTCAAAACTAATATTGTCATTTGACCATGCTTCCACACATTAGTAATGTACAAGCATGTACCAGAGCAACAATGAAGCACATACTTCACATAATGGTGCGTCGAATAAAAGTAACGGATGTGACATGTGGGCACAACCAGTGAAAGTTATTTGTATTAGTAACGTGATAATCGAGCGTTTTGTTGAGCGAAACGAATAATAAATATTCCGTTTAGAACATTCTAACTGTGATTCTAATAGCTCTATTATATTAAACTTGTTTGAATAGCAACGGTTACTTAAAACAAAATAATCAAATATTTAAGTGACCTCTTGCTAACCATTTATACAGCACAGCTAGTCGTTAATTACCCTAACAACAGTATAAATAAGTCATACTATAGGTACGGGTTATGATTTGACATTATTTGTGTCGTGTTTCATCCCGTCTTCTGCGTCAGCGCAGCTAAAGATTGTTAAGTTAAATAAAATTCTTAGATAGTCGGTGTGAATTATCTCGTGGCTTACTGACAGACTTAGCCTAACGTGAATGTATCTTTAACGTGTAAACATAAGATAAGTTTTATTACTTCCAGACACCATTACAGGCTCATTTAAACGTTCACAATAAATATATACACTCACCATGACGTACATAGTCCCCATCAAGATATTCGGTCAACCTCATTTATTAGCAGGTACACCTACTTATTGGTTGTCTATTGTTTAACCGAAGATTATATGCCATAATCATCATATTCCCGAATTTCATTTACCCGAATTTCATTTGCCCGAATGTTTTGTTTGACCTAAAAGACATATGACATACTTTTAATTGCCCGAAACTTAGATACCATAACATACGAGTGCCATACGTATTGTTTAACATATTTTTATTTGCCATAATAATTATTAGACATAATATTTAAACGCCATAATGATTATTAGACATAATATTTATACGCCATAATGATTATTAGACATAATATTTAAACGCCATAATGATTATTAGACATAATATTTTCTTCTTGCTCTTTCTGGCTGTCGATGTCGATGGGTGTGATGGGTGGATGGGTAATGTAATGGTCACAGTTCTAACCTAACTCAAATGGCACCTAACCAAACTACTTCTGGGTGGTTTATAAAAAAATAACCACGAAGGGGATAGCGGGGTCTATTCGCTCGCTTCGCCCCCTTCTAACCTAACCTATCCGAGTCGGGGTGCCCTAAAGTCCCGATTGCATCCAGTTTCACCTGATATAACCGTTACACACTGTCACTGTTACACAATGTCGATGGCAGTTGATGTTATGGCATATGATAATTATGACATGTGATAATTATGGCATGTGAAAATTATGGCATGTGATAGTTAGGGCATGTGATAATTATGGCATGTGATAATTATGGCATGTGATAATTAGGGCTTACAATGATTCTGACAAATGATGTTATGGTAAGTGATTTTATGGGAAACAAAGATTCTAGCACGTGATTAATATAGCAAATAAAAGTAGGGCAAATGAATATTATGTCTGTTAATATTATGGCTGTTGACTATTATGGCTAATGATATTAGGGTAAATAAAATTCGGGCAAACGGCGGTATACCCTACTTATTAAATGATGAGGCTTCTCGATAACCCATATCAAGAGATAGGGTAAGAGAACGGATGGAGCAGAGGACCGCAAGAAAAACGGGATCAGTGTTTCACACAGGTGGAACAGCGGGCTACAGCTATCAGACAATCATGACACTGTTGATATACGAAGACAATAATAAGTTCTACTGACCCAAAATAGCTTTAAAAGAATACACCGAATAAAATATTTTACCATCTCCAAAACGCATTATAATCAAATCCACAGATGTTGCCAAGACATTGAAAAGTAATCACGATGATTACCTAGAACTGTGTACGTGCACAGGACAAAGGTTTTACAACAATATAACGATTATTGATTCATCGGTAATGATGCTTGTTTTCCTCAATCTTGTGTTTTTTGCCGCAGGTGTACGGAGGCGATGCTCACTTTGATGACGCTGAGATGTGGTCCATTAACTCGAGGAGAGGCACCAATCTGTTCCAGGTAATTATGCAAAAAGACTCCCGTTTAGTTCGTCCATTACAGTATATTATATTCCCATTAGTTGGTGTCGCACCCCCTATTACGTGGGACCGAATATAATGATTGGTGAAATGTGGGTGTTTGATTCACCACTGCCTAACCCTCCGCGGAAAAAGGCGTGATTATATGTATGTATGTAGTTGGTGTTTTCGTATTTTCTTTGTAAATATGGGGTACAAGTGATTGATTAAAACTTCAAATTAAATTATTGCGATTCCAGTTACGCGCCATATTATCATATGTTGGTGTAAGTAATTAACTAAAAATTAAGTACTATGTTTCTGTAATTTGTAATATTTATGAAGGAAAAATAACATTTAAATTACGATTGCAATTACGTAATTAACGTTATTGCGGAAGCATATGTTTGCCACTAGGTATTTAAGTAAATAGGGATAATCTTCGCTCATTTAGTTTACTCCATATTCTTTAGTTTACATCTATATATATAAAAATGAAACCCGTTTTCCGTTGTCACGACATGGCATGAAAACGGCTGGACCAATTTCGATAATTATTTTTTAGAATATTCCTTGAGGTACGAGGATAGTTCTTACGCAGAGAAAAATTACGCTACTACTTAAGGGAGCGGAGCAGTAATCAATGTCAACAAATTTGGCAGGTTTTCATACTTTGCGGGCCTATAGATGACTGAAAGGGGTGATACGGGTTTCGGGCCTTAGAAATGGGACACGGGCGAAGCCGGGGCGGGTCGGCTAGTTTATAATAAAAAAACAATCACAATTAATTCACAGGTGGCAGCTCACGAATTCGGTCACTCACTGGGACTGTCTCACAGCGATGTTCGGTCTGCTCTTATGGCTCCTTTCTACAGAGGTTACGACCCTGCCTTCCAGCTTGACCAGGATGATGTACAGGGTATACAGGTCAGTTTCTTTTTTACAACTCATTATAAGTTCATATTTTTACTAGCAAATGAGATGTAAAGTCTACAATAATGTGGTTGAACTTAGAAATTAGGAATCCTTTACACCGAGCTAGAGCTTGTCGAGAACTGTCTCAATAGGAACTTAAAAATTTAAAGCTTACAATTACATTAAAAGTAAAAAAAACAAAGTTCATACAGGGTCGGTAGCACGAGTGTGACTCTCCCATAGGCCACGGTAACCATTTACCAACAAGAGGGCCGTCTGCTTGTCTGCGACCTAAGTAGTATAAAAAAGTATACAAAGGCGAGTTTAACCCAATCCGAGTTTTCTATCAACAAATCTTTGAAAAGTAGATGATAATTAAATAAAAAACAGGTCTTCCTTGAAAAATCTTCACATTGCACTGGTACTAAACAACACGCATATCACTTTTCAGGCTCTCTACGGTCACAAATCACAAACCGATATTGGTGGTTCCGTCCCCGTGCCTTCCGTCCCACGCGCCACCACGCAGCCACCCTCGGCCGAAGACCCCGCGCTTTGTGCTGATCCCAAGTTTGATACCATATTCAATTCAGCTGATGGAGGCACTTTTGTATTCAAGGGTATGTATTAAATTCTAATTCCAAAGTGTGTATGTATAAATATTTGTCACCGTACCTATCTGTGTAACTGCTTAATTGATTTTGGTGAAATTCGGAATGTAGATAGTTTCAACACATAACAACACATATGCTAATCTAATTTACGAATAAATCAGTTTTAAAATAATTTAACAGAGTAGTACAATTAATGATTGTACTTAAACTGAAAGACGTTTTTATTAGCGTTTATTAAAGGTGCAAGTGCTGGTTTAGTAGGTAGAAATTGATTGTCTTTATCATCATAATAGACTAGACCAGAATAGGCTAATTGATTCATTGATTGATTGGTCATCTTCTTCTAAAGAAAGTAAAATCTTTATTGAAAAAATATGGCATGGTCTTTTATAGAAACTTTAAGAATCTTTATTTAAATAATTTAACACCTTTTTTTAACTTTTTTATTAAGTCCACTCACAAAGTATGTTGACGTACCTATCTTGACAATACTATTCTATCAATTTCGTAGGAGAACACTACTGGCGGCTGACTGAGGATGGTGTCGCGTCTGGCTACCCTCGCCTTATTTCCCGCTACTGGCCAGGCCTCCCTGGTAACATCGATGCTGCCTTCACCTACAAAAATGGCAAAACGTACTTCTTCAAGGGCTCCAAGTACTGGAGGTATAATGGGCAGAAGATTGATGGAGACTATCCTAAGCCTATCAGCGAAGGTGAGTTACCACTCTAAGTCTGTTATCTAAGGTATACCTATTATAAAAGGAGTGAATGTTTTTTTAAATAAATGAACATAAATATCCGCGTGGTGACGGAGAAAGAACACAGAATATCACCACCCTATCCCATCCGAAGGGTGTCATAACAGGCGGCCAATGGAAAAATATGCAGACGATTATACTGCGAGAAAAGCTAAACTCGAAATAAAACCCTGTACCAATCCATCTGGCCAGCGTGGAAACAGTAGGCCAAAGCCTCATAACATTGGGTCTAGCAGTGGACTGCGATAGGCTAAATTTTTGAACAAAAATATATCCTAGGATATTCGACACAGTGCTATATAGATCCAAAGTAAGCATAGCTTTAGCAGTTTGTATTAGGGGTTCTAGAATGCGGATAAAGATATTGAAATTAAATCAGCTATTTACTTATTTATCAAGATTTGAACTTTTAACGAAAGTGTTAATATCAAGAGCAAATAATTAATCTATTTTAATTTCTTCAGGTTTCACTGGTATCCCTGATAACATCGATGCTGCTCTGGTATGGTCTGGCAACGGCAAGATCTACTTCTACAAGGGCTCTAAATTCTGGCGGTTCGACCCGGCTCAGAGGCCCCCAGTCAAGTCCACATACCCTAAACCTCTATCAAACTGGAAGGATATTCCTGACAGCATTGACGCAGCTCTTCAGTATACCAATGGCTACACGTACTTCTTCAAGGATGGCTCATACTGGCGGTTTAATGATAGAACTTTTGCTGTAAGTACTACTTTAAATACGACGTAAAAATTATTCGCTTGCATTGTATCATTTTGTAGTATCTGCAATGGTGACCCCTAATTATATTCTGTCCTCTGTGGGTGACCCTCATTCTTTAGCTTACTTATTATTATAAGAGGTGAAGTTGTTATTGATTAGCCCTACATAAAAAAATGCTTTTCTCCCGCTAGAATAAGCAGAGACAACTTCTTTCCACTTGCTACGATCCTGGCATTGCGTCTTTCGTTTTTTCTACTTTCATAATAATTTTTCAGTTTGGTTTCAGTCAATCAATAAGTTTTAAATTGAATTTAGTATTGGTTTTAATATATAAAAACGAATGACTATCTTTACAGGTGGACTCAGACAACCCAGCGTTCCCTCGGTCCACGGCGTTCTGGTGGCTCGGCTGCAGCAGCGCGCCGCGCGGCACCGTCGGAGGTAATGCGCGACTGTCAAACGCGCCGCCTGCCGACGACGACGACGTCGGCGACATACTGTTTGATGCAGGTAGGAGGGGGGCCTGGAAGACGCCTCGACCAAGACTTTATGACGACAATGACTTTATAACGAAATGACTAGAATTTTAAAGCTATTTATGGAGAACACAATTGTATCTTAGATTTTTGAAAAGCATTCGGACGTTCTAGATCTTAATGAGCTACAATACCTTACCATAGATGCTAAATATTCTAAATTTTTTGAAAAAGTTGATTGCTTGACTTGAAGTTGACTTTGAAATATTGGATTAAAAGTCAGCATAATAATACATGACTTAAAAGCTACATGAACTCAGCAGAACTCTGAACAATGAAGCAGAGCTACTTATATCTTGCTGTTCTAATAAAAACTCTAATGACTATAAAACGATTTCAGTCTATAGTATTATGAAATCAGTTTGCCTCACTACTTCTATGTTTGAAGAAGTAAATAAATAAATCTTGAAAGTCCTTACCCACCCAGGTTATTCAAATTCTGATTATCAAAATGAGATTTAATGTATTGAAAATACATAACTGAATTTTTGTTTTTACGATTTGATTTTAAGGTTGAAAGAAGGGACTTTACCAGTCGTCGATTCCACTGTTACATGTTAGCTGTTGTATCTATGTGAATGTATATTGTCCTTGTCTGTTAGTTGTTTATCATTTATTCTGCTCATAAATCTATTAAGTGTTTTAGACCCAATAGAAATGTAATATCTTATCTTGATTCTGATATTAACACATCGTTATTTCTTCTTCTTCTTTGTCGTCATCATTCTTAAACATAACTACTTAATAATACATTTCTTTCATAAACTAACAAAACTACTAATAGAGTTTCAGCTTTTGTAATAACTAACTTTAAATATTCGCAACTAACTATGGTGCAGTGCTCGCTAATATTGAATCAGTTTAGCTTCTAACAAAATTGAGCTTTATAATAAATAAAAGAAGATATATTGTTCCTTGCTGATAATTTGACGCTTATGGTGAATGTGCAGTGGCAGACGGTGGCTGGTCCCTGTGACCTGACGACTTCGTGGCTTCTGGGCGCCTCCAACCTACCTGCCGTTGTTCGGATCCGTGATAAACTTAATAAAGATAGAAAAATCTGGAAAGAAAACAAATGTTTTAAGTATAAATAACAATTGAAGATGAAAAAAAAGTTTGTTACGGGTTTTCACAACGACAAACGTGTGTGCATTTTTATAATGAAAGCAAATAATTAGTCTCACCTTGCAATGCAAGCACAATATTTGTGGCACAAGCACAAAGTCAATAAATTTTATGCTCAATTATCAATAAACACTTAAATTAGTCACAATATTTGCAGAATCGATTATTCAGAAATTATTTAAAATAAAAATACGCAATTATGGGCAAATATTTTTGTCAGACTTATCGTAGTCGATTCAACAAATATAATATTTGAAAGCTGTGTTGAATATTCACTTTGTGTATTAAATATCAGCACTTAGATTTATTTGTGTTTGTCACTGTTTTGTTAATGGCACAAGAACAAACAGTCACCGTGTTATAAACTTATTACAAACGGTGGCTGGGCGTGTCCACGTCTCGATGTGTGTGTGTGTGTTTTGTTTCTAGGTGTAAAATCATCCGTTCCGCGATCATTCTTCTGGTACAGGAAATAGCCTCGGTGAAGTGTTCCTGAACATTGTATATAGATTACATAAAGAACAAAGACTCAATTAGTTACATACAATATAAGCGAATACCAGTGAGATTATAGAACATAAGCGGTGATTTTAGTACCGGCGAGCTTGTCACGCGTTGCCTGTACGTCCTACTTCATTTCACATTTGCATGTTTATTGCATGTTAGTTAGATTTACTTGCAATTTTGGTGATTGGATCACGCCTGCTTATGCTAGGGTTGTACCAATATCTAGAAGGTGGAACCACGTTTAGTTATGTCTCATTTGTTATTTTGTCTGCATTGACTTTATTCGTACGCATAACGCATAAGTGCGAATAGTAAAAAACAAATTACAAATTTGGGCAACGATTAACAAATAACACATAACGAAGTGTGGTTCCGTCTTTATACATACAATGCTTTGCTTACCTCTGCTCTTATATGGTGAATGCGTAAACAATCTCAATCTAAGTTTAGCAAGGGATTAGTTAAATCTCAATCATAACTCATTTAGATCATTATCATCAATATTTCTGACTGAATCTGGCTATGGGTATCCTTATAAATAGGTAATAAACAGTAATTAGATTATTGGTAGCACATCTTACTATTAGGGTATTTTGATCATTGAAATAATATTTGTACGGTTCATCGATTTTCAGGGTTATCGAAGCATAAAATAAATGTAATCGTGTTGAAAATTTAATGATTCCAGCCCTCATCCTAAAACTAATCGAAGATGAGAACTAGTGTAAGATAAGCTTTAGAACAATTAATTTCTTAACAGCACATTTTTGAAGTGTTTGAATTGTCACATTTATCATCACACTAAAAAAAATGATATAATCTTACACTGTTTGGTGGTGAAGTAATAATATATTGGAACTTCGTGTACTAAATATTTTTTGCGACATACATAATTATTTGGTGATATATGAAATATTAAGGTCGTTAATGGGGTAGGGTATATATGTGTTTTTGTAACTAACCAAGCGTGACGCATGAGATTGACTTCATATACTCCTAAACAAAATGTTAACAAATTAGTAAAAAAATACCTGTAGTGAACTAAGTAATATTTATTTACTATTAATTGTAAATTATTAGTAGGTAGATTGCATGAGTAGATTTTCGAGGTAGAAATTAAAGAAATTGTACATATTTTGAGTGTAGTGTGGCACTTAGGGGTATCGGTTACGGTGAACTAAAGTAATCTTGCTAAAGGCAAGTTGATGTTTCAGTGATCAGCGTTCAATCTGAAGGGGCTAGACTGTAATGTGAGGTTCACTCGTGGCCCCGATCCGCTTCATATTTTAGGGGGGCATAACGTCCTCCGCCGCGACATCACTCATCCGCATCTGTAGGTTTATTTCAATTTCATTTTGATTTTACACTGTCAATTCCACTTTCTCGATACATTCTTGTAAAAATGGAATTTTCAGTGACTACTACCATATAATGCATTTCAATCATTTTTTTATGTTTTAATATATGTTCAATGTCTTGCACTAGTCTATGTAATCGACTCACAATGTTCCACAGTGGCACACGAGCACTTAGAGCGAACTTACGTGAGTTCGTCTATAACATTACTTTCATATGTGCAGATGGTGCGGATTCCTCAGGCGATAGTAGCAGAGGAAACAGCGCGGGATTAACGCGCTCTTCGCTGACATCACTAGCAGCTATGTTGGCGATTGTACTGGCGATGCAAGCCTAGCGCATCCAAGCGTTCCCGAGCGCTGCCAAGCGCTACTACTCGCCTTTGAGCGCTTTCGAGCGCTCCCTAGTGTCGAAAGCTCCGGACCTCATTCGGACCGCGTCACGGACTGTGATCTGTGTGTGTGCCTGTTCGCGTTCGGTATATTGTGTATAGCGAACGCTCAATTGTGATGACGAGTGCGCTTTTTATACTATTGCGAGAACGATAATTTAATGCGAAGTCATAGTTTTTATACTTAATATAAATAGATGATGTAAGCTCGAGTGTGATATTGAAGTAAGCGATGATTTTTATATTAAAATATTTAAAGATATTTAATCTTTAGTTTTAATTTCGGAACCTTCAAGTCCTCTTAATAAATGTTACTCTTAGTGGAAGATCTTGTAGTTAAGTATATTTACGTCGGTAAACGACAACTTCACAAGCGAAGCAAGCAGCTTAGTTGAAGGGATACCAAGAATACAATCCATTTGCTTAGTTACTTGAAATTAAAAATTGTATAGATTCTTACCTGCAAAGGCCAACGCATTTTTTTGCGCGAGTGTCCTAATAATTCGACTAAGGTAAAATACTGTTCATGAAGGAGTGCCCCGTTGTTGGAATAAAAATAGTTTTGGGGAATGTAGGTAAACATAACTCTGCCTACTTCTAGGAAGATAATATTATAATAAGAGGAACATCTATAGGAGGTATATAGTATTATATACTGTGGGGTGGAACGTCAGATGTGTGTCAGTCACGCCACTGTCCCAGTGAGTCTCTTCAACATGTGATCTGCTGTTGTTCAACGCTGGTTAACACTGAGCAAGCTAACAGAGGCTTTTGACCATCTCCATTCATATCACTCAATGATAAATTTTTGAAGGCATTTACACTGTGTTATTGTTATTATAGCTGTCGTATTTTCACTGCACTAAATGTAAAATAGCTTACCTTTATAGAGAACCAGTTAATTAATATTGAATTGCAAAGAAAATATATGTAGGTAGATAGTTTGAAACAGATCACTGATGATCTTTTCGAAGGGTTTTAGAATAAAGAAATGATACTCACGTTTGTATTTTTAATCGGTTTATTTAACGTTTTTCTGGTTCTCCAATAATTCCTCTTAAGTTAGTAATTACAAGTTTATATGACAATATTTTTCGTTTTTATTCCATTTTCATAAACGTATTTTTTAATAAACATCTCCACAATTCATCATAACACGGTCGTGTGACCTACTGTCTCAATCGTTCTAACTCTTAGGAAAATGCAAATAATATTAAATTTCAAAATCTGTCTACGATTATTCGAACGTGATTAATCTTACTTCGAGTGTCGAACGATGTCTACATGCGACGAAGGCGCGGCGCACGACGGCCTACGCGACGGCTACGCAGCCTACGGCGTAGACGCGTAGACGTCGCCACCCGCAAACCCTCGCCGCACACTAACACTTTATAATGATTTAGAAGGCATAACATAAGAATTATTACACGATCACTACTCGAGAAACACCTACGACACATCCTAGATCATATCAATATATCGAGCCCGCGTGCTGTAGCAGTGTTGGCCGGGCCGCGTCTCGCCCGTGCCCATTCCCCGCTCGCCCCCCCTCCAATCCCCCCTCTCGAGCCCAGGACGGCGCTCCGCGCTCCCGTCAACTTTTTACCCTTGTTATCATTATGAGTTAACATTTTATTCTACGCTACCTCTCTCACTATGAATTAGGCATTTTAATGATATTATTTATAGAGATTAAAATTATGTTCAAAGCAGTCCTGTGGACAGATCGAGTATTTTTAAATATAAATCACTCTCCAACAGTGCAATCCTAACTACGTACTTTATCAAAACGATATTAAACATAATACGTTTAACTCCATGTCCTCATAATCATACATATATTTATATGATCTAGAACTCATTAGGGATAAATGGGACCGCTGTTGTACAGAACACGTTACAACTTAATACGAATACGCAATCACACGTTCAGTACGTTCACTGGAAACGGTACAAAATGTACAGAGAAGAGTCCTTACAGTGTAACTAAACAGTACATCAGGTGTGGCTACAGCTCCGTAACAGAGCCAACGTAACGCTATCAAATTAACACAAAACATTTACTTTAAAAATGGAAATAACACTAATTACATACATTATATTATACTAATTTATGAACAGACACCTAAACCAAACAAATACGTAGATAGACCGCGGGCATTTATAAATCTATGGTCCAGTATGTACACACGGCCAACGAGATAAGTATACAGCTTTACATACATTTTCACATGTAAAGATGCGTACCTACTTATCTCATTGGTCGTGTTTGAGACCTGTGATAAATTGGTTCAGTACATGAGTTGGCACATGATTATTACATTGAATACTAGAAAGACTGGTGCCGACGAAATGAATTTAGCTAATTCCAATCTACACATTTGGTCAAGGACATAGGTATACGCCTTCATATGTATATGTATAGGTATACATTTATCTTCTTGACCGTGTGTAAATAACAATGACTAAAGGCTCATTTAGACGAGGAGAGTTACTCGCCTGCAAGATACGATTATTATCGAAAGGACAGAAAAAAGTTACTACGTCTAAACATTCGCAGAAACAATAGCCGCTCGCTCGTCCACGCCTGGCAAGAATTACCTCGCAATTATTGGTAGTGTCTATCTAAAGAGAATTTTCAAGCAATAATCGTATTTTGGCAGCGTTATGTCACTTGTAAATCTCGTATGATATAATTGTAGGCGAGAATTTAGTGTTTGCCTGTGTGTAAACACTTTGATACTATATTGGTATGGTGATTATTGTTATGCTGCGTTTACATACTCGACTATGAGCGAGGGAAGTGGCGAGAGAAGTGGGCAGAGACGTAGTGTGAATGGTATATTCGTCATGCCGCGAGTGCTGCCGCGTATGTTGCTGTGAATGTCGGCTTGGCGGCGCGAGTCAAAGGAGCGGCAATACTAGCGCGATGAACTATTCACACACTCGCAATGTGCTCGCGATGAACACACTTTGCATCGAGCGCTCGTGGTTTTAAAAATATAAGACGTAAGTATATTTTATTATTATAAATATATTATAGTTTTAAGTAATAATTTATTTAAATAATTTGCTATGCTGTAAAAGTATAATGCGTACACGGTTACAGCGTTGTCCTCCATACGTTTACGTCCGTCTCCATTGCAGGGCGAATACTGTAATGCGGGCCATCGCGATGATGCGTGCGTGTGAATGCTAGGGCATTATTAGCGTGAATATTTCCGGCAACACGATGAGCAATGCGATGAGCAGAGTATAAACGCGGGGTTAATGATAGTCGCGATAGATTCTTGAATGTGCGAGAAACTATCCCCGTCTACATGAGCCTTAATACTATCATTTCTTCTCTGCACCCTGCTTTGATTCAGCTTGTCAGGAAGAAGAATGAGAGCGTTCTATTTATCACTAGTTTGATTGATACTTTCATAGAGTAGTTAGAGTAGTTAAAACCGTTTTTGTTTTCTGTAATATTAAAACTATAGTTTCAATTTAAAGTACTCTAAGAAAATATCTAGCTATAGCAGTGGCGAGGGGTCTCTATGATCTGATTTCCACAGACTTAGGTACCAATGGACCGTATGGTACGTCACAAACTAGAAAAATACCACCGGCTTCTCTATTCAACATTTTTAACCCTTCGCCACTGAACTGTAGACATGTGCTGTTCGATAGAGAGAACGCTGGACAAATTTAAAAAAAAATAATCTTAGTCTGGTTCAAATACTTTGCTGTTATTTATTGAATTTAGAAAGATGTTCCCAACAAAATGAATTGCGGCATGAGCTATCTGTACCATATTATTGCCTCTCATTTACTTAATGTGTTTTACTAGTTACAGTTCTATAAAATTTTGGTATCATAGATTGCATTGTAAAATGACTTTGATTTATCTACATATTTGTGAATTAAAATAAAATTCATGATATATGAAATAATAAAAAACATCATTTTATTACATCCAAAGATTTAGAATATTATGTGTAATCTAAAGAGAAACTTTCGGGGTTGCATTACTTACATATGAACATTCGGAATTAAAATAACGTACAAATTGTTAAATCTATTTAAATGTAAATTTGTTCATCATAAGACCTTTGATACATTAATTGTGGCTTAATTTACTTAACACGTTTCTATACTGTAAAATCGAAGGCCATATCGATTATCGATCTACTATTATTAGCACGTTATGCACAAATACACGGGAATCCGATTGGGAAACAAACAATGATGTTATATTAAAAAAAGGCAATGCACTGGCACTTAAAAACGGCCATTCGAAATTTGAATTGGAGTTCCTGCCTCAATGCAAATACGAGTGCAATTGGATATGTTGCATATATCTTGACCCCAAAACAGGTCACAAAATGTTCTTTTTAGGCGCAGCACGTGTTTTTTTAAATGTATTTTGAGCATATCACGTAGTGCTCATAAGCACTAATCATAGAATTATATCAAACCAATCCGCACGCACCAAAGCATTATCTCTCTCGCGACTCATGGTCAAAATATATGCAAATAATTAGGTATAGGTACACTAATCTGTTAATGCGAACGAGAACAATGTTCGACTTTTGTTAAAAACGTGGTGTACTTTAATATCGCGATATTATTTAATACCTCATTTTAATATAAGATCATTGGAAACAATACATAATAACATTCAACTACAGGGCGTCAACACAAGTAGTCAGCCATGATGCCATAATCTTCAGTAATCATCCAGCTGCTTGTCACGTTATTATAACCAATGTCTTCTACACATACTACTAGAACTGTCTAGAACAAAAACATGCCACGGTTCCGAGAGTGAGCCGGAATTGAAGATGGGGTACGGAACGTACAGACTAGATGAATAAGTAAAAAAACATTGACGCCTGTCTGTGAGCACATAGCAGTTACACAGTAACATTTACGAAAAAAAATTGCACAAACTTCAGGTTTTTTTATAATAAGACACGTCAATTTACCTTTACCTCGCCTGAAGGCAAAGTATCGGGAAAGAGGGTCACCATTACAGTCCCGTACGATATTACAAGGTTAGCAATGAGCTTGACGGCCTCATCAGATGCTTTTTCACACCCCGCTTATAGGACCTGGGACTGTAGGTACGTAGTAGTTTGCGATACCACTTTTTTTCCCGCACTTTCAGCCATTCGAGTAGTATACATAAACGATATTGGTTATAAGAGATACTTAATGTTTCGTTGGAACTAATTATCTGTATTAAAAAGCAAAAAAAAAGTATTACAAAATCTCAACCGTGAATCATATTCGTTGTTTTCTTAATGATCAGTGTGGCATTAAAAGAAATATAATATTTAGAATTAACAGTGTATTATTATTATATTAGTTACATTGTACTTGATTTACTCAATTCTGACAAGCTTTGAGTGAAGCGTTTTATCTATTTAATCTAGGCACTTACGTTGGTACACCTTGCGATAAGGTTTCCAGCAATCATTAATCCTAGAACTTTTGGTACTATTTTGGGCACTGAGCATTGAGCGCTTAATTGGATTTAAATGGCAAGGCGTTTTATATTTTCGTGGTTACAAGTAACATGAAAAGTAACATAATTCTGGATATATAATTATATATACTATATATCCTTTCAACTATTACCTACAAACAAATATCTCTGCATCTCAATCTAGCGGTCCGTCCAATTTCGCACGGAAAAATCGTGAAAGAAGCGTATAAGCTGAATGCTGTACTTAATTTTTCCTATACTTTATATCAATCAATTAGCCTATCGCAGTCCACAGCTGGATATACTTTATATCAGAAGCTTTATTATTGAATTTCATGCTTCTTCTTTCAAAAATAGTGTAATTTTGGACTTATAGTAATAATGTCTAAAATTTAATGTCATTTTCGCAATGGTTTTCCTTTAGCAGAATCGAGAGCCTGGATGCTTACAGCATAAAGGCATCAACTTGTAGAATTCCAAGTTTGTAGTCACGGAGGTTTAAATTCTGCGTTGGTGATAATCTGCGCAATTATATGTAATAAATTAGCTTCATATCGGTATTCAGAGTAGGTGCTTATTCTCAATCTATTGATTAATATTGGAACCTGCAACGACTAAATGTTTGAATCTAATTTGTTATTAATTCTTTTAATGCCACAACCGAGCCACGCCCTACATCCTATACCCCTAAGCATAGAGACATCTACTGGCAGTTATCAAAAAATAATTATGATTCATACGTCGTATAAAACACAATCATTATTACATGGACTAATAACATTAAAGGAATTATATAAGTACTAGTGCAGATGGAGTGCTTTAAATATGCTTAGTACATATTCATTTATTTAAGGTACATCTACAATATACTTATATAAATAGTGTTTATTAAATACAGTTGAGTTATAGATGTACATAGTATTCATTGCACTTGAAACGTGCTCAGAACGTAAAAATAACAAGGAGAATTCAATGTATATGAAAAAATAAAAACGACTTTCTATAGCAGATGTCATTACAACTAGAAATTAAATATTAGGTAGGTATCTTGAATATGAGTAGTAGCAACTATGTTGTAGATCATATTGCGCGTTGAAACTTATACAACATACTCGAACTATTTATTTAACCTACTACGTTTGAATTATTAACTGCGGTTTTGTGTAAAGGCTACGATTTGGTGTTTTGCTTACTTCTCTATATGTATTTTGAGAATAATTATATACGTAAGTACACATAAACGCTTAATCATCGATGGACGACCCCGAAAGCACATATCTCTGTTTGTTTTGTGCGTGTGTGTGACAGTCAACTGAGTCGCCGCGCATCCTAACGTGAGGGGCGTAACATACTGAACAGTAAGTCTAGTTAATTCCTGAGTATCGAACAATTTACAACAATGTCTACTGGGAACGGCGTTCACAGCCAAGAGGACTGATGCGTGCAGCGGCTGTCACGCCGCGACCAACAAGCAAGTACAAGGTCAAATAGCGACACAGAACGTGAATGAAGTGAATGACAGACAAACGAAACAGTTCTCGGCAGCAGACGGAGTATGGAAATTCCTACTTTCATATTTCCTATCGATTACTTCCCAGTTACATTTTACAGCTAAATACATAAGATTTCGTACACTGTTTTACATATTCAGCATTCTTTTTCATATTATTTGTGCGTTAAACATTTACACTTTATTTATGTACATCAAAACATACGTATATAATTTAAAAACATAATGTTACACTATCACCAAACGTTTAACGAAACATTAAGAATACACCCGTTACACTAAAACTAGAGTGGGGATTGTGTAGTGAGTAGCGTGCGGGGACGCGACCGCTCATCTCCGCTCCGCAGCTCGAGATATTATAAATATATTATCATGAATGGCACGCACCGAGCACTCGCGCTCCTCGCCCACCACATTATTCTGACTCACTATCAATTATTGCTAATTTCGCATCTCTACAGAAATAATTGCCGCAACAGGAGGTAGCATTTTATAATGAATAACATCACTGACTCACAAATGCACTTGGACTGTTCTGATTTCACGAGATGTGTGGTGGCTAAATTGGCTAAGGCCTCGGTTACATATCGTGAGAGGCAGATGAGATGAACACCGTTATCGAACTGTTGAACCAAAAACGCTAACCGTACTTAACATCCGAACCGTTCCTTTGGTCTTTCACTATCTACTCTAATGACGTGAACGAGTGAAGATATCGATAGCGTAGAGTGGTAACACTCACAAGAAGATGCACGGTCAATGTGTAAGTTTTAACGAGTGCTCGAAATTGTTCCAATTAATTATGTTCTAGTAATTCATTTTCTATTACTAAATTTTAGACACCTTGATAATTTAATTTATATATAGATACACGTAGATACCGTGAAAGAGCACCTACGCAGTAGGGCAACGATTGACTTTTGAAAGATTTGTTAATTAGTATAACATTTTATGTGCATTAGAATCTGATTCGCTGATAAACAAATTTACCTGAAATATTTGACCCACTAATGTAGGTAGTACATTAGATTCCTAGATTACATATGAAATTAAACCTTAGTAGTGAAATTTTGTCTAAAAATATTACTTAGTTTGGACATGAATTTTAAAACGTTACATTCTGTTGTCATTAAAATGCAAACAATCGATCTCAATTTTTTTATTGTTAACAGCTCTCAAATCTATACCTACAATATAAACTCTCTCGAAGAGACTATAACTATGATTCTCAACATTTTTACTTCCAACTGTGTTTATTGAACGACATAATACGTGCACTGGAGACTACCTACTAGTTTCATCAGTCACAGCGTGAAACATTATGAGTAGTACCTTATTGGTAAAAGTCGACTTAGCCAGTGAAGACAAACAGATAAATCACAGAGTGCGGTAAAGAGAATAGCTAGGTGAGTAGAGCTCGAGTCAAAAATACCATTGACTATCCTGGACGTGACGCTTTTACTTCGACAAAAGTGTAGACATTGGGGACCAAGAGCGACAATATTTAAATCGAATAGAAGACAATGTCGAGACTCCACTCATACTATGCCGAAGTATTGTAAATCTATTGAAGGAAATATCTCGCTGAAGGGAAACTGCCACTCACTAAGTTCTGTAGACTAGGTAGGAGTGTAATGCGGAATGATATGAGTGTGGAGGCGTCACGCGCGGCGCCGTAGTGCGGCTACGAGAGCATCGATGTCGGCCGTACGCACCTGCCGCTACGAGCTACGAGCATCTACGTACTAACGAGTACATCACACAGACAGACAAACAGATCAGGTAAGATTGGAAGTTGACACAAACCAAGCCTTAAGAAGCGTTAATAGACCATTAGCACCTTCGGTGACGACGATTAAGTATGGGAGTGGAAACAACAAACCGTTTTTGACATATGTACACACGATAAAAACGTAAAAAATAACTTACTTAATATTATTATCATTTATCATTTGAATACAACAACTACATCCCCGACCGAGGACAATATCTCAACAAATTTCCATTCAATAAAGTCTTAATAACCATCTTTAGTTTTCATCACATAATGTTTAACGATAATTCTATAATTTAATATTTTTCAAAAATAAAGACAAAACTAACAAACACCGTTACCGTTGAGAACGACAATACGATACTCGGCTTGACAGTTGCGTTACCATTATCAATATTCGATACGATCGTACATTACAATATACAATATATATATTAAAAATCAGGTTTTATAAAAATCATTTTCAACCATATTAAATCTGACTGTGATTAGTTCATAAGACGGATATATTACATATAATTTTCATTATATGTTTGTAGTCATACTTTACTTCTTACAAAACAACAACTACTTATTAATTCTATATTCACTTCTGCCTCATTTTATACATAATCATATAACCAACTATTTAGGCGTCCACACGCGTACAGGCTAGTGTCTTGGCGGCATGGTGGCGGGTCACGTCAGCCATGCGCTGTATATACTATTTAGGTCACTTGTGGTTATAGACTGCACCCCGCACCCTGCCGCCACTGAACCACGGTCCGCTACTAGTGCAACATTACAAAAATAACTCTCTAAGAAAAGATACCACAGTAAGTATACCTACCTATTGCCTCATGTTCAAAAGAGTAGAGACATCGTGTCCTTATAGGTACATATAATTAGATTATCATCAACTTTGGTCGTTAAGCGTGAGGGAGACGGGACGTGACACCTACTCTTTATCCCACGGCGATTAAGGGCGGTAAGAATCCAAACCTGGCGTCTGTGTTGTTTGTGGCGCGTACACGTCTATTATATGAGGTATCGGAGTCTACATAATTATGTAGTATAAAAGTTTTCGCGCAAATCCTAACAACGTACAATTGCACCTATGTATGTATGTATGTCTGTATAATTTATGGTTATAAATATTGGTTATTAACTATCGTCACAGAGAGTTCAGCTTCATTAAGATCTGTTTTAAAATATTGCTTTCATTTATGTAGTAGATGCGTAACCTAATTAGCGATACAATTCAAAACCAAACTCTGTGCTTATTAACGATGTAACTGTAAAACACTATGTAAAATATATTATAGTACGTAACACTTCGCTCGATGCAAAACATCGTAAGAACTCTTGTTTACAATTTCTGCCAAAAATATTAACATACTGGCCGGATTATCGGCAAACAGCGCTTATGTGATATATGATTTAAGTAACATGCCTATTATTTGGTGTTTTCATGTTTCAGGTAAATCGATCGACCGGACACAAATATTAACTTAGAGTCTATAGGGGCGTCGCGGGTTGCGACCCCGTGGCGCGCTCCGCCCGCGTCGCCACTCGCATCCGTCTCGTCCGAAATTGTAACCGTCGTTATTTATTATCATAAGTACAGCACTAACAGAGGTTCCGATCGCAGACCGGCGATCACGGGACGCGCGGGTGCGACGCACGTAAACGTAAAACTATAACCTTGAATCGCGCACTTTCACTATAGGCGTGACTGCGGTCCAGTGAGTCCGTGCGTGTACCGAGAATGTGAACAGTACAGCTGTGAAGACCAGCGTTGTGCCCGGGGAGAGGGCGCGCGCGGCGCCCGGTGCCTGGTAGGGCACCGAGCACGACGGCTTGCGCTCCTCCACGGTGGCACAGCGCTCGCCCTCGGGCCGCGGCGCCTCGCTCAGCCGCGACTCGCACCGGTAGCACAGCCTCCCCTCGCAGTACCAGTAGCAGCAGTCGTCCCACCCGTAGTTGGACTTGTTCGCCTGCGCACCCGTCTCCGGAATGCGCGGGTCTGAAATCATTCACGATAGTCTATCAGCCGACCCCTTGCTCATTCTGTGTGACTTTGTTATAGTGTAGTAATTTTATAAATAAAAATATTGTAGTTACAAATAATAAGAAAATACTATTTACCAAGAGGCAACGTTTAACTTTTTTGAAATGTTAAACTGAAAGTAGAAGCAACAATTGGTCTTAGACAAAGGCTGTTTTAGAGTAAAATAAAACCAAACCACGCATCGCGCCAGAAGTAATAGTTGTTTTATGTTCTCTCTTTTTGAACTGCAGCCAAACTTGCGGCTATAGCGTTGAGTAATTTGGCCTTATCTGAAACCGCGTTATTTTTCATGTAGGAATATTTGTTCAGTAGATTCTACTTTTGCAGAAACTACTGAACAAATGTACTTTCCCTCAGTTATTTATTTTACAATTACGCTAAGTTTCTTTAGCTTTCGTTACATTAATTTTGGTATTCCTTATTAATACAGGTTGCGTCCAAATCCCTGTAGGAAACAAAACAGATTAGTGGAGTAATAATTGTATAGGCGAGGCTACTTACCGAGACATAGGAACGTGGGCTCTCCGGCGTACTGCGTGGGGTAGGCAGGTGCGCGATCCGCCGGTAGGAAGTAGGGGCAGTGTTGCTCGACGAGCTGGCAGACGGAAAGGCAGGGCTTGAGCCGAACGATGGGCCGGCCGGGGCCGGCGGCGGCGGCGCGGACCCAGCGGCCCACGACGCCGCCGGCGCCGCGCCGCCGGTCCAGGTGCCCGACACGCTCCAGGTGACGCGCGTGCCAGCGCGCCGCATGCTCGGCAGGCGCTCGCCGCGCCCTGCCGCCTTCCTCGCTGCCTTCCTCCGCACCCTCCTCCACCCACAGCGGCACCATTGTGCTGCACGCCCAACGACGATACGTTTCCTGTAACACCAATATGGACAAACTTTATAACTGTTAACGTATACGAACGAGACGTCGAATTACGCAATAAAAATGTTTGATGGTTATTTTGATCCTTTATGTAAAATAACATAAGAGCTTTTAATGTTAGCTTTATAAGCATCTGAAATAGTTTCATTGTTTATACAACATTATATCTATCTGATGCCGTTTTTATTTCGGTTCAGCAGACCATCTTTCTAAACAAAAAATCTTTACTTACATGCACGTAATAGTATACCTTAAGTAACCGCGGTAGCCTAGTGGTATGGGTAATGGACTGCTGAGACGAGGTCTCGGGTTCGATCCCAGGTTTTACCATGGCACAAACCAATGACTTTTCGATGCTTTTCGAAGTTATGTGTGTATTTATCGCAGGTTTATAAGTGCCCGGTTAATGGCAATAGGCTCGCCACCTATTACATTGGGACCTAAACATAAACGGCGAAATGTGGGTGCTAGCACCTCTGCCTACCCCTTCGGGAATATAGGCGTGAGTTTATGTTATGTTAATAGTTTTTGTGCATGCAGTATTTTAAATCGACACAATGATGCCAGGAAAAGTAGAGAGCCCTCCGTATAGTACGCGTTTGAATATACCGATTAAACCTAACCTAAATATTGCTTACTTACTAAAATGTTTCAAAATACGTAATTAATGTTCAGTGATGCCTAAAGGCATAATGCCTCATAGTACATGACATAATTGAAGCTGTCCGTTAGTCCGGGCTGTCCTAATTAAGCCCGCAGGTCGGTTAATATCGGATACAATGCCCTTTTATGATCATTCACGTAACTAATAGCTTATTGAAACTGCATTTCCCCTGTACATGCAATTGTTAACTAGTACTAACAATATGTATTTATCATTTAATAGCACCTAACTGAATGGATGACGTTGTCACAACATTGGAAAATAATAATACTGCGGTGAGTGGATTTAGGGCATGAAAATGTACATTTACCTATTTACAGATTGATAGTAGGTAACAAGTGCTGAATGATCAAGTTGAACCGTACGTAAAAACGTACCAAGTTGAATGATCTATTAAATATGGATGAATTAATTAATCATAACACGATGTGTAAATACTATGTTCACCATTCATTATTTAATCGTTTATAAAATTTCCGGTCGATGGCACCACCGTATGTAAATGAAAATTTCAACGAACCGAGATCATTTCAAGTAGCTTAGTTAATAGTGTATTTCCTCTTGAAAGAATCTGCCGTGGATTTGGGTCCCGACCTGGATATTTAACCGCTTCCCTTAAATTTTTACAAGTTTTTAAAATGTAAAATAACAAAGAACTTCATTTAACATATTGGGCAATGTTAGAGAGCCAAAAAGTTAAGTAGTTGATATAATAATGTACCTAAATGTAACTAATATTAAGTCACATAATAACTAATACGTACATTATTTGCAAACCCCCCGTGGTTCCCGGTAGAGTAGAATATGGGCCACCCCATCTCTTCCTATGTGGTGTCGTAGAAAGCGACTAAAGCATAGGGCTGTTTAACATCAGACAGGTATTATATGCAGCCCAGACTCAGCCTCAGATACATGAATAGTGCCCGGAATACGGCAACTGGCTCAACCCCTATTATGTGGGACCGAAAACAATAATTGGTGACATGTGGGTGTTAATTCACCTCTCCCTAACCCCCCGGGGAAAAAGGCCTGATTATATGTATGTATGTAGGTATATTTGCAAATTAAACATGTAAAATTGCTATAATAAAGGGTGGAAAATTGCAATGTCTATTTTATTACAATACATGTCTACTCAAACATGTAGAACTTTCATTCATTCTTATAAGACACTGATGTCGTACTACTTAACCCGACTACGTGCGTTCTCGAGTTACGATAAAAAGTCCAACGTCCCTATGAACGTACTAATTTAATATTTAAGCTGTGCAACAAGCGTTTCACTGGCATACATCACTTCTATCGTGGGTGTACTTTGCATGCATTATTTAATTCATTTCCCTACAGTCCCCCATAACGGCGATCCTTCCTCTATACAGGAGATACTAAAAATATACCAATTCGAAGCGTTGTATTTAAGATATTTTGTTGTATATAAAAATGATACCATTACAATTGAAAGGTATAGGGCCCTATGACTTCAATAATGTGATGTAATACTGGCTGTTGCTAGGGAATTTTGATCCCGCTCCCGGAACTAAAAGCCTAAGTGATATTCCAGACTTTTTCTGAAATTAGCACGGGGTTAGATTATATCTAACCCCGTGCTAATTTCAGAAAAAGCTGGTTATACGTGGGAGCGTGATAACTTTCTTATTCATAATATTATAGAAGGTATTAGGATAGAAAGAAGTAGGATTAGGCTGTCTATATATACATGCCTCTAAAGCCCCCTCTACACCTAGACAGATGCATCTGCAGACATCGGCAGTTGCGTCCGCAGATGTCCGTCAGACGTGTGGACACACCGCACTTGCTCGCACCAAATTCCAAAACAAACGGATTAGTGCCAGATGCATCTGCAGACATTTAATACCTACGACAGATGAGCTAAACACCCCCTCTACACATCTGCGTGCGCGTACGAGGACGACATCTGCAGATGCATCTGTCAGGTGTAAAGGGGGCATATATTAGTGTGTCCCGTTCCAAATTCAATATTCAAAATTCATTCCGTCTCACCCAGAAACCGTGACATCACCCGTGAACCGTCTATATAGTCAATTAACTCAAAGCAAATTTCTAAAATTGTAGTAGGTAAACATTATTTACATTACTAAAGATAGTTTACACAATGGTTTAGGACTTTTCGCGATTACCATCGGCAAAATAAGGTCCCTAAATTAATCGCGAAAAGTCCCGAACTTTTATAAAAACTATGAGTTTACACCGCGATAAGTTAAAAATAACATTACTAGAGTTGAAAATTGTACCATTATAATTGATCCACGTACCACCACGATATTTGGGGCTGAAGCCAACATTATAAACATGGAAAATATCTCCGCCTCCTGCACCTCATTTTTTTTTATTTAAAACATAATTTTTGATACAAACCCTTCCGGCTTACTGGTGTAAGCCGAAAGGGTCTGTATCGGTACCTACACATATAGCAATACAAATATAGCAATTATTCAAGTTTTTCACGTTTACATACATACATCCATACATACATACCTACATACATACAATTACGCCCACATCCCCGGAAGGTTAGGCAGAGGTGAATTAACACCCACATTTCACCAATCATTGTATTAGGTCCCACGTAATAGGGAGTGAGCCTATACGTTTATACTTTCTATATTACTCAAATAGTCCTAAAGCAAAGAGGCATACCCAGTATAACTGATTAATTAAGTAGGGACCACATAAAAAATTGCCATGAGCTATTTTTTGTTCCTAAAACGAGTTAGCAGATAGAACAGATCTTTAACGCTATCAACGTTTAGTACATACTAACACCACCAGTTGGAAATTGGAGTCATTCACAAGAATGACCGAAACCGAAGTCTAATTATACTACTACATACTTAACATTTTACCTGATCAAAAATATCTTCTAACATTTTTTACAACTTTTCAAAATGAGCGTTTTGTCAATGTCCATAGTAAGTAAGCCTAGACATGTACTACCCGTAAATCTTCCCGTATCCCATGAGGTACATCATATCATAATAATATTTTCTAATCAAGTAATGTTCGATGTTGGAGTGCTCGCGGTGCGCCCTGGTGTCTAACAAATCAGAACAAATGAACATCATGTCAAGCAACGTTGTCTCAGCGGGCGCCAGCGGCTGGCTGCCTCGGAGCCTCCGAGAACGGGTGAGGGAGATAAGGGGAGGGTGACCGCCTCCAACCCTATGCCCAATCAATCATAGAGTGGGTGCGAGGTGTCGCTCGATAATCGCATCCATGTGTGCTTTCTGTTTATACTATTACCTTTAAATAAGCCTAATAATACCCACGTAGTTGGAAAGGTACGCATTCACTTTTGTTTACTCAACAATGGTAAACTGGTAAAAAATGGTAAGCAAAATATTACTCGAGTGGACTTCACGTTTAAAATGAATATTTTGCGTTTGCCCCATGACTATTGAGGCTTTTTAATGTATATCCTTCCTTGGCCATGAACATGATGAAAAAAAACCATGAAATAATAATAATAAAAACCTTTCACAGTAAATATTAAACAACTTTTTTTCGGATATATAATTAATCAACTCTTCCTACATGTGGCTTTCTGCAGGGTCCATTTAGGACGGCCTGCAGAAAACCAAAATAGTTTATGGGTACTGACGGAAGTTTACGCGGCCATGGTGCTGAAAAGCAACCGAAATGTTGGGCTCAGTGTAAATAATAAACAAATGGCAAAAGTTTTATTTTCATATAATAGTTATTAACGTCAATGAAACTGAAAATCTCGTAATAACTGATAATATTAAATATTTGAAGAGCATAGGTAAATTTTGACTGCCTCTGTGGCGTAGCGGTAGTGAACGCGGCGGCTGCTACGCAGGAGGCGCGGGTTCGATCCCCGCTCAGTGCCAATATTTGTATGCATGAATATAAATATTTGCATTGATCTGGGTGTTTCTATGTATAATATGTATGTATTTACAAAAAAAAAGTACCTATCTAAGTATGTATATCGGCATTCTAGATTCCATAGCACAAGCTAATTAAGCTTACCATGGGTCTAGATAGCGTTGTGTAGAATGTTGTAGAATATTTTTATTTTTTAAATGTCTGTTGAATTTTTCTACATTTATTTTATTATGCGATTGGGTTCCCCATGCACAGATTGCTAACTCAGATCGGGATAAAAAATGAAATCATTTTAAAACCGACACCATAGGGAATCATATTTATGGGATTCAATATTTAACGTGCTTGGTAATATCAACTCCGGCTCTCATTATAAAGACTGTTATTACTGTTGTAAGGAACTCTTGTATTGAACTTTTTGAGAATGTAAAAATCACACCTGTTTCATAAAGAAACTGAACATTGGTATGGTTCTGTAACGGCTGATTTTATAGTTATTTCGGAGTGAAAGATTTTGGCTAATCAGTTTTGATAGCAAAATCGTCTGGAAATATTAATTTGGCGAAAAACATATTTTTATAACACCCATACATTATTCCGTTCACCTGTACATTATTCCCATCCTATCCTTCCTACTATATCCTACTATTTCCTACTTTTCCTACTAATATTATAAATGTGAAAGTTTGTGAGAATGGATGTGTGGATGTGTGGATGTTTGTTACTCTTTCACGCATAAACGGTTGGACCGATTTGGTTGAAAGGAGATGGGTAGGCTTTCATACATTCTTGGGCCAAAAATGTAATAAGATGAGGGTGGTATCAATTAAGAGCATATAAATTATTAAACCATCCCTGAAAATTCTGCAGATTTTGGATATCTGAGAGCAGAGTTATAAGAGATTTAGTAAAAGTGAGGTTATGCAAGAAATTGACATTTTAGAACTGTGATTTCTGTGGTGTTTTAATAGAAAGTGGTCATTTTTTTTTATCTTAAAATACTTTTAAATTGTATGTATTATATTTTACTCAGGGATAATGTACGAAAACTTACAAAGAGATTTTAAAGATATGGAATACAAGGATGTTATGTTAAAAAAAACACTTTAAATAATAATTTCTCACTTCAATAATAATTAGAGTATTGTCTAAGAAGTGCGCAGGTGGAAATATATTACCTTATTTACTTCATTTTCTATGCCACAATTCACACAGAAATCCATGTCAAAATCCAAAATACCGAGCAAAACTCAAACAAGTAAACAAGTTTATCATTGTACTTTAAGGTAACCAGGAGCAAGCTGAGAAGTCCGTAAAGAGAAATCACTGTGGGAATATAATCAAGAAATCAACTGGAAATACTCAAAACGCAGAAGTCAATTGATTATTGGATTTAAACCAATAAATATATAATAGCATACTTTTGTACATATTTTATAAACAATTGTATATCCCATAAGCCGTGTAAATATACAATTTTTCGATAAAATAATTAATTTTGAAGATTGAATAAATAAACTGATTGACTGAAAATGGAGCTGTCAGCTGTCACAGCTTAAAAATACAGTTGATAAACACAAGAAATAATTAATCGATTAACGGAAATCGATTCAGAATTTATTTTTATTGTACTATTATTTTGTATTTTAAATGGTTATTATTATTATTATGATTAAGTTTTGTTCACTCTGATTGATTTAATATCAAATTGTGATGCAAGTGTTTTAATACGCAATATTGTTTAAATAATTTTTAGTAATCGATATTTTATTTTGCTAGTAAAATGAACTTAGTTTTAAGATTTCTCGTCTTCCAGACTTTCAATTGAGCTGGTTTTTTTAAATTTTGAAATAGAAAAAAATACCGCTTTTTTTAAGTCATATCTCAACTCATTACAATTTTGGCCCAGAAGTCCCCGTCTCCTTTGATATGTATATAGGTTATACCCTGGATTCACATATAGGCTACTTTTTATCAACACACCACGCGGGCGAAGCCGCGGGCGGAAGCTAGTATATTATAAAAAAAAATTGTCAAATTAATACTTCCAGAAAATTTTGTTTTTGAAACTGCCTAAAATATTTCGCCTCAAAACTACTATAAGTTTAGCCGGTATAGTGGGATAGACCGAGTTATTCGTTATTAAGACGATGACCCCTTGGTCTATCGAAAAATAATCTCCCCGCAAGTGACTTCCGTTCAACGAGCATTGGGGCACTCCAAAACCTTCGGACTAAACCACGGTCACCTATGAGTCGGTACAATTGCTACTTATGGGACGAATCATTGGCGAATGTTTGTTCTGGGTTCGGGACATCAGACTGTCACTATTAAAATAATCGCATTCTTTTAATTTTTTTTATATATAGGGCACGTCAATTTGGCTTCTCCTCGCCTGATGGTAAGCTGAAGGCAAAGTCTCGTAATTTAAATCTATAAATTCTACGATATTCTACACTGCACTCTCCAAACCCACAGTAAACATAGCATAATTAGTTAGCTTGTATTATGTTTCTAGAATGTCGATAAACATTCTCAATATAGACTTTTTACATACAAGGGTATAGAAAAACCCAAACCATTGCAAATAGTCATAGATTCGTGCATAGAAATATTTTGCACTGAACGGGCATCAAACCGGCACCCGCTAACCTAGTAGTGGCATGCACTGCCACCACATCAAACCATAAGGAGTGAGTAAAAACGTTTAATGCTGTCAAATAACGTTAATATAATGATGAGTAGTATCCTTCGTTTCAGATTATTCTATTTTAGGATCTAATAATGGTTATAATGCTCTATCTTGCTTCTTTATGAGAGGGTAAATTTCTTTAAACCCTCAGTTATTTGCTGGCTAAGAAAATTCATTCTAATTAATTTTTTCAACCGTTCAAGTCATTATTATGATTGATGAATAAAGTTTGTGCTTCAAGATTTATTTGTAAGGCTATATTTTATATCAAAAAGCTTAGAAAAAAAATTAACGCATTCTTTCATAACTGGCTGTTTATATTCGTATAGTTGGAATAACCCGCTATTTTTTTACTGATATTGTTTTCATGAAAGCCATAGAGATAAGAGAGAAAGAGATTATGTTCTTCTCTCTTCTCTAATTATGTGTAAGAATTATATTAATGTTAACAGTGACAGAACAATCGTTCGTTGTTCTTTCTTATGTAAACGTAGAAAATAAGGTTTTATTTACACTAAAATATTAGGAAAGTATGCTCTTGGAATTCTAGCTTTATGTTCGTGTACGAGCCAGTACTCGTACAGTAGTTTTATATAATGTCCGCGTCAGCATTTCATACACTTACACTGTATTGAGTTGTGACATACATACATTAATAAAGTTAGTTCTCAAATTGCCGCACTAGTGTAAACACGTAGGTTTTATGGTGCAAATAAACGTTCTCAAGTACGTCAGCGTATCATTTAACCTCGTGCATCAAACGGTATGAGCAGACAAGTGCTCATACAGTTCGTTTGGTCTAAATCAACCTTTGCGCAAGCACGCTCAAACGACTGAGTTTTTTCAGATATTTGTACGAAATATGGATAGATTATTATAATCTTAAATAACACATGCTACTTACTATCTCTAGAACAGGGATTTTGCGTTTCACGCAAAAGTTATAAAATAAAGGGTCAATTACAGTAGAGGAAGACCATTGCTACATTACTGGGGTCACCTGTTTTTGAATTGAATTGAATCAAGTTGCCATTCTGAATTCAAAATTCATTTACACTTCACTCAGGAATCGTGACACAATTTTGTTTTCATAACAATTTGTCAGTATAATCTAGTAAATTCATCGAACAGCTACAACAAATGATAACATACTACCGTAGTATAAAGAGCATTAAGCCATTTATGTCTGTGGAACATCAGTAAGAGTGTTTATGGTCCCAACGATCTCATAAGCAGTAATAATAGACACATCTATGTTGTACGAATGTCGGCCAATAAACACGGATGACTCGTGCGATCGAATAAATATTTATTAAGTAGCTTCTACGGCTAGTTTAGTGGTGTACAGTTTGTAGTAAACATGGTACTATGGTTATACGACACCTATATAGTGTACCTGGTGGTAGAGCATGCCACTGTTAAGAATGCTAAGTCAGAAGTCAAGAGTTCAATTCGATTTAGGCTCAGTTTAAATATTTATACATACATGAATACACACATTTGCATAAGGTTATGTATTTATATGTGTCTATTACAAAATAAAAAATGTAAATGTATGATAATCCACATTCTAGAATTCATAATGCAAGCTCGTTAAACTACTTTTACTTTGCATAGATATAATTGCCCAAAAAAGTGCTGGGAAGTTTTACAATCAAATAAATCAAATATCCAAACTCATACTTAACATTTCAATTAAGCCTGCTCGTTAAACGGGTTACAGAATAAGACAGATGCTTTACAGATTTTTCTACAAAAATGGCATGCATAATGATAGTTTAGTCAAGGCAACCAAGGAAGCGTGAGTTCGATCCCCGCTCAGCGCAAAAAATTATATGCATGAATATAGGGTTTTGTATTGGATCGGTCTAGCTGCAAGGCTTCGATATCGCCTAATGTTATCATTGGGCTGTGGAGGTCAGATGGCAATCGCTTCACGAAAAAAAAAATCGAGGTCTAGCCAAATCTGTCTGTCTGACTGGTAAAGCGGACCCCAGACTCCGAGCTAAAAAGCTTCGGATGCGACTGGGAATTAACGCTAGGATGAGAGAGGGTTTTGTATTGGTCTGGTCGTGCCTCGGAGAACACGTTAAGCCTTTGATCCCACTTGCCATACGAATATCTATGAAAAATCCAACCACTGGTCTAACTGCAATGCTTCGATATCGCCAATGGGTTGTGGAGGTCAGATGGCAGTCTCTTCACGAAAAATATTTAAGTTCAGCTAAATCCGCAGCTAGACTGGAAAAACAGACCCCAGACTCCGAGGTGAAAGCTTCGGACGTGACTGGTATTCACGCTAGGATGAAGAAGAAAGATAGTCTATTTTCGTAAAAAAATCAAAGACCTGTTTCAATATACTACGTACATAATTCAAAAGTTACGTAAGTACATATTATAATCAAGTAACTAAGCTCCCAATAAACAAACAGCTCAATCCCCGATAAATTTGAAACATGTTATGAATATGTATAATGTATTAGAAGGAATTACTGCAGACACGACGTCTCTGATGGATGAGCTGAGCCCACTGGACAAGTGTCGACTCACGGTGATCAAATCATGCGAAACCTTCCCACATAACGTGAGCTACCATTAACGTGCCGGGAAATATGTATCTAAGCGTCCACTCAACTAAGTGTATCGCAACGTAATAAATATTTAATAAAAACCTCATTTCCATTAGCACGTTAAAATATATTTGAAACACAAATGAAATCTCGCCTCAGAGCTTTTACGTAACCAGTAACAAGTACTCCTTCAAACCGACAAAATATAAGAGCTTCTGGGTTTCAAGCGTCGTATTTTATTTTTTGACTTGTTATTTGATGCTGAGTACATAGTGATAAGATTATTTTGACAGTTATATCTATCGCTTCAAGAGTCTTAACTAAGAATGGGGTTCTTAGTACTCAAAATTGGACTGTATCTAACTGTATTAGCGAATAGTACTCGTATAATATCCAACGGGAATGATATCGGCGAGAGTTCTATTCAAAACGGACGCAAGTCGACCTTCTAGACCTGTGGAAATTGGTTGGCCGGTTTATTGTAGAATATAATGACGAATGTATAGCATTTGACGTTTATGACAGTCGTCAATATCTTTAAAGCCGGACACTGTATACGAGATTATGTCTATTTGAACTTCACTACATATTATGAAACAAACTCGCTGTCGCTGTCTGTCCGTCCCTATGTATGCTTAAATCTTCAAAACTACGCAACGGATTTTGAAGCGGTTTTTTTAATAGGTAGAGTGATTCAAGAGGAAGGTTTATATGTATAATACATCCATAATATTGAAGGGAAACATGGATAAATTTAGAGATATGAAGCGGGAACGGGATCAGAAATTATGACGGTACGAAGTGCGCCGGGTCAGCTAGTTATTGATAAACCAAAATTAATTTGTATTAAACCTATCACTGGACTCAATGGAGTTGGCATATTCTATCAAGACGCCACTAACCAATTCTTAAATAAATATATGACTTCGATTTATTTACACTAGCGACTGCCGTCTGACCACCCCCATAGAGTCCTACGCCAGTCACGCCATCAGAACGTCCATCAATCAGTGGGTGTACCGGCGACAAGGAGGTTGAATGCATGAAATTTAAAATGTATGTACAGTTGTACATAAAAGAAACCATTTCATAACCATTGCATAACTTCAAATGAGACAAATAACTAATAATATTTCATATCATCCTAAAAATTAAATAAGTTTAACGTCATCATTATTTACAATTACTTGACTGCCTCTGTGGCGTAGCGGTAGTGAAATATTTGTTTGCACGATTGTGAATATTTGCATTGGTCTTGGTGTTTCTATGTATAATATGTATGTACTCGTATCTACGAAAAAAAAAGTATCTAAGTATGTCTAACGGCATTCTAGATTTCATAACAAAAGCTATGCTTACTTTGGGTCTAGATAGCGTTGTGTAGAATGTCCTACAATATTTATTTTTTATTTATTTACTTACAACGCTATCATATTTTTTCGGTTCTTAGCCGGTTTGATTACCAAGTATGGCAAAAATGACTTTCCAAAAATCTTTGATTGTAGATTTGTTTCTTTTAAAAATAATTTTTCCTTTAAGAATTTTTTTGTCCGGTACCACTTTCTCTCCGGTTGCCGTCACAAATGCCACCCTGTTTACGCTTAGTTATTATTTAAATATTATATACAATATATATAAAAGAACAATGATTTTGGTGGCAGGGGTTTCCTAAAAACATTATTATGCGGACATTAATGAGAAATGTACTGTCGAGACGGACACTAAGTATAATGAGTAATATCATTGGGGACCTTTATTCGTGTAATTCAAAGATAATTATGACCCGAGTGTGAGTTTACTTTGTACCTGAATGTGAATTACAGCTATATTCTTTAAATTTAAATGTGTGGGCTCGTGGCTACATGGATCTCCCACTACATAACACAAATTGAGACTCTTCCATGCTTCGAATAGCACGTTAAGCCGTCATTGACGGTTGTCATTATAAACATCAATCCAATGACTTCATTGGACAAGCAGTTCAAAACATTCTACGACATTCTACTCAGCTCTATTTAGACCCAAAGTTGTATAGCTTAACCAGCTTGCGTATTGTGAAAAACATACTGAAATGGTTTTTTTTTGTAAATAATAGAATATACATAGAAACACCCAAGCCAATAAAATATACCTACATATTCATGTATTACATACATACAAATATTTTCACTATGCGGGATTTGAAGCCGTGCCTTCTGCGTAGCAGTCAAACGGATACCGCTACGCCACAGAGGTCGTTGAAACGCCACGCTACGCCACAGTGTAGCGGTTCCTGAGTGAGCCGTGCGAATGAATTATGAAATTGAATGAATGAATGACACCTATCAATTTTAGCATAATGCATCTTTTTATAATATAATCTGTATGACAACTATAAAAACTCCGCGCAAATATTTTGTTCCGTATAGAAGTCATTGAATCAACCAATCGTATTGTTCTTTTTATATTCACATAAAAGATATAGCAATGATATTTGGTATATTCAGGTCATAAATATTAAATCAACCTCTTTTCGTGTTAATGGCTTGTGGTTTTTATGTGAGTTACCTATACGTTAATTGTTAAAATAACCACTACAATAATTTGTTATTTGAATACTCACAATCAATTGCAAAATATGCTAATAATGCTCGCGGCTCCACGCACGTGGTATTCTGATCTCATTCATCGCTGATAGTAGCATAATAGCCTATGTTGCTACCTCATGATATAGCTTTTTAAAGGCAAAATAATTGTTGAAATCGGTACCTACAGTAGTTTTTGAGTTTATTCGTTACATACGAAAGTACACATACTTCCTTTTTATAATATTAGTACAGGTATAAGTGAAATTTTATGAAGATCGGATGGGCCGAACGAATTTGACTGAAATTTAGGACACAAATAGATTATAGTTTGTAATAACAATTCTGAAATAGTTTCCCATGGGTTACGGGAATGCAATCAGAGCCTCGATTCTGCTAAAGCAAAATCACTGTCATGCCACTGATACTGTAAGAAATTTTAATTTAATTTTAGCGTTTATAGTAATGCAGTTAAAGTTTAAAAATAAATAGCTTTCTGTAGAGTGAATGAAAGAGTGTAATGAAACTCTTTTCATTTAATTTTTGACTGTAAGTCTATAAAAATAAGGTCTTAAATATAATGCCATTTTTGTAGTTTCTGTGGTATGACAGTGGTTGTACTTTAGCAGAATCGAGGGCCTGAATAAACATCGCGGGCGGAGCCGCTAGCGAAGAAATATAGATACAGTACCCGTTTTGAGTGAGATTATAGCTAACTTTAACTTGCTTTTCTGCAGACTGACTTGACTTAGTTTTGTGAAGCGTATTTTTTTTCATAAAAGACATTGTGCGCGGTGGGTTCCCCCTATGGCTATACTCCGAAATACATTTGTTATAAACATAACTCATTTGGCGTAATTTTCTTAAATCAAAAATTTTTGAGTTAACAGACGCTATGGCGCAAGATTTCCTCTCTAGAGTGCGAGGTCAGACGGCAGTTGCTACCGTAAGTGCCCAAGATAAGCCACATCACGAAGAAAAATAGTAGGATAGATATCTTCAAAGTACCAGCTTTGAAAGCCGACATAACCGTTGAAATGATTACGATGATTCAAATTGATTTTAACGGATGACATCCAGCCTTATTCCACTTTCAACACATAATAATAATTCTAATGTTGTTTATCATGACATCTGTTTGTAATACTGCCCGCTAGATGGCGTTGTTCAATTCTGGAACGCGCTAGTAATTTGTTTACGAAAACTTAAACAGGTACATATTTATAGAACGTTGAAAGTTTGTTTGGTAAGTAGGTACGTTTGTATGTAACAGTACAATTATGTAGATCATGCATCACTTGTTTATTTGAACTCTAGTTGTCCCAAGTTCAGAGCAATCGTAGAAGGTACCGGGGAAACCACATAATCGCCATTAGACCAATCAGTGCGTTGTGCCGTAAATAAACGAATCTACATACTTAGTATTTGTTTCGAAGAATACAGTGTATTTACAATTTCAGCTACTCTTTATCCCAGCCATTTACAAAGATCAGCGCCTACAGAGCTAGAAATACCGCGTTAGATAGTGACCGATTGTTAATCTACAAACTTTAACACTTTATGTCTAAACACACCAGCTTTGTATCTTAATATCGCAATTCGAAGGAATTAGTAAAATCGCGCAAACATAAGATAGAAGCAGTGTGACACTTCTGAAATCTATGAATCCGTCTAGGGTTACTGAAATGAAAAGTATAGGTGGTTAATGAGATGGTATTATTTGGTTAAAACAGTTCCAAATCATGTATAACTAAAAATATCTAAGTATGTATGGTACCTCCAGTTTGCCCCACCAAGCGTCCCGACTGGTGGGGCAAAGTGGAATGTTAAAAAATGTATATTTATATTTCCCCACTAAATTAATTCTAGTGGGAAAAATTATACCCGTTTAAATTCCTGGTGCAATCGTCCCCGTCGTAAGGGTTGGTATTTTTAGAATGGGTGTTTTTAAATAAAATAATAGTATATTAACCGCATTGTAGAATTCCTAATGCATACAAGCTAGTTATGCTACGTTGGATATCAAGATAGATATCCAACGTGCTATGTGCTCTATATGCGCATTTTGAAGATTTTTTTAAAATTTTGGCGATTTTGAGTGGCGGTGGAACAGCTCAAATTCAGCAAGCATAGATCATTACAAAACAATCAGCGCCTCGTTTGTCTAGCGACTTAGGTCCAAGATATGTGTCCTGAGCAATGTAGACGGCGTTGTGTAGAATGACTTAGAAATTAGAATATTGTATTATATCATTACCAACTTTTTACGCTCGTTCTACGGTTAATATGTACTCCTTTAATCTTGTCCCAAGTAGGTAACTTATTTCCAATACAACAACAATCAATGTTTATGAATTAAAAATAGTTAAGGCATTATTAAGACAAGAAGACATAAAGGTACCTAATAGTGAGCATTTGAAAATAAAGAGCGAAATTAACAAAATAAACAAACAGAAGCTGTGGCATGGTGTAATCCTCTTATCGCGTTATCCCGGGCTCGGTTGATCAGACGCTTCCGTTACCTGCTGCGCCTACCGCGCGAAGCGTAGCGACGACGCGGTCCGCTTCGAAACTCAGATAAGCCGTTTTACCTAAACACGTATTTATACTTTTACCGCATCCCACATTTACTATTATATAATAAATTGTATGTATACATTTATTTAAGAACTCGAGTAGTTCTTTTCTGTGGGATACGATTCAATAACGTCATGTTCTCAAAACACGTTATTGCAATTCAATTAGAAAGGAAAACGAAAAAAAAAAATCTGCCAAAACAAAAGCTACCTACGCTTTCGTCAGGTTATTAAACCTTTAGTATCACTCATATTTTGATTTGTTTTCGATTGGATTTACAAATTTTAATATAAAGGGGATTGGGTAATCTAGTATGGACAGTGGCGTTCTTAATTTTTTCAGCGGCCATAATTAATTTTGATACCACTTCATTGTACTGTGTTAAACACACGTACAAATGTCATTATTTTCATTGTAAGTAATATCGGAGCTGCGATATACAGGGTGGAACATTTCGACTTTACCTTGAAGGCAAATACCCTCATACTAAAGATGGCGAATTTTACTTAAAGGAAACTTTACCTTATTTTTTAAAAGAAACAAAACTGCATTCAAAGACTTTTGAAAATGCCACACCCGGTAGTCGAACCGACTAATATTTTACAAAACCTTCTTTTTCATGGACTTCCTTTTATTTAATTTACCAAGTTTGTTAGAGAGATTTGATCCCTATGGTCGACCCTATCGATTGATGTAATAAAAATACAGGGTGTTATTTTTTCGAATTGTATTCGGTTCGATTATAAGGCGTGGCAAACGATTTTTCAGCATTCCCTAAATGCAGTGCTGTTTCTTTTTTAAAAACACACTAAACTGTATTCAAAGTTTTCTGAAAATGCCACACACGGTAGTCGAACCGGGTATGAGTACCTACTCTTACTACCGGAGATAGCTAATTTCATTCAAAGGAAACACTCTCTTATTTAAAAAAGAATACTAAGCTGCATTTAAGGAATTTCGAAAGATCGCTTGCCACGCCCTGTAATCGAACCGACTAAAATTCTAAAAAATAACACCCTATATTTTTATTGCATCAATCGATAGGGTTGATCATAAGGATCTAATCTCTCTAACAAACTTGGTAAATTAAATGAAAGGAAATCCATGAAATAGAAGATTTAGAAAGATTTTATTCGGTTCGACTACTAGGTGTGGCATTTTCAGAAAACTTTGAATACAGTTTAGTGTGTTTGTGAAAAAGAAACAGCCCTGCATTGAAGGAATGCTGAAAAATCATTTGCCACGCCTCATAATCGAACCGACTACAATTTGAAAAAATAACACCCTGTATTTTTATTGCATCAATCGATAGGGTCAATTATAAGGATCAAATCTCTTTAACAAACTTGGTAAATTAAATAAAAGGAAATCCATGAAATAGAAGATTTAGAAAGATTTTAGTCGGTTCGACTATCGGGTGTGGCATTTTCGGAAAACTTTGAATACAGTTTAGTATGTTTTTAAAAAAGAAATAGAACTGCATTTAAGGAATGCTGAAAAATCGTTTGCCCCGCCCTATAATCGAAAAATTCGAAAAAATAACACCCTATATTATTTTTATTGCATCAATCGATAGGGTCGATCATAAGGATCAAATCTCTCTAACAAACTTGGTAAATTAAATAAAAGGAAATCCATGAAATAGAAGATTTAAGAAGATTAAGGAAGATTTTAGTCGGTTCGACTACCGGGTGTGGCATTTTCAGAAAACTTTGCATACAGTTTAGTATGTTTTTCAAAAAGAAACAGAACTGCATTTAAGGAATGCTGAAAACTCGTTTACCACGCCTTATAATCGAACCGACTACAATTCGAAAAAATAACATCCTGTATTTTTATTACTTCAATCTATAGGGTCGATCATAAGGTTCAAATCTCTCTAACAAACTTGGTAAATTAAGTAAAAGGAAATCTATGAAATAGAAGGTTATAGGAAGATTTTAGTCGGTTCGACTACCGGGTGTGGCATTTTCAGAAAACTATAAATGCAGTTTTGATTCTTTTTAAAAATAAGGCAATGTTTCTTTTCAGTGGAATTCGCTATCTTCAGTAAGTTGAAAAATACCACCCTGTATAGCTAAGTCCCGATATAGTTTAGAGAAGTTTGTCCATAGTAACTTTTGATCACTTTATACTGTACTTTCATATTATACCAATTTCATTGATGGCCGCTCAATTCCGACACGACGCCAACATTACCCAACCCCCTTTTCGTAAGTTTTTAAACCATTATAGGGACGTTTTAATGACGTGATACGAGTCGCGTATAATACGCCTATAGACAGTCAATATATATTGCGATCCGATATTACGTTATACTGTTAAGTATAGGGATCAAACTCGATTAGTCTCTACACCAGCAGGCACATGCTGTAACAAACATTTCGAATGATCGAAGTGAGCTCGATAGCTGAATCCGCGGTGATTGGTCAATTTCGCGAAATTGACCAATCACCGCGGATTCAACTATCGAGCTCACTTCGATCATTCGAGATGCAAGTTACAGCATGTGCCTACTGATTACGATATTGGACCGTATAACTATATATTGATGCCGAAACGCACTATCAATTGAGATGTCTTCTAATAGCTTGAAGACAGACATGTCTTTCCGCTTGAATTGTGTCGCTTAAAACTAGATCTTACAACGCTTACACATTTCATTGCTAGTGAGATAGCTTACGAGAAGATCTACGAAGAAGGATAAAATTCGCATAAATTGCCTACATACCTACCTAAGCCTGTTCAGGAAGACGTAAGGACTTTAACGAAAATTCATGCCGTAATAACCACAGCTACAAATATGTTCCGTTTAGTAAAGTTATAATAACCCTATGAACCTATAACCCATCAAACCTTTACAACATTGCACTCCTTTTTAGCAGTCTGTAAAAGGTAACCTTGAGGTTTGTACATTGCTTCAATGAAAAGCTGTGAAATAATCTCATGAAAGTCTCTTGGGGATACCGCGGAAAGGTTTTCTCAAGAGGCTACAAATTGCAGGGGTAGCACGTGCGTTACTCGTACAATCTGGTAATATAAAGGTTCATCAGGCTAGGGTGACTATTTACCTTCAAATTAAGAAAACGTCCATTAATGTTTCAGCTAAAGCTCAAAATCTACATATTTCTAATATATAAAAATAGCCAGTCAAGTGCGAGTCGGACTCGCGCTTCGAGTGTTCTGTACAAAATTAATTCAGGGATGAATTTAAATAAACCGCAATATATTTTGATTACGTTGACTTTGAAGTTTAATTTTTGCACAGTATCGAGACCTTACAGGCTTGAGTATGTGGTATGAATTTCAACTAGTTACCTCCATGCATTCCTGAGAAAAATGTCTTGACAGACAGACGGGCAGACATTGTGATCCGTGCGCTTTAACATCATAACTAATGTTGGTGTACAATAAAGAGTTGTCTATCATTTATGTTTTTACTAAGAACGGCTGAGACCCACGAAGACGAACTGTAGGGTAACTGCATCCTGGACAAGTAGTGGCTAATCATTGGCCGGCGAATGGTAGAATATGGGATGAATGGATGGGATGAATGAAATATGGATGAATGTACGGGATTTGACACATATGACACGTATTTTGACGGACCTGCGTTGACACAACTATAGTTTACGAGGTACACGACGGTATATCCGTCCTAATCGAGCAGCCGGCTGGGGAAGTACCTCCGCCCTACAGAAGACCGCGCCTTAATAACCTCATGTTGTGTTTCCGACGGTGAGTAAGTTAGCCAGAGCTCACTGGAGAGGTTTTGTGCTGTCAGTGCGAAAATCAAAGGCTTTGTCCTACTGATCTTTTGCGCTGACGACACAGAATCTCTCTGTTCTTACAAGGTCGGCAGCACAAGTGTGACTCCTCTGGTATTGCACTCGCCCATAGGCCACGGTAACCACTTACCATCAGGAGGGCCGTGTGCTTGTCTGTGACCTAAGTAGTATAAAGAAAATATACGTTAAATCCCATAAATTCGTCATTTTATTCTACATGTATTCCACTTGTCTAGAAGGGCTTCAAAGAATCGCATCGGAGGTAGGCTAGGCGTCGTCGTTATTGCCAGCGTACAATGACATCACCCGCCGCCGCCGCCGGGTAGATGTCATTGTATGCTAGTTCCGTTCACTGAACGCACCCCGCCATTTGTAACAATTTGTTAACCCAACGATCGAAAAGGCACGGCATTTATTACAAGATAGATGCAGTGGCTGCGTAAGTGGAATTCACGTTTAGTTTCATAATTATTATTTCAATTCCAAAAATTTAGTTAGAATGTAATGACACAGATTTTAGGATAAAAAGTCTATAGCCGTCCCCCCTAGACAAGTGGCATTTCGTTGCTCGGCGTATGATGGAATAGAATGCCAAATTTGACGTATATGACAGGCGTCAACGAATGTCAAAAACGTCAAATTCTATACATTTGTCATTCTATTCCATCATACGCCGAGCAACGAATTGCCACTTGTCTAGGGAGGCAGTCCCCCTAGACAAGTGGCAATTCGTTTGCCAGCGTATTATAGTATAGAATGATGAATGTATGGGATTTGACGTCTATGACATACGTTGACGACAGTCATATATCATTTATACAATCAAGAATTTGGCAGAAGAATGACAGAGAATATACAATCAATAAAATCTTAGGATCGTATCGTGACCGGTGTGCACGAATTGCAATTGCATATCAATATAATTATTATTAAAATGATTGCTAATAGTAATGATATTACTAATAATGGTCATTGCTGATATTCATGGCTCTGATACGCGTGTTACCCGTGGTACTACCAGATGAACTCTGGTTTTATTCAGTGAAATAGTAGAAATCAATACATTATTTCACATATTTTACTAATGAAAATAAATCTACATTCAATGTCAGTTTAATTTAATTTAGTATTGTTTATTTTTTATTGTAGGTACTTCACATTCATAACAATCGCTTTTAGCAGTGAAGGTTGAATCAATATATTGGTATAAATTAGACCAATAAAATGTCAAGCATAATCAATATTCGTAGGTAAATTAATTACAAGATTCCACCATTATTCTTTGGGACGTGTCGACGATTGAAATAATTTTATTTCATAAACCGAATTTAAACTGACAATAGTTCATCGTAGTTTGTACAATAAAACTTCGGGTCAAATCTTAGATGTTCAATATCGTACGACTGCTTATATAAAAATCCTATTTCAGCTTTACACCTCTAACGCTTACGTTATATTGTACATTTGGGAACCATCGCCTTTCATCTTCTTCAATTATAAATGAGCGGTTTTTCTCCTAAGGATTCCCCGTCTTTTTCCCGGAAGCACCTAACACGTTAGTGAAGGTTTATTAAATATTCACTAGAGTACTTTTATCGTAGTGTAGTTAATGGTGGTATTATCTAATCGTTTCACCGTAGATATAAATGTCCTGTTCTCGGATAAACGAATGAATGTGGAATGTGTAATACCTATATTTGGAAAGGTACAAATTAAGGATATGTCATAATCATAATACACGTAACGTCGTAAAGAGAAAGTCTTCTTCTTCCTCTTAGCGTTATTTCCCAGTCGCATCCGAAGCTTTCAGCTCGAAGTCTGGGGTCCGCTTTTACCAGTCTTAACCACGGATTTGACTAGACCTCGATATTTTCCGTGAAGCGATTGTCATCTGACCTCCACAACCCAATGTTAACATTAGGCGATATCGAAGTTTTGCAGTTAGACCGTTGTTTTTGGATTTTTGTGGGCTCCAACTACCCGTAACGACTGCCATAGATGTTCTCATGTCAACCGGGACCGACGGCTTAACGTGTTCTCCAAGCCACGACCAGACCAATGCAAATACTCATATTTCATTCACACAAATATTTGCACTGAGCGGGGATCGAACCCGCGCCTCCTGCGTAGCGGCCGCGTTCACTACCGCTACGCCACGGAGGCTGTCTACGAGAAAGTATTAAAAATAAATTAAGAGTATATTTTATGTAATGATGCCTAGTCTAGTTCTAAAGGTCCTAGTTTCCTTTAAGAAGTTTTGTCTTAAAATATTACAAGGTGACATGCGTGTCAATGGTCTTACTGCCATGCAAAAAAACCGGATGAAATAGATAAGTAGAAGTCGGAAAGCGGAGCCCGGCCTCAGAGATGAAAGTATTTGATGCGGCCGGGACTCAACGTTGAGATGATATATCATATCAGATGATACGATAAAAGTAACTAAAACTAAATTAAATTGAAGCATTAATAACCATCTTTTCGAGGGAAAAGGCGTAAAATAGTCAGGTCTTGTACTTCCTGAGGAAATGGAGTTCCTGGTAATAAGCCCCATGACAAACCACCGTCTGAGTGTGCGTGTGTTTGTTTTGAACAATTTACAAGCATGGTACTTACAGTTTATTAATTACTACAAAATTACAATGCACGGACATGTTATAATGTTTAAATACGAGTACAATGAAGTTTTGACATGCAAATATTATAAGAATTTCTTATAAGTATGTCTGTTGCATAGAATTAAAATACAACAAAATCGGAAAATAAATATCCGAAATTCGTAATCATTAAAATCAATTAAATAGAGATCAAAATCATCTAAATTTTGTACAGTCAATGACAAAAGTTCCATCATCGTCCAAGCGATTTCCCTGTTTGCAACTTGTTATCACTTTGGTTTGTTTTTAACGGGTATGTCAGTGTTTCCGGGAACCTCGTAAACCCGAAGATTAAGCCTGGATCAGAGCCACACAGTTAAGTTAGAATTTTTTTTTATAACATTCAAAGCCTCACCTTATGTTTAGTAGATGCACCAACTAATAGGTGAGTTTGATTAGTGGTTGATTACTAAAAATATGCAACCATTCATGTACATAAGCCAATTATTCATATTGTAGGTACCTAGTTTAATTATAACCAGCTACTATAATAATAAAATAAATATGTTTTGTTCATATTCTACAAAAAAAAATTGATAGAGTGTAGTTAATCTATAAATTAGAATTTATTCAGTTACTTTTGTAGGTAGGAGAGGCAAACCCAAGAATTGCTAGCGTGGCATCGCACAAGATGATATGCATGCCAATGGTCTTGCCGCCAAGGATGCCCAAGACCGTGCAAAGTGGTGACGGAAAAGTCGAAACAAGGAGTCCCGATTCCGAGGTGAAAGCCTTGACTGTGACTGGGGTGAATAATGACGATGATAAATTGTTGAGGTACTTTTACCGTTGACTGTACGTGTTTCTAAATAACAATGTTCAATGAATTGAATAATAATAATAATTATGTACATCTTTGCTCTAAATAGACTTTTTAAATAATATCATATTATTGAATGAAATTTTGAAGCATTCATTATGCTAACTATTCCAATCAATTAAGAAAGAGAAAAGAGGATATAGAGGATATAGAGGAATTTGGATCGGCTTTGTGCGGGCCTCGGTGGCTTAGTAGCCAGAGCATTCCCCCTGTAAGGAAAAGATCGCGGGCACGAGTCCCGCCCGAGGTCGATTCTCTTTTCTCTTCCTAATCGAATATCATATTAGTTATATTTTGAATTGGTATAGACACACTACATTTTTATATTAAATTTATCTTTTGCTCTACAAAATAATTTTTCATTCTTTAAGATAGTTTGACTAGGAACTAAATACAATTTGCCAGCGGGAGGAGTTCTCTTTCGTTTGACAAATATCACGGAGTACTACACTGCGGTGGACGAGCGCATCAGGACCTTGCTTGTCTCACGATTTAGGTCCAAGATACGTGTCCTGAGGTATATGTAACTATATAGGTATTTCTGTATTTAAAGAAATGTGTTATATTAAATTTCATTCATTTATTGATTTTGATATTCTCAATTTACTATACATAGGTTTTCTTTCTTACAAATTGAATGCAACTAATTATCGCCCACCGTCAGTTTTATCGGTAGACTAGAAAAAGTCCGGATTAAAAGGATCTAGAAATAATTACGACAAGAATGTCCTGCCCCCTTGCCAATTGCCAAATTACAATATAGAATGTTGGTACAGATCAGACAGAAGTAAGGAGTTGCAACCAATACATCAAGCATTGAACTAATCTGTAATAATATATTATTAACTTACTGAAGGATGATGTAGTAAAAACATCTACTTACAAAAAGAAAAAGGCAGTAAATTATCATTTTGTGATAATCTTAGAAATATTTTAGACAAACTCGTTCGTTATTGAGGAAATGAACATGCAAACAATCTGTTTCACGAAGATGTTAAATTGCCAATAATGATCACTAGTTATTACTTTTTATTTTCTAATCATCTTTAGTCGAACCGTAGGTACACAACTCACCCTCGATATGTCAATGTATTTTCATTACTGCAGGAAATTAATTAATTGTCTTAGTAGAAAATATTGGTGGAATTTATTAATTTGAACTACCCTGTTTTCATGATATTTCATAAATCCTAAATCTTGTTTTCTATTCAAAAACCACATATCATTTCTCAGAAGCTGATAGCAGATAGCATAACATACTCGTATTTAGTGTAGGTACCCTTGGAGAAAAAAGTTTTTCCTTTGCACATTATGTATTACTAACATAGACATTAGGAATAAGTATGTACTAACAAAATATGGGCCTTTGTTGTCTGCAATAAAAGATTTTTATTTTATTTATTTATTTTTATTATAGCAAAAAGTTATTCTGAGTTCAAAAAAGTGGAAAATCCGCTACAAAAATTTCACAAGTTCTAGTATTGCTTTCTTACTTCAAACTGTTTGCCTGATCAAAATACACTTAAAAAGTAATTATCGAGTCAAAATATGCAGCTCTTGATTACTCCTAGTAACAGAAGTTACTTCTTCTTCTTTAAAAACACGTTGTTGCGTCGACGAAATAATGTTCCTCATTTTGGGTAACTATCTTTCTTCGCTTAGGAAACGCGGAAAAAGAGAGTTGCCCAAAATTAGATCCATTATCACAGAAGATGCAGTGCAGAAAACCGCGATTGACAGGCCCTTTCTGGTCTTGCAGACTTCTAACCCGTAACCCTTTCCAGCAAAAAATCGAGTGATAGATCCCTTGCTTGATAGGGTTAAAGGTTGGATTGCTAGGACGAAAACATGCTAAAAATCACGGATAGGTTCATCGTTTTACAGGTTTGAAGACAGTTTATTTGGCCTGACAGTGGTTTGCATACTTCCAAATGGTAGCCAGGGCTTATTCGGGGGGTTGTGAGTACTCTGCTCTGCGGCTAAACTGATTCTCCTGGTAATAGATCTACTATTACCGGAGAATCAAATTACCCGCAGAGCAGAGTACCATATTGGAAACACCATGTTGCTGTAGGAAGTTCGACTCTGACGTGATAACTTCGTTACGTGAACATAAATGGCGGCTTTCCCCACGAAAAATCGATAGCATGCGTTTGTTAAAAACTAAGCTGTAAATTGCACCAGTGTCTTAAATGAAATATGTTTATAGCCAGAAAGGATGCTTGTTTAGAATGTGCAATTTTTACTCTTGTGAATAAATAAATTTAACCGTACTTTCCATCTTGTACTAAGGAGCGTCCTTAAGCTGAAGTTCACTGAATTAATTATATATGAAGTGAGGCAACTGTCTTTTTGGAATATCTCAAAAGAGGTGCGTTGACTGCTCAAGAAATTCATCGCCAGCTTGGCATTGAATAAATTATAGCATAAGATTATAGATTTTAATAAGGTCTAAAACTGCCTCGGTTGTCATGAAAGTATCAATTCTAAAATTCGGGTGCGAATGCAGATTAAATTTAGAAAAGTGTCAATTTAATGATAAAGAGTAGGTACTTACCGTAAATTATACCAGTGGTTTTTAGACATGTATACAACTCTCATTTTTACAAAAAGTAAACCAAAAATTAGAATTAATTTGTTAATGTGAATTTACAGTGTGTCGAAATGGTCACTTAAATCATTGTGTGATATAGAATATCAATATTGATTCGCCATCATAATATTAAGTAGGGGGAAGTCCCGTAACGCCGGACGGCACCTACCGCCGGACAGTCGTACTATCCAAGCAAGTATGAACCCGTTCGATTCGAACTATTAGTGAAAGGGGCGAGGGGGGTACATAGTTACAGGATCACACGCCGCAGCTCGCCAGTGACGGGCAAGGCCGTAGCGGGAGAGGGTGTTTGTTGTTTTTGGCGGGAACACGCAGCGTCTCGTAAGATCGAAGTAAGTAGTTCTGGCACATTTATACATTTATAATTTAATGGTAATCGATAATTGAAGTAGCATTTGATTGTTATCGGTAAACCGATAGAAATTTATTAGATTTTTGAAACCATTTCGGTAGGTACTACCTAATGTGCGATATTGTCTGTCCCCTAGTACCGGACACTAAATCGTCCCCTAGCACCGGACAGTGATTTTTTTTAAATTTCTTGTAACAGTTTACGTTATTTAATTAATTTATTTAATTTTCTTTTCAGGTATAGACAAAAGAAGAGAACCGAAATGGAAGAAAAAAAGAAAGGATCGTGGGAGCCACAGAGCTTACAAACAGCTATTGATAAGGTTTTGTCCAAGGAAATGAGTGTAAGACAAGCCGCAATGGTTACAATGGTTACCAGACGGTGCAAAGAAACGAACTGTAGCTCGAAAAAGGAATCACCATACAAAAAGTAGTAAAAGAAAAAGAAAACGAAAAGAAAATATCGCGAAAAACAAAAAGAAGGAAATAGGATCTAAGTTTAAAGTAGCGGTTGAAGGCAATATAAAACAAACCAAAGGAAAGAGCATAGAGAAAGGAAAACAAGCTAAAGGCGTGAAGTCTAAAAGAAAAAATGGAGATAAAGCTAAGAAAGTAGAACAAACATCTAACACAGACACAACAATTTGTGTAGTTTGCTTAGAAGACTATATCGAAGACTGGATCCAATGCTCATCGTGTCTTGGGTGGGCACATGAAGCATGTGCAGACGTTCCAGAGTGTGGAGATGGCTTCATTTATGCGATCGATGCAGACTCTTCTGAAATGTCTGGTGCTAGGGGTACGGCACAAACACCCGTCCGGTACTAGGTGCCACACATTAAAATTATATTTTTTGTTGCCAAAGTTTGATTAATGGTATTAATTATGTTTTGAGCAGAGGTTGCTTTTATTTTATTTTATTTGATTTATATCTTTGTTACCTTCTGTAAGTCATAAATAAATATACATTCCTGAAAATATTTTTTATTTTATTCATAAAAAACCTTAGGTGTCCGGTACTCGGGGACTTCCCCCTATATGTTTCTCTTCTTAAATCTACGCTAGAGCCTCCTCCATTATGTCATTTAACTTCCTTTTAGGCATAATTTTCAAAAAATATGAGGAGATAAAGTAGACATTAGGAAATAACATCTCAAGTCTCTAAAGAAACCAATTAGTCATCAAAACTTCCAAAAATTTGTTAGGTAAAAGTACCAAATGTGTGGACACCTGCGATGTGATAACGAACTCGTAGATTAGCATAAATACACAAAACAAATAACTTACAAATTGCGGGCGTCACTATCTGCTAAATGTACAGAGTAGGTACACTGGCAAAATTCCCGCGGGTAGCTTTATTAAAATTTCCCGTCGATGTCGAACTCCTAGGCGACGCAATTTAATAATGCATGCGATAAAATTGTTTCTCGACAACAATATCGTGTTCCATTAACATCAAATTATGTTTATATAAACAAGAATTGTGTGGTGCGGGGACTAATACCAATAATTCTTGTTACGGTTCAAACGGTGTATGTTACTTTGTTCAACGTTAAAGATTTTAGAGAGGTCTATTGGATACTCGTATAAGTATATATTGGAAATTACGAGAAAGAATTTTTCAATGTTTCAGATATGCGTGTTATTGATTGTCATTAAAAATAAAACTTAAATTTTTAGTGAAATTTTAATTTTGATTTTCTAATTATTGACATTTTTAATGATAGTATCGATTTAATAATTAAGATAAATCATTTATCATTAATTACTAATTTTACATTCACCAACTTAAATGGCTACTTATAGATCTATAGATGCTTACCTAGCTAGGTAATCATTGGGATGATTACCAGTTTTATGATTTCACTATATTAAAATGTCATATAACTATCTCAAATTCTAACAAAATGAAAGATGAAAATCGAACATCAATTCGTACCACAACTACATTATAAGTGTTTAAGTTTTCCCCTTTTCAACTATACCACCAGCTGTCAATCTACTCTATCAAATAAAAGCAACTACTCGTGAAATTAACAATGATCAAAATTAAACGCTTACCAGACAAGCTTTCAGCAGTGGGCGGCATTATTAATCGCGCTTTAAATAATGCAGCAAGTCAGTGTCTCTGAGGAACAGTTATACTTAAATAATGCTCCGCCCTTCATCAGAGCAGCTTAATTCTGATTTAAACGGCTACATCGATCACGAACTCTAGTGTCGAATGGTTAAGCGTCGCCTCGGGCACGGTTAGGCGAGCGCCGTGTAAATTCTTGATGCGCGCGCCGACGGCGGGCACACATCAAATATGCACCACATTTCCCACCTGGAGCGGGCAAGTTGATCCAGCCTCAGATACATACATAGCACAAATGGATATCACGCTGCCAGCTTGACAGTTCGACACGATGTGCACAAGACATGACACCAATATTCACTAATGTGTTTCAAACTATTTTAGTACAGTCTCCCGACTTGGTAACCGAATGTAAGTGATTTTGTACTGAAGCAAGTTTACGGTTTCTATATTTTGTGTTGTTATTTTAGTGCTAAGCGAACGTTGTGATATTTTTGATGATGTAGTGACTAAGATAAAGGGATCCTTAGAGAGTTCGGACACATTCGGACACACAGTTAAAGAGTCGACCTTACGAACAATAGGTCTCTGCTTCAAATCCTGCTCATTACACTAACGTGCACTCACTTCTATCAAAAGGAATTTTAGTTGCAGAGATTATCGGGATTATCGGGATCGGAATTTTGGTAACAAATACTCTTCCTAGGAAGTCCAGATTAGGAGTACCCGCTACACAATTACAAACTATTACAACAATTATGAAAGTAGAAGATGAGCAAGACGTGTGCCAACAAGACGGTTATATCTTACCTACTAAAACTGCAACATAGCAAGTCCAGAGATGTTGCTCGTGCCTACCGTAATGGGGAAGAAGTGTAACCAAGTCCAAAATACAATTGTAAACAGCTATGACACAATATATTGCAGAGTCCTTCATACCCAATCTCCATTTGGCTTGACATGGACTCATGGACTACTTAATGTAAATAAAAATCTTATGCACATTTTTGTCTTTGGTTCTGGTCTTCATCTGTAAATTCAGTTACACGTTCTCACACAGTGCCTTTTTTCTTGAAATCAGTTTATTTTATGTTAAAATTATATACTTATGTAACAGTTAATCAAAATTATATCTTGTACTGATGTCAAAAATATTATGAAAAAAACATTTTTATGTTATCCAATGAGAAAATTAAACAGGTAGGTAATGTCCACAAACATTTCGACTTACATTGGGCAATCGATGTTCTTTAACAAATACTTTATAAGGTTTTCCTAATAAGAATTCCAAGAAATCACAAAGTTTGTTTCTAAATTACACAACTGTATACAGTGAAGTAAAACTTCGTGCCGGGTTATGAGAAACAGCCGAGAAACTAGGTATAAAGAAGCCCGTGGCACGATACGGTAGTTGGATCGTGAGAGGGTAATTTCACGTGGCGAGCAGGCGTCACGTTGCGGGTGGGGAACGCTGCACGACAGGACGGTGCACGTGGACCGCCGTCTTTATCGATCCAATACCGGGTCACTTAACTACAAGGGGGAATGCAACTACATTAAGCGAGCAATGGATGCAATGTTACATATACGTTTTGTCTGGCTTCAGTTAATTAACAAATTGCGACGCTAAATTAATACTATTTGAACAGATATTAGCGCACAGCTTTTGGTCGCTGCCAAAACCAGGATTTTCATGAATAAAGTTGCTGTTAATTGTAACGTTTGAAATATATCTCTTTAGCAATAATAGATCAGTTATAGAGGTAATAGGGCACAACAGGATTGCCCGTTCGTAAGAATCCTCGCCCTATTGGGGAAGTAGGTAGCTTCATCCGACAGAAAACCGCAGATAAATAGCCTTGGGATAGTATTGTTTTCCCGTTGGTGAATAGTTTTGCCAGAGATATATATCGGTTATGTAGGTACAACTTACAAGTTAAATGTTTAGTAATTTATTATTTGTGAAAATATTAAAAAGATTGAATCACCTAGAAAATGTTTAGACTGGAGCTTCATTTTGTTTAAAAATATTTAATATAAAAAAGAAACGTACTAATAAAGTAAGATGTTTATTTGAAGAGCATGTACCTACTTACGAGATCATTGCAATCTTAAAAGGTTTTTATTATAACAGCCAACATGTGATACCCCGACAATTGAAATCAGAGCTTACATCCACGTAGACGTAATTTTAACGAAATAATTTACACCAAACCCACTCGAAATACTATTGCGAATGGCGCATGACAATTTTTCCGATAAACCTTCACTCACGTATATTTGATCTTGGAAAATTATCTTTAAAGGAGTGGTTTTAAGGTTGACATTCATGTATTTAGGGAGTCGCTGGGAAGTGAGGTGAGGGATGAAGGGCAGGTCAACGTCCCCACCCCCGCAGCCTTCTCCACAACGCGCTTTCCAGACGGAGCGAGGACATCGCAGGCTCTTGAGCGTGGAGGCTGCCGCGCCCGTGCTTACCATATGTCTTCTTGACATGTTTATTGAAAATTCGCAGATAACAATCGCCCGCTAATACAGAAGAGCCCATTGAATCTGATCCCTGAACAATTGATATTATATAACATAGACAGTTGGCTTTAGCATTCGATATGGTGGTGTATAATAAAAGGATGTTCTGTTTTAAAAAAATATGTTATCAAGCTTGGTGATCGTCACATATTTGGTAGCATAATTATATTTTGGTATCATGTAGTTTAAGTACACCTTTTTCATAAACTGTGCAAAATTTTACTTTTGTCTCGCGCTATTTAGAATACAAAGAATAATGTAAAGTGGTTGTATAAAGAAAAAACATAATAGAGGTATATTGAGTTTATTGAAGATTAAATGATTTTTATTTTAGACATTGACTAATTATATAATCAGTTAAATCTCATGGCCCGGTAAAACTTTTACCTGAACTTTTACCTGAAACTGGGCCTTAATATGTTGGAGATACAAAAAAAACAACATTTTCAAATGATTTAAAATAAAAATCACCTTTTTAGTGACAAAATTAATAACCACATTGTTTCCTAATGTAGTACAAGTTTGTGCAATGTATCCAGAATTATTTTACTTATGCTCCATTAGCTGAGTTGAACGTTGAGGAAAACTTTCTAATGTTTACTTTCCGAATATTTTTTCGGCAACGCAGAAACAGATTCTAATTAGCTTAACTGCAAGTTTGGATGTTCAACTTTGAGGTACAGTTCGTAACCTTAATTGATTGATTGCGAGGTAAAAATCACAGTAATCATATATCGGGAAGGGGGAAGGGAAATTTGAAGACATACTTTATTTACTCGTGAAGTTTGTCAGAACAAAATAAATGTTGGGTTTTTGGCTTTGCCTACTATGGAAAAAGAAAAGTGTCAGAGACAATGTATCTTTAAAAACGCTTAAATTTGGTTTAAGAGTCAGTTAGCTTACCGGTTAAAGAGACGACCTTACGAACAGGAGGTCGAATACTAGACATTACATTATCAACTGGAACCCAACCTAACACAAGTACTTTAGATGAGCTGGAAACCACGCTCTTCAAAGTTCGGACATGACAATCGTTATTAGGCCAAGAAGTACACGATTATCTTGGAATGTTAACAAACCCAGAATCAGCAGCATATATCATATGCATATTTTATCCCTGACATCACCAGGATATGTTAAAGCGTTCAAGTTCCAGGCAAGAAAGAGGGATAGAGCTTTCTCATCTGGAACATGAACGTTTTAACCTTCGGAGATGTTAAAAATAGGTTCTTTTGATTATGATAGGAAAAACCAAAATTAAAATTCACTTAATCTTTGAACTTAGTTTCGGTTATTCGGAGTCCCTGTCTTCTTAATCTAGCAGGTACATCTAAATAATTGTAGGTTTAGAAAAATGCTATCAAGGACAATTTGTCCATAAAATTATACAATTACACCAGTAGTAGATAATCTTTACACGATTACCTTTATCAAAACTGCTTGGCGTTTTTAATTCTTTAATACCTGCCAGATGCTATCTCCGCATGTGAAGCCTTACCGCAGACTATTCATCTTTTTGTGTCATTTTATAGGTCGCTAAAGCCCTTCCTTCCTTCGTTACATTGATACTTCAACACAGCTCACAACTGTTTTTCATCCCGTCACATCATAATGTCCATACTATAATAGACGCACATTATTCAACTTTTTACCAATAAGGTTTGTTATACCACTTAGATGGCAGCTAAGTAAGAACAGAGAAATGCTGTGCCGTCAGCGCAGAAGACAAGCAGGACAAACCTTTGGGACAATTACGTGTGACCGAATACAATACATACAAATACATACATACAATCACGCCTTTATCCTCGGAGGGTTAGGCAGGGGTGTATTAGGTCCCACGTAATAGGGGGTGAGCCTATTGCCGGATTCCGGGCACTATTGTTGACTCGAGCCATGCATCTGAGGCTTAGTCTGAGCTGTATATATCTCTCTGATGTTAAACAGCCTGAATACATTGACTGATGAAATGTGAGTGTGAATTCACCTCTGCTTAACCCTCCAGGGATAAAGGCGTGATTATATGTATGTATCTATGTTACTCAGATGATTGAACAACGAATGAAATTGGTATTACATTATTATTCTATAGCTTAAATAGCTTATATTCTATATCCAAATCCGTTCAAAGGTCCGATCCAAATCCAATTTCATATTTGTAAACAATAAGAAGTAAGACTACATTGAGCATATTAACCTGCCATTACCTTCACGTAAACACGCTAAAGATTTATTGTCAGCTTCTAGGCTAGGTTGCATGTATAGATGGTAGGGTTCAGGAGGTGTAAATCTACCATGAGAATGACACATCTAATTTATGTACCTTTTCTAAGAAAACATGGGGAGGGCTCCTATGCCAACAAGCGGTAATATAGCGCGTGATTATTGTTTTGAATTGCGAAATAATTTGATCTAAGTACTTTATTTACGGTAAACCCACATCAATAATTGGAATCCACCTTTGAATATTTTCCCTACTCAATTGGGGCCCTCGTGGTTGTACACGAAACCGCAGAATTATGATATTTTCCGTGAAGCGGCTGCATTCAAACCGTCACAACTCACCGCCGATATCGTAAGTTTTGTAATTAAACCCTGGCCCTCGATTCTGCTAAAGCAAAACCACTGTCGTGCCACAGTCTCTGCAAAAATTGGCATTAAATTTAAGACTTTATTTCTAAAGACTTAAAGTCCAAAATTAAATGACAATATTTTCATTACACGCTTTCGTTCACTCTACAAAAAGCCATTTAATTTTTTCTTTAATTGCATTACTTTAAAGACTAAAATCAAATGGAATTTTCTCGCAGTCTCTGATGTGTGACAGTGGTTGTGCTTTAGCAGAATCGAGACCCAGGTTGTCGCACTTTTTAGAGCTTCAACTACCCGTACTGAATGCCACAGATATTCGTATAGCAACCGACTCCGATGGGTTAACGTACTCTCCAATGCACGGTAACCTACTGAACTGGCTAATATTGCTTTGTTAGTACTCGGTTACCACTTAGCCACGAGCTTCTCAAAGGACTATTTGTGTGAAAGGTTGAAGTAGGCTGTAATTGTCAAGAAGGTCTGACTATGTCACTCGACATAAGTAGGTACAGTAGCCAGCTTTTAATTTACCATTATTCGGGAAGAAGAATGAGAACCCGAGAGCCCGGTTAAAGGTTCGGTTTTGTAGAGCATTCTCTCAACACCGTGAACCGTGCCAAATCAAAAACCGGATACCTACGTTCTCCGATTATATCGAGTTAAAGTATATTGAAATGCGTATACATAACGTAAATATTGTAATCACTTACGATACATACACAAAAAGTCACCATAATGACTTTCAACACAGTTACGTTTTAATTAACAAGTAGTGTTAATAGAAAGTATTTACTCGACCGAGGATAAATTTCCTGTTCCATCTTTTTTTTCTTACCAGGATATTGGCCATGTTTACTAGTTATACTTGTAAGTAATAATAACTCACAAGTAGTGTATCGTAGGATTCGTAGGTGTGTGAATACTGAAGAGTTTCATTGGCATAGAAGCTGATAGCGATGTTAGTGTCCCCAAGCATGACTCGCGAGTGTCGGAGCCGAGTCGCGCGCTATCGGCACGATCGTTCGCCTCCCGCACCACTCGAACGGGTTTTTGGGTCAAGCGGATTGTGACCGGTACAGTTACTGCTTTGGGGATCGCCCTCTCATTTCCTCGAATTTATTGTATGCATGTGGTTACAGAATGTTCACATAATTGTGTTCAGTGAGTGAGGATAATTTTCAACAATCATTGTGAAATGTGTGAGAGTACCCTTTTTCATATCTACCTATAATATGTTTTCCGTGCGTTGGATATGCCTATATTATTCACTAAAATGGTTTATTTAGAAGTTAATAAGATAAAGTGTTAATTATATTGCTAGAAGTTTAAACGAGTATTATTATTACAAAAAGTTTTTTAACGAATTCTACTGTGATTTACTTGGTGTCCTTTTAACATTTATTGCGACTGAGGCGCGGTTGTTTGAGTTTGTTGTCTTCAAGAAGTCAAGCACATAACTGCTAACATGCAGGAGCTCAGCGTCCAGGTATTTCTTGTCACAGATCCCAAGGAGTGAAACTAAGACATCGGTATTATTGCAAACAGTTTAGGATTGTGGATTCGCCGTTTAAAGAAACTACATATAGGAAAAAGATTCAGTGATATATATGCCACTATGAGACTTCTTCATACTTTGGACCTAACCTTGTATAAGCCAAAGGCACCCCGACCGCCAAGCCAAGCTTCGAATGCAACTGGGAATAACTTTAAACTGGTAATGCTGACGATAGTGTTTATCATTAATTTATGAATTTGACACTAATTTCTACTATAATGAAACTATACAAGTAATGATCTCAGATGGTTCACACAAGTGGACATAGGAGACTCGCAAGCCAATTTGTCGCCAATTTTCCCCTGACAGTGATATAAATTGTCTGCCGTTCATTCTTATTGCCTTTTAAGCATTCCGGTTACCGGGTAGGAACTTCGCCGCCGGATATCCAGGTTTCCGGCCCAAAGTGTATGGTAGCCGGAAGACGACCAGACGGAGGTGTAACGTTTAACAATCCGGTTGTACCTCACGCTATCACCATTGCAATTAATTGTTCGCGTCTTATTTTTAAACGAGAATAAAAATGCGTATTCATATTACGACTGTAGCGTCTCGCTACTGTAGTGACTCGCGACAGCAGCGAGTAGCGACTCGAGTCAGAGGTTTAGATACCAATTGGATCGTGAGTCCGTCGGTGCTTGTGATCCTTCCAAGCTAAGACCTTAGGTCAAGCCATTATTAGTAGGATGTCACTCACGCGGTAACAACCCTTATATATATCATGGTAAAAATCTCCAAACATCTTCTGTTTAATATTGATATCACATAAATAAAGTTGAAATAGAATATAAACTTGCCATGTTGTAACTTTCATGTTATTTCATCTAACCCTAACAGTTATAACCCGCGCTACGTATCTTGGACCTAAAATGTGCTCAAAACGTGCCCTATACGCGCAGTACACATTTCTTGGGTGTCTTTTGAGGATAGCACGGGATGCTACTGCGGTAGACGAACTCAAATTCACCAAGCATATACTATTACAAAGCAATCCGCGGGCGCCAGAGCCTCGCATGTCTTACGATTTAGGTCCAAGATACGTGGCGCGGGTTATACTTCTTAACATTACTGTGATGGCCTCTGCGGCGTAGCGGTAGAACGTTGGACTGCTACGCAGGGGTGCGGGTGCGATTGCCGCTCAGTGCAAATATTTGTGTGCATGAATTATATATTTGCAATATTCTGGCCGTTTCTTTGTATAATATGTGTGTATTTACAAAAAAAAAGTAGCCAAGTGTGTTTATCCGCATTCTAGATTCCATAACACAAGCTAGTTAAGTTACGCTTACCATAGGTCTCTAGATAGCGTTGTGTAGAATGTTGTAGAATTAAACAAAAAATATTGACTTGGACAGTAGTTTGGTTTACCCAAAATATGACACGTTAGCACCTTCGATATCAATGTAACATTCCTCGCATGTTTTGAAACTTCCATCGTCATAATTGTTGTTAAGAAGTCTCAATCCATAAAAGACTATTGTTAATAAAGGCGTTAATTTATTTCTACTAAATAAACGTATCGTAGGCGAAGGATCGGCAAACGTGGCGCATATTGGGAGAGGCCTATGTCCAGCAGTGGACTGCAATAGGCTAATTGATTGATTGATTGATTGAAACGTATCGTTGGAAATAACCATTCAAACATTAACAAACACGTCAACTGCATCTATTCATGTTTATCCTACAATAAATATTAATCAATTGCAAGTCACGTAGTAAATAAAAGATCCCAGAACAAATCATACACTGCATATGCATGAAGGCTCAAGTAAGCATACATTTAAAACAACTTCTATATTCATGGACTTATCTATACATACGGCGCAATTGAATATTGTAAAAGGAATAAGCACAAAACAAGAACGGGAATCAATTCATGGGCCAAGAGAAGGGTGCACGGAGTCTGAGTCTCTCAAGTGCGTATCCAAACGGTGAATTTTATGATTGTCGACATCTCGAGCTGTTTGACAAGTAATCCGGGTGTAGATTGTAACTCTCAAGTGGTTTCCTGGTTATTATGCGATACAAGAGTGCTTTGAGTGATGCGTTCGTTTTATTGAGTAGATACAAGTTTTTTTTATTAGCAACAGGCTCGCTTTTAACCGCTATTTCACCTGTTGGCTGTTGCTAAGTGATGATGTGATCGATGTAGGAGAACGCTCGCCTAGTAGTAACCTGTTCACTCCTAACTTGAAGACTTCCAGGTAGGGTATTCCACTCTTTAATGAACGTACGTTCGATGATGGATAGAATGTGGAGGAATTGGGCTATGCAACTTTAGTCGACACTCCATTGGCCTATCACAGTCCAATGCTGGACATAGGCCTCTCCAATGTTGGCGGGTTTTGGCCTATACTGTTTCCACGCTGGCCAGACGGGTTGGTACAGATTTTATTTCTAATTTTCCTTCTCACACCGTCACCATACGGATAACTTTATAGAGAAGACAGAACACTTCGATAATTTTAAAGAGATTATATATCAGTGGGGTGAGCACGAACAACTATTGTATTCGTATCGTGAACGTAACGAGAGCACGGAGCATTGCGATTGGCCGCCTGCTTGAAGCCTGCCAATCGCAATGCTCGTGCTCCGTGCTATCGTTCCGTTCACGATACGATTACGATAGTTGTTCATGCTCACCCCACTGGTATAAGTTCTCTGATTGCGTACCGGCCAATCTTTGAAATTACATCAGTACAGGGAGGTAAATACGTAGATATAGACCAATTTAAACATATTTTATTATACGTTTTGTAACTGGTTGTACTCGTAATTGAAGTACACAAATTGAATCGTTACCTATTCTATATAGTAACAAATATTAAACTTCAACAACACACTACAAAACATGAAAATATTTGGACTATCCATACTGTCGGCTGATAGCACTTGCAACACATATTGAATTTAACCACAAGTGCTTTTCCACACAACTGCATTATTATTTAACATGGAAAAAGTGAAATATTTGTTTGAAATGAAAATTTTATGAAAAAATAAAAACATTTTCCTTTTCTGTAAGTAGGTTTATACTATTTTGCAAGTATTTTGTGCCCTCTATGTGTAAATAAAAATAATTTTTATTAAAAAGTGCGGTAGAAGCGGACTGCAATATAGACAGATAAAAAATGTATAGTAGTGAGACTCGAATGGAGAGCCTCCGACTTCGTGAACTCGTTAAAAAATTCACTGTAAACCATTTAAACGATTCTCAAAGTCATTAACGGGTATCCAACTATAGACGTGATTGCTAGAACTTTCAAAGATAAAGACGGGTCAGAGTTATACAGCACAATAAAAAGTCCAACAATGAAAAAATTATAAATTAATTAGAGATTAATACACTCACGGGTAGTGAATTTGCGTCGGTAACAATTTCGCAAATTTCCAAAAATGTAAAAGCGAGCAAATGGAAATAAGCATAGTTAGTACGAGAAAATTAGGATTGGACACAGGAATAATTCCTAGTAGCAATTTTCTTTCGGAATTCATAGAGGGAGGTTACTGGCAGTCTAATATGAATATGAATAAGTCGTCTATTTTTAATTGTACACTAAAAATGGTAATTTAAAAATTTGTTTAGAATTAAAATTCAAAAAGAAAAAAAGATGTTTTATCACCATTATTCGTGTAAAATTAAAAATAGACGACTTATACAGTAACTAAAATTTCACCGTTCAATTCAAAATGGTGAAGAATGCAATGAACCGAATACCACGCAAATCGAAATTTAGACAGCCAGTGACCTGCTTCAACTAATTTCCAAAGAAAATTACTACTAGGAGTTTTTCCTTTGTCAAAAAATCGAATACAATTTCACCACCTTATTGGAGTATACATCAAAAAATAATGATCCTAGCGGAAAATTCTGAATACTAAAAGGTAGGAAATTTAATTCTTAACAACTTTGTAGTAAATATTTTTCGTGTAAAAATAAAACTAAACGACTTATTCGGTAAACAAAAATTTACCCTTCAATTCAAGATAGCCGATAACGCAACAATCCGAATACCACGCAAAACCAAACGTAGAGTGCTAGGGACCTTCCTTAATGATTTCCGAAAGAAAATTGCTACTAGGAATTTTTCATAAGTCAAACAAAGATTTACCACTTTTTGGGGTCTATAAATCAAAAAATATCGATCTTAGAAAAAAATTAATAAGGGTTGGATTGTAGAAAATTTAATTCTAAACAACTTTGTAGTAACAACTTTTTGTGTAAAATTAGAACAAAACGATTTATTCAGTAAACAAAAATGTATCCTTAAATTCAAGATCACGGAGAACGCAACGAACCGAATACCACGCAAATCGAAACTTAGACTACCAGGGACCTCCCTCAATGAATTCATAAAGAAAATTGCTACTAGGAATTATTTCTAGGTTTGCCCCTTAATTGAGCTAAATCGGTTGTACTAAGTAGTTCAAGTCATAAAATGCATCAGCCAAAAATTATAAAATATAAATGTATGAACTTTGCGCCCCCGCCGGGTCCAGGTAGAAGGGGCAGGCCCAAGAAGTCCTGACTTAACATCGTGGAAGGTGACATGCGTGCAAATAGTTTGACTACCATGGACGCCTAAAACCGTGCAAAGTGGAGGAAGAAGAGCCGGAAAGCGGACCCTGAGTTCCGAGGTCGTCTTGGCCACGGATGCAATCTCTCTATGAAGATGATGATGTATGAATTTTGATAAAACTAGCAAGTTATATAACGTCCTTATTGAATTGAAATAAAGGCAAATCCTTGATAATTAAGTCACTTTTCAGTATCTGCTATTCCATACGTGTGCTATGGACACCAATGTATTGCGATTCGGCATACTGTGAACTAGGTTTCTTATTCCTCTATCAAAGCACATATAGCTCAGAAACTGTGATTTTTCAGCTTGACATACCGTCCAAGTTCATTCAAAATATTCTTGAATACACTGGTAACTCTGTACGCCCTACATCTTGTACGTACTTAAGCATTTCTAATGCGTGCTGTAGGTATGTAAACATGCATTGACATGGCATTAAATTACTTTATTGGCCTTAAGAGATCGAGAGATAAGGTTCGACATGTTAATTAAAAATTTGTTCAACGTATCTTTCGGAAAGGTACCAACAGTTTTAATTAGGTATAAGTAATTTTAGACCACGTCAGAAATCCCAGCCTACATTGTATGGATCCTCCACCGTATGCAACTTTTTGTTCATACCTCTTCTGGAACCTCTCTTTTGATCTGCTGTATACTATTTGTCCTCGATCAAGTATGAATAACATAAATTTGGACCCGTCTCCAATTTATTCACAGAGAAGTCCAGATTCACGTCATTCAACTATGGATCAAGCGTCTAACCTCCAATTCATTATGTTCGCATGCGTAGCTCTGTATTGCAATAGGCACTCTGTTCTATTTTGGACCGGACGGATTTTCTGTTCATTTTGGGATTAAACCAACTTCAGCAACACGTATTCTAATAGTCCATTCGCTAGAAATTGCTTGTTCCGAGATAAATTAAAAAAAATTCAGAGCCAGAGTGCAACAACAATAAGTAAGAAATCGATTACGAAACGTTGTTGAGACAAGCCGTGCTATCCTGTAAGAACGTTTATATAGGTATCTCATCCGCGGTAAGATATCAAATTTCTTATGGCGAATATGATATCTCACCTCGGTTTCAGCCACCGAGATTTATAAACACTCTTACAGAATACCAATGGGTCGAGACACACCGTGGTTCACATGATTCTTTTTTTAACCGTTTCGTGTTTTTATTGCATTACGCTAACATTTGCAATTTCCAAAATATTTACGAATTTGTAACAGACCCGAGTTCATTGCTCGTTAAGTGAGAGTAGCTATATTAATTACAAGCGACAGTCAGAATATTTTTGGGCATGCTATACTTCCGTGGTAATTTATATGCTTTAATACATATTTACAAAAGTCTGTTGTGTTGTTGGTCTTTATGTGGAATGTTCGTCATTTACGTAGTAGGTAGGTGTATAATTTCAAGTTACAATAAAGTCAGATAATGTGAGAACCTGGAAGGTATCGAGAAATATGGAATTAGTTTCAATTGTTCAATGTCTCTAATGTTGATATTATTAAGTAAAGTGTACTTTAGAGTAACTCTATAATATGTTTCCACAATCCGCAGGACCCTATTACCAATTTGCTTTGAAATTAAATTCAAATGCGTCGTTATCGCCATTTTTAGATGACATATACAAATACAACATGGTAGAGTCTGCCTCTGGTACGATGCTATGTTCTATTTGTACCTATATTTAAAAAGATACGATAAGTTAAAATAAAGAAATTAATAAAAAAGTCTTAACTCTAACCTAAACCTACAATACCTATAATACAACTATTTTGTACCTTGTACTTCAATAAAATAAAAACTTGAAAAATTTAGACCAACCAAAGTCCGATGCCGAATAAATACGAGTATTTGTAAAAACTTGAATTGAGATAAGTAAAGCCTCAATGAACAACAAGCAAGTTACTTTTTAACAAACCGCTGTTTGTCTGTTTCGTCTATCAAATACTTAATTAAAGAAGCCCGGTATGTATTAAAAAGCTTGTTTCAAAATAAGTGGGTTGTGAGAGGATCTAAATATCTAATTGTAATCTTATTTGCATTTAAACTGTTCGCTCCTTCGCCTTGAAAGGAATTCTGAGATAAGTTGAGACGACGCCGCCGCAAATCATGGCTGTATGAATTTATTTCTTACACAAGTCGCGAACAAAGTTTTTGATTGGAATAATAGGTATTATTAGGATTAATTGAAACGCTACGGATAGGGATATCAATTTGGTACTGTGCTGCTGTGGATTATAATTTAATTTATCGATATTCCATTATATCAATGACGCGATAGATGTCCTTTTCGTTCATAAGACTTTACTGACTTTACTACGGGCTTATAATATTTGGTTAACTGTTCATAACGTTTTTTTTAGTTACCTGTTTATACCACAAAGGTACTATTGAAGGTATTTAAAGATTAGGTGTTGATTTGTTGATTTTTTGTGAATATTGTCGGAATCATACACAAAATAAAACTATTTTTTTTATATATGGTTCGTCAATTGGCTGCACCCCGTTAGATGCTAAAAAGCTGAGGTGCAGTCCAGAAGATACGGACCACTATTTTTGATGCTACTGGCCTTAAAATGATGGGCTCAATAGATGCTTTTTCACGGCACGCTTGTGGGTTGTGGGACCGCTATTTATTTAGTGTTACTTTATTATTTCGTTTCTGGTGCAGAGGTTGGCCGTCGTAATCAAAGTGCGGCAAGTGTAATGGGCACCTTTGCACCGGGCGCGATCAGGGGCGGGTTATTTGATTGATGTTGACATAATATTATGATTAATTTAGCATTAAGGTGACATTATTTATTTTGTTAATATTTTGTAAGCTTGACATTGGAATAAATGATATATCTATTATTTACACTAATCCCGACGTTACCATAGTCATGGAGGGATTAAACAAGGTGGTTGTCTCTTAGGTAGAAGTGTACCCGTATAATATCGTAGGCAAAGTTTGTTTCATAATGATAATAGGTGTTACATGAATTCCATTTGTTGAATATAAGTATGAATGCATGGAAAATTCAACACACACAAATCCTTTAATTGCACATAAACCTTCATTTATGTCTCCACTATACTTATCACCGTTTCGATTACCCACAAGGCCACCTAATTCAATACATTGGGATCTCATACGATGGTAAGAGGTCTTCCTTTTGATACAATAACTCAATTCCGATAATATTTAAAAGAAAATCTTCCTTACTCATGTCGCTTAGTGCTTAATGACGCATATCAAAAATCTTGAACAAAGAACAGAGAAGCCGCTCAGTAGCTACATAAAAGGAATAGAAAACATCTTAACGTTATCACGGAGAAAAAAATCTCGTTATACTTACTAAAATTCTGTTTGACTTAACAATATTTCTCGTTCTTTTTGTGACAGCGAGAATAATTTAGTAACGATTACAATATAATAATTCTAGTTGTCAGAACTAGTGATGGCTGTTATCCCAATAAAACAGTTTAGTAGAGATTACCAGAATAATCAGTACCTAATATTTAATTTCTTGTGATGTGAACAATATTGTTTTGTAGTATCTACAATAAGCAGATTAACGTTTACTGAATTATTTAGTAACTGTTAAGTAAGTACATGCTATTCCTACTATCTGTTTTTGTAATGAGTACTATTATTAGTGTAAAGTGTACTATATTTTATTGTAACGATAACTGTACCTTTTGTGATGATTACTGTTCACATTGTTATGTGCAATATGAATTATTGTTGTATGTACTATCTATTATTGTGATGGGTACTACCCAATTTTGTTATAGGTACTATTTGTTGTGTACTATATATGATTGCAATTATTACTAAACAATTAGGCTGCCATTCCACCAGAGATGTGCTATGTTGCTAAGTTTCCAGCCGACCAATAGGATCACTCCATTTTCGCGTCATTTTCATAGCTGACAAATGACGCGATAAAGAAGCGATCTTATTGGTCGGCTGGAAAATTTCCAACGTAGCAAGTCCCTGGTAGAATGGCAGCCTAAGTATGTAGTTTTTTCAATAAGGGTTGATCCTGGCTCGTCAGCATGGAACAGCATTTTCCTGCCGACGAGTCTGTTCCAACCATTATTATTACAAACTACATACAAATTAAATAGTAATACTTACAATATCTATGGTAGAGGTAGTGGAACAAGAATAATAAATACTATTGAAATTTAAACATATATTTATATAATTTCTTTAGGAAAAAGCAACTTGATTTGCTGAGCATAATCCATCAATACTTTAGAGTCTACTCGTTTTCCGGGGTCCGCATCCAGGAGATGTTTTATTATCAAATTGCTTATTTTACGTCGGTGGTTACTAGTCAGCAGTCCATTTTCGTTGTGAGCATTAATTATTGATTTTCCTTCTGCTGTACTCATAAGTAGTTCTTCCAGGTGCTGTAAGCAAACATATTTCTTTACATAATATATAAATAAAACCTGTTATGTAGTAAAAATAACCGGCCAAATGAGAGTTCTCTACTACTAACCGTTGTTGCCGGTGGGGCTTGTGTGTTACTGCAACCTGGTGCTGGTGATGATCTACTCGGTGATGATGTTGCTTTTGGAGCAGATGAGAAGTAAAAAAAAAAAATTGCCCTGTCTCCTATGGGGCCAATCAGTTCTTTGGCAAGAGTTGCGTCTAAGAGACTCAGACAGTTAATGTCTATTTTAATAGCTGAAACAACAAACCGGTCGGTTAGTAGGCAATAAGTAGGCATGTAGAAAGTTTTAGTAAGTACCTAACTATCAAAAAGCGTAAAGGTATCTGGGTACACAGGTATCGCAAAACAAAAGCGCTCTTAAATAGGTCAGCTAGTTCAAAAGACCGAATTATTAGGTACCTAACTACCTACTTAAATAAGGTAGGTATCTACCTATACCATGAACATGCACATCCATCCATACAAAAGCTGATGACGACGATATAACGGCTGCCCACTGGCCACGCAGCGGTGCCGCCCCAAGGTGGAAGCGCAGCGAGGATCAGCGCCAGGCGCGAACTACGTTCGTGGGCGAAGTGACAGGTGCCCCGGGGCGCCGCGCGCCGCCGGTCGCCCATTTCTTTCATAATCTACTTTAATGTAGGTAGTGCCATCCATCGACCGAAAGTCCATAATGTGTATCCCGCGCCTTAGGTATCAGAATCACCCGCAACAACGTAGGTAGGTGTTGTCATGTCACACCTAACTATGTAAGTAGTAGGTATCTACCAAATTTTGAGATACGACGATCTTACTCAACTAAAACAGTACGCCCTTACTTCGATGGAAAGTGCGTCCCCGTTGCTACCCTTCCGTAGGTACCACTTATGTACTTACTAAGTGTACTTTGTTGGGACGCGCTTCCCAGTCACTATTTCGAAGATTGATCTAGCTTTGTTTATCAAATCACACAGGACAGGACTTCCAAAACAACCACTGTCCACGACCTACCTACACAGGTATTATCACAGAGTAAGTAATATACTACGGATATTATACTAGGACAGGTAGGTACCTAATCGAATAAAATTATGGCACTGTTACTTACCACTGAATACATCTGTGTATGCTCCGAGACCCCACACCTGCAGTAGAGCTTTTACTTCTTCATCCATAGTCCATTTCACTTCAAATTCACAAAAAAAAAACAATAAAACGCACGCGCAGTCACAACGCATCCGACGAACGCTCGATGCAAACAAAAAATGGCGATTACCAACAACAAAATTCTAGTAGTAATTTGATGAGTCTTCCCCCCTCCCCCCGCGCCAATGCACCGCCGAGAGGTGCGGTGTTACTTGTACTAAACTAAATTGTAGAATCTACAGAGAGCATTGTTTATTTTACAATTTGTCTAGTAGTCATTATATTAAGCTAATAGCAGTAACTAAAATTCTGGTTATTTGTAAAGTACTATATTATTTTGTAAAGTGAACGAAAATTATTTAATGGTAACTAGAAAATGTATTAAAGATTACTATTTTATATTAGATGCAACATTTTTTGTGATTACCACTCGTTCTCGTAGTCTTGTAATTCCATTTTTTTCTCAGTGTAGTAAACCGAGTTATATGCGACTGTCAGATCGTTAAACGATTTTACTCCGCTTGAAAACCCATTTTAAAACTAAACTTATCGTGTGAATGGAAAGAAAAACATCAATTTTAAAGTTCTATAGTGATAAGAGCTAAACGCTGAAGCGATGTTGTAAATTCAGCCGTAAAGCTAACTCACTAACTAACTAACTACTAACTATTAGATGAGCCAGGAAAGATATACCTACTCAGAAGACTCAATGCACATTTTATAGGCTTTTGATAGGCTTCAATATAAACTGAGTGAATCAATTTTGAATGCGGGTATCCTCCTGTTGATGAAAGACCGTTTTTAGTCACTTAAATATCATAAGCGACAATTTAAAAATAAATGAGTCAATTTTGCAATTTGCAGGGTTTGTAAATCTATATGTATTGGTGGTGAAGATATGCACCAGACATCACGACTAAACGTTTCCCGAAGGGCGAAAAAAAGGAAAGTCATTACAAAATTGTAAATTAGTTGCATTACATAGTAGATATTTATTTAAAAAAATCTTGGGTCATGTTAATTTGATGATTTCAAAAATATTTATTTTAAACGCTTGTCTATTTGTTCGCTATGAATGCCAAAAACGAGATAGGCAGTGAACGGATTTTGATACATTTTTTATCATAAAGATCTTCAGACTTAAAATCTGCCGTATGTTAGATAGAAATGGTTTTGTAGAACCGGAGAAATGATCAAAAGTCTAGACTCTAGCCTATAGCCGACATCCACGTGGGTGTTATCGCTAAAATAACTAATAATCTAATATATAAAATTAATGACATAAATATTGAAGACAAAGTGCAAATAGATAATGCCCTAACGCCTGTAGCACATCTCCGCCGCGAAACCGCGTATAGCGGAACCGCGGTTGTTTCGCCATGTTCTGTCAGTTGTACGAGGAGCGAAACTCTAGCGAAACGGCATGTTCTAATGCATAGATTTACCTATCTTCTATCTCTTTCGCCGCGCAGTTTCGCCTATGCCGTTCACACCTCCGCGCTTCGTCCGCTATTTTGTCAGTGTTGTCACGTTTTTTATTATAATAATAGACATTTAATTGTATTAATATTATATTTATCTAAATGTAATGTTAACGTATAATGGTACCAAATATAAAACTAATTTATATATATTATATTTGTGCAAATTAGTGTCCCCATTGTCCATACAAAAAGTGAACATCTCCTTTCCCTATCACTCACCATAAAGTAACTAAGTAATAATTTAACTAGACAGCCAATTACCCAATTTCGGCCCTGTTGATTTTGAAAGTTCTTGACGCACGGTATCAAGTTCGCGCATGCGAAAAAGACGTTATCATGTTGAACGGAGCAATCAGAAGTCAGGTAGTTGGCGCATGCGTTCTACACGGACCAGTTAGATTCGGGTACGCGCTCCATATTAGATAACAAGTGTCAAGTTCCGCTCATGTTTCGCTGCTCCAGCTACACTTGAACACAGCGAAACTCAACTAGCAGTTCCGCTGTCCGCCGCGAAACGGCGGAGATGTGCTACGGGCGTAAAGGCGTTAATACCTTACCTAATAATTTTGGATAAATTGTATCAGTGACCTATACTCCTTGCATTGATTCGACATGTAAGTAATCTAATAAAAACTAAATCTCGTTATTTTCGATAACGCAGCCCATTGTACATTACACTACCTATAGGTATACATGCTAACTACTAATCCTACTATAAATCTATCGGTGTACAATAAAGAATGGTCTATCTATCTATTTTCTCTAATCCAACCTCATAATATCGCAGTTACTGTAAGATATCCGCATCGATATTTGATTTACTGTCTGTACGTTTAGAAAACAAATAAAAATGTAATGCGCCTATTTCTGATTCACATAACCCCTCCAAATTATGTGATTTTTCAATTTCACATTACGTCCACATATTTCTGTGGTGACTCAAATGTGTTCTTAGCCGAACGGGAGAACAACCTGGATCTTAGAAAGGTCAGCATTATTTTGATTGAAAAGATTCATTCAGTCTTTTATTTCGGTCTCGGGAGAGAGTTCTCGGATATTCAGCATTTACAGGCAACCGATTCGTCTTCTGTGGGACGAAATCTTTCTTGTTGCTTCTCAAGCAGTGGAGATGACACTTAAATGAATGGTGAAATTTAACGTGCTTTATTATTTCATTGCATATCCTATTTATTATTTCATTGCATATTACATTATCCTATAGGTTTATTCAGACAAAACTTCAAATTTCAACTAGATAACCTTTATTACCCATTGAATTATTTTTGTGACTTTTCGTTTCACCTTTTGATATTCACAAACAAAGTACTATTTATGTTTGTAGATGACATATCTCAATTTCGAAAATAATTTAGGGAAAACGGCCTTTTGGGTTTGACGTTTCAGCAGGTTTGCAGTGGCCGTGGGTAGATTAATGTGGCCCATTGAATACTTCAGAAAGGGGTTCAGTATGTGTATTGTACAGTAATAAAATATAAATATGAAGTGTTACAAAATGGTCACTGTTTTATTTAAACTGAACTCATGTAAAAACTAAATCTGAAATGAGTATTTTAGGACATTCACACGGCGCAATTATGTACGAGTTGTATTTTAGTAGGTACTTACATACTCACTTATATTTTGTTTTGTAAAAAATACATATATAAGTAAGTTAAGATAAGATAACTTTATTTCATTAAAAATGACAAAAATTACTACACAATAACATTGTCCTGTAACTGTAATCCAGTGTAGTAAACCAGTACATAATATGGTGCAAATATATAAATATAATATTCATGCATGCATACATACATTTGCACTGAGCGGAATCGAACTTTAAATCTCTGATTTAGCAGTCGAATCTGTGGGATCAATAAGGAAGTAAAAGTGGGATCAAACAAGAATTTTCGAATTCGGGACAACTTTTGTGGGATCAATACGGAACAACCCGAATAGACCGCTTAACTATGAGAATTTTAAAAGACAAAACGATTTTTTACAAACAATAAAAAGAGAGATACAATATTTTTATTGCACATCGGACATAATATAAATTAATGTAGAAACATAAAGTTAATATGTGTTTAGTGGGTGGTTTATAGCTAAGAATCTTTGCCATAAAACCTTGGGATAGAAATTAAGGCAGTGTAGTAGGTAGTAGTATAACATACATAAATGTGACGTAGTTGTACAGCGTTCGACTGTTATGTCAAAGGTTGCAGGTTTGATTCCCGCTTAGTGCAAATATTATGGATATGTCTATTTGCATTGATGTAGGTTTTTCTATATAATTGTTATAGTAGTAGACCCTATAGAAATCGGCCTACCCGGAAAATAGTACACATGGCCTACGACGCCTACCGGGTCCATTTGTATTTTCAATGGGCGGCATAATAGCCTAGGCTGCCCTGGGGGTAGTACCTGCATGATGCAGGCCATGTAAAAATATGCTTTCTTTGGCAAATCCTAGTTTTATGAGAGGATTATAATATTACATGACCGTCGCGGTTTTAAAACTAGAAGATAAACTTCTAAACCTCTTATAAATAAAAACATAATCGAGACAAAATTGAAATTGTTGAATTAATTCCCAGAGCCCTTGGTTCAAACCGTGTCAGTTTTAAAATGTTTTCTTAATACCGACAAAGAACTTTTAGGCCGCGATGCAGTCGCTGTCTGTTTTTCTCAGAACTTTTAATTAACCACACTTTACAAACTAACCTTGTTAATCGTCTTATGCCTCAACGCTTATTCATAATTGCTACTTGTAAAATCAGAGGGAGAGCTATCTGACAACGGATTCAGCTTTCTCGGCAAGCATCTGACTGCTTGATCTGCCCCTCTAGACAAGTGGCAATTCGTCGGCCGGCGTTTTGTAGAATAGAAAGCCAAATGTATGGGATTTGACGTATATGACAGGCGTCAACGAATGTCAAAAACGTCAAATCCTATACATTCGTCATTCTATTCCGTGATACGCCGAGCAACGAATTGCCACTTGTCTAGGGGGGCTGTAAGTGGAGCGGCAATATCATGGTATACCTCGGGACACGTATCTTGGACCTGAATCGCGAAACAAACGAGGTCCCGGCGCGCGCGAATTGTTTTGTTATAATCTATGTTTGGTGAATTTGTGCTCGTCCACCGCCGTAGCACCCGTACAACCCCAAAAGACACTCAAAAAACGTGTACTGTGTTTATAGATATATGTCAAGATATATGTCACGAGCAATACTCTGTGTTAATGACTTCCGTTACTTCGCTACCGTGTAGCCAGCACTAATCGGTATCATTCAGTCTAGGTCGCACTTACATTTTGATCCCACCGCACCTAGCTATACCTATAGCTATACCGCGGACCGCTACAGCTATTCGCTCGACAAAAACTGCTAAAATTGTCGCCGAGAGCGGCGTCTCCTAGTATGGTCGAACATTTTAGTACAATTTGTTCTTCTCAATTTCCACCCGCTCAGCGTCTTGCCGCTCGCCGCCCCGCTCTAAGCTGCCCCTGATAGCGGTGTGTCCGTAGACACGCTGTAATGTAGGCATGCGACGCTTATCGCACCGTTCGCAGTACCTATTCGATATTCCCTTGTTAAACTTATCAAGCTAAACAGATTAGAGATAACTCGTAATTACCATGCTACATAAGATATTTTTGAAGATCCTCGAAAATCTCACCCCCTTTATAATCTACTCTAATCGAAAACCTTCGAGCGAGAGTGTAAACAACAGGAAGGATGAGTTATTAGTCTGTTTAGTTAATCACATAATTTTATCATTTATCTCTTGATAGGTATGCAATTAGTATTAAATGTTAAGTTTGAAATGAAGAATAAAACGTTAATTAAATACCAACTGCTGTGTGATGTTGATGTTAAATTTTTTGAAATTGTTGTACCTACCCTCTCTAAGTTATTGAGGTCATCTTATCGGTTTAGTGCTCATTAATTTATAACTTTAGGTGTTTGCTTACCGGTCATATTTACAGTACCTACCTACTAAGTTATAAAAATAAATATATAAGTTATAAAAAGTTATAAACTGAGAAAGTGGCAAAAAATTAAAAAGCTGACAAAAGTACAGCCAACAATGAACTAGAGTAATGTAAGAAATAGAAAAGTGGTAGTAAAACAGAAAGTATCGGAATTAACTACTAATTAATATGCGTGGTGGTGGTAAAAAAATATAAGTAAGTACGGAATAAGTATAGTCGGTAAGCAACATCGAGATCGTCATGAGAAAACTTGCGAAGAGAAGCGTCAAGTTTGGCGGCGGGGAGGCTCGAGGACGGTGCGAGTGTGGGGCGCGCGGGGGACGCGGGATGCGGAGGTCACGGATCAGCTGGGCGGCGGCCATATTGATTCCCCGGCCTGTTTGATCGGCGCCACCCGCCCCCGACCTCCTCGCGCTCACACCCGCTCCCCGGATTAATAGACGAGAACAACTTTTATGATTTCAACTCAAACAGAACGATGGCCTATTTAATGTTACCGGCAAAGTGAGAAACTGTTCGAAGACACATAATGTGCGATTGCACATTTTTTAATTATACTCATAATTTTCATGAAATTTAACTACAAGCATTAAAATTGCTAATGTTAAATTATTTAATCTTTAACACTAAAGGGTTAAGTTAAGTTTGTTAAGTTTATTAATTTCAAAGATGATCCCCACAAACTCAAACTCTGGTTGACTTAATAATGAATATCAACTGAAATATAATCTGATTAAACAGGACAGAAATAGTTTAACTGGGTCTGCCGTAACCGAATTCAGAAAAGGTCTACCATTCACTAAAATTTACACTACTTTCAGCCTCGAATATTGTCGGTTCCGACTGTCATAAATACAAATATCTACGACAATAGGAAGTTACTATCCTCAAATATCCGAGACGGTATAGGAAGTCGGTACCCTGAAATCCTGACAACTACGGATAGAATATACTTATCCCTTGGCTTTGCGAAAGGTCAGTTGTGCTTTTGCTATAAGACATTTAAAATCATCACATCGGAATATATTGTAAAAACTAAAACGTATAAAATAGGTTTCTATAGGTATAGCTTTCTTTCTTTTTTCTACAAGCAGTCGTCAAAAGATGATTAGATACGTCAATATTTTATCATCTTTTTTATAAGTATGTTTTTAATTTCTCTCTCTCTCTCTCTATTTCAGTTTCCAGTTGCGCCCATAGCTTGCATTTTGGAGCCCGGGCCCGGTCTTCTACTTCTCATTGCGACCGACTGCTGTCTGACGATATGCCTGCGCCAGAGCATTGCTCGGGAATTAGCTGTTATGACGCACGCATACTGCGATTTCATTTTTATGAAGATCGATTTAAATATTTTGTGTATACGGTCTACCTAGGAGTTTGTTGAACCGATCATTTTAATGGCGATTTTCATTTGAATCGATCATAAAATCGCTTTAAATCATATTATTGTGGCAGGCACTCACGTTTTAACCATAAACTAAATTCAATTAAAAACTACCACATATTATCACTTTGCATACTTCGACCATTTCAACAACTTGAATTTTTTACCCACGAAGCATTTCGAAGATTTGGCCGTTTTACCGTGAGAAATCCCCTACCTGTGATATTACCGCGTCGATAGAGGATCTCCGACTCTTTAGAAATTAAACGCCACGAAGTTGGGGCCACTGTGACATTAATTTGTTTAGTTATAATCATCTCCGCCGAATTTAATTTCTTGACTTGTAACAGAATAATTTTGCGTAAAAACGTATTTGCTGTTACCTTGTGAAACAAGATACAGATTTTTTCCACGAGCATTTTTGTCTACCTACGGGCAAGTTGCACCTTGGTGTCCTCCTTTCCCGTTGCAATTTGTTTTAATATTATCACTGAACAACTCTATTTTGAAAAACTAGTCATGAAGTTTTGTCTACTAAAGAAGTAACTTTAGAAACGCATAGTAAACAAACATTTTTATTGATATGCAAAAATCCTCATGCGTATATGTAGGGTAACTAAACCTACACGGTGTTTGGTCATCCTGTTACCCGAAACCGGGATAATCTAGAAAAGGTGTGCTTAAAAGTAGTAAGAACTAAACGAATAAATATAGATACATTTTTTACGTGCTTTTTAGGGTTCTTTCTCTTTTGATTAGGCTGAACAGCCCCTCTAGACAAGTGGCAATTCGTTGCTCGGCGTATGATGGAATAGAATGCCAAATGTATGGGATTTGACGTATATGACAGGCGTCAACGAATGTCAAAAACGTCAAATCCTATACATTTGTCATTCTATTCCATCATACGCTGAGCAACGAATTGCCACTTGTCTAAGGGGGCAGAACAGCCCATCATCTGCTTTTGTCCTTACAGCTTCCTTTACTGTTATGAAACCTTTTAGACAAGCCCACTGAATTCGAAAGCTTACATAGTCTACATCCATGCTCAAGGTCTAATCTATCTCTGTACCAAATTTCATTAAATTCGCGTAACAGACAGACAGAAAGACAGACAGACAGATATAGTTACTTTCGCATTTATAATATTAGTGTGGATATTTGCGAAGACTCTAGATTTATGTGAACATTAAACTAAGGTACTTTTGAACATACCCTGTGTGCGATAAAACGCAGTATTGTCTCTGTATTCAGATTTAATTAATAGATACGGACGTCTCGTCTGTGACACTTGGCGACTAAAACATTGATAACGTATTGATTGATTGTTCTTCCTGGATAATAGTGCGGCATTAAGCTCAAGATGAACTTAATCATTTTGAATATTAACAACATCACTACGGAGATACCGGTGTTTGATGGAAATATAAATATACCTAGTGCTAGTGTGCATATTCTGAGTTAGGTCCTCTTAATCTAAGTAACTCCGAAGAACATAATAGCGGATGTTACCACGATTCTTGCCATTAACGTTAATACTAGCTGACTCGACGAAGTTCATACCACCATATTTTTTTGTCTTGCCCACGGCCCCAAGCACTCCCGCTGCACTTTTGTTTTTTTTTTTAAATGTTTTTCTTTTATACAAATCTAATCCTGACACTAAAGAACTCAATAAAAAAAAAGAATTATCATATTTGAGGCAGTCGTTCGTAAGTTATGCCCGTACAAACATTTGGGGGGTTTCGTTTTTATTTGTATAGATTTTTTTACGTTGTATTTTAAGTAAGTAATTACAATTAAAAATCCCCATGTGAGTATGGAAGTGCGATGTAGCCGCAATACGTTGCGTTCGCTGTCTGCTTTGTGGCTCTTTATTTCAAAATTCAATTTTATTCTATTCCGCAAAGTATATAAAGCGCTACAGCAAGGCCTACGAATATAGGTTATATTAATAGTACCTATCAAATATTGTTTTACCGATATGTAAGAAAAAATTTAAACGTGACTAGCTATCATAAATTGAACTCTGCCTAAAGTAGGTGAGGCGACGTAGACGAATTTCAAGTGTTGCTTTTACCGTGAAGAAGAGGCGCGTGCACGAGTAGCGAACATCGTCGTCGCCGTGTCGCTCGCCCGCCAGGCGACCACTGCGCCCATACTCAATCTAACCTCAGAATTCTCAAGCCGCCCGATCCTTTGAAAAAATATTACGTACTCTATCAAAGTTAATGGATATACAGATACGAATGGCGTAGCAGTTTAACAGCCGGAATGAATACAAGCTGAAATTCTCGGTCGCAAGATAAAAGATTATGCTCTTTGAACATTTTTGAATTAAATGTCTAATGTCATACAATTATTTCATAAATATGTCAGCTTAGTTGAAATTACGTTACGGAGATTAGGTTTTTATAAGGGTATGATTCTGAAGCCGACCGCATACGACAACTGCAGACGCATGCAGCAGATACAGCGTGCCCATTACTTGTTAAACTCCGATACGGATAAAAGGGATCATTGAGAAGCCGCAATGAATTACGCTTATCAGTTTGCTGCGTGCGTCTGCAGTTGTCGTGTGCGGTCACCTTCGGAATCATCCCTAATATCAAGACTTTCTTGTAGTCAACCTTCACCCTACAGCTACACTTCGGTAGTTAAGTCAAAGGAATAGGGGAAATAATTCCTTAACATTAGTGTATGGTATCAAACAAATGTTCGCGTCGACTGATGATAGGTAAGCGGTTAGGAAAGCCTAAAATAATAATTAAACTTTATCTCAGACTTTGTCGACCTTGATCATTAAAAAGTTGGTAATACACTCTTGTAACGCTAGCAACAACGGACGAGTACAAGCTCAACCTTATAAAGGGTCTTCCCCTCTGCAAGGGCGGGAAAAAGGGTTTATGATACAAAGAAGGAAAAAGAGGTGAGGTCTCAGACATGTCTCAGACGGTCTCACAATCGTAAAGAAATGCTTATATTGCTACTGAAAATATATGTGTGTGTGTGTGTGTGTGTGTGCCTTAAGTGCAAGGGTGATATTGCTTGGGTCATGACTGCGTGCTGGCACTTTATGCTAGTACTAACCAAGAATTTCTACAAGACATTATGCACTGGCGTAGCTATGGGTGGGCAAGGTGGTGCGGTGCACCAGGGCCCCCAGGCTCAGGGGGCCCCCCAAGCCCGAGCCTGAACTAGCAAATCTCATATTGAACTACCAAAAAAGTCTTAATTTTGGAATGCGAAAATGGGTTGTAGGCGTTGATTAGAGTTGCACTCAACTCATTTGTTGGGAATTTTGTGCAGTATTGTCTCGTTGAAAGATTCGCCATCACATTTGCAGCTAGCTTGGAGGCCCCCTGAGCCCTCAGGAGGCCCCTAAGCTTAATGTCTAGAGACTAGAGAGTGATATTTTTCTAGCAGTCAATAAAATATTTTACTTATAGTAAATTGATTGTAACTATTAATATTATAATAACTAGTAATACGAGTTCCTACCAATTTTTTTTTTTGCTAGATAATCGCTGGTCTTCTATTGAAGACCATTTGTGCACCCTAGGTAACGGAGACAGCAGCAGTAAGGGGGTGGGATGATTCTGGGCCAGATGGAGATATCGTGGTTCCCATATTTGAGGGGGTCGAGGTGCAATGGAATTTTCTTATTGGTCCCGCTAACACTCCGGCGCTTGAGACCCGAGACTGCATGCAGTTTTACTTGGTTCGATTCTTTTCTTTCTTTCTTTTCCTTCAACCTGACTGGCATTTTGGGATCACACGTGACGCCAGTCATTTCTCGCCACTTGGCTCACGCGGCAGCAATGCGTGCCTTGACGTTGTCACATGAAGTACAGATCCCAGGTACTTAGCCTGGTCCGTGTGGTCGACCAAATTATCACCTATGTGAACGGGTGTGGGATCTGTAGAGTTTAATGCTAAGTACCTATTCTGTAGGCACACGAAAATAAATGGAAAGTTATGTATGTATGCGCGGAAACCAGCTAGATGTAGGTATATCTAGATTAGGGCACGCCGTAGTAGCGGCGGTGAGACCCATCATGGGGGAATGGCTATAGGGACCATACGGCGGCCTCTCGTTCTGGCTGACGCAGATCATCACCAATCATGGATGCTTCGGGCGGTATCTGCATCGGACCGCGAAGAAAGAGCCAACGTCCGAGTGCCATCACTGCGACGCGAGCGAGGACTCGGCGCTGCATACGCTCACCGAGTGTCCGGCGTAGGAGACGCCGAGACGGGAGCTGATGGCAACCCTGGGAGTGAGAGCTCTCACGCTCGCCACTTTGCTCGCAGCGATGGTTGCGCGGATGCGTGGGCCGCCGGCGCCTCCTTCTGCGAGCAAATAATGCTCGTGAAGAAGGCGGTGGAGCGGGAGCGAAGGAGAATCGCAGACCTTGCGGTCCGCGAGGAGCGGAGGAGAATCGCAAACCGGCCCGCGACGAGCGGCGGCGGCGCGCATTGCGTGCCTCCCCATACCCGGGGGCGAGTTGAGGACTCCGTGGTCCCCAGTCCCCACACCGGATGAGGGCCAGTTCGAGAGATATGGCCCTGGGTCGGCCGGGGTGCGAGGGATATGGCTACGACAATCTCACCTCCGGCAACCGACGGCCCACAGTCGGCGTGCGTTTTAGTCGGTTCGAGTCCGACATAACCTCCTGCTCCGGTTCCGGCGGGGGAGGTATCCGTGGAGATTATTGACACCGTGGGGACACCGTGCTTCTCACACCCGAGGAGGCCATTTTAAAACCGTAGATGGCCCAGAATCAGCCGGGGTGCCAGTGATATGCTCTCGGTAACCTTACACCCCGGAAGCTCTGGTAGGTATCTGAAGATCCGAGACGGCGTGTGGTATTAAGCGGTCCGAATCCGATATAACTACCCCCGACGATGGCCAACGACGGGGGTGGTATCTGAGGAAATTTCCGCACGAAAAAGAGGGAGAGAGGAGGGATTTGATCCCCAACAGCACGTTAGAGACCGGTAAGGGGTATGGCCACCTCATTGTTTACTTCAGTAAGGTGACGCGCGACGCCCGAAGGAATTTTCGGAACCAAAAAAAATAGGGGGGGCCCCCTGTTTCTTTTTGCACCGGGGCCCTTGGTCACCTAGCTACGCCACTGACATTATGCAATTGCTTTTCAATGCCCATCACTACAGAATTTGTTCATTCAAAGAAGTGGAGAGAGGAGACTCAATATGTAATTGCAATATAGACGAAGAAGCTCTTTTCAATTATGTTGACATTACACATGGCTTGGTACTAACATTAAACCCCTCAATTAAAAGACTGCTTTAACACTCTTTAGTGAGTTGGGGGCACCTGTCATACTGCGAAGCACAGAGCGTTTACCCAAAAAGGCAAAAAAACGAACAATGGTTAATATGGTCACCGGTAATCTGATCAGAACCTAAGGAGGCTACTAACATCAGTGATGAAAAGCGCAAACTAGAAATACCTAAATTGTCAGACGAAGCGGTCGGACCTCGCGGTCATAGCCATAAGTATAGACACACCGAAAGTATAGTGCATAACTTTATCTTCAATGTAAAGGAATAATCCGCTATGCCTTACCACTTTTATGCAGAAAAATACATACTCCATGCAATTTTATTAAAAAATAAAGTTAATAAACAAGATCTACGAGTATAGATTTCACATTATTACTATTATCGTCCGCTCTCGCTACTGCACTAAATTGCTTCTACTGGAAGAGTCATTCTGCTGTTTTTAAAACTATTTTCTGTTGTTATCAGAATGAAAGCGAAAGAAAAGTGACTGTTACGCTTTCATGCCTCAAACCACTGAACATCCACCGTTTTTGAAGAAATGTGTTAAGTACAGAGATAGACTAGAGCTTGAGAAAAGACACAGGCTATGTTCAGTCATAATAACTAGATAATAAACACGCGGGCGGAGCTTATATACTTACTACATTACTAACCAACTGGATTCTGAAATATTTTAACTAACTGAATCATGTTTTTCCGTTTTTTGGGAAACTTTATTTCTTCATCTTCATCCTAGCTTTAATTCCCAGTCGCATCCGAAGCTTTCACCTCGGAGTCTGGGGTCCGCTTTACCAGTCTTAACTGCGGATTTGACGAGACCTCGAAACTTTATTTCTAAACTTAGTAACATTTTTATGTACAACTAAGGTGGCAAACAAGCACACTAGACGTTCGTTTGCAGAATTCAACCCTAAAACAATAACATCGTTTCTATACGTTCTAATGTCCTCTACATTAGAACGTTTAGAAACGATGTAATATGGCGGCATGTGGCGAGGAGTCCCTATAACCCAATTGCTGCTGGCTCGCGGCTTCCCAATAGATCACATTGTACATGACGAACTAGATCGAGCTACCTATATATCTTCACACCTATATTGGTTTTCTTAAAGGAAATTTTCACCCTTCGCCACTGATGGCGGCTAACATAATATAACCTAGCTGTTTGTAAAACTCGCAACTCGCTTACGCTAAGACAGCTCTCTGTTCAACCGCATTCAACTGCGTTCCATCGATTACCCATCTCTCGACTCGATTTATTCACTTATCGATGTTCAACCGACTGATATTTTAATAACCTCCCCTAAGATACAGGAAATAAAACTAAGAGCGATTAAAGTACGCTGAAGAGTTTTATTCACATTTCTTTGTACGAAGCACTTAACACTAGATTTTTCTGTCACTGAAACATCGCAATTAATCAAATGGCTTTGTCCATTTCAGCAGTTTATTATGGTATGGCAAAATATGATTAGATTAGTACGTTTATTTTATATCACTGAGGGGCAAAATAGCATGCGGCCCAGGGGATAACTCAATATTAGGCGGACTGTCTAATATTATTATCTCCCTTATAACGGATGAGTCTGGTTTCGATTTGGCTCGCTATTTTGTGCCATGAGTAAACGTATCAAATACAGATTATATACGTTTTCAACACACTTGCTTATAAACAGGATTTTATTTCACCGCAATTAAGCACGGAATGACACCTATTATAAAACTGTGACTTTTTCATTATTATTATTCACAAAAGTGAGTTATAGACTTCTTTTTTTTAAATTTCATTGATTAAGTTGCTTTGTTCTTAAAAAAGTTTCGATACAAAAAGATCGTGTCCAATATTACAAACGAATTAATATACCTATTGCTTGCTCATTTCATGCAACTTCGTATTTAAAAGATAATTTCTACTTGTAATACGTGTTTAATAAACAAAACTTTCAGTAAAATGTATTTTTTATTCTCTGTGAGTATTTACAGAGAAAAAAAAATCATAATTCAAATAAGTAAGTAGATGACAAGGCAGCATGGTGATAGCACCTTTGCCTGTTCCGAAAAGAAACAAATAAAAAAAATGTTAGGTGCGCGCGCATATTTATGACAAGTATGACAACAAATAGATTTTTACAATTGTGTTTTGATTGTGTTATGTAGTATTTTTAGTATTATTTTATTCGCAAGTGTGTTGAAAATAATCGTATGCCACTCGCGTGTATGGTGATTACCGTCCTCGGCTCTCTTAAGACCCTCACCTTGCGGCTCGGGTCTCAATGTCGCCTCAGCGGTAATCACCAACTTAACACGCTTGTACCATAATGTACTACATATTATGTTTTCATGAATGACCGTGCCGAAATGTTTATAGAATAATGCATTTTGAAAGCTCTGTAATGTTACTTTCATGTTTGTAATCATTTAGTTCGACTCAACGATTAAAAACTTTGTCACAATCAGAATACTGTGCATAATATTCATGGAGAATGCCATATTCTGTCCTCCATGGTATGATCCCATGCATGATTCTCAGATCAGGCAATTTTTAATATATTTTGTTAAGATGTTCTTAATAGCAGCACACGCCAATAAGCTCACCCGTTAGTTAATGATTCAGGATCATGCACTAGGAAATGTATTCTGTCCTCCGTGTTCAGGGTAGGTATATAAAATTCGGTAAAATTAGTTTATTGTCATAAAGTAGTATTCTTTATGAAAATAATTGCCGATAGGATCGTAGCAAGTAGAAAACTCTTTCTGAAGACGGGACTAGACTGTGTGTATGAACTACACTTCGTTATATGTTACATTATTTTTTTATTCACCTTATACGTCCACTTTCTGCAGCGTACAAGGACATAATTAATAAGCCGCTGGGAGGCAACAGCAGTATACCTCGGGACACGTATCTTGAACCTAAATCGCAAGAAAAACGAGGCCCCAGCGCGAGGATTGTTTTATGTTATGCTTGGTGAATTTGAGCTCCTCCAGCACAGTAGCATCTCGTGCTATTCTCAAAAGACACCCAAGAAACGTGTACTACGCGTATAGAGCACATTTTGAGCACATTTTAGGTCCGAGATATATGTCCCGAGCAATAACACATGTTTGTCACATCAGTACGACACATTACAAATTTTACAGGGTCGGCAGCGCAAATGTGACGCTCTTGTATTACACACGTCCAATGGCCACAGTACCCACTTTCCTTCAGGTGGGCCGTGTGCTTTTCTACCATCAGTGGCTTATAAAAAACCGCATAACAAATATCACAACGAAGTGTGGTTCCGCCATAATTGTATATGGAACTGCTCTCGGTAATTGTCCTCAGACGCACTGATCTCTTATCAAAGGCGCCTCGAAGTCAGTAAATAAGCTTTTCTTCATAAAAGAAGCTTATATATGTATATAGGTCCTTCAAAATATCAAAGTACACTTCACAACGGCGTGATGGCCTTCACAAAGCTCGATTCCCTTTAATTTGACCGGGAAAGTGGTTTCATCAGGCTCTTGAAATGAAAGATGCTCTTACCAAAAATAGGTAAGAATACGACGCCTCTTAATTACGTGTCTAGGTTTTTTATCATAGTGTTAACTAAGTATAGATTTCAACAATTTTGACTTAAATTTTGATTTTTTTCAAACGAACTTTCAATGTAATAAACATTTTTAATACTTGCGTAAAGGAAAAATCGGCAAATTGTATTTGTGCCGTTTTATTAAAACCAAAACGGTTTTGTTAAAACGAATTTCACTGGTGACAACCGGCCTTATTCATAATTAATGTAGTTATTCATTGTTTATATAAAAAAAAAACACTTCGCTATGTTTTACGAATGTCAATTTTAATAAAATCTTTGTTATTGAATATGTACACGACTTATGAATAAGGCTGGTTGCCACTAGTAAAAATCCTTGCAACAAAACTGTTTTCAGGTACACAATGAAATTCATTTCTAACGCATTCTAAATTAGGTACCTACATTAAACGCGTTTATAGTCATCGGTGAAATCCAACGTAACAATTAAGTGCGCCGAAAATTTAAGAAGCCCATGTCAAATTCTAATAAGTAATTCAAGATGATAGTTGAAGTTATTTCAACCCTCTCAAGTTTTTAAATGTTGGCACACTTGGCAGCGCAGCCAACGCCTATTATAGTTTTCTCGGCATGATTCAACGAATAAGCAATTTTATAAATATTCAACTATCGTGTGGGCATAACTCTCAGCGATTATTTGCGATAATATAATCCGCGAGCTTCCCGCCATAAATAATTGTATGAAAGTCGACTCTTTTCACGTACTGGAAGTGAAATACTGCATTATAATAGAAGTAGATTGTAATCTACAGAATAAAATTCGGAGACTCTGTCAAGAAATTCAACAAGCTTTCTTTATGGTCGCTTTTAAAAAATGCTGTTTATAAAAAAACCCCACAAAAAAAGTCTTTGCTGGAGTCTTCTCAGGATGGGGCTGCATTATGAAGCGGTAGTCAGTAGGTAATATAATAAACATAACTTAGAGAGTCAGTCTCATTATTTTTATTTTACCTTTACCCTTACCGCCCTAACTTTTGCACACCAGTGTTAAAAGTTCAATTGTTTAACGGTAAAGGAAAACATTGTTGGGCTCCTGCATACCTGAGAGTTCCCCATATTGTTCTTGAAAGTTTGTGAAGAATGCCGATCTGCAATGTACCACTGAGGTGTAAAATTACTTAACTCACTTGTAGAACAGTTTATATTGCACATACATACATAATATACTTACAACTATACAGGCTGATTTCGTCAACTTTACTTAAACGGATTTTCACTAATGAAATCGAGCCAAGTAGTTTATGTCCACAAGAAGATTTTTTTGGCGCAGGCTTTCATTATAAACCAATATAATGAAAGCCTGCGCCAAAAAAATCAGGCAGTCGCTTTCTATCTCCAGAGTGTAAGCTTAGGTTCAATCAGGATTTATGCTCGGTTGATGCTAATGATAAATGATGCTATGAGTACTTTTAAAACTGTACAACCCTAACCAGTACCATAACAGTAATTTTGCTGCTCAAAACATTACAATATACGATAGCCTTTTAATGGTAAATAATAATAATAATAATAAATAAATAAATATTGTAGGACATTCTACACAACGCTATCTAGACCCAAAGTAAGCATAGCTTAACTAGCTTGTGTTATGGGTTCTAGAATGCGGATAAACATACTTTGATACATTTTTTTTTGTAAATACATACATATTATACATGGAAACACCCAGACCAACGCAAATATTCATATTTCATGCACACAAATATTTGCACTGAGCGGGGATCGAACCCGCGCCTCCTGCGTAGCGGCCGCGTTCACTACCGCTACGCCACAGAGGTGTAAATAGTGTGTTAGTTCAAATAGCATTATCAACTGCCACTGATTCACACAAGCGACAGTTTTATCTACGAGATTCACGCACATGCTCGTAAATTGTGCTCATTTTAAGTGTCTCAATATCAATTAGTTATTGCATTACACCATATAAAATAATATCTAATCTAAAACGTGACAGTTTGTATAGATGTGCGACTTGAAAAATGCCTTTATTTTTTTACTCCTACCATCGCCGTAAGATGGATGTATTGGAAAAATTGGGTCACTCTCGGGCGAAGCTCGGTGGCTCAGTGGTCAGAGCGTTCCCCCTGTAAGGGAAAGATCGCGGGTTCGAGTCCCGCCCGAGAATTGATTTCGCTTTTTCCAATTTATTATAATTTGCCTTTATTTTTGTAATTGGTAGGTACTTTTACTGTTAACTAGTAAGTAAGGATAGGGTAGGATTTTTATGTCCCATACTTCATCATAATACTGTAACCCTGTCATGAAACCTGCGCTGCGGCCCGTCCTTCATTTGTATTTTTTTTTTTCTATACTACTTAGGTAGCAGACAAGGACGCGGCCCACTGATGGATATGGGCGAGTGCAACACCAGGGGAATCACACACGTGCTGCCGACCCTGTAAGAACATAGAGATTCTGTGCTATCAGCGCAGAAGATAAGTAGGACAAACCTTTGGTTTTCCCTCTGGCTACCCTACTCATAAACGGGAACACAACACGAGTTAATTTAGCCGCGGTATTCTGTAGGGCGGAGGTACTTACCTAATCGGACTGCTCGATTGGGACGAAAGTGTGCTGTTTTGCAGATAAGGTAGGCCTGGGTCCCAAAGATCTTGATGGAACTTCATACACCAAGGAAGCCCCAATAAGTAGTATCTATTCAAAAGCATTTACCTTTCCAACCAACCAAAAACCTTTCCTAAAGACAGACCTAGGACGGAATTCGCTGTAAGAAGTATAATTTTATACATAGGTACCTACCTAAAGTTTTATCATATTTTTATAATATGAATCGTTTATGTGTATCTCTGTGTTTGTTTGTAAATAAATGACTTTCTTTTTTTTCACATTCCACCTCTCCCCCAAGGCTGAGAGTAATAAATCCACGACAATGTTTAATTCCAGATACTTTATAATAGAAGACACGTAATAATAATTTGTACGACTGTAATCCTAAGTATTTAATTGTACGGCTTATTACAGACTAAAATGGGCCCGACGGCTGTGTCCGTCACCTCCCACACGAACCTATTCCCGAGATAAAAAGTTGTCTATATGCGTTCTCGGACTATAAATTCTAAAGGTTAATTTACATCAGACGAGCGATTGCTCATTCGATCCCCTCTACGTCAAATTCTATTAGAGTACGCGCCAAGAAATAAGTCCCTTGGAGGTGGCGTAGCAATCGCTACTGCTGTCGCCATACTGTGTGTTGATTGGTTCAGGTCATGAGTGCCATGACGGTAACATGGCCTGAACCAATCAACACACAGTATGGCGGCGATGTCATTTTAGTTCCTAGTTTTGCCACGGGACTTATTACTGACGCGGACTCTAGTGAAAACAACGACAGAACATTCGTTCGTTTTTCTTTCATAAGTCAACGCTAAAAATAAGGTTTCATTTACACCAAAATATCAAGAAAGAATTCTCTTGATCTAGCTCTAGCTCTAGGTTCGTTTGGTCTAAATCCACCTTAACGTTATACAAAATTTCTTCAGTCGTTTTTGTGTGAAAGGTTACCTAACACTCACGTACATACTTCCAACCTCACAAACTTTTATATTTAAGCTATTAGTTAAGCTATTAGGCTGATAGGGTTAAAATATTAGTAGCATTATATTATTAGTAGGACTAAAATCTGAACTTATTGCTGAACTATAATGAAAAATTGTAAAGTTACAGAGTGAACATTCGATTGGACATAGGCGCAAGCCAATGTCTGCAGTAGGGCGCAGCAGCCGGCTGCACTTGGCTCCTAGCCAACACAAGCACTAATTCGCTGACGTTGTTACATAATTGCATCGTTTTTATCCAAACCGAGATAATTACCATTTTATACATATTAAATGAAGTTTAGAGGCAGTTACTGCGCAAACTTTTTCTTTGAAATTTGATGGGTCAACATGCCCCACCGAGAACTTTGAGGTGTCAGACAGCGTAGCAATACCTATTTTGGTTCATAATTTGGTCGATTAAGTGAGTTTAAACATCAAAACTGACGGACATATTGATAATTTTGGAAGAAGTAGGATCACTCCCATCTCTTACTGTTAATTTTTTTTATACGGCCTCTGAAAGAATACGGTTGGTAGTTGACAACCACAGAACGAATTGAGAGCAAAGCAGGAAAACAATGATGAGTACAAAATACTAACAATTCTTGACATTCTTTTGAAGCAGAATCGACAACGAGAACCAAGTTAACATTGCCACAGGTCAAGCACAGATGGTCAACCTCTATGAACGTAACTGACCTCAGCGCTCATAAGGCCACGCCTCTTTGGGCCACGGCGAGTATATGAAGCAGATCGGTTTTGGCAGCGAAGCCTGCAATAAATATCAGTGACTCGTAAATAAGTATTCATAGTACGATATGATTTCCTTCAGCAGTACATTTTGTGGGATTCGTAGGTACAAGTAACCACGTGGTTTGGTTACCATGCCTACAGTGTGCTACGAAGTGCTACGTCAATAATCACCTACATATCATCATATGAATGCATTGGCATTCTTTGCCTAATTGCAAATTATTTTGTTCTTTGGAACTTGGAACCCGGTGTCCGGCCTTACTCAGCCATTATTGATTTATCTTGGCTTTTACGGGACTGACTGCTATTTGACATCCCCAAGCCCGAGAGGAAAGCCGCTACCCGAGCATCGAAATTCTTGGTGGGCCCCATTCACTCTACGTCACTGAAAAATGTGTTCCTTTATTCGTATTGACAAACCGTTGGTGGCACTTCACATAGCTATTTGTACTTGCGTATTTGACATTATTTGTCACACAATGACCATGTATGGACGGTACATTTGACAAAGTATAAGCCTTATATGCCTAATTGAGAAATATGGCCAATATCAGAATGACAGAAATTAACAAAAGCTTCTGCTGTCAAATGTTTGTGGTGTTTCTTATTTGGCTGCCATGTGTGGTGTGGTATGGATGTGGTGATGTGCTAGAATGGTCGTATTTGCCTGTATTTGCATGTTTGTACATCAAATATTTTGCCGAAAACAACAAACGCCTAATAGCGAACACAAATAACTATGTGAAGTGCCACTATAATCGTTCGTAAATATATTTGGGGTAGAAAGTATAATCTTTTGACAATTATTTCTTATCCATGCTACGTTTAAACACGTTTCCAAGCAGAATTATGCCTTTGGACTGAAATTATATTCGAACCAATTTGTATTACAAGGTGGACTCGTTAATTAAATACAATAACAACGTCTGGTCTCAACATAAAACTCAGAGGGGCAGGGGCCTGTTCGACCACAGCTCTCAACCGCTTTAAAAGAGAGAGTATTAATTTTCGCGACCTGCCACCCTCTAATTATAACGAGCAACTTCCAGCAACTTAGCTCATGTTACATACAGCTCAGTTAGTCTTTGTTTTTACTATAAAGTTTTTAGGGATCTGTGAATTATTTTAATGGTTATAGGACTATACTACATTACGTAAGAGTACCTACTTAGAATGTGTTCCGTTTCTGTTTCGTATCATTAAGAGATTGATCAATGAAGGTACTTTGGCGTAATTTTCTTCATCTCCAAGGCGATGTTTTTATTTAAATATCTAAAAGCCAAAGCTTACTTTTTTAATCAATCAATCAATCTATCAATTAGCCTATTTCAGTCCACTGCAGGACATCTCCCAATATGCGCCACGTTTGCCGATGCTCCGCCTTCCGCATCCAGACTTCTTAATATGTTCTCTTTATCATAATATGTCGGACTGACAGCTTGATAACTTGTTGAAGTTGAAGTCTTTTGCTTTTTTTTTAAGTTACTAGGTAAGTACTCTAAGATATCAAGCGGTTGTACTGCCAAAAACCGAAACTAGCCGATCTCAGCCGGCATATCGCTCCTCTTGTGCCAAATCAAAATCCGGGTACTTTATATATGTACAATCGACAAAGTGAATAGGTAAATTTAAATAATAAATAAATATTGTAGGACATTACACAACGCTATCTAGACGTATCTAAGCATAGCTTGACTAGCTTGTGTTATAGGTTCTAGAATGTGGATAAACATACTTAGATACATTTTTTTTCGTGAATACATACATATTACACCTACATAGAAACACCCAGACCAATTGTAAAAATTCATATTCATGCATACTTAGATACATTTTTTTGTAGATACATACATATTATACATAGAAACACCCAGACCAATGCAAATATTCACAATAGTGCAAACAAATATTTGCACTGAGCGGGGATCGAACCCGCGCCTCCTGCGTAGCGACCGCGTTCACTACCGCTACGCCACAGAGGCAGTCTTCTTTAGGTAGGTTTTTCATAATTATAAAGTTGTATGAAAAATTGTATACTTATATCCTTTGTAATCTGTTCGCTACCATTATTCCAATGCAAACTGTAAATAGGTATATAGAAAACGCATAGACATAAAATAAACTAGTCATAAAGTGTTCAACACTATTTATGACAGCTATAACCTCCAATCCTAGTAAAATACAACTGCGTACTCACACAGTTGTACATACCGCATTAAGTAATAAAACTAAAGCAAGGGCGTATTTCAATAAATAACATGAAGCTTTATATCGTCAAGATGAGAACAATAACTCTATTATTGACGTGTTTAAAGCACTAACCCCATACTAACCCGTACCAAAGCCTTAGTAGTGAAAATTAACAATCAAAGCGTCACGGTCCCGTCCCAAAAGAGAAGCCTTCTAAAGTATTCTACTAAGTCTGAGGCTCAGTAATTTCCTTTACATTAAACGAGCGTTGCACAAAGTAATTTATGCATCACATTAATAAAACATGACTATGTAAACGCGTTGACGCAGTTCAGGTGGCCCATCAACACTCGGCTACATTATCACTGTTGCTTGGACCAACCCCTTTTTTGCCACTAGATGGCTGACAAGCACACGGTCTAGCTGATGGAAAGCAGTTATCGCGACTTACGGACGTGTGCAACACTAGGGAGGTCTCAGTCTATTTTGAAATAAAAGATTTGATTGATTTGAACCTTTTTAGTTCAAATAGCTAATATCACTGTTATAATTAGTGTTTGTTTTGATCAAAAGTAGTAGTACCTACAAAATACATACTAATATTATAAATGCGAAAGTAACTCTATCTGTCTGCCTGTCTCTCTGTCTGTCTCTCTGTCTGTCTGTCTGTCTCTTTGTCTCTTTATCTGTCTGTCTGTAACGCTTTCACGCCTAAACCGCTGAACCGATTTTAATAAAATTAAGTACAGAGATAGATCAAACCTTGAGAAAGGACATAGGCTATATTTGGTCGCGATTACGGACACCCACGCGGGCGGAGCCTCGGGCAACAGCTAGTATGTTCATGTTACAATGGATGACCTATTTTATGTTCTAGGCTAGATTATATTATTGCAAACAATATATGTACCTTGACTCACTCACGCAGATACAGATGTAATTACCGACATACACACATTCCGTTAAAACATGTACAACACGATACCTACCTAAAACGTGTAAATATGCGTGTATAATTGGTTATGCACTATATAATTTTGATGTCTGTGATTCATAATATTATTTTGTCTGAATGTTACAGCTACGTACTCGTATCTATTATTATAAAATACACATAATATTAGCAATCCTTCATACTGGCTATAAAACTGCACATAAAAATTATAATTGAATACTGTAAATTTTGTAAACACAATAAGAATAGGTAGATTCTATTATACTTACCTAAATAATACTTGACTTAATCTAATTTATAAGTATTCAACTTATAGTGACTATCTATCTATTATATTACTAACAAGGCACTTAGTCGACTATAAGCACGAGGAAGAGGAACTCCACGATACTGATGCACAATCTTAAAATCCTAAAATCTATTTGCGATCTCGAGCGGAAAAATCCCGCATGCTACGAAATTTGAAACATTCGCTTAGCTGCATTCGAGATTGGAATACAAACGATGCCAAGTAACAACCCAGCTTAACATATACTATTACCAATACTTTCGCATACATACCTATGTACTTCAATTGTATTTTCGTACAAGATGGAGCCCGCGGCTCTGCCCGCGTTGATGTCGTTTTGGTTCATAATTTTACGTTCTAGTTCTACCAATTGCTATCTAACATACGGCAGATTTTAAGTCTCAACAAAACCAGTCTAATGAATAAAAAACACAACAAAATCCGTTCTATTTGCGCCCATCGCGAACAAACTAACAATAATTCCATAAAAATATATACTTTTGTGTTCAAAATCGCATTACCCAAGTATTTTGTTAGGTAAAATTTTATTAAAAATGTATTGTAGGCTTTTTATTAGTCGGACAGACCTCTATCGTTAGATAAAAAGTATAAATAAAGATAAATAAATATACATACATACCTATTTGAATTAAGAAAACTTAAATAAGAAAAACTGTGTAAGTATCTTGCAGAAAATTATGTATAATAGAGACGTAAAAGATGACGACTTTTGTTTGATTTGCTAACCAACAATTAGAACCAAATTATTAATTCTCCAGTAAATAGTTATTTATTCCTAACATTGTGTGTGTATGTGTAGGTAGGGGTACATGTGTATGGTTAATATGATACACCTCAACTTTTACCAGAGGAGGTACTAATTTACGCGAAGTTCTCTAACGCCGGTGTATGCAAACAAGCTCAGAATGGCTCTTCACTTCAAATTCAAGACGAGCTACTTTACTCTGCCATTTGCGTTGACATTAAGAAATAAGATTTCACAAAATACTTAATACCTCTTTATTAAGGACAACAATTGATTTTCAAACGTTTATATAGGTACTCGTAGTAATTTGATATTTCAATCTATAGTGTGTTTTAACTGGGACGGTATGAGGAAAATGAGTCTTAGGAAATACAAAAACTGTCTTAGAAACTATTTCTTTTTTTTGTGAAAATTATTTTGATATATGCTCTAAACTTTTGAGTCAAGTGCGAGTCCTATTATAAAAGTTAAAATGAAAGATACGTTTTAAAAATTTTGAAAGTTCACGGGTGAAATGTTATAATTGCGTAATTTCCTGTAGTTAAAATAACCATTCTTATTGTAGGTATTGGTTTGCTTTCTTTTTAAACTTCCACCCAACGAACAATAGTAAATTTTTTTATTTTTCAAATATGTATTAGGTATGACGTCATACTTCTTTATTTCATACAAGTTTCCTTAGAACTTATTGTTTTAAAGTTAAGTAAAAAGTAACCAATTTGACTAATCAGTTAAGAAGGAGAGAGAATCGTATAGAGATAATCCTCTTTTATATTTCTTTTTCACGGTTTCATTGTAACAACGCTGTAAAATAATTCAACCAAATTTAAACAACATGCATAATCCCTATTGTAAAAAATGCAAATATTATATTGAAATTTCGTATATGCAACTGTAAATTTAGAAGTGTTTATTTTTACTGAAATATTGTTACAAACACTGCTTTTGGACTTTTAACTTTCGGTAAAGAGAAAAGAACTAAATATCATATGAACGAATTAGTTTACTTATAATTTAGAATATTACTTAAATACTCGTTGAATAGAAAGCTAATGGTCATCATACAGGTAAGGTCCATGTCACTGTTATTTTTTAATCAAAAATCGTGTTAGTTACATCATTTATAACTGGAAATTGCTGGACCAATTTTGATACGCTTTGTTTTGTTGGATTTGTTTTTGCCTAGGTTAAGAGAATTGCGTACGTACATAAGCTTGGAGCCTAATACCAGTAGCTGCAACTGTCAGTGTTGCTCAAAGGTAAAAACCACCTTTTGTTGTAGATTAACTTGAGAGTTGCTGTCAAAATTGATCAAGGTACTAAGAAGCCGACAGCAATGAGAAACCACAATGGGGAAAGATCTTAAAGAATTTAAAATAAATTCACCACTTTGTTTCATTTATCTTTTTCATAGGGAATAATTAAAGTGTTGTTCAAATTAAATTTTAAGCTGAATGTGAAATAAGGAAATAATGTCTGTAATAAGTACTTTACTTTACAACTAAATAAGAAGTTATGTAACCTGTCCCTTCTAAATTGAAAAGATAGATAGGGACGCATTCTGAAATTGAAGCTACAATGGTCTTCATATCCTAAACAACTGACCAGTAGTTAATCTGTACTCGTCCTTATTATATAAGACTGTAATCCGGCACATTGAATGGCGACAAGTCATATTAAAATTCCCGAATGTATGTGTAAATGTAGGTCGTACATGCAAGTAGGTCAGAGCGCCGCGCCGCCGCCGCGCGAGATGAGCCGAGAAAAGGCGGCTTCGTCGTACCACAGATTCGCTAACAGGAAAATTTCCCTAAAGCCCTTTATATACACTCGTACTGCTAGTTAAGAGACTGGGAAGCCTAATATGCGTAAACTTAACTTTTTGAAAATCGAATCACAATTGCACCTGGCCAGAGATACCTCTGAAAATGACAAAACGTAGAAAAATTCAACAGTTTAAAAATACTGGCCTCATGCGTTCCACGTTCAGTCCATCAATAACGGACCTTTTTCGGACCTTGATAAAAAACTAATGTGTATGGTTTTAGTCGATTCGAATAGTCACTGCACTAGTGACACCCGTAGGGGGTTTCCACACGTAAGTACAAAAAGAGGTCCGTCAATCGTCAGTCTTCAGACTGCCTTGCTCCAGCAAAGACGAGACTATATCTCACTCTGGGGTTTCGTCAGCGATATATTTAGACTGAAAAAGTCAAAGACAGCAAATCAACTACAGTGGTTCACTTCCACTACCTCATCACAACAAGGCCAATCAGTCATTGAAGAATAATTTATTAGTCACTTGGATCTAATAGGTAATTATACGTACAGTAACCCAGTCCCAAGGGGAATGGATCCCTTTTCTCTATTACTACCGTAACCGGACTGGGATGATTTAAGTCACGAAGAGTGTGTCACGGTTTCTGAGTAAGCCGGGACTAAATTTTGAATTTTGAACGTGATGTAAAAACAAGATAAATGACCAAATTAATTTGAATAAGGTATTAATATTATAAAGCTGAAGAGTTTGTTTGTTTGAACGCGCTAATCTCAGGAAGTACTGGTTTGAAAAGTTATTTTTGTATTGAATAGCCCTATTATCAACGAAGGTTAGGTATATATCATCACGTTATTACTAAAGGGAGCGGAGCAGTGATCATATTGTCAACAAATCCGGAAGACTTCCATATATTACTAGCTGCCCCGGCGAACTTCGTACCGCCATATTTTCGGCCCGCGTGGTATTCAAATCCCGTTCCCGCTGCACCCTTATCACTTAGGGGTATGAAAAATAGATGTTGGCCGATTCTCATAGATACCGGATAAGCACAAAAAATTTCATCAAAATCGGTCAAGCCGTTTCGGAGGAGTTCGATTACGCACCCCGTGACAGAAGAATTTTATATATTAAAAAATAAAACTTTTTAATTACCAAATAAAAAATAAGGGTTGATCGTAGAGGGGTGAAAATTTAGGGTTGCATGTATTTTTGTATGATGTATCATAAAAAAATAAAAACAAAAAATTTTGTCTGAAAAATAAAAATAAAAATTAAGGGGTGGACCACCCTTAACATTTAGGGGGATGAAAAATAGATGTTGGCCGATTCTCATAGATACCGGATAAGCACAAAAAATTTCATCAAAATCGGTCAAGCCGTTTCGGAGGAGTTCGATACTCCTCCGAAACGGCTTGACCGATTTTGATGAAATTTTTTGTGACACGAGAATTTTATATATTAGATAAAGACTTTAGAGATAATTTACAACACTACGCGATAAGTTACATCCATACTGAAATTAACTTGAGAGCTACCGTCAAAATTGATCAAGGCACTGGTAACAGTAAGGGGAAAACCACAATGGGGAATGATCTTAAAGAATTTAAAATGGCATCACTTTGTTTGTTTTATGTTTTTCAAAGGGAATAATCAAATTATGAGTCAAAATTAATTTTAAACATAATTTAAAATAACGAATTTATCAAAAAAATAATTTTTCACACGAATTAATGTCTTTACAAGTAAAGAATAAATAAAACAGTTAATAATTAGGTAGTTTGAAGGTTGATGGGAAAAACGTATGAGCTCACAAATGAATATTCTTGAGTTTGATGAGCTAGATGTATTTATAAACACTATAAATGAATGTTCGTAAGTGAGTCCTTGTTTATCTGGGATTTTTAACGATTTTTTTTTATTGACGATACATAAATTATGCACGCACATATTGAGGAAAGGGTGCTGCTAAAACCGGGCTCGATGCTGATTTTTATAAGCATCCCACGTTAAAATTCAAGTAAATGTTGTGTTATTCACTTTATTTTTACGTTTTAGTTTGGTCTTCTATTCTTACGTTCTAGTTTGGTCTTTACATCTATTACCTTGAAATCCTATCAGAATATCGACAGAACAGAGTTCTTTCGCTATAATTGCTGTACAGTTGTAGGCACTACCCAGTGGCGAAGGGTGAAAATTTTCAAAATAGAATCCTGTGGAAATAACCTAGCTTATAGAACGGCAACAGCAGTTTCGTATGGAATTCTAGGCGTTATTAATTCAGGTACCTATTGAATTTCATATAGCTACTGAATTTCAGTTACTAAATTACAATTAGAGTAAAAGTTTTACAGAGTAAGCCGGTAGGAATCGGGTTATAGGGACCCTTTGCCACTGGTACTACCAACAGATGTTTGATGTTCTGGTAGCAATGCAGCTAGGTCATATTAATGCCATCGATTGTATCGATATTACTGATATTATTATACCGGTGTATGTGAAAGCGCTATCGGATCTATCCTGATCTATCTGTCGCAGCCAACTAGCTTGTTTAGCTATAAAATTCGTAGACCTACAAGGTTTAGTTATAATCTTTACATACAATACTGAAACCCATACACACACACACACACACACACAGACACACACACACACACACACACACACACACACACACACACACACACACACACACACACACACACACACACACACACACACACATACACATAGTGCTACTACTACGAGTACCATTACTACGAAGACACAAATTCGCTCACGAATTCAAGTAAGGCAACAGCGAAATGTAAGTAGGTACACCTAATTACATAAGCGCAGATTTTAATGAAGGCCCCACAAGAAGTTCTCCCGTGAAAGGCTTGAAACCGTAATTTCGCCACCTTTTGTTCCCTTTGTCTCGAACAGTAGGTACCACTCGAATCTTTAGTCAGTGTCGGCAACTAATGTTTTCAAATCAAATTTTTCGTTCTAAATCTATTCAAGGTGGATTTTTCTTTTTTGTATTTTTAGTTCATTTTATTTACTTACAAAAATCTTAAGGCTGGCTGGCTGGCGTGTTATGCTATGCAACTATGCAACGAAGATGTGAAAGTTATATGACCGTTTCCACTGTGCTTTGCTTTGTAGCGTAACCAGCAAGAAGGGCTATGAAGATGTGCAGCTAAAGCTATGCGATTTATCAATCGGATGAATAATTACAGAATGTAAACTGCCTACAAATTTTCAAAATCCACAGCGCACAACATCCATAGCACGTATCTTTCTACGAGTATATAAAAACATAGTTTAGCTGAATCCATTCCCACCATACTATGATATGTGGAACAATGGATATGATTGGTGGATATCAAACCATAGCAACTTATAACTCCGGACACGTATCTTGGACCTAAAATGTGCTCAAAATGTGCCCTATACGCGCAGTAGACATTTCTTGGGTGTCTTTTGAGGATAGCACGGGGTGCTACTACGGTGGACGAACTCAAATTCACCAAGCATAGATAATTACAAAGCAATCCGCAGGCACCAGAGCCTCGATTGTCTTGCGATTTAGGTCCAAGATACGTGTCCGGAGTTATAGGTAGCATAGCACATCTCTGGTAGAAAGGCAGCCTTAAGATGATTATAAAAAAAAAGGATTACGAAGTCGGCAACGCGGACGTGGTGTTATTACTAAGGTGATAAGCGACCATAGCTATGGTGACCGCTTTTAATGACCATTTTATTGTTACTTTGAACGATTTCTTATCTCTCTTTTCTTTAAAAGCAGTGATAAATACGTCTATATAAGTAAACTACCCATCTAATGATTTAACTCGTCGTGTCCGAAGTCCGAAGTGTCAAAAATTTGATCGCTTCAGTTTTATACCTCGCTCTCTCAAGCAGCACAAAAGCCGGTTACTACCTATACCAACCTGCTATACTCGTACATACTTACTTACGTAACGAAATAATCGAGGATTGAATACATAACCAAAATCTTTAAAAGACAGCTCCATAAAAAGCTCAGTTGGAGACAATGAAGCTTTTCACCTCTTTTCACAAACTTATAACCTTTCAGTAACTACAAATCACATTCTTTCACAAGTTTGATATGACAATAAGGAATCTGTGACTACATTTAAGAACAAATTGATAATATCCGTGACAAGAGTGAACATATGTAAAATTCAAAATGCTACGGACATGAAATCATTGCGAGACAGACAGCGAGGGCGCATGCGCGGATCGCACGCCTGCGCACCACCACTTAACCTCAATCCGAGGCATGTTTTGAATGAAACTTCATTCGCAGCCGGCCCGCGACCGTACTTTGCTTTTAGGCGATTTCGGTACTCACGACGACTTATCTAATACAAATGTACCTACCTACGTCTAGAATATAAGTATCCGCGCAATGAGCTAGACTCAATTAAATCTGAAATGCTTAGCGTCCCTGAAATTTAGTGTTTTGAAAGTTTAGTCAGTTTTAACAATAGTGGTAAAATACTGGCGACTTTTATAGCCAATGACTTAGTATTCTTACTGCTCTAGACTGTCCAAATTGTCAGGTTTTTTAGTTCTCCCACTACCCGTAACGAATGCCGCAGAGGTTCTGAAAGAGGTTATGATGACAACTGGGACTCAGGGCCGGATCTAGGGGGGGGCAAGCCGGGGCACGTGCCCCGGGCGGCAGCATCAGGGGGCGGCAAAATCAAACTTTGCAGACGAAAGGCCGCCCCCCCAGGGCGGCCTTGCCTTATGGTAAGCGGCAAGCTGCGCCCCTGGGCCCCGTTGACTCGGTGTTTCCACCAGTGCTATTCAGAGGAGTTGAAGGCTCCCTGTTCCCAGCGCAGCCGACGAAACACGTTCTACCGCAGACTACCGAGCCTCAGTCGCCTATGGCGCCCAGTGTGGATGACGACGACGACTCGAGGTCACTTGGGTAGAAAACCATGCCTTAATAATTTTTGTCGACGAATTCTTCTTTGGTGAAAGATTCTGTCGCCGATTCACTCATGAATTAATCGTTCTGTCGGCGAAACGTTCGTAGTTGAAAGGTTCTGTCGGTGAACAATTGATAATCGAAACGTTCTGTCGGCGGAGGCTCATTCGGCGGAAAAACGTTTGTCGGAGTCATGTTTCAGACCCAAACTAATGCTGGCGGTGCAATACTCAGAGCCAAGAAGTAACAAAACCGCCCCGGGACCCGATGGCGACGGCATTCCAGGACGAGAGTGGGTCCTTGCTCTAGTCGAAGATCTCCAAGTCCGCAACTGACAGAGCTTCTTAACGCACTTTTGTAGCGGAGCCAATTTCCGCAATCGTGGAAGACGAGGTAAATGGTCCCCGTTCGAAAGGGCGCCCGGTGGACTCACCGTTCGCCTACCGACCCATAGTGGTGCTTGACGAGGTGCGCAAACTCTTTGAAAGAGTTATAGGGAAGTGCCTCATCGGACATCTCTCCAGGTTGTGGCCGCAGATGACGAATGGCCAATATCGCTTCAGCCAGAGGCGCTCCATCGTAGATGCCATCATGCGCATGAGGGCTCTGATGAAGGATGCGGCTGCCCGGGGCGAGGTAATGTAGACGCTCGTGTATCATGAAGTGCATCTCTATCTACGCCGCCTAGACGGGGCGGGTCGCTCCTGTCAACTCCTGTGGAACATCGAATACGACTGGGTGCTTCGCAATAAGTTTGGTTCGCAATAAGGTGTAAGACTTCAGGGTGCATGTTCAAAGTCTGGTCTCCAAAATTGCTATATTAATGATGAAAGTTGACGTGGGAGCAGGGACGGGAACCCGAGCCTAGAGAAATCCAGCACCACCAGGACATCATGGTGGAGTAAAAGGAACGACTTGGGCGACCGAGCGCAGGGCAAGTCGTGTTATCGGCGGTAGGACATCATGGAGGACTGGCTAGAGACGCGACACGGACGAAGTCTGCCCTACCGGCTGATGCAGGTGATCTCCGGGAGAGAGAGTTTCGTGGACCACCTGTATCGGATCAGAAAGGAGTCCACGTCTGTATATCGTCTCTCGTCACTGTGATGCGAGCGAGGACTCAAGGGCTCACGCTGGTGAGGTGCCCGGTATGGAAGGCGCTGACACGGGCCCTCAGAGAAGGAGTCCTTTCGCTCAGCGCTTTGCTCCCAGCGCGCTGGGACAGAGCGTGAGTGCGTGGGTTGCCACAAAGTAGTGCGATGTGCCGCCCAGGGAAAATGACTATTGACACCCCCCCCCCCCCCCCCCCCGATACCCGAGGGAATTTACGCACGGGCAAAAAGTGGGCGGGGGCGGCATTTTCAGTTTTTGCCCCGCCTCAAAAAAATTGAAGATCCGGGGCTGCTGGGACTGAAGGTTTGAAATGCAATCCGAGACACGGTAAGTAGGTATATACAAAAATAATGTTAACGGGCCTTACAAAATAGTGAGACTGTGAGTGTTAGGTACATGGCAATATAAACATATCGAGAATGTTCGGTTGAATGAAAGATGCACCACTAGCCAGATAACTTGCAACCACGGCCAGCGTATCCTGGTTGAAACGTCAGGCAATTCAAAGGTATATTACCTGACCCGTGACCCGTGATCGCATTAATACCAGTTTATAATGTTCTATAACATTTTTACCCAGTTTGATTTGATTATTCAGCATAATTCACTGAATGGTCGTTAGGCGAGGTGTTAATATTGGGTATTTAAATTTGACTGAGGTTTTCTTTACAATCTAAAATATTGAGTGATGATGTTTTTTTCTGAGAATAAAGCCAAATCTTAAAATGCTTTTGGTAATAAGCCATTGAAAAAATTGGTTGAATAGATTTAACTAAGTAGGTACCACTTCCTGAAAAGGCAGTCAGATTTTACCTTAAAAATCATTTCTGTGCTGTATAGGTAGCACGCAAATTATAAGTAAGGCATTTATTAGTTTACTAACCGGTATTGTAGAAAGAACTACCTAACCATGTATTTATGGTGCAGCAAAGAAAAGAAGTGCCGCACCGATTAGTTTGAATGGAATTGGTGACACCGTATGGAATTGATTTCACCTATTGGTGTAATTCTAGATCGGAATGGAGAGAGTTAGTTCGTATTTATATAAGCACTGGTGACCGTTTTGTTTAGTAGCCATTTATTTACCCAAAAAGTTAAATTACAACTACACAGGTATTTTTAAGGTACAGGTAACTATTTTCAATGAAAACCAACATGATTATAATTATACAAACATTGTCAGTGTTCTTTATACTGGAAATTGATGGCACTTGGTAGAACTTGCTACACATATTGAATAAATCATTGTAAACCTTTGAGAATGCCGTAAGGTGAAACCGGTCAGGTTCAAATAAATAATTGTGGGAAAGTACAAGTGACTTATTCAATATTGTCAGTGTTATTGTAGAATAATTTTAAGAATTTATTCGGTTCTTCCAACTACTCTTTAACCAGTCAAAACTGTATCTTTCCTCAAGCAGATGAGCATATAAGCCACATTAAAGCTTCCACTATTCACCAGTCAATAAATATCTGAAAATATCTCGAAACTACCCTGAACTGCAGTTATAAAACTGAATTGGCAGTTTCGAGAACAATCTGAATCTTTAGATTATAAATATAGGTTCTAAAACCATTTCACGAGCATCAACGTATAAGTTATGTTTTCAGTATGTGGTCATCAGCAATTTTAACATTATTCCCAGTTGCATTTGCAACTTTCACCTTAGAGCCTGGTATATGCGCGGTTCGAGAGAGGGTCCCAGTGGACATGAAAATGGCTAATTGAAAAATCTTCTAGAAAAGGTCTCTTCTGTTCGTTTCCACACTTAAAAAAACGTGAACCCCCTCTAAGGCCCGGTGTTCGCGTATTCTTTCTTCTTCTTTTGCTTTGACTTTTCTAGACTTTTACGAGAGCGACTGCTGTTTAACCCCCAATAATGTGGGTACTGTACTCGTATATCCTCCTCGTTCTCGTGGAACACACTTCACCAGTTTTATTTCTGGTCTCACGTAATAGGAACCGAAACTATCTACCATTCGCTAGGTTTTCCGGGATTATCAGACGGAAAAATTAGGAGTTTACATTTAGAAAGGAAAAATAAGAAGCTTCGTCTTTACGAGAAGAATTTGGGTGTTAAATGTATTACCGACTTGTCACTCTCAAATCGAGATGTCAAAATCGAGTCCCTGTAATTTGAGCTAGCTGTTATCGAGAAGTAAAGTAAAGTAAAGCTCGATAGGCTATCACTTTCATGTTCCCAGTTCTACCCGCCTAACACTCCCAGCTGTCAATTATCGTCATGGCGAGTTTACCCATATATATTTCTAGCTGTTTTCACCGTTTCAGTCGGCGCTGGTGTACTTAATTTTAATCGGGCGACCGCCTTCGTCTTTTCGTACTTTTTTCGGCTCCTAAGGATCGTAGCGTGATGTTTAATAGCCTTTAACGTTTACCAAGAGTAGAGCTATCAAATACAAAAATAATTAATCAAATCCTACTGGCAGTTCTAAAGATTAGTGCGTTTAAATAAACAAATTCTTCAACTTTTTTACTAGTATAGATTAATTATTATTTTGTACGTGATATTTATCTATTGTGTAAGCATTAAAGCCAACAATATGTGACTACGTTAGTAGCTTACTGTTTAAGGATTAAATCCTTGTCATTAAACTACCGACGTGAACCCATTCTTAGGAATGAGTTCACGTTCTTAGTGTTAACTTGGCTAAATGTGTCATGGGGAATGTGAATAATTTATATTTTTCGCTTACTAATATTCTTTAAAAAATAGTAATCAAACAAACTGAATCTTGTGCAATTTGATTATGAGTGGAGATATCATGGTGAAATGTGTACAATGTCAAAATTCAGTTATAGCATTGCATTAGTTCATTATTATATAATAACTGTAAATTTATATTATTACGATATGTTAGTATATTTCTTGCACAAAAGCAAAATGTAGTGTAGTAGGTAAAGAAGTCAGACAATTGATAGATAATAATTAAGCAAGAATGACTGATTTCAGAACACAATTAAAATAATGTACTGTTCTAAAGAACTAGGTTGTTACTTTACCCATTAATCTAAAAAAAAACTTTATTTAGTGGCGCGTTGTTATTTTATAATTGTATATAACCTAGTTGCAAAATGTGGGTGTTAATTAATACACATCTGCCTGCCCCTTCGGGGATTTACAGGCGTGAGAGAGTGAGATATGTATGTACAAAGTAAATATTAATTCGAAAGAAGGATAAAAAAATACAAGACCCTGCAATAAATGTACCGTTACCAGCCAAGAAACGTTGAAAGTAAACACATACAATTTTATCTTCAACTAAGTACCTACCCGTAGAGCGTAACAAATAAATGGAATTGGAATGAGAAAGTTTAAGCTCACGATAAATCATTAGCGTGAAAACAATTGAAGGAGAAAGGATACACTTTCTTCTTGATTATGCTCAAATATATTAATGTAATTTGTAGATAACATTTATGTGCTTCAAATGAACAAACAGATCTCATATAAGCTACGAAAGTAAAGAAGTATCTCATCATCGCCCCCGCTACAGTCAGAACACAATGAACGAAATGAAATGTTAAAGAAAAACGCGAACATTATAGGAAATCCATACCGTGACGGAAAAGGATTCATTTCATGAGTAGAAATGGCCCTAAACCTCTTTAATATGGAAACTAGTACGTAAGTATTGGCAAACTAGAAAAATGTTAAAACCAAGTCTAAAGAGAAAGCTCTACAAAGCCGAAGTAAGCCGATCTTACCCGAACTGTCATTGTTCGTGTCGACAACGTGCCTAATCAAAAGCTGGGTACATACTGTTAGTAGAGTAAAAAATATAAATCAATGGTTAGCAGAATGAAATAGTATGTGGTGAAAGTAAGTGGGTGAGATTCGTCATCAGCTCGGTATTGTTAATACAATAGCTATGAATTTATATATGCTATGAAGAATGAATATAGCTATGAAATATCATATCAAATCAAATGCATGCAAACATAAGGAACTCACTCAAACTGATAAGATTTTTGAAGTGAATACAAGAAGAACAAATGTTTTTGTAGAACATTTTTTGAAATGGGAAAAAGTCATTGAACTCAAGACACCGTTAACGACACCACTTAAGTAAGTACATCACATACGTTATCCTTTGATCTTGCGCGTTTGGTTAGAATAATCTCTTCATAATATCCCAAATGAGAACCTCTTTGGTTCTATTCTCAATGTCAATGTTAAATTTTATCAAATTGACGAAGTTGAGATACTCTAGATGCCAGATTAGGTGAATTTTATTATTTTTCATGTATAATAGACATCACACTATCTAAATAATATAAATATTTATGTACTACTAGCCCACTGAACTCGGATACGTCGAATGTTCCGCACTCATTGTGACGAAACACGCGTTTGCATACATTACTGCATCTACAGCTATTTATTTGATTACAGTTATGAAGCAGAAATGTGTAAATAAAGATATAATATATTATATAAACAATTATCTAATGATATTCAAATGCTTATCATATTTAAAAAAGTAGACTGGGCATACCGATTTTCATTCACAATCTTTGAACTTGGATAACACATCTGTTGATAATCATGACTCGTTTAATCGAATCTACTATCAAGTCAGATGCAGCCAGCCCATGCACAAATATTATTTCTACACAGAAATTGCATGCAAGCGTGATTAAACTTTGTTGCATGGAGAAAGAGTCGCTAGTTACTTGAACATTATCTCAGGAACTCAGGACGAAACTTATTTATGAAAGTGTGTACGCGTGCCTATCTGTATTATGTGTGTGTGTCGTTGAGTCTCAGAAAACTTTATAAACAGAATGCATAGATAAAAAGTATCCCAATTCGGAACATTCATCTCTGGGGATTTCAAAATCGAAGTGACAAAATCGAACTTTCATGTAAATAGAGTATGAGGATTCGCATAGACGGTATTGACGGAAGTTAGCTGGGTTACTAAATATACATTGCATGTGAACGTAATACCAATAAATATTTACATACATTACCGACGCCATGAATGTTAACGCAAATGCCTACAGAATTCTAGTCATTGATTAATGAGGGAAAAAGCAAATAAGTATTCGTAAGACGTATCTAGGCATGTTTTGCATTGAAAAAAATAACAGGTACACCAGCTTTTGCTTGTGACTTCACCCGCATGAGCTAGTAATGTTTATTATGGGATGCTTCGCACCTCCACGCGATATAATCGTTTACACCAACTAAGCCCCGGTAGGCTTGGTGTCATTATGGTCTCACTACTCAATACCCAAGACCGACTGTGAAAGTAGCGAAAGCCGGAATACCGACCACGGAGTCCTAGATAAGAGCCACGAATGCGACTGGGATTAACGCCGAGATGATGATGATGAATAGTAAGTAGTTTCTGGGAGAATAGAATTGGTACAAGGGTCATCCAATCTCTTCTCATAGATGTCGTATTAAGAACGTAAAGGAAAATGCTGTTCTTCTTTCTTTGGGACACCAGCTTTAATAGGCTGGCTATATCAGTCTATAGTGTTCTATGTATGTATACCAACGTTAGCACACTCCTAACACAACATTTTTTATGAGTGTAAAAGCAATAACTCGTGAAGTCAGGGCCGCGTTCCTATAAGTCAGGTGATTGTTCCTGGAACTAGAAACAGCATTCTGAGTCACCTAAGTAATGTATGTTACTAATGCATGTTATTAGTAGTCTTCATTTAGAACAACATTTGACGTCAATAGATGCTTCTCGGAAGCCATGTTTTAACAATTTTAACTACCGATTATACTCGTATTATCAATATATAGGTATAGGTATACAAACAAGAGACTTGGGAACACCAATAGAGTAATAAGATCCGAGATCAAATTAATCTTATAATTTCAGTCCAAATAATAACATTTCAGATAAAATATCTTTTTCTAATATTAGCACAGAAATTAAACGTTGATTAAATAAGCCAGTCGTGTATGCGCCTTGTGCATCAATAGGAATAGGATTATATAAAAAATTCCGACCGGCTCTTTTGAATATGTGATCAACAAATGATGGCAAGTTAACGATTTGTAAAAACTAGCCTTCGCTCTTGATAGGCATACTTTTAAAGCCGACGTATTGTAGAATAGAATGATGAATGTATGAGATTTGACGTATATGACAGTCGTCAACGTATGTAGGCGTATGTCGAGCACCAATGAACTGCCAAAGCCACCGAATAGAAGTTAATAGCAACACTTTTTATCTGATTTCATCCCCATCGTTCTCTCTCATTCCAGCAGCTAAACGCACAACGCTCCTGTTAAAACTTCAATCCAAAAAAGTAAAATAACGGGGAAAAGATAAGGTTTACCCTTTTTCCCGTTTCAACAGCAATGTGAAATATTTTCAGAAAAGAGCTAACGTATTATTTCAAGCTGTCAGAATCAAAATATCGTAGTAAACGCAAACGGCATACCCTCAGCCATTCTTATGCCTGCCACGGAAATATTTTTCATCGTCCCCTTTCCCGTCCCCAATTTGTTTTAAAAGCTTTTTTAAACCTTGCCGCGGTGAAGGGGATAAACAAATACTGTTGGTTTTATGTAGGCTATCTGCCGAGTCCGAGACTTGTGTAGACTACCGCGTAAACGCGTGGGAGAGTTGTTTTAAACCAGTCTACATATAATATATATTAATATTATGTTCAAAATTAACAGTCAAAACAGAACAAGACTTTGAACCTACCCTTAAATTCCCATTAGATATCAAAGTCATTGATACTGTATAGTACTGTATAGATAGACTATCAAAATGAAAGTTATAAAACGTCAAAAATAACTATAAGACTGGTAAACGTTTTATTTATGAACCGATTCCAATGAAACAAACACTAAATGTTAAGTGAAGCCTACCACAATCGATTAGTGAAAACCGCAACCAAGCCGATTCCGAAATTAGCGTACACAAACGAACATACAAACAGATAAACAGACAAAAATTTCAACAAAATTCTATTACGTTAGAAAAATCCCCCAATAATAGTTTTTCTCATATCCTTACCATGTATAGACAGCGATCGGTTACAATTTTATTTTATGCATAGATATAGATAGATAAATTAATCCTGCAGAACATCGGTCAAAGCCCCTATTATCAGCACAGATATGTGCTGATAATAAGGGCTTTGACCGAATTTAATTTAATTTAATTATGTGTATAAAAATTCAAAAGAAATATAGACAAAACGTAAATACGTTTTTCCTGTCTCAACGATAACAGATCTAGAAAACTCCAGTTACTTACCGATAGGTTTTATTACGTTACAAATAAAAACAGGTATGCTTAACGGACTGGCAAACAGTTGAAAGCTTTCAGATGTTTCAACTGCAGGTGATGTCGTCGTTAGCAGGAAATGGCTACCGACACGCCACCTGCAGGCGAACCTTTGATAACATTCGTAATAAACGTTATAGGGAATATTATAATTGTGTAGACATTTTACCTGTAGACGTAATCTGCTCAATGGTTCGTTTGATTCAATAGCAATGACAAACATTGTGTGGGTTGAAGGAGATATCAATTAAGATTGACAAGTATGTTTACTTAATGGGGTTTCCCGATAGTGTTTGAATACTGCAGAAATTCGTAATTACAAACTGTGTGAGTTGTATTTCTAACGTTGAGCAGGAGCCCAATTCTGTAAAGTTAATTTTCAAGACGTGTGATTTCAAAACAATACATACATACAGTCACACCTTTTTTTTCCCAGTGGGGTGGGCAGAGACCTATTGTTTCAAAATGGTGTATAAAAATATAAAATACTACAATTTTGAAATCGAATTAAAACGAATCAAAATTATGAGCTAAAAATCACTTATAGTTTGATCCGTTTTGTTTTGACAGATTAGACATAGAAATAGAATATTTATTCGCATGAAAGTTGTTACATTGCATTGGTTTCTGAAAGTGCGGTGTGTCTCGTCGATCTATCGGCATGCAAAGTTTGTCTTGAAATTACACAAATTATACATAATTAATTAGACGTTAGATAATCATTAAACAATGTCATAAATTATAAATGTTAATTTAAACAACAATTTTAAAAAATAGAATTTAAATTATTTATCACGGTTAAATTTTTCTAAGGTAATTGAAATCAAACGTTTTAATAACGTGGCGTTATTTAGTAACGTTTTCAAAACAACATTTAATAAAGATTCGACTTCTCAAAAAACTACAGGAAAATTTATATGCTGAGATCATGGTATTTAGTTAACTATCACCATAGCCGTAGCTAAAAAAACATGACATGGCGTAGCTGCTCTACAGCGATATTCGACTGCTACGCCGGAGGTCGCGGGTTAAGGCCTGTTCATAGTGTTCAATGCAAAATATAATTTGCATGTATGAATATTATGTCTATTTGCATTGCTAATGTATGAATTAACAAAAAAGTAACTAACTCATATTTTTATGAAACCAGTCACATATCATTAATGAAAATGTTTACTTTTAAGTTGAACTAAACCATCTCACATTTTACCGATGGATATAAAAGTATTAAACAAAGTATTACAAACACTACGTTAGCGCAATTTACTCAATGAAAATAATTGAGTAAAACATGATAACACATGTTAGTTTTTATCATTGGAGAAAGCAGCCAAAATCAAGAATACCGTCATTTAATGTGGAAACGAGTAAAGCAGATTATGAAATAAAAGGTTGTAAAAAATACTCCCAGTGTTACAGTGTACACAAAAACCCGTACACTAAATAAACCGTTGTTAAATAAATGCTAAATGTTAGTATGTATGATACTGTCTAAAGTTTACACGAATCTCACCCCCTGAAATAAAACTACGTTATTAACGGATTAAATCGCGATATATTGTTATTATTTACTTTGAAGTAACTTATACTTCAAACTACCATCTTTAGTCGCCTCACTGACTGCTGAAACGTAGCCGAAACCTCGGGCTAAAAGTAAATAATAGCAAATATATCGCGATAGAATCCGATAAAAAAGCAGTTTTGTATCAATGTTAGTCTGTAGTCAGTATTTATAATAGCCATGTACGCTGTATGCGCGTACCGATCTCGCCAGCCACGGGGAGCTCCGAGGTTCTACGAGTTCTACACGTGACTCAATCGATGTCATTCCATCACAGCGTCGGTCAATGAAAGGTATTTATTTACCTCAAATATTAAACAACCTCGATCCAGTGTCTATCTATTTTAATAAAACGTCGCGTATATCGCCGAATTACGACAAAATAGATTAATGTTCATATTCATTAATATTCGCACTATTTTATGCAGGTGTCTATAGGTGTGAGTATGTCTATAGGTGTGTATTTTTCATGTTCTGCCCCCCTGTCATATACGTCAAAAACCATACATTCGTCATTCTATTCTATAATACGGCGGTCAACGACTTGCCACTTGTCTGTTTATTATTTTTAATTGACTTGATAATGCCCTATTAAATTAAAATACTTATAATAACTGAACCCGTTTCCGCAACCCCTACTCCCAGATTTAAGAAAAAGCCCAGGGGCTTTTTCTTGCCACGTCAGCAATACACACAACCTGCATATATGTATGAAAACAGTTATGAAGGTAGAAGAAGCGAAGGATCGTAGCAAGTAGAAAAATGTGGTCTCTGTCTATCTCAATGAGAAAGAGTCGTGACTAGATGTATGTATTCATGCATGACTATGTGTTTTGTGGTCATAGTACATGAACATATTGATCACGTAGGCCCTGTTTATTGTGGTGTTACCTACACATATTACTCATTGATAAATTGGACAAATCAAAGTACCTCAGCACATTACCCCATTCCAATGTGAAGATCGCTTGTAATTTTATTAATGTCGTTAGTAACTTCTGAGGGCGACTGTACAAATTAGCAAAAAGCCTCTGATGTAGTAATCTTAGAGCAATACCTTAATCAATTATTAAGAATGGTTTCGGGCTACTGAAACTTGAGACTAAAAGGATATAAAACTCTTTGTAAAGCCTCATTATTTGGTCCTCTCCTCTCATTACTCTCCGACTTACTAAGAAAAAAAATATGAAAGGCGTACCTACGTTTATTTTTGTAATTTTAACAATCCTACATATTTTTATTAAAAAATGAAAAACAACGATAAAAAATGAAGAGAACTGAATAAATATAAAAGCTATTGTGTTGGTTCGGGAAGTGAAACAAATGGAAACTAAAGGTTTACTGAATAGAAATACAGAATGACTTTTCGAATTGTGCGATGGCTATAATGAAATATCTATTGTGAATAGCAAAATAATTGGAGTCTCGGAGTTAAAAACTAAAGCTGCATCAGTCCATTTTTATAATAAATATTTATATTTCTAGCTGGAAAACGGATCAATTTAATTTTGAAATGAAAAGAGCATAAATTTTTCAACTGCAGATCTAAGGAATTCACTTCTACCTAACCCTCCAGGAATAAAGGCGTGATTGTATGTATGTATGTATTTATACTACACACCCACTACGAGAAATCTTTACGATCTGTACAACAGCCCCCTTTGATAAGTGGCAATTCGTTGACCGGCGTATTGTAGAATAGAATGACGAATGTATGGGATTTGACGTATATGACGAACGTATATCACATCTGTCAAAATATGTTTATGTGCGGGCTGCACCGATAAACGTGTGTGTGCTTGATAAAATCAAAATCGTCTGGTTTTTATCACACACTCATCGATTTATAGTTTTGCAGTTTGAATGGTACATTTCTCGGCGAGTCTGTGACACTTGACTAGACTAATACTATTAGGTGCTACAATATAATGTGTGGTTTTTATTAAGAGAAGAAAGAAAAGATGTGAAAAAGCGTGAGTATATGCATGTTTGTGTGTTGTATTAGGTGAGTATAATTAAGACAACCCATGCCAACATATCAGGCAGATCTAAAGAATTCAATGAGCAGTATGCAACCTACAGTTGAAAATTATTAAAAACAATCATCACTGCCTCAAGTGTCAGTCCCGGTTGCGTCCTATCAGGAGGGACTTCAGCTGACCCCCCAGCCCCGAGGGGAAAATCTCCGCTACAGACTAGTACATTGATTAGTATATGTATCGGCTAGCAGATGAGGTTGGCTTGAAGATCTTGGTGAAAAGCCCCATAAGTACATGTGAAAGTAATTAAAAAAATAGGATTTTGTTTTTGGAAAAACTTCGGAAAATTCTGGAAGCCGGAAATCCCCGGGCACGAACAGGTTGTTATAATTAATCGTTTTATATTATTTTGTAGTCAGTGCCAAGTAAATATTTGAAAATAGTTTATTAGTAAATGCCAAATGTATATTTTTGTTTATGTTAGGTAGAGTTAAAATATTTCGGTATTCACTTTTACTTCTTGATATACCTCGTTCACATTGATTGTAAGTACCTACATAACCTTTTATTAACTATCCTAGACTTAAATCTGCTTGGTAAATACATTACTACTAAGCAATTACTTAACAGAAAATACAACATGAAACTTGAAGAGATAGACACGTAAGTGTGTACACACACGACAAAAGAGATATGTATGTACCTTTACATGTAAAGCTGTATACTTATCTCCTTGGCCGTGTATACAGTCGACAAAGAATATACGGTTGCACCTTAACATATAAAGTTGTATGTAAAGGTGCAACCGTAACTCCTTTGTCGGTTGTACATACATTGTAAAATAGTGTTAGTTGACAAAGGTAAGATTCGTCAAGTCATAAGCGGTACGACCATTATCGGTTTATCAAAACATGACGGAAAGGTTACCCTAAATTAATTGTCCGGTTTGCTACGACAGTATCTGACCTACCGATCTCTTATCGCGGAAAAGGGGATTAAGAACTTCTATCTACGACCCGGGAGCTCTTTCTAGTCCACTACTAGTGACAGGGGCGTGGGGAGATGCCATCCGCATTAAGCCTGCATTAACATAAATAAAGAAATATATATATATGCGATAGATAATAACATTGTGTATGCTTACTTGTATGTGTAAGTCAGCTATAGAGTTGTAAGAAATTAGATTATTATTGACAATTGTATTTTGAATATTTGAAAAAAGGCTATAGTTTAGGAGTTGATTTTGTCTTCTTTGAACTGATGGGTTACAACTAGACTTCATATCATAAGTAAGTAGCTATATAAATTTAATTAATCCCCGATTTGCTACACAGTGGCTACGTACTAACTAGTTTAGAATTCTAGACACAGCAATGGCGTGTCTGCGGTCGTCTGTCACCTACACTACACGCTGATAAATGGTCGGGTAACGAATCCATCACCCACACTGACACCTCACCAACGATAGCTCCGTCACTATACTTAGGTTAAGAAACGTGTCTTGCCCAACTCGATCAATACACGCATGTAGTCGCCTAACATTTTACTGTACAGCTTCACGTTTCAGATTATCATTCCATTTATCCCTTTGATGTAAATTATGTTATTTTTAAAGGAAAGTGGAAAGTCCTGAAAATGATTGTTGGAACTCGAATAACTTTTGGATTGATTTTCGTAGCGGCACCTAGCGGTGTTATGAGCTTATTGTTTTTTTATTTGTCCCATGCTGCCGTAAACATTGCATGCTTCAGTCAGAGACGAAGGAGGTCTCGACGTCTAATTGTATGTATCATGGTCGTTGTCTCAACTATAAACAGCAGCAGCCGTAATGAACGCATGGTGTTGTTTCGTGGTGACACTCACCTGGCACTCGTTACACGTGTGTACGGAGTAGGGCTGGTCGCAGTCGTAGCGACCGAGGATGTCAACAAAATCGCAGTGCACGCGCGCTACCATCGCGTCTAGCCCGAGGAGGTCGTGCAACGCGCGCTCGCAGCGCTCCCCGCCGGCGAGCACGTCGGCGCGCGCGCCGCGGTCCAGCGCGGAGGCGGGCGAGCGCTCGCAGCAGGCGCGCAGCCGCAGCTCGGCCAGGCGCCGCGCGCGTGCACCGGCTGCCAGCGCGCACAGGTGCGGCACGTCGCGCGCCGCTAGTGCGTCGGGCGCGCCGCCGCCGCCGCCGCACGCCGCGCCCCTGCACTCGCGCACGCCGCCCGCGCCCTCCTCCTCCAGGTCGCACGCGCTCAGCCAGGGGTTGAGGCGCGCGAGCGGACTCACGGCCAAGCCCGCGGCCGCCATCAGCAGCAGCAGCAGCAGCGGCGGCGCTCGCATGGCGGGGGCGGCGCCGCTAGCGGGGGCCGGCCCGCCGGGCGCGGCGCTGCCTCATACCGCATCGCGCATGGCGACCTACTCGCGCGGCCCGGGCCGCGGGGCCGCCGCGCGGGTTGGGCGCGCCGCCATGTCGCTCGCTCGCCGCTCGACTGACTCCCCCCGGGCGCGCATCGATCGCCCCGCGCCCCGCACCTGCCGCTGCGCGCGCCAACTAAGCCTCCACCACCATTATGTAACCCTGCGCGCGCACCCTGTGGTTTCGCCCGATGCGGTGCACCGCCCGCCCTCTCACGACTGAACAGCATTTCCGCCCGCCCTGTAGCGACGGACTCAACTAACGAAGGAATTGTTTAAGTCACATAAACACAGAGGGCACCACTTTTGATGACCATCATGAATGTCTTTATTTCAAGTACCTTTAGAACCATGCTGTGTCAGAACACTACCGACATCTGTCTACGAATTCTCTAACATAGCATTTACAATAATAGTTAAGGTAAGTTCGTAAAGTTATTAAAAAGCTTAAAGTCTCGGAAGGATCTTCAGCGTTCGTTAGCTTAGGCTCCTTCTTAGCAGTCATACTTACATTTGACCTGGAATTCCTGAATCAAATCAAGCAAAACCTTTAATTGTCATCCGTTTTTATGGGACATTTTCGACACATAATTTTAAAATCCTATTCAATAAGACAGGAATAAATGATTAATTTATAAAAGAACTAATAAACCTGACTGTATGGGACCTAGTGGTTACCAAGACATAGTTTAAGATTCAGGAAACTTCAGTCAAAATATAAGAATTTCCAGGTCTCGAAATTACCAATTACCTACTGGCCATGATTAGTTCATAAAGTGAAAATTTCAACTACATCCTATACCTTTGTTAATTGTGTGTATTATACCTACACTCTATTAAAAATTAAAAAGGCCTTCAATGCAACAGCGGACATCCTGTACTAAAAACGTATCCGTATATAAATATATTGAGGACGAACGAACGCTGTCAATAATAAATAAAATTAATTTGAGTTATAGTATTACGAGTATTATTTACCTACAAAGTAACAAATTAATTATATAAATAATATTTACAACACACCTGCTTATAAAAGTGATATTATTTTACCGCAATTAGGCACGTAATGACACCTATTATCAAACTGTGACTTTTTCATTGCTATTATTCACAAGTGAGTTATAGATTCTTTTTTAAATTTTATAGGAAGTGTCTATAATTGTCTATGTTCTTAAAAAAGTTTTGATATAAAAAATAACGTGTTTAATAGTACGAATAAATTAATACGCCTATTGTATGGTCATTTGAAGCATTTTCGTATTTAAATAAATAATTTCAACTTGTATTACTTGTATAATAAACAAAATTTTCACTCAAATTTAACTTTTTTTTTCTCTAAGTACAGAAAAAAAAACAGAGTAAAAAAAAGTTAAGTTCAAACCTCATTTTTTTTTTAAATATGGTCGACCGCCATTGTTAAATGCGCGCGCATAGGAAAACGAATTAATTTGTAGTATTGTTTATTTAGTATTTGTAGTATTATTTTATTCGCAAGTGTGTTGTAAAACGTCGTATGGCACGTGTGAGCATGATGATTACCGTCCTCGGCTGTCTTAAGACCCTCGCCTGGCGGCTCGGGTCTCAATGGCGCCTCGACGGTAATCACCAACGTTGCTCACTTGTACCATAATGTACTATTTCAATACACTTGCTCGTAACTGGCGTTTTACTTCACCGCAATTAAGCACGTAAGTACACCTATAATGAAACTGTGAATTTTTCATTAATATTATTCACAAAAGTGAGTTATAGATTCTTTTTTTTTTATTGGTTGAGTTTCTTAAAAAAAGTTGGGTAACCAAAAAGATCGTGTTCAATAGTAACCTACAAATAAATTGATATCCATCATGCAACTTCATATTTAAATAGATAATTTCAACTTATACATGTTTATTAAATAAAACTTTCACTTTTTTATTTTATTTTGTCTACAAAAAACTTTAAATTCCCCATGTTGAGTCCAAAACGCTATCAAAAAAAAGAAACTTCATTCTTTTAGTCTATGGCCGATACATTGTTAGATTAATCTGTGGTTAGATGCGCGCGCATTCGAAAACTTATTAATATTTCCCGCCGATAGGAAAAAAATTACCTACACAACTCATTTTAAGTGTCGAAATTATAGTTATTTATTATAAAATGTCTACAAGTATGTACTAGTTGTGAAGAAAATGATTTATTTTGTACACCGCCCAATATAAAATGTGAAGCCCTTAACGTTATGGAAAGTTTACTACCTGAAAACTCCAAGGAAAAATATCTATTTACGTACAAAAATTTTATACAATGGCAAAACAACAAGAATACGTAGTCTTTTTCAGAAAATGTGTTCATGGCATACTTTAAAGAATTATCTTCTAAGTATAAACACCGTCCGAACAAAGAATGGAGTGGACTTAAAAACGTACTCTAATTTGAAAGCTTATCTAAAGAGACTATCCGATGGATTTAGAAGCAAAAAATCAAAGGTTTTATCATCTAACGATATTGAAAAATTCAAAAAAGATGCTCCAGATAACCATTATCTGGCTACTAAGGTAAGTTAAATTAATGTACTATTCACTTTTTTGGTTTATTTTAACTACGCGACTTCTGCCGAGTTGTGTGTTGAACTTAAATTATTGTTCATCTTTTTCAGGTCGCTTTAATATTTGGTGTAACTGGTGCATGTAGGATACAAGAATTAACAAATATAACTGTGAAAGACATAGAGAACCATGGTCAGATGCTTTAAGTGAAGATACCTATGACGAAAAATAAAATACCGAGGTCATTCACCATACACGGTCCATTCTACGAAATAGTGAAGAAGTATGAAAGTTTGCGTTGTAAATAAACTTTTTTTCTACTATATAAAATGACTTTTTAGTATTATTTTCCTCACAAGTGTATTGAAAAACGTCGTATGCCACGCGTGAGTATGATGATTACCGTCCTCGGCTCTCTTAAGACCCTCGCCTGCCGGCTCGGGTCTCAATGGCGCCTCGGCGGTAATCACCAACTTTACTCACTTGTACCATAATGTACTATTTACAACTGTTTTAGAAAATAAAAAGTAATACATAGTTCGTGCTTGAATCTAATCCAAGTGGTTAATCCAAATGGGTGTGGATGGCCTTATCTGAAATAACAAAAAGCTCAAAGAATTAAACGAGTTATTCCGGTTGGATACCCCGTCTTTGATACCCTGGGAGATCATTGGTGCCCGGTTTTGATAGAAACTAACACTGCATCATTGGGTTTATAAAAAATATTAAAAATCAATACCTAGGAATCAAACCCACTAATTAAAAACATCCTGTATTATTTATACCACTAGCTGATGCCCGCGGATCCACCCGCTTGAAATTCTCGCGTAGGCCCGACCTATGGTGGAAATGTATTTTCGGAATAAATAGTACATACCTACATACATACAGTCACGCCTCTTTCCCAGTGGGGTAGGCAGAGACCACAGTTTTCCACCTGCTTCGATCCTGGCATACCTACATCTTTCGCTTCTTCTACGTACATAATTGCCTTCATACATCCTCGCCGGTTTCGGGTATAAATAGTAGCATAAAGGTACAAGTTGGAAGCCGACTTAATGTCGCAACAGCAGACGACGTGTCGTCGCTTTCATGGAAATACATTGAAACCAGTAGTGTCGCTGCGACACGTCGCGTCGTCCGGTGCAGCCTCATGTCGTGTCGTCCGCTATTTCATGGAAATAAGGTACAAGTTGGTAGCACCAGTAGTGTCGCGGCGACACGTCCTCTGCTGCTGCCTCATGTCGCCCGCTGCCAACTCGTAACTTAAGTGTTATTTCAGTCTATAATACGACTATCACTGTACCACAGCCAGATCCGTTCAGCTTCAGCCGTTAACGTGATTGAACAACAGACATTCAAACATCTTCACAAACTCTCACATTTATAATATTACTAGCTGCCCCGGCGAACTTCGTACCGCCATATTTTCGGCCCGCGTGGTATTCAAATCCCGTTCCCGCTGCACCCTTATCACTTAGGGGGATGAAAAATAGATGTTGGCCGATTCTCATAGATACCGGATAAGCACAAAAATTTCATCAAAATCGGTTGAGCCGTTTCGGAGGAGTTCGATTACGCACCCCGTGACAGAAGAATTTTATATATTAGAAGAATGGGATTCCATTTAGTTAATATGAATCGAACTCTGGGAAGTAATGACATATGGCAAACTTAAGGAGAGAGCTCATACCTACTTCATTCTGTATACTTACTTCATTCGAACCACAATCTTGGTTGCATTTGCATTCAACACTTTTTTTTTATATATAGGACACGTGAAATTGACTTCGCCTCGCCTGATGGTAAGCTGCAGGCAAAGTGTCTGAAAAGAGGGTCACCATTACAGACATGTACCATGTTACAATGGTGGCACTCAGCTTGACGGCCTCTTCAGATGCTTTTTCACGCCCCGCTTAAAGGACCCGGGACTGTAGGAGGAGGGAAACACGTGAACTGGTAAGGAATTCCAAGACTTTGAAGCCCGGAGTTCCCTCTTTTACTCCTCCTTCCTTTCCATAATTTGGTTTTGGTTCTTTTTTATAATGTCTTGACTGTTTCGTGGTATAGCAACAAATCATAGTGGCCCTTATTTTGTATTGAGTAGTATATTATGTCACAGGCTCACAGCCAACGAGCTTAATCAGCCGTTTAATTAACCGCCTAGCCTGTTTACTAAACGACAAAAATCAACACACAATCAAATCACAAAAATAAATATCATTAAACCTATTACTAAGTTTTTCTGTGTTATTTCTGGATAGTACGAATGGCCTAAGCATTAGCCAGCCATTTCATTAAATGTTGTAACAAACGCCACGGCTGAATATCATTCAGGCCGTTAATTGAATGGCGCCGTTTAGTTAACAGGCTGTCCAGGCTCAAAAGGGGGGGTTCGGAAAAAATCACGAAATATCACCAGGGGGGAGGGAGGGGTATATTGCGATATCACGTGTATTTATTTTTTGTTATATTTGTCACGATTCTTAGTTTTTTAGCATTAAATAATGAAAATAAAAAAATACACGTGATTTTGGCTAAGGGGGGGGGGGGTATTCCTAAACTTCACCACGTATCACCCTGGGGGAACGGCTGATTAAGCTCGTTGACTGCGACATAATAAATGTCAAAAAACATATTTTTTATATTTTATTTCATAAATCACATGTTAAAAATAGTCACCCATTCTAAATTGTTTATTTTAGTAAATCATGATTGACAATTAATTGATCGTTAAATCTACTAATGCAACTAACAATTAATAAATTGCTAAGTAATTTTACGTTTTTTCTTATCTCTTATGTTGGCAACAAGTTAACATTAGAGATAACTTAATTCTAATGTTTTTGTCTTATCTCAGATAAGACAAAAACGTTACTAACGAAATTTAGCCACAATTTCTTTAGTAACGTTTTTTCAGCTTACCTGGAGGGAAAGTACTCTTAATACTAGAGATAGCGAATATCACCCTAAAGAAACATCCCCTTATTTTTCAAGAGCAACAAAACTGCATTCGAAGATTTTCGTAATCTTGTTTGCCACACCCGGTAATCGTACCGATAAAAAAATCCGAAAAAATCCTATATTTTTATGGCATCAATCGACAGGGTCAATCATAAGGATAAAAACTCTCTTACAAACATGGTAAACTAAATGAAAGGAAATCCGTAATATTTTACTTTTATATTCAAAGCCAACAGATACAGCACTTTTACTCAAGGAGCCATCAAATACCTTTTCAACAAAAAAGTTATCTGTGACGCCATTTTAATCATTAATTTTATAATTTTTAGTTTTAGTAATATGTATCATGTAGCACGAGTGCTTACCAAGGCCAGCTAAATGAACCCAAAGTCGATACGTTTATCTTATTTAATTTAGAAGTTCCTATGGCCACCTTCTAACTCCATCTTCAGAACCTGAACACCATGTAATACTAGAGAGTAAGTTAAAACAAAACAAATGAACCCAAACTCGATAAGTTTATCTTGTTTAGTTTAGGAGTTTTTATGGTCACCTTTCTACTCCATCATCAGACCAGCTCACGTGTTTCCCTCCTCCTACAGTCCCGGGTCCTTTAAGCGGGGCGTGAAAAAGTATCTGATGAGGCCGTCAAGCTGAGTGCCACCATTGTAACATGATACGTGTCTGTAATGGTGACGCTCTTTTCAGAGACTTTGCCTTCAGCTTACCATCAGGCGAGGCGAAGTCAAATTGACGTGTCCTATATAAAAAAAAAAAAAAACAAACTAAACCTGTATGCAAAATTTCATCAAAATCGGTTGAGGTTATCTGCTTCAAAAATAACTAAAATTTGGGTGATCCTCATGAGTGATAGGTACCTTGAAGGATCGATTGATACATAAAAATACAGGATGTTATTTTTTCGGATTTTAGTTGGTTCGATTACCGGGGTGGCAAGCAAGTTTTCAAAAACCTATGAATACAGTTTGTTTCTTCTAAAAAATAAAAGAATGTTTTCTTTCACATTTATTTGTGAAAGAAAACATTATGAATGTTTTCATGTGTTCTTTCATGTTTTCTTTGAATGAAATTCGCCAGTATTTAGAGTACTTTCCCTCCAGGTAAGGTCAAAATCTTCCACCCTATATAAGTATTAAAATAGTTATGGTTCGCAGATTCAATTAAACAATCTTAGTCCACAAGAAAATTGCTAAAACACTAACAAATATTTTGCCAATTGATCCTGTTTTATATGGGGATATATTATGAGTCCATTCAAGGTATGAATACTATGAATAGATACCTACCTACTTGAAATTACAGAATTCGCTTAAAACATTTAACATTACCCATACACATTTTAAGGAAAAACACAATTCAACTCAAATTTTATTTATCGCCGAACGACTACTATTACTATTTACTATAATCAAAAGACTCTTTAAGATCAAATGGAATTTTAGTATGGTAATTACAAATATACAACTTATACTTATGCGAAAAACCCTCTTTGGCAGTATGGGTAAAAACTCTATCTCAATGTTTCCTCGTGGGTGGTCTAACACGATTGTATCTATCAAATACATACCTGCATTCCATATAAGTTTAACGACCCATTTGCTTCGCATTGACAATGAGGGCCCTCAACAATGCCTTGCGGTACTCCTATAATATTATCATAATCAGTTTTATTCTTTTTTTCATCAGTTTTTCTCTATTTATCTTGGAACATTGCATAGGTCAGTAGTATAAAGACCTTAAAATTAAATATGTATTATATGAGTATAATGTACTGTGTTCCTTCAACAAAATACTTGCGAAAAAAATTATATATGAAATGTAGACTAGAAAAATATTATTCCAATAATTACTACATTTATATGAAACTACGTTCACATTAAATAATATCATTGTGAAATTTCATTAGCTAATAGGTAAGTATATAAAAATTAATTAATAAATAAAGTTCGCAAAATTTTACTTTATGCGCCCAGAACAGTAAGCTGTTCACATACAATATGCTTTGTAATAGTCGTATTGCGCATTAATTGGCATTGTACCTAATTAGACAGCAAAAGAGTTAAGTTGATCCGCGTAAACAACAAGTTACGTGACGTCAGATTTTCTGTCTCTGTCATTACTTAGCATTTACCCGTTGTTGCCATCTCACAATCATGACGTAACGTGCCCGCGCGCTCTCGAAGTGCATTCACTCACCGCGTAAACATCGCAAGATCACAACGTAACGTAGACTAGTTTATTTTACTGAAAAGATTCGTTCGCAGCATTGTGCAACATTCAATAAATTGATTAATAGTTACGAAACTCTAAGTCACCGTAAAAATTGTATACTTGAAGTTAAAAAGTGCAGTGTTGTAAAAACAAACAAACAAGGGATTGGGAAACCGACCGAAGGTTGAATTTCATCACACAAACCACGATGGACGCCACAAGTAAGTAAACTGGTTTTAGCTCTGTAACAAAAAAAAACAGAACATCGTTCATCTATTTTTGTTGGAAGTATAAATCATTTGAGCAGAATTTCTATAATTTTCAACAAAGTTAAATGTTAAGTAGGGTAATTATACAACAATTTTGACTTAAAAAAGATCATTTACAATATTTTCGTTTCGTCACAGTCACAGTTAATGTAAACATACTCTTATCGTAGTGGAACTTACTCTTTTGATAACATCTCGGTGTTAACATTAGGAAATCTTACATTACATATTCTCGTTTAATTTACAATAAAATATTCATCATATATCATATATCATATCATATATATATCATACTGTTTTGATACCTTCATTCACAATACAAAGAGAGGTGTAATAAAAAATTACGTCCGTACATAATGAGTAATGACGCATATGCATTTTAATAAAAATGGTTAAAGTAAGCATATTTGGTGAACGGCATGTCGATCGAACGACAACCAGAATTATCGTTTTTAATCGTGGCATTTGGCATTATGACTTTCAGTTCCTATAAAGCCTTGTAAAGTCACGCCCTGAATACCACGAGTTATAGTTTCATCATTTTATAATCGTTTACAACCACAACTGACAGGCATACTCTTTATGCATTACACTATCTAGCTATTCACTAAGAACAAGAACTCTTGTAATACGTTAACCTCGTAACATACGAGTGTAAATTAGTTTTTTAGCGTTGCATTGCCTCCTCCCAAGGCTCTGTAAACAAGGCTATGTTAGATTTATTTTACTACTTCTTTTTGTTTTATAATTAGCACACAATCTTGAGCTAAATATGTGTTATTTAAAACCCCTCACGGTGAATTCAGAAGAGTAATATGGGTATTCACGCGCACATGATAAATCCAATTCTCGTCACTGGCTATGAATCATCAAATGGGCCGATAAAAAATGTGTTATGTGAATATGACCCCAAATACGGTCAAGTAATTCAACAGTTCCATGATCCCAAATATCCGCAGCAACGAAAAACCGAACTCATTGCGTCCACCAATACGAATGAGTCGGCAAAATCATATTGTAGACTCTACATCTTATCATTACTTTAACACAAAGGAGCAGAGATTCAACTTACCATCTACTTATTATTCAAAATGAGAATTAAAATTACAAAAAATATTGAACAACCAATATTATTTTTGCAAGTTTTGATCGAGTTTAAGGTCGATTGCAAATTCACTGCCTTGACCACCAGAGTCTGCACTCTGGTACTGATAATACTTCTGTCAGTATTAAGATAAATGAATTATAAGACAATACTACGATTATTCTGAAAAGATTAAGTTCAAACGGATCTATAGATAAGAAGATATTAGAAGAACAAAAAGCGGGGGCTAAACCGTAAGCAATACAATTGCAGTTTTGTGAGTTCCAAGTTCCAACCGCACCAATTTTCTTTGTTCTGGCAAGACAAATGTGCCTCATTCATTGGGGGGACGCCGGACTCATTAACACACCACACGATGTGTTAAAGCTGGTCAAGGAACGTTTTGATTAGATACCGGCGTTTATAAACGGCCTAGACTTGATTTAACCAGAGGATGTGTTTACAATAAAAGAGGTTACCAAGTTACTAGAACTGTCTACTCATTACAAGTACGTGTTTGTAGTAAACACTTGAACCAAATTTTAGTTCTGCTTCAATCTCGGAAGAAGCTTAGTCCGAAACGTAACTTAACACACTCTAACTGAATTTACAAGTAAAAGTAACGTCTTTAGGTAGTTCCATGTAAAAGCATACACTTAACGGAGTAGCGGTTTACTCGAAACATCCTCCACCTCTAGTACCTACCTACGTAGCATACTTATTATCAAAAATATTTATTACAATTTTCATTTGAAATCAATATTGGACAATTCGGTCGAATATCGATTTAAAAATATATGAAAGCGTTATTCGACCGATATATCTTTGAAGCCTACAAAATATATGAAGTACAAATACAGAAATCAGAGCAAAAATCTATCGATGACATACTTATCTAGTAATTCTGCAGAAAATACGACTAAAAGCAGCGAGCTGAGCAAATGTTTTAATAAGTATTATCTTGCATGCCTCATTAAAGAACTATATATAATGTCAAATCAATTCATCATTATCATTAAGTAATTATTATCATCAAATGTTTGTATGGCAAAGTCCGCAACAGTAACATCTTTCTGTCTTTGACCAAAGAATTAAGTCTAATAGTGGCACCATAAATGGCTTTGTATTTGCGTTTTTGACATTATTTGGCAATGGCCACGTGAGGATAATACCTAGGTATATTTTGATGAATAAGGCCAAAACCACAATGCCAGAAAGGAACAAAAGACATCTGCTGTCAAATGTTGTGTTTGTTATTTGGCTGCCATGCCATGCGTGGACGTTTGTATTCGCCTGTATTTGCATGTTTGCATGAACGTTAAACACTTTGTCAAATACAACAAAATGCCCAATAACAAACACAAAATAGCCATGTGAAGTGGCACCATCAGACGAAATCAACTTGGACAGTCAAACGCCAAAACTCTTGACATTGCCTATGCACAGTCTACCTACTATATAATACGTAACAGGTGTATAAGGACTTGATCAGGGCATAATAATTGCACACAATGCATAATTATGTGATGGTAAAATAAAATTACCTTCCCATAGATGTAATCAATTGTCAATCAGACTTATCAATTGCTTTGTAGAAATTACTAAGTAGGTAGGTACCTACCGGTCTAGTTACTTAAAATTATAATGCTTAGGAAACCACATACTCCCATTAAATATCTATGCTCTTATAAAACGATTTTAGGAAATCTCAGTAGGTCGTAACCGGTGTTCTTCATGCCACAGAATTGAGTAAGTAAACGAAGCAAACAGTCATAATAATTTCCAAACATACAAAAACACGTAACATTTTAACCTTAACTAGACTGTACTCTTTATACTTATCTACAAAATTTGCAGTTGGTATGTAAGTAACTTCGTACTGCAATTTAGTTCATATATTCTTCTTCAATTGATCTAATTCTTATGCATTAATATTCCTCTAATTTTTAGCCTGTGCACATTGTTCTCGGTTTTGTCTCGGACGATTATCCTCTTATTGTTCGGTTTCTAAGGGCCATGGCCTGATGCTAAATAGCGTATATCTAATTTTCTCCAAGAACAGGGCTATCAATGTAAAATATGTGTATATTTTTCAAACTGCTCGTTAGAACGGTTTCACATTATCTTCCCGGTTTTTTAATCATTTTTCTCTTGACTTCTGAGGACCATAGGCTGATGCTAAATTAAATAGCGTATAACTTTCCCCAAGAACAGGGCTATTAATCTAAATTATTACTTTTCAAACTGCTCGGTAGTACCACAGATTGGCGCGCCAAAACAAACAAACTATTCAGTATTAGTAGTATCTATAGAATCGGTATATTTTACTAAAATATATCGTAGTTTAGTATAAATGTCAAGGAGACCTTCCGCTTCATCAATTGGCAATAACGATATGCGTGACTCATTCAATATTCTAAATAATTATGCGTCATTAACAGGAACACTCATACATGTTTTCAAACACCTCCTACCACAAGGTGTATTGATACCTAATACCACAATAAACCGGACAAAGTTCAACTCCAATTATACTATCCTCAACCTCAAAGCATCTATTTATACAAATGAGTCCAATAGGAATAGGCAAACAACACATTTGCGTCACTAAAGAAATCAAACGAGAATCAAAAGACGTATATTCCATTTTTTAATACGTTAACAATTCAGAATTTTCACTAGTGAAATCTAGTTTCACTAGTGAAAATCCTATCAATTAAACTGGGTGCTCACATTTTACTTAACAAAATTCATCGATAACTTACTTTGGTTTTAATTGATATCATGAACGAAGCTATCAAGAAGATGCTTAACGTGCACAAAGAGAGGTTTTACTCATAAACATCGCACTTTACTAAGTTTAAATTAGTTATCCTAATACCAATGATAAAATCTATGAGGATGTAATACAAATGTATAGGAATGCGAATATAAAATATGAATAAACAAATAAAAAAAAACTATGATGAACCTTCTTTTCTACTTTTCAGTGGAGAATAAAATGGGCCTACCTCCGCCATACGAACAAACAAGACCTAACCCTGCACCGCCACCGTCATATTTTGGTGATAACCCTCCACCGCCACCGGGCTTTGCAGCAGTCCCACCAGCCGCAACCCCGCGAACGACAGTGATAACAACTCCTGCAGCTGGACAAGGAAGAGCTCATCAAACGAAAATGGGACCCGGCCCAACGGGAACCACCTGTGTAACATGTAACAAGAGCGTTGTCACCAATGTAGAATATGCACCAAATAACCGCACACATATAATTTCAGCAGCGCTTTGTGTTTTAGCGGGGTAAGTGCATTGTTTTATTATAAGTGTTGACAAACTTCTTGACATCAAGTTTGTGCGTGTGCGCTATAAGGAGCTACCAAATAAACCGTGCCAATCAACGTGATTGGTTTAATAAGTATATAATCTATGATTGATTGCTTGAAGCGGCTCTACCGCCGTCGCATCTCGCGTGTTGCATCAAAGAGACCTATAACAACTGTGCTTAAAAGGCGTCAAAAGCTTAAGTACCTAAATTGTCATGAAGTTTGCCGGTCATTATACACTAAATAAACTAACTACAGTTGATAAAGTTCTGTAGAGTTGAATCGAATGTATTGTACTTATTTTAATCGTGTTACTTCACTGAGTGAGGTCAACTGATAAGTAAGGTCTGGTTCTAAACGAAATAATAAAAATATATTTTCTAATTAGTAAACTTATACGTCTTATCTACGTGATAAATATGTGTAATATTTATCTACGAGATTTAATGCTCTACTGTTGAAATAGCGAAATACGTAATATTATGATGTACAAATATAATAGTAGATAATATATAATTTTGGTGGACCGTCTGATTCAAACAGTAAATCATGGGCTTACAAAAAAATGTTTTAATATACCTAATAATTTTTCAATACTTCCGGATAAGTTACATAAAAATGCTTTTATTACATTCACGTTTTTGATAAGGAAGAAATCACAAAAAAAACATAATTAGTTATCCCGTCAACAAGAAGTCAAGAAACAATGTGTGATCATCTAAAGGTGGATTAATAGATACCAAATGAACATAGAACTAGAACAAGAGCATTCTCAGAGCATTCTTTGTTAATATTTTAGTTTAAATGAAACCTTGTTTTCAGCGTTTACATAAGAAAGAACAACGATCGAATGTTCTCACTAATAGAATTTGACGTACGATAGAATGAGCATTCGCTCGTTTGATGTAAATCAACCTCAAGATGATGATACACTTTCTCTCTTTGAATTAGATCCTTAAGGATATATAGGGATAACGAGGACTTTTATTAACTAATTCTTTTCATATTTGTTTACGAGTCTGACTTATAAATATTGGAGTAAGTATTAATAATGATATTCATAAGTGTTACTTCGTAACTTAAATGATAACTGAAATATCGTTTTCGTATTTGAAAAGAATGACGATCCAGTTTGGTAACAATTTACTAATAACATCAAAAGGATATGTAGCAATATCCTCCTGTATATTTATCGAACATCAGCAATTTATATTGCTCAAGGTACGGAGGTGAATATAATTGATAATATTAAAAAGGTGAATATAATTGCTTGGTTGCAACGGGAGACCTAGTTGAGATGATAACTGAACGGATAAAAAACTGAATGAATTAGATATACTAAATACTTGGGTCTAGCTATTTTAGACAAAATATTTTAAACATAGCGACACATATGGAACGTGTCTTGTGCATTTGGTACAGGACATGTTCCTTTGATTCACGTACCTAAATCTAAACATTTACATAATGTACCTACATTATAAAATTCAAATTCAAATTCTATATTTTTCAAAATAGTGCAACACTGTTACAGCTTTTTGACGTATATACTACACGTACGTATAAGTAGTGTTAAGCTGTTGCATATGACGATTTAAAAATACATTTTAGTGGTTCAGAAAAATATTTCCCAAGGCTGACTAAACTAAAAATGTGTTCGTATAATATAACATAACCTTGTAGGTTACAAAACCAGTTTAATGTCCTTTAACTTTTACTTACGCATCTCATTTGGTTTTTTTTTCAGATGCTGTTGCGGTTGTTTTGTGCCGTACTGCATGAAGTCATGCAAGACTGCCAACCACTACTGCCCTCAATGTAAAGCTTTTATCGGTTCCTATACGCCATCTTAATTTATAGTAGTTGTACTCAATCTATAAACGTATAGGTGCTTTAATTTTATTACCTGAAAAAGCCTGTTGCAGAAATTCTAAGTAAAAGATATCCTTTGATTATCCTACTTACAGTTACTCAGATGATTGTAAGAATATTGTGGATATGTTTCTTTGGTAATTTTAGGACAGGTCTTTTTCAAATAATGTTCTAAGAGTTGTAAAATGACTATGAGAGATTTATAAACATTTTTATACTCTCACATTGCGTGTTCCTATGTCTCCATCATCCTCCAAGCGAGAGTGACGGTTGCACCCGGAATTACCACCTCGGAACTCGGGGTCTGCTTTCCTGCTTTTCCTTGCGTACTTCGTACGATCCTCTTCAACCTAAGTGAGAGTGCCTTACAAGTCACAACCCCAAGTCGATATTGTGGGCCGTATCCTCATTTTTTTCTCCATTGCCAACCTAGATTATACACAAATCATCATGATTGAACACTAGGTATAGTGTTCAATCATGATGATTTGGCTATGGCTTTTTGGATTCCGCCTTACTGTAGCCACTTCCATATTCCCGTGGGGGATCCACGTTCATCATGTTTTAGCAACTGTTATTTTAGTCCTATAAATTTAGTGAAAATGTTAGTTTCACATGTAAAAGTAAACGATATGTAGATATATTTTATTCAAAGCACTTTTATAATAACTCTTTTTGAATGAAGCTTGAATAAATAAATAATTTAATTAGGGTCACTTATAGTCATTTTATAACTAGATACAACTGTGTCACAACAACTGAAATCTGATATACTTATAAATTATAATTAATATAATTATAAACCCGATATACCTATTTAACAACTTAGTTATAAGTGAAGATGTAAATCTCATAATAACTATAGGTACAATTATTTACATAACGAATTATTATATCATTATAATTTACGAACGAATAATTTCACTCGAATTTTATAAACGATCTAACTTGTTCTTGAAAAAAGTTCAAGGATGAATTCCGAAATACGTTAAAGTAAGAAATAATTTAACTTGAAAAAAATCTTATAATGGGTCCCATCTAAAAATCATCATCAACCTCTTCGCTACATTTACTTTTTTTAGATATATTGCTTTATACTTGGTATGAAAATGAAAATATAGACTAAACGTTTTTATTACAGTGTATTGCCTGGTGTAATGGGTCGTAATGTAACTTTTGCAGCGAGCATATCGGCACATATCGGTACGCATCGTGTTCTGAAACATATATGAGCGACTGTTTTGGCTGTGCAATTAAAACCAAGTAAGGGACAAATGCTAAAAAAGGGGTCTTTGCATCGGTAGATTACACTATAAATCGATTGCTATAGCTCAAATATTGAAAAAAGAAATTGCGAAATTCCATGGATAATGCGACAAGCACCGTCGCCCTACTGAACTTTATGAATGGTCCCATTGTAACATTTTACGTTACGCCGTGTAACACCGATGTTACACGGCGTTACGCACGTTTATATTTTTTATTTAAGTTTATTTGCCTGTGCTAGTGTAGTGTATCTTTATGCTTTAAGTTAACTAAACACTGGGTAGAGCACAGAAAATTTTACGCACTATTTGAAAAAACTCCGATAATTAATAAGAACTTGTCCGTGTAAACTTTAATTTAAATGATGAATATTGATTTTATTTAAAGGATAGACACGATTGTAAAAATAAGTACACTGAAAACCAAGTAGGTACGTAAGTGTTGTGCACAAAATCTGTGTTCCTTGGCTAAGTGAAGTAAAAATTCTTTAACCATGCTTGCCGAAAGGGGCTTCACCAAGATCTTTCAAGATCACCTGCTAGACGGTACTTATTGTGCTAGCCGAAGAACGAGGCTCTTACGTAGCTACCCTCTCCGACAGGTTAGACGGCAGTTGCTTGCAGAATGTTGACCAAATTAGTCAAATCTTGGCACACGGATCCTGTGCTCTAAGGTGAAAACAAGCGAGATCAATGCTATGGGGAAGGACGCTATGGGAACGCTATCATGATCGCTGAAAACCGCAGTTAGCTTTATTTACCATAATAGGATTTTATATTCACCATATGTTTTTACTGTGTAGTCATAGAATGCTAATTTATTTATTTGGCTATAATAATTATTTTCGAGGATAGTTTCTATCTATCCGCAGTTTTTCTCATCCTAAAAATGTATCGAATTTATAATTTACCCAATTATAACGCGCGACGTATCTAGTAACTAAAATAAGTAAATATTTGAAAAATAAATATTTAAGGTTTTTAATTAAATAAATATTATTTTTTTCAATAGAATCATAAAATAAAAAATACAATACTTAATTTATATTTTCAACTAAAATTATATTTCGTCTATAATATAATTTATATTATGAAATTACTGTAAAAGGTTTCGTGGATAATGTATGTTATTTGTAAGTATATAAAATTCTGTGATAAGTGTACTTTTTCAAGGGTATTTTATACAAGTTCTATAAAAAATAAAGTAAAAATTTCTGAACCGTAATTTGTTTCACTGTTTCCTGATGTCGACAATTCATAATTATAGTAGGTATATACGTGTCAACTTAAGGTGGATTTAGACGAACATGGAGCTAGAACTAGAACAAGAGCATTCTTTCTTAATATTTTTAACCGACTTCAAAAAAGGAGGTTCTCAATTCGTACCCTATTTTTTTTTTATTATTTTTTTTTTTTTGTATGTTTGTTACGCGATTGTGAAGCCAATTCTAGACGGATTTTGAAAATTCTTCTTGTGTTCGTAAGTAGATTATTCCGAAGTGGTCCCATTTTAATTTTGTAAAGATCTGATGATAGGTTTCCGAGATTAGACCAAGGAACTCTTCAAAAAGTACCAGGAAATCAGCCGCGATTGCTGCAATGGCATATTATTGCAATGTTTCTGCCATTACACATCATAACATCACGCCTGAGTCCTTTGAAGGGGTACGCAGAAGTGTTTAGAATATTCAGCTATATTTCCGGTGTATATGCATTGATTTTAAAAAATCTTTTTGAATAATGATTTAATTTTTTTTTTGTAGCGTGGCCGGTTCGATCTGTATTGCAGCGTCAGCAGCGCATGTACAGTCAGGTCACTATACATGCGATGTACAGTCGTGAGACTGTACAAACTCACTAAAAAGAGAAAAATAAATTCATTTTTAACAAAAAAGTTTAACCGACTTCAAGAAACGAAAAAGAGGCACTGAAAAGCGAAAAATAACTTAATTTACAGACTTACTGATTTATTAGAAGTCGGTGACAGCCAACTTTGTTTGTTGTGTCTGAACTACTATGATGCGATGATCAATTAAAATATGGCCTCTCTTGGGCTAGGTACCGACTTCTAATAAATCAGTAAGTCTGTAAATTAAGTTATTTTTCGCTTTTCAGTGCCTCTTTTTCGTTTCTTGAAGTCGGTTAAACTTTTTTGTTAAAAATGAATTTATGGTGTAAACGAAATCTTACGAAAGAACGAACAACGAACAAAATAAATGGTCTGTCACTGTTTACACTATGAGTAATAGAATTCGACGTAGGTACAAGGAGATGGATTGAGCATTCGCTCAATCCACCTTTATCAGTAGATAATAATTAAAAAATAAAGGCATTTTTTTTCTATTTTTTCTCTCAAAAAGCACTGCGGACATTTCTGTAAAAATGCACCTAAACTTCTTCCTACAAGCAGGTGAGGAGGAAAGCCCAACACTAAAGTCCCTTTTTCCAACTCCGCTCATAAATAATAAAACAAACATAAACTCACATACAAAAACACAAACATAATTCAGTAAACACAAACTCTTTATAATACATTTTTATTACTGTTACTTTAGCTCTAAATTATTGTTCGATCCACTGCCATCTCATAATTGTCATTCAGCCTTGCGATAGACTTGACCTCTATTCTAGACGCGGATCAAATAAATAATGAATTTATTGTTTTTTTCGGAAACGCTACTACCTACACCAAAGTACGACAAAGGACACAATTAAGGTGATTCTTAGCTCCTACCTGCCAAACCAATGACGACAGTTTGGGAGATCGTAGCTATATCTTTGTCCAACATGTTATTGTACAGACAGAGATTGGGAATTCCGTTTTTCAAACTACCCCTCTAGACAAGTGGCAATTCAGTGGTAATTAAATAAATAAATAAATAAATAAATAAATAATGAATAGAATGATGAATGTATGAGATTTGACGTACCTACCTATGTGACAATAATATGATACGTATTCTGACGTCTATCTATGTATGACATAAATATTGACGACGATCATATAAACGTCATATCCCGTTCGTTCGTCATTCTATTTTACAATACGCCGGGCCAACGAAATATCTTATCGGCCCTTGATCTGAGATACCATACCATTAAGTAACGTAAGGAAACGCTCACAGTAGTATTTTTTGATTTGGGTCGTCTTATCACGGTGATGAATCATTGTCATGCTTACCTACATAAATATATTAATTATTACATTACTCATAATATCTATCACTTGCTTGCGTGCTTAGGTTCACTCATTTATGTAACTAGAAATCATCAATATGTACCAACAGAATTACCTACTTACCTGTAACTAACTAAATATCTTTTTTTTCCTGTCCTGCCTGAGCTTGATTTCGCTTTTTCCAATTTAAAATAATTTGTTTAGTTTAGCATACTAAATGCTTGAAAATTATTTCACTAAATATCAGTAGTATTCTTAATACGAGTGAATGGGTCCCAAAAACATCATGACGTTTGGGGCCTAGCCAACCTCACCTGCAAGACTTTACGGACGAAACTATAGCATAGATTATCCATAAGGAGCCGTAAAAGCTGAATCAAAAGTAGAAGAATAAATAAGCAGAACCTGACCTTCTAGGAGCTGTCACCGAATGCAATCTAGAAGAACCTTTTCTTTTTAACACGAGGGCCGTAACCCTCAAACACTACAAAATAAAGTTTTCATTAAAAATAAAACCATAGTTAAGTACTTTGTGATTTTTCTTTAATTAGTTTACCTACTATTAATAGTACAAATAGAAATGGTAGATACGATAGTAATTCTTTTCGTAAATAGTTTACAATATAAGATAGATAGGATGCTATACTTACTTACCCAATCTATTCAATATAATTTGACTCAATAATATATTTATAACAACATTATTGAATTGTTATGAGAATGCTGTGTTGTATCATAGGAATATTTAAGTATCGACACCTTACTACGCTAATACACTAAACATCAAAGAGATAAACGGTCGAATATAATGTGCACATAATTCATGCATACAAATAAATTGAACTCACTACCTCTGACGTAGCGATAGAAACACCTGCTACGCCATAAAGCTACGAATTAGGTATTCTACATGAAAAAGAAAAACTTAGTGCATTATTTTTCATTTGTCATTTGCATAGTGTAACACTAATATGCGCTGATTATGTATATTATTCAAATTTATAGTAAACTATTCCTTTAATATCTATCAATATTTTTAAAGACCCATATACGACTTAGATACTAAATCAATTAAGAGCAGTCTTCAAAAATACATTGACTTCTCTATAATTTTTTACTTAGGTATATACAGTTGGTATATAGCATAGTTTTGTATATATTTTGTAAGTAATTGTATATATATTTTTCCATATTTTTATAATAAACTTAGGTACCTACATAAACATAACAACAAAATAAGATGAAACACATTGATTGCACAATCTTCTAAACTTATTCTCAAAACACAGTTGATCTCGAATACATGCCCAAATACCGACGACAATTGGGACAATAATGTTCTACGTTCCTCCACCTCTTGGTGAAGTAAGGGATTAGGCAGCAGCACAGCCACCTGGAAAGAATAAAGTGAAAAGTTAGAAATAATACCGTAATATATTATTACTAGATTACCCGCCCGGCTTCGCCCATAACATACTTCGAAACCTGGCATCTCCATAAGCCATAATCTTCAAATAATTTATGGTAATCTGCCGGATTTGTTGACATCTGAATGCTCCATTCCATTGAGAAGAAACGTGATGATATACAGGATATATTTTTGAAACGGATCATTAGGTACCATAATAAAGTTAGGGAAGGTCTCCTAAGAACGTTTTGCTGTAACTACAACGGTTAAGGTACTCACCCTTACTGCCCCGTTTCAAAAATAAACCGTGTATATAGCCTATAACCTTCCTCGATAAACGGGCAATGCCAAAAGAATTTTTCAATTCGAAGCAGCAGTTCCTGAGAATAACGCGTATAACTTAACAAACAAGCATACAGACTATTCTATAGACATAATAGTATGGTTTTCGCTGATATTCTTCCCATCTACATCTTCTTCCTCTTAGTGTTAATTCCCAGTCGCATCCGAAGCTTTTTCAGCTCGGAGTCTGGGGTCCGCTTTATCAGTCTTAACTACGAATTTGGCTAGACCTCGATATTTTCCGTGAAGCGATTGTCATCTGACCTCCACAACCCAATGTTAACATTAGGCGATATCGAAGTTTTGCAGTTAGACCGTTGTTTTTGGATTTTTGAGGGCTCCAACTACCCGTAACGACTGCCATAGATGTTCTTATGGCAACCGGGACCGATGGCTTAACGTGCTCTCCGAGGCACGACCAGACCAATGCAAATACCCATATTTCATGAACACAAATATTTGCACTGAGCGGGGATCGAACCCGCGCCTCCTGCGTAGCGGCCGCGTTCACTACCGCTACGCCACGAAGGCTGTCCCATCTTCCCATCTAGTCCATCTACATACAACCAAGGAAGTAAGTAGGTATACGCTAATTTAGCATTCGAGAAAAGGAAAGTTCGTGTGGCATAATAATGTTGGTAGGTATGTATGTGTGGATATAACTATTTTAAGAAAATTGAGAATTCAGAATGCTCAATGAGTATAATATGTGATATTGCTTCTTCTGCTCTATAGCAGAAGAATCAATATCCTAACCCCAACAAAAAGTACAATCAATCTATTAAAAAAGCACTTCCGCGAAGGCATCAACTGCCCCAGATGCCCTGGTTATTTAGCCTCAGAGTTCAGTTAGATTGATTTAGAAATTTAGATAAAGAGATCGTATCTACCTACTAACACAAGATGACCTTAGGCACAAGACACAGCAACGAGCTACTTCATTAGAGGTAGGTATATACGCAAGTATTAGCGTAATTAACTGAAACGTGTTAATTGAATTGAAGTTTGTTTGAATTGGAATTTCATTCTTACAGAGTGTACACTTTTCAGATTGACTTCAAATACATGTCTCTCCATGATATTCTAAATACAAGGTATCTACTCAACAATTACCATTAGATATAATACCTACCCGATTTGGCACCCTAGCTTAGTGGCAAAGGGTGAAATATTTTTAAAAGGGAAGCCAGTATGTATCCTTTCTTACATATAGAACGACAACATCAATTTTGTATGGAATTCTGAACATTCTTAATTCAGATGCTAAATTGTAGAGCAAGCCCACAGGAATCGGGTTATAGTGACCCCTCGCTAGTGCTAGCTCCTTAGCATCCATCGGGGTGCAGTCAATTGATGAATTGAATTGAATACATAAAAAAACTTACCAAAACAAAATCCCTAGAATCAGTGCCACAGTATGCGTTATAGTAGTATTCGTGTAATGAGCTTTAGTCATGACGTCTTCTTGGCAGTAAGGACACCGCATGCCGATCGGCTCTGATCCGACCTTAAGAAGGTCCATCTCGATACACACTGCATTCTCAGTGCTTTGTCCTATCTGGTGGTACGCAGGAGATTCCACTGAAATAGACATAATATAAAAATTGGTAGTGCGTTCAACCAACCTAACACCACGCCTCCGGAAAATATTATGGGTCTATAAATATAAAATGATTGATAAACAAATTATTTCTGCACTAAATAATAGTCTTTTCCTTCAACTGTAATGAATTAGTAATACTTAATCACCAACTCTATTCTCTCTATTTTTCTGTTTCTAAAAAAACTCTATTTATAGATACAATTAGTAATTAATTTGAATTAAGACGTTATGCGATTTTCAAAACGAAAACTATAATCCGGATCCGGGTGGATTTTCCTTAGGCGGAATTGGTTAGGATGACGCATAGAAATCTTCTTATCCTTGCTCAGTGGGTTAGTGAAACTTAGCCTTTAGGCGACTTAAGTCTATCAGGAAAAATTACTAGGTATAAAAATGACGAAATTATAAAATTAAATTGTCGAAGGTTATTTTATGCCGTGATATAAAAAATTTAAATAAAAATACTTACCTCAACTCAGGACTCTCATAATCTAATCAAAATTATTTTAAACGCTAAATCTTTAAGTAGGTATAAGTACACATGTAGATTTATTTATGTCACAATTTGTTAGGTAAGTAAGTAGGTAGGTACATGTTCAGATCTTACATAAACAATATATTTTGCTCTTAACCCCACGCAATTTTGAGAAGATTTCTTACATTGATAAATGTGTATATGTACAATTGCAGCAGAAGTTATATCCAAACTAAATAAATTTATAACAAAGAAATTGCTCACTTGTTTACAAAATCCGCTGGACACGATCCGATAATGTTGAAGTGTCACTAAGTTTAGCTGATAAGTTAAGTATCACTTTTGTAAATTACGATTTACGGAGCACTATAGATGAAACTATTCAAACAGAAATTATAGATATCGTTAAACAAACTACAAGTACATTTTATTTCGTTTTTAAAGTAGAAAGGTTCATAATTTACAGACACTAGTTACTGGTAGCATTACCTACTTAGGTATGTAGGAATGATAACAATAAAAATGTCGATATCTATTAGTTATCTTTTAGATAATGTACCTATGAAATGAAAACAGACATAACACTAATAAGAGCGCCTTAGTATACCTGCTGGTCAGATCTGCTTTTTTCTATGGGATACGTCACTTACTGCAGTTACTGTAGTTACTTCATCAGAATCTTATCTTATAAGCCTTATACTTCTTGAGTAAGTACTTACTTAAAGGTAGAGTAGAGACAATTTGTCGTTTGAGAAATTTGGGGTGTATGGGGGCTCACCTAGATCTTGAGCCCCAAGCCAACCTCACCTGCAAGCTGGTGCACCTGCTGAACAACGGACGAGGCTCTGGCGCTGGCTTTCCCCTCGGGGTTGGGGGGTCGGACGGCAGTCGCCCCCGGAAAAGCCAAAATTGCCAAAATTAAAATAAATGGCTCGTAAAAAAAAAAGGAATCGCAATGAGGGTAGGGCGCCGCCGCAAAACGGCGCGCATGAGGGTCGCCCGCCTCGTGTCGCAAGTGGGCAAGGGCTACCGTGCCTGAGCCGGGCACGGCTAAAGATGTTAGGCCAACTTTGTGATTCCCGTAAACTCCGCTTCGCAACGTGGAACATCGGCACGTTGACCGGTCGCACGAGGGAGTTGGCTGACGTACTCTGCAGGCGGAGAGTGGCCGTGGCGTTCCTGCAGGAGACTCGGTGGGGTGGCGATAGCACCATGCACATTGGGGAAGGCTACCAGCTGATGTACACAGGTGCACCTGATGGGCAGGCCGGGGTGGGCGTGGTGCTCTCCCGGGCGTTGCAGGATGACATCTTGGAGGTGAAGAGCTATAGCGCCCGACTTATGGTTGTGAGGGTGCTTATCGATGGGATTATAACCCACCTGATAAGTGCTTACGCTCCACAGGCTGGGCGTGACGAAGCCGAAAAGATCTTGTTCTGGGACCAACTCGATGGGGATACGGTAGTCGCAACCCAGAGGGTGAGCACATCGTTAGAACGTGTGCGACTGCCGACCTGGCCATCGTGAACACGTACTTCAAAAAGAAATCCGAACATCTTGTCACCTACAAGAGCGGGGGGCGCTTAACCCAGGTTGATTTCCTGCTCACTAGGAGGCACAGCATCAGCAGGGTGGCCAACTGCAAGGTTATACCCGGGGAGAGTCTCACTAGCCAACACCGTCTCCTTGTCATGGACCTCCGCGTGAAACCCAAAGACAAACGTGCCGAGCGTGCCCAACGCAAAATCAGGTGGTGGCTGCTTGATGTAGCTAAGTCCCAAAGTTTCGTCTCAGCCATCGGTGACAAGTGCGCCGATGCTGTAGACGAACCAGTACAGGTTTCTTGGGACAGGATTCGGGCAGCTATTCTTGAGGCGGGGAGGGTGGTGCTCGGCATGTCTAAGGGTGGACGCAAGTGTGACAAGGACACCTGGTGGTGGAACGACACAGTCCAGACAGAGATCAGGGTGAAGAAAGCCCTCTTTAAAAAGTGGCAAGCGTCCAAATCTTCCGACGACCGCGATGCGTACAAAGATGCAAAACGCGCCACCAGGAGAGCCGTAGCCAGGGCCAAACGAGACCACTTGCAACCTCTATATACCAAGTTGGAATCGTCTGAGGGGCAAAAGCTCATATATAAGTTGGCGCGTTCCAGGGCCAAAGCGGCGCAGGGTCTATCCAAGTGCCGCTGCATTAAAGACCCTGGGGGCAATTTGTTGTACGAGAAAGTCGCGGTGAAGGAGAGATGGCGCTCATACTTCCACGAGCTGCTGAATAAGCAGCATAAAGAGGTGCAGCCACCAGACCTCCCTCCGAATCAAGGACTAGTGCCACCGATAACGCCTGCGGAAGTCCAGACTGCCATTCGCCGCATGAAGAACCGGAAAGCTGTCGGACCCGACGAAGTCCCCATCGAGGCTTGGAAGGCAATGGGCGCCCGTGGTGTGGGCATTCTAGCAAATCTTTATAACCGCGTACTCCTCACCGGCGAGATCCCGAGCCAGTGGAGGCTGAGCATCATCACGCCAGTCTTCAAAGGCAAGGGATCGGTGCAGGAGTGTGGTAGTTACCGCGGTATAAAGATAATGTCCCACACCATGAAGCTCTATGAGCGGATAATCGACTCCCGGATCCGACAGGAAAGTACACTCTCGGAGTGCCAGTACGGGTTCCGTCCCGGGCACGGGACCATGGACCCAGTGTTCGCCCTAAGGGTTGTGGCGGGGAAATACAGGGCGAAGAACACGCCCCTGCACTGCCTATTCTTAGACATGCAGAAGGCCTTCGACTGTGTTCCTCGCAAGGTGATCTGGTGGGCACTGCGGGCCAAGGGTGTCCCAGAGACTTACATTGACACCATCCGAGACATGTACTACGATTCCGGTTCCGTGGTTCGGACTGCTGTTGGCGACTCGAAAGCCTTCCCCATCACCGTCGGGGTACACCAAGGATCCGTCCTTAGTCCTTACCTGTTCAGCGTGGTATTAGATGTTTTGTCGGACAGCATTAGAAACTCACATGAGCAGCCTCCGTGGTTGCTCATGTATGCTGATGATATTGCGCTCATGGACGCGGACAGGAGCAGATTGGTGCGACGCGTGAAAGGATGGAAAGAAGCGCTTGAGAACGGCGGTCTGAAGCTAAATGTAGCGAAGACAGAATACTTAGCGTTAAACTCCACAGATCCCACACCCGTCCGCATAGGCGATGATTTGGTCGAGCGCACGGACCAGGTTAAGTACTTGGGATCTGTACTTCATGTGACCGGTGAGATCGACCACGACGTCAAGGCACGCATTGCTGCCGCGTGGGCCAAGTGGCGAGAAATGACTGGCGTGACCTGTGATCCTAAAATGCCAGTCAGGTTGAAGGGGCAGGTCTATAAGACGATCATTAGGCCTGTTCTCTTGTATGGTTGTGAGGCGTGGCCGCTGCTCGAGCGACACAAGCAAGAGCGTGTCACGGAGATGAAAATGTTGCGGTGGATGTGCGGCGCTACGCGTAAAGATCGCGTACGGAACTCTCGCATCCGCGGCAGCCTCCATGTCCGTGACATCGCGGATAAAATGCAAGAGAGCCGCCTTCGCTGGTGCGGCCACGTCTTGCGGCAACCGCCAGGCTACGTGGGGAACAAATGCCTGGCAATGGTACCCCCGCCGGGTCCAGGTAAAAGGGGTAGGCCAAAGAAGTCCTGGCTTGACGTCGTGGAGGGTGATATGCGTGCAAATGGTCTCACTACCATGGACGCCCAAGATCGTGCGAAGTGGAGAAGGAAGAGCCGGAAGGCGGACCCTGAGCTCCGAGGTCATCTTGGCCACGGATGCAATCAGGAGAATACGTCTATATGCAGATGATGATGATGATGATGAGAGTAGAGACAATTTATTAGTACAGTCAGAACGATTTTGACTGCAAAGTCTCAAAATGCTCTTAATACCAAGGTATTAAAAGCAAATCAAACTGTTTTATTGATTGAAATTGTATTAATTGTCCGAATTAAACTTGTGCACCTAGGGTACAAATACCAAATATCAGGACAACAAGTCAACAGGAAGGGGAGAAACTAAAGCATTAAGACCATTTTGAGTACCTACCTGCTTTGTTCATCAAGGTTGATTTGATTCTGACTGTACCTAAAGAAAAATGGGCTTTTACTTAGATAGCTTAGTTTGTACCACAGAGTACTATACTATATACTATTGAATTATCGAACAAAGAAAAATCATAGGTGCCAGACTGGTTCAAACAGCCGTTTAATTTTGTCCTTTCATTGAATAATGCCATTCAACCTCATGTCTAGAAGGAGGGTTGAAGACAACTTTCAACAGTAAACAGCAACTACAACACAAGCAGTTTAGCTTAGCTGGAGTGGTTAACTGGAATATTAGTATTATAATATTTTATTATTAAAATAATATTAACTAGCAAAGGAACTACTGGGAATAAACGATAAATTCGAAATAACCGATTGCTACTCAATAAAAGACAGAAAAGCACATGAAGAAATTTAGCATTAATAATATGATTTTAAAAAGGAATCAAGGAAGGAAGGAAAAAAGGAAGGAAAAAATAAATCTGAAAATACGGAAGATAAGATACATAATCTATATTAATCCATACTTCCATATCCATACTTAATCCATACTTAATATTATAAATGCGAAAGTAACTCTGTCTGTCTGTCTGTCTGTCTGTTACGCTTTCACGCCTAAACCACTGAACCGATTTTGATGAAATTTGGTATAGGGGTAGATTAGACCTCGAGAAAGGACATCGGCTATGTTTGGTCGCAATAACCGACATCCACGCGGGCGGCGCCGCGGGCGAAAGCTAGTATTATAATATAACAATGAATTTGAATAACAAATAAAAGTACTTAGGCGAAAGTGTGAATTTTTTTATATCACTTAGGTGGCAGACAAGCACACAGCTCACGACTCACCTAATGGATAGTGGTTGCGGTGGCCTATGAACTTATACAACACCAGAGGCGTTGCACTCGTGCTGCCGATCTGCCTTTTTTACTTTATCTATTGTTTACTCCTGTTTTTTAGTTGGGATATTGTTTTTAGGTTTTGATTCTCTTGAGGTTGGCAACATTCTACTTCATTTCACTTCGCGTTAGGCTATAAAGACTATTATCCAATAGCCGTTAAATGAATTTAAAAAAACTACACTTAGCGTCAAAAATGTCAAAATTTGTAGGTTATGTTATGTTACTGTTGTCTGTGTTGTGTTGAATCTATTGAGTTGATTAAATAATAAATATCAAGTATTGTGAAGTTTGGCTGGTAACGTAGCAGTTGTTTTGTATTTGCTGTTACAGGCATATGTCGGCAAACAAGAAAAACATCCAGCTGCCACAAACACTAATTTACCCGGAATAAATTGTAATACTGATATATTATTCAGAATCTAGTACATAAGCACTGTGAGTACTTATTAAGCGTTAGTTACACATTATCTAAATATATTATTACAATCCTATATGTCTTCTTGACCCACAGTTCTACAGCACAAGCAAAAACCTCTGGTTGATGTGAACTTATAACAACTCATGAATGTCTCAGAACCATCGAAAAAACGATTGAAGCCAAGAACAAACAACTCCATTACTTTTGAAAAGACCTTATTTCAATTACTTTTGAAAAGATTTTTTATCAAAAATTGATAAAAAAAACTATTTTTCTTTCTAAGTAACTGTACATATATTTTTTTATTGTTTTCAGTGAACATCTGAGAAAATTTTCTGCGCCCTTCTAAAAGCCTGACACAAAAAGTTATATTGTTGATAACACTTAGCTATTTTTACAAATAAATACCTGAGTAATGAGTTGTGAATCAATTAGAAAATTCACACATAGGCTCTACATGTTATAAATAAATTTTGATTACATGGTAATCCATCAATGTAAGACTAAACTTTAAAACTAGTGATATTCTAAAATCAAAATGGATGTGGATTTGTTACGACCAGGCACTGTGCCTATATCACCAGATACAATATTGTGGTTTGAATTCCTTCTGGACCCAAATCTTCTAAAAAAGCATCTCAGTAAACCTCATCCAGGTAAGATAATTCTATTATTTTACAGCTGTTGTTATATCAAATTAAGCACCAGTAGTTTAGTGGTTAAGGAGTCAACCTTACAATCAAAAGGTTTTGGTTCGAATCCAGGCCATTACACTACAAAGATGAACCCACTAATAACACAACCAATTCAGCTTGGCTGAAGCCAGATGTGCCTGAGATTTTTATGGGGTCACATTTTATTAATTGTGGAAATTCCTTCAAAAATTGTCTTTTTAGAAGAATTTTCCAATTGACGATTTTGTCCATGGGTTAAGTCCTCTGTCACAGCCCCCCCCTGTCCCCTTTGAACCACGCCTAGCTGGAACAGTTAAAGGCAATACTGTAATTTATATTTACTGGTATAGTCAAGTCATTATGAAAAAAAAATTAAGTACTTTAGTCTGAACTTTTTTGTTTACAGAACCCACAGCTTGTGAACTTATAGCAGAATTTGTATCTGTAGCTACAAAGAATGTAAACTCAAAACCCACTAGTGAGCGTGTGGTTGACCTTGATGGTCCACCAACTCCACCATCGGCCTCTGTGTCTACGCCAGCACCAGCACAGTTCACTCGGAAGCAGCTAGCATTGAAAATACTTGCCTTGAAAGTTGCAGCTACCTTGCACTGGAATCTAGGTATGGGTTTCTTCGAAGTTAAGTTTTGAAAAATAGTAGATAATTATTATTTTGTTAAATCTGTAGTTAAGGCTGGTAAAGCGGACCCCAGTCTCCGAGCTGAAAGCTTTGGTTGCGACTGGGATGAAAAAGTAGATATTATTTTGTGATAGTTAGTCTTAATTTACTCACAAGAATAGAATTAGATAGTTTTATAAAATGAATTGTTAAGCCCGTACCAGACGCACCAATTCGGTCGGGCCCAACCATCCGACAGCCGACGAAGCAACCAACCACCATTGCTTCCAGACGTCCCGACGGTCGGCCATCCAACCGTATTTCACCATCTCCCTCTGTTTTAAGCAAATTGCTGTGGAGTGGGCGAGATAGCAACAGACGTTCCGACGGTCGGCCATCCAACCGTCGTCAGTGTTGCCAACTTAGTGGATTTTCCACTAAACAGAAATTAATAATATAATAAAATGGATCTCTGCCTTTTCGCCGAAACTTGTTTGGCCGATTATCACTTGCCAACTAACGTTTCGCAGAATTTTATTTCGCATAATAATCATTTGCCAACTTGTGATATAATTTTGTTTTTATTACCCAACCTCACAGTTGCCAATTTTACCTTTGGTCTTCCTTTTAGAATGACACTTTTCAAAATGCCAACTTTCAAGTAGCGAATGTTTTAGTTTGCGGAAAGCTGTGATTCCGTAACCGACCGCATACGACAACTGCCGACGCACGCAGCACATGCGCGTAATTCATTGCGGCTTCTCAATGGTGGCCTTTATCCGTACCGGAGTTTGACAAGTAATGGTAACGGCATGCGTCGGCAGTTGTCGTATGCGGTCGGCTGCGGAATCATACCTTAATATTTGGAAAAAAAAAATTTGGAAAGCTGCAATCCTGAGTCTTCGATCAAATTTTGAAGAAATTTATTTACAAGGATGCCTTTTTTATTTGAGGCAAATTATATACGAGTTGTTATTATTATTTAATTTGTTTTTCACTCGTGCATTGTTGGTCGCAGTTCTAACCTGATATGAGGAGTGAAAGTGGCAATGCAAAATCTAATATTTCCAAATAAACCCGTGTTGGGTATCAAAATATGAAAGGCCATAATTTATACATTACGATACAGTAGGTTTTATGGAAATCGGGTAAGCGGTTACCTATATAAAGCATAAAATAAAAAAATAAAAATTTAAAAAACCCCCGACCCAAAAAGAACCTATAAAATGTAAAATAATAACTATTACATTATGACCTACCCAAGGTATTAACCCTTCTTTAATTTGTCTCGTCGGGGGACCGCCGCACACTGGGGCGTCGTATATGGCGGTCGTACCCAAAACTCAAATTATACCAGATTTATTTTTTATTTTTTTTTTTGTTTTTAAAATAAGTGATTATAAGTGAAACTTAATAAAAACGACTTGTGAGTAATCGTCAAGTCTATAATTCTTGTTTCAACATATTTAGTACATCAGAATCAAAAAATTTTTTTTTCATTATTAGGTAATTTGCGGTTAATGGTTATAACTGGGTCGGAAGAAACAATTATACGATTAATTATGTCTGTAAGGTTGTTTGTTCTTGAACTTTTCCTAGCAAAATGTTCTCTAAAGGACTTAAAGTCTTTATTCCGGGCCTCTTAAGCCTCCTCACTCAACATTCCTATCGGTCGGGTGATCACTCGTCAGTTTCCTCAATATGTCAGTTTCTCTAACCAGTCAGTTTCCTTATACGTCAGTTTTAATAATTCGTTAATTGGTTTAGTTAGGCAATAAATCTGAAAAAAAGTTGAGCGCCTTAAATTGAAGTATAGCAAAAAAATACGATTATTTCTATTTTCCGCAACAGGCTTTCACTTCTGACTTCAGATCAATAAAATGGAGGGTTCAGAGTACCTGACTATGAATTTAGATTCAAAAGCCTGTTGCGGAATTTTTAAATATCGAGCCTTAAAATAAAACATCATCTCATCTTCAGAAACCTGTCATATTTCCGACTTTATTCAATGTTTATTTAAATAAAAATAGTTTTTATATTGGGCTTGCCTTGATCTATAATCGACATAATAATGTTATAATGTAAACAGAATAAATATATTATTAAAAAATGTTGATTGCGCTTAATCAATCGCAGAGATGCACCAAAATGACTAACAAGGTCCACTTTAAATATTTTTATCGCGTAAACAGCTAACTTTTCAGTGATCGAAATATCACCAACAGATGTCGGAATACCTTACCTATGTACAAAATAAAAATCATACCAAAATACCTTCATTTAAAATTTTGGGTTTTGGGTACGACCGCCATACACGGTGCCCCATTGTGCGCCGTCTGACCGTCGCTCGGGGGTAATAGGGCACACCAAGGTACTTAGCGGTCCCCCGATGAGACAAATGACAAAAGGGTTAATACCTTGGGTAGGTTATAATGTAATAGTTATTATTTTACTTTTTATAGGTTTTTTTGGGTCGGGGGTTTTTTAAATTTTAATTTTAATTTTTTTATTTTATTCCTTACAATCTAGTGACATTTTGGTAAAGTTTATTTTTCCCGAAACGGCAACACTGACTTTTTTATTTTTCCCGAAACGGCAACACTTGTCGGCTGTCGGATGCGTTGGCCATCCAACCACGTCCGACCGGTATTAATAATAATTATGTTGGGCCAACCGCTCTACACACGTTCCGATTCGGTCGGCTGTCGGATGGTTGGACCCGACCGAATTGGTGCGTCTGGTACGGACATTAAACTGAGCTTGTTCAATCTAGAATAATAAAAATGTTGTAATATATTATTAAAAATAAAAACCCTGACTGATGCTGAAAAGATCGAAACAAGTTTGGTAGCTGCAGGACCCAATAATTTTCATCTGGTTTATGATTTGCAAAAAGGTACCGCCTGCTATATGCTATAATGTGAACAAAATCAAAATCCATCATGGAAGCAAAATGAAAAAAGCATCACTGTACACAACATTACTTGTAGCTAATTCTTTTTTTATTAAAATTATTTTTAGTACTTACATAAGTGATTTGAGTTTATAAGTAATTTTTAATTTCAGATATATTTGAAAGCAAGCTACCCCCTCAGATCCAACAACAACTGATGCAAGATCTAGTATATATGGCTACCGATGCAGCATTTGCTATACCACCACAGGTAAATAATACATTTGTATGCTTTTTACCTGATTTTGAAGGTACAAGTTGGTAGCCAAAATATAGACCGACGACGTGTCGCTAGCTAGCTAATTTAACAGAAATACTTAAACTAGCGTCGCGTCGCGACGACACATCAGAGCGACTGACACTTGTCAGTTGCTGCTATATGTGATTGACACGCATTCGTCCTTTTAAGAGGAAGAATCAATTTCTAAATTCAAACTAATGTGTGTAGTACATCATATACATTTATAAAATTAGGGTGTATGTGTGCCCCAAGATCTTCAGCACCTGAGCAAACCTCATCTTCTAGCACCTGCACCTGCTGATTATCAGGCGAAACGCCGGTTCAGACGGCAGTCACTCCCGTTAAGGCCAAGATAAGCCAAATAAAGAGAATAATTGAAAGAGTAGACCCTATAATAAAATACAAACTTGGATGTAATGATACTCACACTGATCATCACATTGTTACTAAAAAATAATAATTTAGAATAATCATGTAGAATGTTTAGAAGTATCATATTGTATAGTGTCAAAAATAATTAAGACCAATCTGATAGTAATAATAATATAAATTGATAATCATATTATGATGTTTCCAGGAAATACCTGTAGAGTTACTGCAACAGCCACAAGTTCAATTTGCATTGGTTTTGTACCACAGGTGGGTTGTCAGGTTTCCTGTGAAAGCTGCACTCCATGCTAAGTTCAACAAAATGTCCTATATCCATATGTAAGTAGACCTTAGATATTCTTTAGGCTTACCACGAGACGTACATCTGAAGTTGCGGTACCGCATTCATCCCTGAACCGGTTTTGAAAATGGCATGTGACAAGTCGTCGGACCCAAACTCTACTGCAAGAAATTCGAAATAACTTCATGGTAGGTAACTCGGTAAATCCAAGTCTTTCATTTGTATATTTTGCAGTCCTGAGGTTTCAGATGTGCCGTTTCGTGGTAGGTCCATGTCATGTTAATATATTCATACATGCCCAATAAGCTATTTATTTGTCTTTTCCATGTTCTTCATACAGCTTTCGTGTAATTTCCTTTTCTGTTGCAGACCTGGCATGCAGTTCGAAAGTGCCTACAGCCCTATGAACCAAAACTTCGAGAAGATTCTAAGAATGTGTGATTTAATGCGTATGCAGAGTCTTACGTTTTTAGATGAAATGTTATCTTACTATGAACCTTCGTCAGGTATTGGTCGCAGGGAATCTAAAAAGATAAAAGTTCCTGTCACAGACACTTTCGTTCATCTATCTGAAGACTCGTGTGATATGCAGCACAACTGGAATGCTGGTAACGTTGTCATAAGCCAGCACGAAATGGCAATGCAAATTCATTTTGATCTATGTTATAATTACTTTTTCTATTGCCAGCATAATTTGGCCAAGAAACACATTTTAGGCTGTAGAGAGAATTCGAACTTACTCGAAAGTGAAATACAAAAATATGGCTATGGTCTTCACAAGACGATGCCCTGGGGAGAATTTCATTATGCCAGCATGATGAAGGATGAGATTCTGGGGTATATAAGAGCATTGAATTTGGGTTATGAAGTATTAAATGAAAAGCCACCAATGCTACAGAGACTCCAAGAATGTATAGCGAATCATTACAGTGGAATAATAGAAGTTTTACAAGCCGATAACCTGGCTAGAGAAATTGATATGGTTCATAGACAAGTTCTGGAATTGGATATGCAAGGAGCTGCATCAAGTGGAGTCTATACAATAGCTCCGGACCTCTTAAACGATGTAGCGGCTCTTAATGCCGTAAGATATGCATTAGAAGGAGGTCTACCCTCTACTCATCCTGAATTTCTGAACAAATTTAAAACAGCTGGCATCAAATTCTTCGACTATTTATTCAAGGCCCTAGCGCCTGTTCTGACATCCAACTTGACAGACACCGACTGGTATCATATAAGAACATTCATTCTTCACACGCTGTTAGCGACATCTCAATACAGATTTCCAATTTCTAGAATTCTTAAATACTTGAAGGATCGCATCGGCGACAGAAATATATTGATTCCTGATGAACATTTAGATACAATACTTAGAGACCCTGTAAACATTGACGATAAAACTATGCCAATTCCTAGAGAGTTACTAACAGACAGTTGGGACACTCCGGAGTTCGAAAACGAACTTCAAGTCGTTCCTGAATTAAAAATGGGCAATTTTAGAAAGCGGCTTATTGAAGCTTCGACGTCTGATGATATTCGGAAATGTTTAGTGGAAGTAGCGAGGGAGTCGCCTCAATCGCCGCTTTGGAAGCTGAGTCCTTCATGGAAGCCAGCGGGGGAACTATGTAATGCTTTTGTGTCTTTACCGAGAGGGTTTTTACAAGACTTTGGTTACATAGTTTCGGGAGTGGCGCGTGCTAGAGTCGAGGCGGGGTGTACTCGCACAGCCTTAACGTTTATTTCCTCTCTAAAGGACGAGGTTCGCAGTCAGTTAGGCGGTGGTAATGACCCAATCTTGTACCGGCTATGTCGGTACCTAACGTGGGAGGAGTTACTATTACAGATCATTATGATACTGAGTGAATGGCCACACCATGGCCAAGATTTAGCAACTGTTATTAGTAAATGCAAAGCTTGTATTGGAGAAATTAATTCAGGGGATGGCGTTGTTCCTAGACCACAGGTAAATATTATTTTGTCATATCATATAGTCTAATAGTCACATAACAATGTCTTTAAAATTTTCCTCTTTGAGGAAGTGCTAAGTGCATATATTTATATACCTGAACATGCATTGCTTTGAGTATGTCTATGTATAATATAATATGACATACTGACATACATAGAAACAGCCAGAATAGAGCTACCTACAAAAAAAAACATAGTAAATTTATCCTCATTCTAGCTTTAAGCTGGTCTAGTCTAGTCTAGATTGCGCTGTATAGAATGTTCTACAATAATATTATTTTCACAGGTAATCGAAGCATGTTGGATTTATCTAGTAAACGCCTGTGAAGGGAAAGGTGCAAGTTCAGGTCCCGGTGAGATGGCGATCGCACACGCCCTGGAATGGAAAGGAGCTGGCGTAGCAACAAGCCCTGGTGAAATAGCCGCTGCGCTGTACGCAGCCTGTTTTGAGTTGCAGGAAAAACCGACTCGAAAGTTCCCAAGGCCGCTATGGGATTATGGTAGGTCTTAGAAACACTCTCTTTTAATGACCAAAGCATATTATACATCGGGACAGGTATCTTGGACCTTAATCGATACAAACGAGTCGGATTGCTTTGTAATAATCTGTATTTGGTGAATTTGAGCTTGTTCACCATAGTAGCACCCTGTGATATGCTCATAAGACACACAAGAAACTGTACTGCGCGTATAGAGCACATATGATCACTATATATGTCCGGAGCGTTTTAGTGCTGATAAGACTTCCATAATTTAACTATGCATATTCCATGATTTAATTTTACTTTATTCTTTCAGCTTTATCTGTATACAGTAACAGTACAGCAGGACCAGTTAAAAGATCAGCGGGAGGTATGCCAACGCATTCAAGAGACGCTGAGAGAGCCTCAAATGAATCGCGAACAGCTTTCAACAGTTTCTTGTCCACACTTCGTTCACCGCTGGCCATCAGTGTAATGCTGTCGTTACTCGCTCGTATCCACAACTACCTTCTGGATGACAGTTCTCTAGAACTTGTCGTGGAGTACACTAATCTATGGCCATCGAACATATCGAATATGAACAACTGTAACCGGACATATGTGCTTGAAGCACTGACGGATTTATTAGAAAGGAGTTTGAAACTGCATCCCTATAATACTTCATGGTAATTATTAAGTTATTTAGTCATAAAACTTTTGCTTGCTTGCCCTTGTACTGTTCTAGTACAAGGGCAAGCTGAACTCTTTCCACAGGTGTCATATAGTCTGCGTCCGACTTACTAAAGAACTTATTTTGACGTTTATGACATACGTTGACGTCCGTCATATACGTCAAATCCCATACATTCATCATTTGATTCTATTCTACAATACGCCGGCCAACGAATTGCCACTCGTCTGGGGGGGCAGGGGAGTCACACTCGTGCTGCCGACCCTGTAAGAACAGAGAAATTCCGTGCTGTCAGTTAAGAAGATAAGCAGGACAAGCCTTTGGTCTTCTCACTGACAGCACAAAACCTCTCCAGTTGTGCTATAATGCTCATTGCCTCAAAGCTATAAATAGAATCTCATTTCCCAGGTTACGGTTATACGGCGATGTTGAGATGGTAAACAGTCGTTGGGGTGCGGCACTCCGTCGTTACTTGTGTGGCCTGGCGGTGGGGTCGTGGTTGTTCCAGAACCGAACCCCGGACGAGGCCGGTATCGTCCGGCGGGCGGCGCGCTGTTGCCAGGCACTCAGTGCCTACACTCAAGCCGCCGCGCTCTGCCAACTGCCTGACGAACCGGATTATACAACTGCTTTCAAATGCCTCGCTGAAAAGGTATATGACCTTTTTTTTTATTATTCTGGCTGTTCATTTACTTTCATTAGCGTTACTTTGTGACCTATGTGTTCACATTTAAATTCAGGCATAACCGATTCCGGATGTTGTCAATTAATTGCTTTTTGGCATGTTTTATAGCTTATTATTATGCAAAAAAAAATTAAAGGACTGTTAGGCGACGGTTACACGTAAGGTATTTACTGTGATCCGTCAATATAGTATTTGTTGATGGATTTCAGTTTTTACTGATGGATTAATACACCAGCCTACACGTTCAATATTTATTACGTCAGTATTGTGTCCGGTCTCCTGCTGTTTAAACGTCTAAAATGGCCACAGAGCTGAAAATTACAGGTTGCGTGGCTATTATTTTAGCACTTAGTTTAAATAAAAAGGTCAAGCGAAAGCGATGGGCAAAAAATTGGTTTTTGTAATCCTTTGAAGAACTATCCCATATCTCTGGCGATACTTCTAAATTTAGGATATATCTTTTAAAACTTCCTGATCTTTAGTAAGTTTCGAGAGGGTGCGGGGCGGAGACAACGACGGTGTGTCCGCCGCCACAAGATCTAAAAAGTCGTCCTACTCCATTTCTAGCGTAACGCGTACTGACGTGATAAATATTGACGCGAGGCTACACGATCAATATTTATCATTCCGACGGATCATCAATACAGAATCAAGAAATCTAGAAATCCATGAATAAATAATGACATACATCAATACATTAGGTTACACGTTAATTAAATACCACGATACGTCATTATTTACTGATGGATCACAGTAACTACCTTACGTGTAACCGTCGCCTTAGGTATTCAGTGGCTGAGTCAACCATCTGTTGAATTATAAACATTTAAGCATCTGTCGAAATATAAACATTTAAGCATCTGTCGAATTATAATTATTTACAGAGATATACACTTTAAAGGAATGATTCCGAACCAACCACATACCACTGCAGACGCATGCAGCATATACAGCGTACCCATTACTTGTTAAACTCCGATATGTATAAAGGGGACCATTTAGAAGCCCCCATGAATTACGCGTAACTGCTGCGTGCGTCTGCTGTTCTCGTATGCGGTCACCTTCGGAATCATATCTTAAGATAAATCAATACAATCTATAATTTAATTAATGAACACTACGTAAGTATCGATGAAGATAGAAAAAAGCGAAAACAGCTCAGGGCCCATATACCATGAACTCTTAAAACAGGTCAATAATTGAACTGCTGTCATTCTACCAACTGCAAATGTCACTTTGGAATCCCTTTGTAATCCTATATATTTATATGACAGTACAAAGTGACATTTGCAGTTGGTAGAATGACAGCAGTTCAATTATTGACCTGTTTTAAGGTTTATGGTAAGGCCGCAGGTAGGACTTGGGCGAGGCTCGGTGGCTCAGTAGTTAGAACATTCCCCCTAAGATCGCGGGTTCGGGTTCCGCCTGAGCTGTATTCGCTTTTTTCTATCTTGATCGATTTGCATAGCATACTAAATGCTTTAAAATTGCATTCAACCACGCAAGTACTCTCTAATACCTATACATGTATTGTGTTCAGCCGGGCAACGCGACAGACGCGATGGACGCTTACTACGGCTGCATCTGGGACGGTACGCTGCTGGAAGTAGGCGTGGCCTTACACGCGAGACGCGGCGAAGGCGGCCGACGGGCGCGGGCCGTTCGTGCCGCCGGCGCACTCGAGCTCAACGCGAACAACAGCGAGGACATACAGCGGGAGGCCGCGGCCGTACGACGTGCGAGATTACTCAGAGCTCTTACTAAACAATACGTCGCGTGAATATGATCGTTACCATCCTCCCCCGAGCAATTTCCAAGTCATCATCATCATCATCGGTACCATCCTCTCCTCCCCCGAGCAATTTCCAAGTTATCATCATCACCAAACTTTGATATTTTTCATGAAACGACTGACATGTGATCTGAACAACTCACTGGCGATATCGAAGTTCTGCAGTGTGACCGGGTGTCGGACTTGCCGGACGGTTCGATACCGGATTGGAGACTACCGCCACATATACAATAATGTTTTAACGGGAATTGATGCGATCATTACTGTATTCGCGCGCAAAATACGTTGGTCTCTTTTATGGTCTGATACAAAGATGTTTCTTGAAGCCATCGTGCCTAAAAAGGTATTAATATTTCAATCTGATAGATTATATAACTAAATATAATTGGTAGTACATAAGAGATCGCCCACTGTAAATACGAATAGATTTAAGTATTATAAGTATTATCGAGTCTAACTGTAAATGTTGATATACAATAAAGTGTGTATATTTTCCAATTATTTTTATTTATTTCGTATTCTGTCCCCTTGTCTGTCTATATGTGTGTGTCCATTAAACTAAATCTATAGAATGTTAGTATTGTCCAGTATATCTACTATCATCTAAATTAGGCTGATGGATGCATAAGTTGCCTTGTTGAATATTTTTTCTTATTAACGTCAGTTTTATTTTCTTAGGTACCTACTAATTCGATTTTTGTTTAATAAAAGCTAAAAAAAGATATGAAATAAAACACAAATATTTTAATAAACTCTATTTGTTTATATAAAGGGGCATTGACGAGAAGGCCGACATAGTGGTCAAAACATTGCAGGAAGTGTCTCGAAAGTTGTTTCCCGGAAAACGCAAACAGCAAGAGTCCAAGCTCTCTCCTGAGACTCTCGAACTTATGAGAAAGAGGCGTGAACAACCATCCACACAGTCGTCTTCGTCGGATGGGAGAGCCTTAAACCAACAAATCAAAAAGCTGATACGACGCGACCTCCGACGCTCCAACACACGCGCCATTCAGGAGGCAATTGAGCGTAATAGGGGGTCGAAAGTGTTCGCTCAGCAGTTGGGGAGGCCCCATCTGACGAAACTTAAAACTGAGGATGGCATAACGATAACCTCAAAGTTCGAGATACTCGAAGAGATCGAGAAATTCTATGGACAGCTATATGCATCACGGAAGAGTAAACCGACGGGACACAGCGATGAAGATCACAGAGCCCCACTCACGCGCCACTACACCGAGGATTTGCCAGATGTCGAGCAGTGCGAGGTAGGGGCGGCTCTCAGGCAACTGAAGAACAACAGGTGCCCTGGTGATGACGGAATTACTACTGAGCTGCTGAAAGCAGGTGGCGCTCCAATCCTGAAAGAGCTAGCAAGTCTCTTTAGTTCCGTCATCCAGCAAGGGCTAACACCTAGGGCATGGAGCGGGAGTGCGGTGGTACTGTTCTTCAAAAAAGGCGATAAGACCTTGCTGAAGAATTATAGGCCCATCTCACTCCTGAGTCATGTCTACAAGCTGTTCTCGAGAGTCGTCACAAATCGCCTCGCGGCTAAGCTCGACGAGTTCCAGCCACCTGAGCAAGCCGGGTTTCGAAAAGGCTATAGTACCGTGGACCACATCCATACTGTTCGGCAGATTGTAGAAAAGACGCAGGAGTACAACCAGCCGCTGTGTATGGCGTTTGTGGACTACGAAAAAGCCTTCGACTCTATCGAAACCTGGGCTGTGCTGGATGCCCTGCAGCGGTGCCGTGTCGATTGGCGATACATCGAGGTGCTGAGATGCTTGTATGACACTGCCACAATGTCCGTCCAGCTCCAAGACCAGAAGACGAAACCCATTAGCCTCCAGCGTGGAGTGAGACAGGGAGATGTTATATCTCCCAAACTATTCACCAACGCATTGGAGGACGTCTTCAAGACTCTGGATTGGACTGGGCGGGGCATCAACATCAACGGTGAGTACATCTCGCACCTTCGATTCGCTGACGACATCGTCATAGTTGCGGAGTCGCTGGAACAACTGGACGAAATGCTGCACAGCCTGAATGGAGCTTCTCGACACGTCGGCCTCGGTGTAAACTTGGATAAAACCAAGATTATGAGCAACGAACATGTTGTACCGAGACCGATTGCCATCGAAGGGGCGACACTCGAAGTTGTTCAAAAATATATCTACCTGGGGCAAGTTATCCAGCTCGGTAAAAACAACTTCGAGAAAGAAATAGCCAGAAGAATCCAACTAGGGTGGGCAGCATTTGGCAAATTGCGCCGGGTCTTCTCCTCCCCTCTGCCGCAATGCCTCAAAACAAAGGTTTTCGACCAGTGCGTCCTGCCTGTTATGACCTACGGTGCCGAAACGTGGCCACTGACGGTGGGGTTAGTCCGTGACCTAAAAGTCGCGCAGCGGGCTATGGAGCGAGCTATGCTTGGAGTTTCTTTGAAGGATAGAATTCGTAACGAGGTTATCCGACAAAGAACCAAAGTTACCGACATAGCTCGCAGAATAAGCAAGTTGAAGTGGCAGTGGGCTGGCCACATCTGCCGAAGGACTGATGGCCGTTGGAGCAAACGAGTCCTAGAGTGGAGACCGCGCGTAGGAAAACGGAGGGTAGGACATCCCCTAGCCAGATGGACCGACGACCTGTGAAAGGTGGCTGGGACGGACTGGATGCGGAAGGCGGAGGATCGGCAAACGTGGCGCACATTGGGGGAGGCCTATGTCCAGCAGTGGACTGCAATAGGCTAATTGATTGATTGATTGTTTATATAAAAAGGATAGAAAACATGAAATACACAAGTTTATAATAACACAAGTTTCTTTATCTTATATCTATGGATATACAACTATAATAATTGTTTCATTAATGTATGTATCTATAATGTGTTACAATCACACATATAAACATAAGAAACAGTTTAGTAACAGTATGTTTTAATAGTCCAATACGTACCTAACTAAATTATCTATGGTCTGTCGCGCAAAATTATAGTGACATCGTCCAATGTATTTAGAAACAACGATACACTATGGCTACATGGTATCCCTCGGTACCGACCAAACTAAAATCAAAAGAATTATCAGCACCAATTTTGGCAACTAAACCAGTGTTTACTAAGGACAAATTTTACTTAAAAACTATGGCACTCAGCAGCTTTACAAATTCTGTAGCGTCCTTTACAACTAATGTTCTTATTGCAATCTTTTTGCGCAATATCTTATACACGTCGGTAACATAGAAAAACGTTTTATAGAACTCTTACAAGAAATTTCGTCATCATCATCACATTTAGTAATCAGTACTTAATAATAATATCTATGTTGATAGACCTAACATATTATATTCTTTAATAATTATAATTTGTCGGTCTATCATACAAAACAAATAAAACGTTGAAATATAATGTAGTTATGGTAAAGTTACTTGACGTAAGTGCCAAGGTATCTCTGGCAAGCAGGGCAGTAATGATCGCTGTTCTTCGCCGATTCAGCGCCGTACGGAACACAGCAAAGACAGCTGAAATAAAAAAAATATACATAGTAAAGATTATGATTATTGTTAAATATTTTGTAGCTATTTATTTTGCCACGAATAACTTATAAATTAACTTCACTGCAGAATTTGGATGATGAAGTGATCATTCAAATTCTGACGTAGGTAATGCATCCAAATTCAAAGCACTTCATCCAAATTCTGCAGTGAAGTGCCTAAAGTGGCTTGCACTGGGATATTTCTTCTGTTCCGTGCGCCTAAGAAATTGTAACTCCTAAGAGCAGGTTCATAAATATAAAATAGGATATCTATCTCATTTTTTTACTCATCTGCACATTTTTCAAATTGCAATATTATGTTTAAGGAAACATCTAACCATGGCTACAATTACCTTTTAGTAATTAACATCAAAACGAAGATAAATTTAAAAGATAAGTATAAGTAAGGCGTAATTAAAAGGAAGGACAAGTAAACCACAGAACAGATAATAGTACTAGACTAAACATAGGGCCAGCTTTTGGCCCCGTCGAGACGTGAATAAAAAACTGTTCAAAAAAATAATCATCCCAATTTTCTAACTTGGATTCATATTAATAATCTAAGCTTTGAATGAAAGTTAGTTTCTCGAGAGAAACAAGTTAGGCAATATTGTGTAGGCACTAAACTACTACCTACACGAGCTCTAAAGATTAAAGTCACGGTAAACCTGTTTACGAATGTGTGCACTAAAACGGATAGAATCTTACCAAATCATGCCCCACAATGCGGCTGCCATGTGGGTCCTTGAAGTGGTTGTGTACTTGACGGCCGTCTTGATCGACGCTCGGCAGAACTGGCACGTGGTCACCGTGTTCTCAGGGCCCAGTAGAGGCTGAATAAGATTATAAATTGATTAATACTTGTGTTTATAAAAGTATTATGTTTGAATCAGGCAATGAGTGCCTAGTATCGGAGTAAAGTAAAGTGAAGTTAGTGTTATGCTGATTTATTGACACCACAAATGCCTTTTTTGAAGTCGTCAAACGGCTATTTTATTGTAAACTAGCTTTTGCCCGCGGCTCCGCTCGCGTAGATGTTGGTTATCGCGACTAAACATAGCCTATGTCCTTTCTCAAGGTCTACTCTACCCCTATCATCCCAAATTTCATCAAAATCGGTTCAGTGGTTTAGGCGTGAAAGCGTAACAGACAGACAGAGTTACTTTCGCATTTATAATATTAGTATGGATGAATGGCTACGGGAACAATTCTTTGATTTGGGCTAATTACTTCTTCTTCTTAGCGTTAATTCCCAGTCGCATCCGATGCTTTTCGCCTCGGAGTCTGGGGTCCGCTTTATCAGTCTTAACTACAGATTTGGCTAGACCTCGATATTTTCCGTGAAGCGACTGCCATCTGACCTCCACAACCCAATGGTGACATTAGGTGATATCGAAGCATGGCAGCTAGACCGTTGTTGTTGGAATTTTTAGACCTCCGAATACCCGTAACGACTGCCATAGATGTTCGTATGGCAACCGGGACCGACAGCTTAACGTGCTCTCCGAGGCACGACCAGACCAATGCAAATATCCATATTCATGCATACAAATATTTACACTGAGCGGGGTTCGAATCCGCGCCTCCTGTGTATCGGGTCATATATCGTTCACTACCGCGTTTGGGTGTATGGGGGCTCACCTAGATCTTGAGCCCCAAGCCAACCTCACCTGCAAGCTGGTGCACCTGCTGAACAACGGACGAGGCTCTGGCGCTGGCTTTCCCCTCGGGGTTGGGGGGTCGGACGGCAGTCGCCCCCGGAAAAGCCAAAATTGCCAAATTTAACATAAATGGCTCGTAAAAAAAAAAGGAATCGCAAGGAGGGTAGGGCGCCGCCGCAAAACGGCGCGCATGAGGGTCGCCCGCCTCGTGTCGCAAGTGGGCAAGGGCTACCGTGCCTGAGCCGGGCACGGCTAAAGATGTTAGGCCAACTTTGTGATTCCCGGAAACTCCGCTTCGCAACGTGGAACATCGGCACGTTGACCGGTCGCACGAGGGAGTTGGCTGACGTACTCTGCAGGCGGAGAGTGGCCGTGGCGTTCCTGCAGGAGACTCGGTGGGGTGGCGATAGCACCATGCACATTGGGGAAGGCTACCAGCTGATGTACACAGGTGCACCTGACGGGCAGGCCGGGGTGGGCGTGGTGCTCTCCCGGGCGTTGCAGGATGACATCTTGGAGGTGAAGAGCTATAGCGCCCGACTTATGGTTGTGAGGGTGCTTATCGATGGGATTATAACCCACCTGATAAGTGCTTACGCTCCACAGGCTGGGCGTGGCGAAGCCGAAAAGATCTTGTTCTGGGACCAACTCGGGGGAGTGCTTCGTGACGTCCCGCTGTCGCAGGAGATTGTCCTGGGCGGTGACCTGAACGGTCACGTGGGTGACGGATGTGAGGAGTTTGGGCGTGTCCACGGCGGTTTTGGATACGGTAGTCGCAACCCAGAGGGTGAGCACATCCTTAGAACGTGTGCGACTGCCGACCTGGCCATCGTGAACACGTACTTCAAAAAGAAATCCGAACATCTTGTCACCTACAAGAGCGGGGGGCGCTTAACCCAGGTTGATTTCCTGCTCACTAGGAGGCACAGCATCAGCAGGGTGGCCAACTGCAAGGTTATACCCGGGGAGAGTCTCACTAGCCAACACCGTCTCCTTGTCATGGACCTCCGCGTGAAACCCAAAGACAAACGTGCCGAGCGTGCCCAACGCAAAATCAGGTGGTGGCTGCTTGATGAAGCTAAGTCCCAAAGTTTCGTCTCAGCCATCGGTGACAAGTGCGCCGATGCTGTAGACGAACCAGTACAGGTTTCTTGGGACAGGATTCGGGCAGCTATTCTTGAGGCGGGGAGGGTGGTGCTCGGCATGTCTAAGGGTGGACGCAAGTGTGACAAGGACACCTGGTGGTGGAACGACACAGTCCAGAGAGAGATCAGGGTGAAGAAAGCCCTCTTTAAAAAGTGGCAAGCGTCCAAATCTTCCGACGACCGCGATGCGTACAAAGATGCAAAACGCGCCACCAGGAGAGCCGTAGCCAGGGCCAAACGAGACCACTTGCAACCTCTATATACCAAGTTGGAATCGTCTGAGGGGCAAAAGCTCATATATAAGTTGGCGCGTTCCAGGGCCAAAGCGGCGCAGGGTCTATCCAAGTGCCGCTGCATTAAAGACCCTGGGGGCAATTTGTTGTACGAGAAAGTCGCGGTGAAGGAGAGATGGCGCTCATACTTCCACGAGCTGCTGAATAAGCAGCATAAAGAGGTGCAGCCACCAGACCTCCCTCCGAATCAAGGACTAGTGCCACCGATAAAGCCTGCGGAAGTCCAGACTGCCATTCGCCGCATGAAGAACCGGAAAGCTGTCGGACCCGATGAAGTCCCCATCGAGGCTTGGAAGGCAATGGGCGCCCGTGGTGTGGGCATTCTAGCAAATCTTTATAACCGCGTACTCCTCACCGGCGAGATCCCGAGCCAGTGGAGGCTGAGCATCATCACGCCAGTCTTCAAAGGCAAGGGATCGGTGCAGGAGTGTGGTAGTTACCGCGGTATAAAGATAATGTCCCACACCATGAAGCTCTATGAGCGGATAATCGACTCCCGGATCCGACAGGAAAGTACACTCTCGGAGTGCCAGTACGGGTTCCGTCCCGGGCACGGGACCATGGACCCAGTGTTCGCCCTAAGGGTTGTGGCGGGGAAATACAGGGCGAAGAACACGCCCCTGCACTGCCTATTCTTAGACATGCAGAAGGCCTTCGACTGTGTTCCTCGCGAGGTGATCTGGTGGGCACTGCGGGCCAAGGGTGTCCCAGAGACTTACATTGACACCATCCGAGACATGTACTACGATTCCGGTTCCGTGGTTCGGACTGCTGTTGGCGACTCGAAAGCCTTCCCCATCACCGTCGGGGTACACCAAGGATCCGTCCTTAGTCCTTACCTGTTCAGCGTGGTATTAGATGTTTTGTCGGACAGCATTAGAAACTCACATGAGCAGCCTCCGTGGTTGCTCATGTATGCTGATGATATTGCGCTCATGGACGCGGACAGGAGCAGATTGGTGCGACGCGTGAAAGGATGGAAAGAAGCGCTTGAGAACGGCGGTCTGAAGCTAAATGTAGCGAAGACAGAATACTTAGCGTTAAACTCCACAGATCCCACACCCGTCCGCATAGGCGATGATTTGGTCGAGCGCACGGACCAGGTTAAGTACCTGGGATCTGTACTTCATGTGACCGGTGAGATCGACCACGACGTCAAGGCACGCATTGCTGCCGCGTGGGCCAAGTGGCGAGAAATGACTGGCGTGACCTGTGATCCTAAAATGCCAGTCAGGTTGAAGGGGCAGGTCTATAAGACGATCATTAGGCCTGTTCTCTTGTATGGTTGTGAGGCGTGGCCGCTGCTCGAGCGACACAAGCAAGAGCTGCGTGTCACGGAGATGAAAATGTTGCGGTGGATGTGCGGCGTTACGCGTAAAGATCGCGTACGGAACTCTCGCATCCGCGGCAGCCTCCATGTCCGTGACATCACGGATAAAATGCAAGAGAGCCGCCTTCGCTGGTGCGGCCACGTCTTGCGGCAACCGCCAGGCTACGTGGGGAACAAATGCCTGGCAATGGTACCCCCGCCGGGTCCAGGTAAAAGGGGTAGACCAAAGAAGTCCTGGCTTGACGTCGTGGAGGGTGATATGCGTGCAAATGGTCTCACGACCATGGACGCCCAAGATCGTGCGAAGTGGAGAAGGAAGAGCCGGAAGGCGGACCCTGAGCTCCGAGGTTATCTTGGCCACGGATGCAATCAGGAGAATGCGTCTATATGCAGATGATGATGATGATCGTTCACTACCGCTACGCCACAGAGGCTACTTACTATGGTTTTTAAGGGTCTGGTGACAGTGGGGACCAGGGTCACTGTCGCAGCCATCTAATCTAAGCTTAATCATCCTTTCTATTAACTGCCTAGGCTGTTAACTAAACGGCGCCGTTTAATTAACGGCCTGAATGATATTCAGCCGTATCGTTTGTTACAACATTTAACAAACTGGCTGGCTAATGCTTAGGCCATTCGTACGATGGGGTACCCAAAAATAAGGCAGAAAGTTAGTCAAAGAATCAAAGAATCAATTTCGTTTATTCAATTTAGGCACATATAGAGCAGCGTGAAGCGTCGGTAGCTTAGTGGTTAAGGAGTCGGCCTTACGATTGAGAGGTCCCGGGTTCGAATCCTGGCCATTACACTACCGACGTGAACCCACTCCTAGCACAAGCAATTTAGCTTAGTTGGAGGGGTTAACGGGAATATTAGTAATTTCGGTTGCTAATATTCTTTAAAAAAAAATATATATATATATATACAGGGTGTCCCAAAATTCAAGGATAAGCCGGTAACAGAGGGTGGCCCTACTTATGGCTGCTCTGGAAAAAATAAGAAAAAAAATTTATCTCTATTTTTTTTTTAATTATTTAAACTTTTTTAAAATCTTTGGAAATTCGGTACCCCTAATGATATTTTCAACTACCAGGTCCACAATTTTGCAAATATTTCTGAACTCTTTTCTGTATTAGCAAGCTAAGAAGTATGACTATCCACCAACACCCTGAAAAATTCTAGAATATTTGTAGTTATTTTACAAAAATAAGTCAAAATATTTTTTTGTCGTCAAATTTTCATACATTTTTACTTTCTACCCACTTTATCTTATCTCGGTGAAAAAAAAAAGTATGAACACCACTATGGCATTCTTTTTCAAAAATTGGCGCAACTATCCAAGATTTCAAAATGGTATAATTTGAGTATGATACTATAATGAAATACTAAAAAAAAATTTTTTTTTGTAAATAAGAATCACATTTAATACATTGCTCTTATTGAAAATCACCAGATTTACGAGTACTTTGTACACAATGCGTTCATCCTCAATAAAAAATCATTGACGGGACTTGTGACAAAGTGGTAACCGAGTAGGTTATCACATTACGAGGTTAAGCAACATAAGCCAGGGTGGTTTTCGGATGGATGACCATTCTTAAGACATTAAGACACCGCCGTCCTCTGTTTCTCAGAGAGTGCGTTAGGTCGTAGATCCCGGTGGCCATATGAGTATCTATGACAGTTAGTCGGACCCCTAAAAGTCCAACAACTGGACTCACTACATAACTTTGATATCGCCATTGGGTTGTGGAGGTCAGGTGGCAGTCGCTTCACGGCAAATTTCGCATTTCTGCTGTTTCACAGTTAGCCGGAAAATCTGAGGCTCAGAGTTTTATTGGAATTGTTTTAAGAACAATTAGGTTTCCGAAAGCAATTGCAACGCTGGACTAGTTTCATTCAAATATCAATGCGGCTACGGATTATATTTCTGACAAAAGAAATGCACGAAAAATAAAATGTATTAATGCCGGTGGCAAACAATTAAAAATGTAAAATAAAAAAAAATATTAACAATAATGCAATAATTATAAAATTATACCATTATGTTTGTTTAATATTTTAACAGTATGGATTTTCATCCTCTGAACCTTTACAAAATACAGAGTCGAATTTTATGGTTAACTGAGAAACAGCAGAACCGCGAAATTTTCCGTGAAGCGACTGCCACCTGACCTCCACAACCCATTGGCGATATCAAAGTTATGTAGTGCGTCCAGTTGTTGGACTTTTAGGGGTCCGACTACCCGTAACAACTGTCATAGATGCTCGTATGGCCACTACGATCGACGGCCTAACGTACTTTCTGAGGAATGGAGGTGTCTCAATGTCTTAAGAATAGTCATCCATCCGAAAACCACCCTGGCTTATGTTGCTTATCCTCGTAATGTGATAACCTACTCGGTTACCACTTTGTCACAAGTCCCGTCAATGGTTTTTTATTGAGGATGAATGCATTGTGTACAAAGTAAATCTGGTGATTTTCAATAAGAGCAATGTAATATATGTGATTCTTATTTACAAAAAAATTTTTTTTTAGTATTTCATTATAGTATCATACCCAAATTATACCATTTTGAAATCTTGGATAGTTGCGCCAATTTTTGAAAAAGAATGCCATAGTGGTGTCCATACTTTTTTTTTTCACCGAGATAAGATAAAGTGGGTCGAAAGTAAAAATGTATGAAAATTTGACGACGTAAAAATATTTTGACTTATTTTTGTAAAATAACTACTAATATCCTATAATTTTTCAGGGTGGTGATGGATAGCTATGCTTCTTAGCTTGCTAATACAGAAAAGAGTTCAAAAATATTTGCAAAATTGTGGACCTGGTAGTTGAAAATATCATTAAGGGTACCGAATTTCGAGGGATTTTAAAAAAGTTCGAGTAATTAAAAAAAAAATAGAGATATATTTTTTTTCTTTTTTTTTCCTGAGCAGCCATAAGTAGGGTCATCCCCTGTTGCCGGCTTATCCTTGAATTTTGGGACACCCTGTATATAGAGCACATTATGAACGTCAAAATATTACAATTTGTGTCAAGAAGTATGTAAACAAAAAATAAAATCCCTACTAATATTATAAATGCGAAAGTAACTCTGTCTGTCTCGCTTTTACGACTAAACCGCTGAACCGATTTTGATGAAATTTGGTATAGGGGTAGATTAGACCTTGAGAAAGGACATAGGCTATGTTTGGTCGCGATAACCGACATCCACGCGGGCAGAGCCGCGGGCAAAAGCTAGTATTAAATAAATTAAAGTAAACCATTTGAAAATGATTCTTTCGCTGGTTCGGTAGTGATAGGTTCATCGAGAAAAGAAGCGCAATCCGACTTAGACAGGTTAGGTATGGGTTAGGTTAGAAAGCTAATGCGGAAGCGGACCGGAGTTCCCGCATTAGCCTTCGTGATTATTTTTTTATAACCACGCAGAAAGAAGATTTATATAAAGTTTGATTTAATGGCTAGGCAAGTATTTAAACGTCATCGATCCAGTCACTTGCCTAGCTATTTAATCAAATGTCTGAATATCATTCAGGCCGTTAATTTAACGGCCAACGGCGCCGTTGAGTTAACAGCCTAGGCAGTTAATTACGGCTGATTAAGCTGGTTAACTGCGACATCGCTACGGGGTAAGCGCCTATCAGTCTATTGTTTGCCACCTGACTGGTATAAAATCGACTCCATTCCGTCAATTCGCTGTTAGATACAAGCTTAACAGATTGCAATAATTTCGCGAACAACTGTCCTAGGAGATCTGCAACGTTACAAATACTTTCGCGTACCTCAGTCCTATAACAACCAAAATTTAGGAATGTTTTTGGCACTAACTATGGCCTACAAATTGTATCTAAGTATTTGGTAGGGACACAGAACACTCAAGACAAAACGTTAGGTGCAGATTTTATGCAGTAACAACAACTATCGCCCAGTTTCCGAAAGGCTGATCAACGTCAAATTAACTAATCGGCAGTTAAATTTTTTGTCAAGAAGCAATTGGGTTGCTAGAAGCATGGTTAAATAGTATAATTTTTTCATCGTGTTGGTTAATCAGCTATTTTAACCGAGATCCGGTAGGGGAGGCCCCGAATTCGAATATTGGCGCCACCGCCGCCGCGCGCCGGGCGGATAGGATTTTTTATTATTATCGATCATGTCCCACGATCGCATCGTCACGTCATCGGTCTACTAATAAATGTCGCGTCGTTATGTGTGCACTGAACCATAAAACTCGGAACTTTTCGGCAGGTAGATTAGAAGTAAGTTAATTACAATTACTTAATCGTTTTGTTGTTTTACAAATTCAACAAAATTAGATATCTACTTACTGAATCTTTGTTTAAAGGTATATTATTGTTTTATTTTTTATTTTTGGGCACACGGTGAAGTGGTTTGTTTCGTGGGCCTTTGTGCAACATAGGTAACTTAACAAAGTTTCATTTTATTGGGATGGATCATCATCATCCTTGCGTTAATTCCGGTTGCATCCGAATCTTTCACCTCGGAGTCCGGGTTCCTCTGTTCCAGTCTAACTGCTTCGTGGCACTCGTGGCTGAACTTCGGTATCTGCCACGACGCAGTTAGTCGTGAAGCGAGCGACTGCCACCTGACCTCCACAACCCATTAGCGATATCGAAGTATTGCAGTAAGACCAGTCGTTGGACTTTTTAGGAATCAAACTACCCGTAAAGACTGCCATAGATGGGAGATGGGATGGGAGACAACCGGGATGCCATAACGTTCTCTCCGAGGCACGACCAGCACTGCTATTCACTAAGCGAGCACAACGATGCGAGTCGCAACGTTGTGCTCGATAGAGATTGTCATCAAATTGGTCGGATTGTATCACGTCATTAGAAATCGACCAATGACAGTGTCTATCGGGCACATCGTTGAGACTCGCATCGTTGTGCTTGCTTAGTGCATTGCACAGCTGACCAATGCAAATAGCTGTATTCATGCATACAAATATTTGCACCCTGCGTAGCAGTCGCGTTCACTACCACCACGCTACAGAGGCTGTCATTGTATTATAAATATAAATGCCATACCTGTACAGGTTGCATTTGAAAGATCTTGCCATCATTTCCATCCTGGAGAGGCGGCATGCCAGGCGCAGTGCGTGGGATCATTTGGGTATTGTGAAACTGTAACAATACGTAGAAAATTAGCTCGTGGAAAGAAAATCGTGTAACCCAGCACATGTACAAGTCTACTAAGCGCAGATTTCCAATGAAAGGGACCGAGATCACGTTTAATTGAACTTGATCTCGGTTCGGGTAGCTAAAATATGAAGAAGAGTGTGGTAACTGGTAGCACTTGAAACCTGCCAACGTACTCGTAGGTTATTATTTAAGGTAACTAGGCATGCCTACCAAATTTTAGCTTAAAGCTTACCTACTCCATCTGTAATAGATTTACAGTGCAACCTCAGTATAACGAATCGGAAGGGAACAGGGTTAATATTCGTTATACAGTGCAACCTTGATATAAAGAAAAGACCCTCAAAATAGCAAACTTCTCGATTTAACGAATTTTTCTTAATCCCCTTGAATTGTCCATAAGAGTCAATGTAAAATATACCTCTACGGCAGCTATACTTTAAGTGTGTTCCGCGGAACCCTAGGGTTCCGTGATACCTCTGTCGGGGTTCCGCAAGAATTTAGAAATAAAAAAATCAAAACACCTCTCTCTGGTCGCTCCGCGGCTGTGCGGACTCCGCGGCCGCGCGGAGACAAAACGCTATGAATGTTATTTATTTATTTATTTGTATTTGTATAAGCTTGTGTTACATTAGCTGGTACAATATCTCATAAGTTTGGTCTCAACAATTTTATACTTGTACAACGCGTTCGCTCTAAGTTTGCCGGTCTGTGGAATGCGCGTACCCTCCCCCACGTGACAACAAAACTTATAATGTGTCATAGTTTTACCCAAATATCTAACGTACACAATTTTTATTGTTACAATTAAATAAAAAAATTCGAACGTCATACACTCATACCTATCGCCAGCGGCAAACTTAAAACGAGCGAGTAGTATACTTGTAAGCGCTCAGTCTCTTTGATAAAAGCCGCCTCTGAATTAGACGCTATAGTTGTCAACAAGCGACTTTCGTCTCTAACTTCAAAGGATAAAGTCGATATTGTTTACAACGCTATTTTTAAATTTCTGTTTTTATTTTTGCTTTTTGTTTATCAAAGGTGCCGACTCGAGTATTTTCGAGAATATTTGAGATCGAGTCTAGGACTAAGTATAAAAGCGGCGATCGCGCGTTGGCGTCGTCAGTTGATGATTAGCGTTCGGAGCGATAAGTTACTACCTACTTACAAGCTCGCTAGCGAGAAACTAGTGTTCATTGTTTTACTGCCTGCTGTATTCTGTTGTCTCAGTTTTATACATTTCTTCCCTGTAGGTTCTAAATTTAGTCTCTTATACGCAGTAACGATTGTGCATTATTTAAACCCCACTATCCTGACTTGTAACATTATAAATAAAGAAGAATGGAACGTTGGCTTAAAGGTGTTAAACGTGTTCCAACAACATCTTCTAATGACGCTGAATGTTCAAAAGCAATGCGCGCGGAGAATTTAGCAATCACCGATCCAGAAGATGATGCCACGAGTGCCACGACGTCAAGCTCGACGGTTTCAAAGACGAAAAAAATGAAGTATAATGAATCTTATATCAGTTTCGGATTTGTTGATTCCAACGGCTCACCTCTCTGCATGCTCTGTAGTAAACTGCTTCCTAATAGTTCCATGGCACCTGCCAAATTGCGTCGACATTTAGAAACCGTACACCCCGAGACTAAAGACAAGAATAAAGAATTTTTTGTTCGCAAAAAAGATCAGTTATTAGAAAGTCAAAAAAATATGATGCATGTAACACAAACTACCAACGAAAAGGCCACGGAGGCATCATATTTAGTTAGCTATCGCATTGCACAAGCATCGCTGAGAAATTAATAAAACCATGTGTATTAGACATAACAAAATGTATGCTTGATGAAAAATCTGCAAAGCATCTTTCTACTGTTCCGCTATCAAACGATACTGTTTCACGACGAATCCATGATCTGGCAAGCTACGTCAAACAAGAACTAGTTACACGTCTACAAAATACACGATTCGCTTTGCAAATGGACGAGTCGACTGATGTCGCTGGTTTGGCTATCTTGCTGGTTATTGTGAGATATCCATATAAAAGTTCTTTTGAAGAAGACATGCTTATGTGTTCATCGCTGCTTACAAACACTACCGGGGAAGAAATTTTTAATAAAATAAATATATTTTTTGAAGAACATAATCTCAGTTGGAACAATTGCATTGACATTTGTACAGATGGGGCCAAGGCGATGACAGGTAAAACAGCAGGAGCAGTGTCACGAATGAAAAATAAAGCGCCTAATTGTAGTTCCAGTCATTGTATTCTGCATAGACAAGCACTTGCGATGAAGCAAATGCCGTCTAATCTAAAATTAGTTATGGATGAAGCGGTAAAAATAATTAATTTTATCAAATCACAACCACTACAATCCCGATTGTTCTCATTATTGTGTGAAGATTATGGCAGCAAACATAAAACACTGCTGCTCCATACAGAAGTGCGATGGCTGTCTCGGGGAAAAACTTTAACAAGGCTATTTGAACTTAGAGCCGAGTTACAAATGTTTCTTTCAGCAGATACTTCTTTTAATTTGAAGGACCGTTTGTATGATAAAACTTGGTTGTTCCGATTGTCTTTTATGGCGGATATCTTTCAAAAACTTAACGAATTAAATTTATCGTTGCAAGGTAAACAGACAACAGTGTTTCAGGCCTATAATAAAATAACTGCTTTTAAAAGAAAATTAGATTTTTGGATCATTTGCATTGGTAAGAAAGAAATAGAAAGTTTTACATTACTCAGTGAGTTTGTTAGCGAAAACGACTCAGAAATGTTTGAAGATAATGTGTTTGAAGAATTGGTCCAATATCTCAGTTCGATGCGCGCATCTTTTGAAAAGTATTTTCCCGAAGAACACAATACAAAAATTAAAGTGAACTCCTGGATTCATAATCCTTTTTTACCCAACTTGGAAAAGCCTGAAAACATGTCAAATGAGATATATGAATCTCTTTTAGAAATGTCATCAGACACAAGTATGGAGTCATTGTTCAAAACGACGCCTCTTAATGATTTTTGGTGCAGAATCCAAGATGAATATGCAATGCTTGGCCAAATGGCTCTGGATATTCTTCTCCCGTTCCCAACTACATATTTGTGCGAAACAGGATTCTCTACCTACGCAGCCACGAAAACAAAATATCGCAATAGACTGGACGCCGAAGCTGATATGAGACTCCAACTTTCTTCCATCAAACCTGATATCAAGCAATTGATGAAAAATAAAAAACAGTTTCATACCTCCCACTAGTTAGATTTTTTCTTTTTTAATGTTTTCTATTATTGTCCTTACCAAGTGGTGAAGTAAATAATAATTAGTAACTGATACATTGTACTTTTATTATGCTGATTAATAAAGAATACACTTATAAAAATAATTGTTTTATTGTAGGGTTCCATCAAGTATTTTGCTTCCCAAAAGGGTTCCGTCATTTAAAAAGTTTGAGAACCACTGCTCTACGGAAACTCTATAGGTACCTAATAAATATCACGAACTAGCTATTCCCAATCCGTCATTAATACAACTAACCCGCTTCTGCTTTACATACCTATCTAAGGTAAATCTAAAAATGTATACTTAGGTAGGTAGGTAGTCAATAAGTTAATCACATTTAAACGAATCGTGACCTTGACTTTTGCGTCGGTCTAGCCTAGAACGTGTACAGAATGACATCGTTCGTCTCATAGGAATTACGAAAGAGTCTCTAGAAACATAACATTAAAATTATTAAGAAGAATTATGAAGTAACGAGTTTTACCACTAAGGTGGTAAAGAAAGGGCCTATTGTATAGAAAGCGGTCACCCTAATCCATTGAAACATCAAAGCTCTCTTTATTATTACATGTGAGAGCCACCACAAGGAGTGCCAGTCTGGTAAAATAGTCTTATATCATTCTCAAAGAGCTCACTAGCCATAGTAGCCATACTGTAGTCAGTCAAATCAAGGCATGGAGGTCATTCACGGTTTGTGACATTGTCCAATGTGAGGTACGAGGTCAATGCCCTGCCAGCCGGTACCGACCAGTGCGATGACTGTAGCCGTAGGCAGAATCCCAAGCACGTGATTTCAAACGTCTGTTATAAAATTCTCAGTAACAACTGAGTCTGGAAAAGGTCCTCAGTTAATGGCATACAATATACCTCTACTAAATCCACAGATGCTGGAGCTGGATGTCATGTCACCAATGAAAATATTTATTTATACAACTGACATCATGCTCCTAATCTTTTCCCCACGCAGTTGAGGTCGGCTTGGAGTCTCACTGGATACGAAAGGTCGAAAACGTTAGTATGTTCGGAGGGGAACGTCATCTGACCTCTAGGGTACAAGTTCCACAGCGCACTGGCGATATCGTAGTCCTGTAGTTAGGCCAAGTTTTAGGACGTTTGCATAGCAATCAAGACCGACGTCTCAACAATTGTTCTCCGAGGCACCGTAACGTCTCAATGGGTTAAAAATGATCCCCCATCCTAAAACAAACCTGGCTGATAGTGCTCTAGTCGTGGGTTGCCACTTCCCAGGTGTACCATTTTGCCAGGTTGCCAATGCCATTTACCACATATGTACTTATTTAAAAATATAGTAATAAAAATAAACAATATAAAAATACAATACCTGCGCTGGAACAGTATCTGACGGCACAAGCTTGATTCCATCGTTCTCCACGTTGTAGCTGGAAGATTAAAATAATGAATTTAAGTTACATATTATTATGTTGACTGACAAAATATTCATCATCTTGACGTTGTTAGAGGCTCTCACCTCGGATCCAGGGTCAATAAATCAATTTATAACCAGAGGTGGTGTCTTAGCCAGTAGATAAAAAAGTACAGTATATTCTGCTCCATAGAGCCTATAAATTCAGACTAAATTTAGTCTGAGCCTATAAACTACAAAAACAATAGATAATATCGGCCGGGGTGCAAGGGATATGGCTACGACAATCTCACCTCCGGCAACCGACGACGGCCCATGACAGACGCCGTGCGTTTTAGTCGGGTCGAGTCCGACAATCACAGTCATTCAATCAATATTCATATCCATACTTCCATACTAATATTATAAATGCGAAAGTAACTCTGTCTGGCTGTCTGTTACGCTTTCACGCCTACAGGCACAGAACAGAGAATATTACTAGCGTATAACTTCGGACACGTATCTTGGACCTAAAATGTGCCCTATACGCGCAGTACACATTTTTCTTGGCTGTCTTTTGAACGAACGGTGGACGAACTCAAATTCACCAAGCATAGATTAATACAAAGCAATCCGCGGGCGCCAGAGCCTCGTTTGTCTTGCGATTTAGGTCCAAGATACGTGTCCGGAGTTCTAGTTATACTGTAATACATTTTATTTACTAGGAGGATTCATTCATATAGAGACAAGTAGGTACTTGTTTTTTTCTATTTATTTACTAACGACAATTTTTTTTTGTAGAAAAAAATCGTAAAAGGCTATTGAGAACGCTCGCTCTACTAAATCTATGCTACTTAACCGAAACAAGACGATCGTCTGGCTGGACTGATTATGGCCATCGGCCATCCACCCCGTTGAACAACGGGGCTACCGAGGTCGATAAAACAATTTTCCTCAAACTTTTCCTTTAACCCGCGGAACAAGAGACAACCGAATTTTTAGGAGAGTTTTGGTGGTGAAACCAAGATGAACGCATCGCAGTATTATTTTATTTTCCGAAATTAGTGTGAGTTCGAGTTTTTATGTCTAAAAATGGTGGAATTTCAGACATAACGTCTTAGAAAATGCGCACATGAGTAGGAAAGTGAAATATTACAGTAAATTGTGACTTCTTGTGTTGGTAAAGTTACCACCACTTTACTGAGGCAGCAATCATCATCATCATCATCTCACCATCATCATCATCATCATCATCATCATCCTCATCATCATCCAAATAAGAAAATAAAATATCAAATGAAGACATGGCTCTAACCCATGATTTACCCCTCAGACTAAAACCCAAAACCCAGTACTTAAGTAGGTAAATAAAATAAATATAGCTATTTAAAATACGTCTTTCCTAGTGCTTGAGAGAAGCACGGCAGCACGCATCGTGTTAACGACGCGACGACGATATCATCACAACGAACCCGACGACGTAGTACTATTACTTATTCTGTGCCCGACGCCATAACTTGTGCACAATAAGGAAAACCGGAATTATACCTACCTACTTCATAAAAAGAACAGTAATATGACTTGAACATCTTCAGTAGGCCCACGCTTTGCCTACATCATTATTTAATAATTAACAGATAAGAATTTAGAATAAGCAGAAAAGAACTCAGCCTCATTCATCGAAATATCCATATAATAGTTATTTGTTATACAAGAGTGCAAAGTTGCTTTTTAACCGCGTGCTCATTTTTGATGACCGAGCAAGCGAAAGATTCTAAATTTGAATCACGAGCGTAGCGAGTGATTCACAAATTAGAATCTTGAGCGTTAGCGAGGGAATCAAAAGAGCACAAGGTGAAAAATCTTTGCACTCGAGTGCAACACGTAACTTTTCATCCCACATCAGCGAGGAAATAATGAAATGCTTCTCCTTCCTAGCGTTAATTCCCAGTCAGCATCCGAAGCTTTCACCTCGGAGTCCGGGGTCCGCTTTACCAGTCTTAACTGCGGATTTGGCTGGACCTCGATATTTGCCGTGAAGCGACTGCCATCTGACCTCCACAACCCAATGATGACATTAGGCGATATCGAAGCATTGCAGCCAGACCGTTGTTGTTGAACTTTTTAGGGCTCCAACTACCCGTAACGACTGCCATAGATGTTCGTATGGCATCCGTGACCGACGGCTTAACGTGCTCTCCAAGGCACGACCAGACCAATGCAAATACCCATTTTCATGCATAAAAAATATTTGCACTGAGCGGGGATCGAACCCGTGCCTCCTGCGTAGCGGCCGCGTTCAATACCACTACGCCATGGAGGCTGTATAATATATGTATTAGTACTAGTAATAAAATACAACAAAATAAAAATTCAACAACAATGTCAACAATATGACGTGAAAAAAATTGATGCGCGCAAAGCAAATTAAAAAAAAAGTACACCAAGGAGGTTACGAGTCTGAGTTTTTCATGAATTAAAAAAAAGTTGTATGATAAATTCAGCACCATAGAGGTAGAAGTAAATAGGTTTAATGATGTTTTGAGTCCACAAACCTAGTAAACACGATGTTCTAAATTCAAATTTACTTTACCTCTCTAGAGGATAAAAACGACTTTTACGCTCAGTTATCGAAGAGCAAAAATAGTCTTTCCGAGATGGTGGGATGAAAATGTAATTTGTAGGATTTGTGGGATTTGTAGGACAATATGTTTGTTGAATTATATAAATATTAACCAAGTAATAAAAGAAAAATCAGCCGGTTAGTACATAATCATTTCAGATGACCTCGATATCAATACATGTCAATAAGATCAATACATGTTCGAAGAGGGGGGACTCTTTAATCAGAAATATCTCTATTTAATCTTTAATCTAGCTCTGTTAGCTACCACATTCGAAAGTTGTGTACAAGCAATTCTTGGGCGTCTCATCAAAACGAAGCTACTCACTGAAAATTAGCTTGATAGTAATCAAGTTTTGGAAATGTACTAGGGACCCCGGTCTATAAACCCCTTCAGTTGTTAGGCCTTTAAAATAAAACAACAAAAACAACTATCATCGCTTATATATAAGTTATAACCTCCGTATTTTAAGGAGGTCATTTAAATCCTTTGATTATTAGTATGCTAATATTTATATCAATGATATTATAGTCAGTTTAAATCTAACGTAGGTACAGTGGCGAACCTGGCCCTGGCGATATGAAATCACTTAGGCTGATATTTAGTTTAATGTTTAATTTACTAAAATAAAATACTAATAAAAACCTACTGCCTTTTCATAAAATCGTCAGTATGTGAGCTGTTCTGTTATCGAGAAATTTGTAAAAAAAAAACCTACGCACATTTTAGCCTGAACTGGAAATAGTCGCCCTCACTGGCACTGCATCAAAGATGCAGTCAGTTAACATTTACTGCTTACTGCTTACAAAAATACCTTTGCTAAGCGGTATAAAATAATAAAGGTACCTACCTACCTACTAAGAAGTAATCTGAAACGAAACGAAGCACATTCACAGCATAAATAGTTTGCTTCAAAAACAACGGCGTGTTTATCTTTAAGGAATAATTCCACGAAACGCTTTTAGGTTAGCAGGCATGTGTTGGTACAACCGCGCGTACACATAGTTTATGGCAGGGGTGGAGAACCAATGGTACCCCTGCCAATGATGGCACAAAACATATTTTTATGGACACGCCACGCCACTATGAACTAAAGTTAATATTTAAATAATGTAATATTTATTTATTTATATTTATAATATTAAAGAAGGCTTACCAACTAATAAATAAAATTGAGTACACAATTTGTTAGGTCGTCAATTACAAGCCCCCACATTCAAAAAGTGTACCTACTGTTAGTTATTTATTAGTTATTACGACATTTATTACTATTAAGCAGAGATTTAAATTGTTAGAAGCACCCTTGTCATACTTGCCTTGCCATATCGGATAGCAGATAATGGTACAATAATAATCTTTGAAACTAATTTCTTCAAAATAGGCGTAAAAGCGTAACAGACAGACAGTTACTTTCACACTTATAATATTAGTACTAAAATCTATTGTGCCAATAATCTGAAATCAAAATTATTTGATGGCACGTCTAGGGCTTCACTCAACTCTTTTTAGAATGATGGCACGTTGGCTGTATAAAGGTTCGCCACCCCTGGTTTATGGATATGGATAACGATATTCGAGCTTCAAGCTAGGAGACTTGAAGTGCCTGAAGTGGTGTTGAATGACGTCATGGTTCAAAGAAATAATTGAGAGGATAATTTATTAGTTGATAACGTTTGCGTTTTGAGAGATTTTAAAGATCAACCTATGCCTGGGTCACGGGAAGTGGTTTTAAGTGTCATATTTTGGCAGGTACCGTCAGCAACAAAATGTATACAGAAATTTTTTTAAGTATTTTAACTCGTAATGAAGTTTAATTTATTAATGTATTTTAGTAGTAACGTATTTAGGTAATCCTTATATTATAGGTCAAGGTTAATGTAATACATATCGTGTTTTGGGTATTAATTAATGAAAGTGATCTGCAGTTAGAGTATACATTATACCTAGGTATACTCTAATCTAAGGATCTGTATAACAAAATATGAGAATGTATTTTGTTAGATAACGCACCTAGGTACCTATTTATTACCTAGGTACCTATTTATTTTTGTAGCTGACTGTTACTCTGGGGCATACAGTCAACGACAAAAGTAATTTATAGCTGCTTTAAAGAAATCATAATCCGTGATTCTGATTATACATAAATGGAGGCGGATAGAGAAGGCTATTAAAGTTCGTAATATGATGATTAAAATTCACTATTACGCAAAGTTTGAATTTGTACACATTCTTTGATAGATTTAGAATATTTGTAGATATACGTAGGTACAGGACCCTTTGAAGATGTGGCTGCGATGTGAATATCGATCGTAGGTAGGTGATGTGATGAGTGTAATATAATAATCCACATATTATTATCTGCCTATGATGACGACATTGCGGGAAAAATAATTTTAATAGTAATAATCTTTCTCTTCGTAATACATAGTCGTAATAATATTTGTGTATTATTGTAATTGTAGGACAGTGCATACCTATTTCAACTTATTATAACTTTAACATTTAAATAAAGTACCGTACATAAGTATTGTATTGATCTACCGCGTCTCTAAGCTGCTGTAACAATAAAACAACTACATGGGTACAATAATTCTTGTATCACAGTGTTTGTCTGCAAACTCCTCCGAAACGACTTGACCGATTCTATTTTAAACGACCTTATTAAAAAATTGTGCATATATTTGGTTTTGTAAAACCTTTGTTTATAAGGGGGCCACACTTAACACCCCCAAAACATTTTTTTTTCTTTATGATTTGGCATAAATTTGCACCCTTCTACAGCTACCAAGCGTCGTTTTGAAATAGGACTAAATCAACGTTAGCCTAGTCAGTGTTTTTGTAAAAGTAGAAATAAAACCGGCCAAGTGCGAGTCGAACTCGCACATGAAGGGTTCCGTAGCAGCAAATTCGAAAATGTGGTTTATGACGTATTAAAAATAAACTACTTACTGGATCTTGTTCAAACCAATTTTTGGTGGAAATTTGCATGGCAATGTACATCCAAAGACATTTCATAACATAGACATGTCATATGCTTACAAATCAACGTAGAAAAATGTGCCGAACTCACACACACACATTTTTAATTCATCTACACTTCCCTACATAACCAATGGATTGAAAAGAGAGGACATGAAAAATACAATATAAAAGAAGAAGACGGCTATTGTTTGTCACTTGGACTTTAATGATAACAATGTACCAATCACAGTGCGGTTGCTAGTCGGTGACATACATAGGCTAACAAAATTATTGAAAAAGAAGGTACAGAGCTCTCTGAATTGAGGTTATTGCCTAATTTTGTTTAGACAAAGATGTTTGTTTAACTTTGTTAATGTATTATGAAAAAGCTAGGTATAATTTTTAAATTTCATTATTTTGTTGCTGTCAGTAGTACAAATTAAAATTGGGAAGTAGTATGTAGTGAGTTTAATGCCTACGATATTCTCATCTGTACTTTAATCTATGTTCGGATCAGACACGTCCTTGTCGCTTTCGCTCGTCTCTTTTTAACAATTTTAACTTGAATATTATGAAAGTCAGAAATTTGGTCTTTATCAGTCGAAATATGTATTATTTCCATGTGATATGAAATCCCTTTTGATGTATTAACTTTAGAGTAATAGTTCGTGCAGTGTCTATAAACATACGATGGCATTTTCGTTATTTTTATAAGTCACTGATGCTTCCGCCCAACGTCCGGCCGGCGCCGCTCGGCACGCGGTACTAGAGGCAAACGTTCCAATTGACTCGTTTTCGAATCTTCACGATTTTCGCGCAATAACGAATCTACTTCTTTTTATATATAATATCTTTGTGTACATCATATATTTTTTTACATTTATCATTCTCTTATTTTAGAAGTTAGAGGGGGGGGGGGGAGGGGGGCACATTTTTCCACTTTGGAAGTGTCTCTCGCGCAAACTATTCAGTTTAGAACAAAATTATGTTAGAAACCTCAATAGCATATAGTTATATACAGGGTGTCCCAAAATTCAAGGATAAGCCGGTAACAGAGGGTGGCCCTACTTATGGCTTCTCTGGAAAAAATAAGAAAAAAAATATATCTCTATTTTTTTTTAAATTATTAAACTTTTTTTAAATTCTTCAGAATTCGGTACCCCCAAAGATATTATATATAAAAAGAAGTAGATTCGTTATTGCGCGAAAATCGTGAAGATTCGAAAACGAGTCAATTGGAACGTTTGCCTCTAGTACCGCGTGCCGAGCGGCGCCGGCCGGACGTTGAGCGGAAGCATCAGTGACTTATAAAAATAACGAAAATGGCATCGTATGTTTATAGACACTGCACGAACTATTACTCTAAAGTTAATACATCAAAAGGGATTTCATATCACATGGAAATAATACATATTTCGACTGATAAAGACCAAATTTCTGACTTTCATAATATTCAAGTTAAAATTGTTAAAAAGAGACAGTATGATATAATTTGGTGCGTGAGCGACAAGGACGTGTGTGATCCGAACATAGATTAAAGTACAGATGAGAATATCGTAGGCATTAAACTCACTACATACTACCTCCCAATTTTAATTTGTTGTTTTTTATAATTGCCTACTAATACTATGTGGTTCAAGTAAGTTAATAAGTGCGAACTTCACTTCACTGGCAAGTATCTACTTAGGTAAGTACCTACTTGTTAAAATTTGTAGGTACTATTGGCAGCAACAAAATAATGAAATAGAATAAACATACCTAGCTTTTTTATACTTAACTAGCTGCCCCGGCGAACTTCGTACCGCCATATTTTCGGCCCGTGTGGTATTCAAATCCCGTTCCCGCTGCACCCTTATCACTTAGGGGGATGAAAAATAGATGTTGGCCGATTCTCATAGATACCGGATAAGCACAAAAAATTTCATCAAAATCGGTCGAGCCGTTTCGGAGGAGTTCGATTACGCACCCCGTGACAGAAGAATTTTATATATTAGAAGATACAATAACAATGACAAACAAACATCTTTGTCTAAACAAAATTACGCAATTATCTCAAACTTCACTTTACTGGCAAGTACCTACTTAGGTACTTGTTAAAATTGTACTACTGACAGCAACAAAATAATGAAATTTAAAAATTATACCTAGCTTTTTCATAATACATTAACAAAGTTAAACAAACATCTTTGTCTAAACAAAATTAGGCAATAAACTCAATTCAGAGAGCTCTGTACCTTCTTTTTCAATAATTTTGTTAGCCTATGTCACCGACTAGCAACCGCACTGTGATTGGTACATTGTTATCATTAAAGTCCAAGTGACAAACAATAGCTGTCTTCTTCTTTTATATTGTATTTTTCATGTCCTCTCTTTTCAATCCATTGGTTATGTAGGGAAGTGTAGATGAATTAAAAATGTGTGTGTGTGAGTTCGGCACATTTTTCTACGTTGATTTGTAAGCATATGACATGTCTATGTTATGAAATGTCTTTGGGTACCCCTAATGATATTTTCAACTACCAGGCCCACAATTTTGCAAATATTTTGGATCTCTTTTCTGTATTAGCAAGCTAAAAAGTATGGCTATCCATCATCATCCTGAAAAAATATAGAATACTAGCTTTTGCCCGCGGCTCCGCCCGCGTGGATGTCGGTTATCGCGACCAAACATAGCCTATGTCCTTTCTCAAGGTCTGATCTACTCCTATACCAAATTTCATCCAAATCGGTTTAGTGGTTTAGGCGTGAAAGCGTAACAGACAGAGAGACAGACAGAGAGACAGACATACAGACAGACAGAGTTACTTTCGCATTTATAATATCAGTATGGATTTGTAGTTATTTTACAAAAATAAGTCAAAATATTTTTTTGTCGTCAAATTTTCATACATTTTTACTTTCGACCCACTTTATCTTATCTCGGTGGAAAAAAAAAGTAAGGAAACCACTATGGCATCATTTTTTAAAAATTGGCGCTACTATCCAAGATTTCAAAATGGTAATGATTTTGGAAGGATTTTAAAAAAGTTTGAGTATTTTTAAAAAAAATTGAGATATATTTTTTTCTTATTTCTTCTTATCCTTGAATTTTGGGACACCCTGCTATATAAGTTTCAACAGCATAGTTTCGGAGAAAAGTGGCTGTACATACGGACGGACTAGGGTTGCCACCTTTTCTTGAAGTAAAAACAGTATTTTTTCTTTTCAAGTCATAAAAATATAGTACTTTTGGAAAATTTAGGGAAAAATATAGTACACATTTGTTTGCCATCTGTTTTATGAATATGTTATTTATTTTTCATGCATATTTATTATGACCTTTTGCTTTGGTTATGCAAATGAACGAGAAAGGGTACACCCAACAATTCCGAAATATTTAATTTCGATTTTCAACCACAGATTTTCAAAATTCCGAATATTATAGTTCATAAGAAACAAAACTCCGAGTATTCAAAAACACGATAGTTATTTATCCAAAAGTCATAAATACGATGAGTGCCCGAACTTCGTTACGCAAGGGCGGAAGGACTGCATTTCCCGTAGCGCCGGAGAAGAGCACAACGGCACAACTAATGTATACCTGCATGCATGCTTGCTTGTATGCCTGCATGCATGTTTGCCTGCACTAAATCTCTGCGGATGAAAGTGTAGACGCGAGCACATATCCACGTTTAACACCGCTTGTGACTGGAAAAAACTTTGACTGAATGCTGTTCGCTGTTATACAGTCTATTTTATATCATTCCTTGTAATGAAAAAAAATTGAAGCATTCACTTAAGTCAATAATCACTCGAGTGAACCGTCTGAATGACCTTAAATTCCGTTCGAAAAAAAAGCGCAACGTGAAACGACGAGCGTGAAAATATAGTACATTTGCGTACTATATTATTTTCTTAAAATATATAGTACAATGGCCTTAAATATAGTACAATACTATATAATATAGTACAGGTGGCAACCCTAGGACGGACAGACATGACGAATCTATAAGGGTTCCGTTTTTTGCCATTTGGCTACGGAACCTTAAAAAGGGAGTAGGTATTCAAAATAAATAATGAACAAGTGTAATCGCACCCAGTATGAAATCCCGGTCCTGAAGCCATTTTGAACTAAGAGTAGTGTACCTGAAAAAAGAAAACGCATGTTAGGAAGGAACGTGGTTTGAATTCCAAAATGCATTTCAACTGATAGGAACATTTTTATATTATGTTTACCAATAGGTACACGTACACATTATAATAGTTTTGTTATACATTATAATATACTATTAACATGTTAGCATTTTTTATACGAATAGATAGGGTGGTGGCACCAATTATCGGCCATGTCAACATTTTTTGACCTTTGATTGATTGTAATTTTATGGTTTATAGCATTTGCTTTCTTGCAATGCCTTTTTTGGGTAGAGGGATACTGAAACTCCATTACTACATTCGCAAAATTAGAATTACCAATTATTTGTTATTTTTGAAAATATAGATGTTTTTTTCCGAGGATGTCGATTTCCCTTAATATCGGCCTCTAACACCCTAATTTCTGCCGCCTGTGACCCTAATATCGTCATACCTTTTCCAACGTGAATTTAGGTCAATAAAACTAAGTAAAGTAAAAAATTATTACGTTTTATATTCCAATTCAGGTTCAAATATTTTTTTTAACGCTTATCTATCATTAATTTGTCTTTTCTTTATATCTCAGCCTTAAAAATTACAGTAATTGCTGTTATTATAAACTAATGATCACAATGATTAAAAAAATTTAAGACAAATAAAGATTTCCAAAATATGTTATTATAAAGAAAATATATTATTAGATAAAGTCAAAAGAAAACTTGACTTTCTTTGAAGGCTTTTCATTTTAAATGCACTAAACAGTGACGGCAAGTAAAATCTTCTATAGCCACATCAATATAATTTTGCCCACGATCAACCAATGATGTATTATTTCATAGATACGTCATACAAGAAGATGGCGGCTTTCAAAAATGGCGCATACACTAAGTATAAAAACAGTTTAGTTACTTATTAAAAATATGTCAATGTTATTAATTTATATGAATTATATATAAGTATCTACATAAATAATATTATATTATTACGAATTTATTATTATAATTGTTTTTTTTGGTCGCGATTCTGATTGGTGCATAAAATGATGACCAAAAGTCATCATTTTTTTGTCGCCATTTTAGAGTGCGGACAACTTATCTATAGTTTATAATATATCTTTGCGATCAACTGTATACTTTAAGGCCGTTTGGAGCATATGTCACATTCAATATTTTTTGACTTCATCTTCTTTGACATCATTAATTAGTTCTACTTCACAGCCACCACAAAAAAATTTCTCCTTTTCTTTTTGAGAAGGTAAATCATGAGGTCAGTTACGCTGTCCTTTAATATTCTCTTCTTCTATTCTAATATTCTTCTTTTATCTACTAGTTTTGTTTTATTTGACTGGTTTATGTTTTATATTCTATTTTCCAGATTTTTCCTTCTCTCTGTATCTATTCTTCCAGGAAGTCTATCTTGTAAAGTGGTGCTGGGAATTTCGTATTGTCGAAATGCTACTCTTCTTCTACTTCATCCTATCATTAATTCCCAGTCGCAACCGAAGCTTACACCTCGGATTCTGGAGTCCGCATTGCCAGTCTTAACTGCGGATTTGGCTAGACCTCGATATTTTCCGCGAAGCGACTTCCATCTATACTCCACAACCCAAATGGTAACATTAGACAATATCGAAGCATTGCATTACTGCCTGCTTCTTTGAACGGCATTTACTCCATCTCTTATTCTACTACGGTCATAGAAACTATAGGGATCATAGAACCTATAGGGGTCATAGAACCTATAGGGGTCATAGAACCTATAGGGGTCAAAGAACCTATAGGGGTCATAGAACCTGTAGGGGTCATAGAACCTATAGGGGTCATAGAACCTATAGGGGTCATGGAACCTATGGTCATATAACCATAGGTTTGAAACGTTTCTCTTTTTGTTGGGACGACATGATTATATTATTGATTAAATTAAAATACATAAGTATTTGTTCATTTTGCACCACGTTCCTGTTTATTGTAAAGTTCGAAGGTTGTAGGAAAGTAAGTACCCTATACAAACTAAGGTGGCCGTTATTACGCATCGACTTTCTAGATATCGGCCGTAGCTGGCAAAAAAAGTTTTAAGGCGGCCGATGTTAGGATCTGGTGCTCAAACAGAGCTGCTATTTCATTTTTAACCTTATTAATGTTACTGCTAACATATAAAATAGCTAAACATACAGTTTAGTGTTTTCATGCATTTCCCCAATATCGACCAGGTGGCCGATATTGAGATTTATCCATCCAAAATAAAGATCCCTAATCTCGACCTCGCTATTATTTCATAAAAAGTAAAAATAAATTTAAAAACACACTACCTAAACGGTACTTCGACTGTTTTTCTTTAATAAAAAATAATATAAAATACCATAGGTATATTTAATTCCTTTCAAATACTTTCCCACTCAGTGCGTCGACTCCGGGATTTGACTCGGTATTGCCACAAAATCACACCCATCGATACCTGCACGTGCTCTATTGCCACCTGAACGTTCAAATGTGGAGGTACCCGCACCAAAATATGGGATGTTATTCGTACGGATATAGAGTCGCTTTTTGCATAAAAACTATCATAATTTTAGGGTTATTTTCATAGTTATGTTTCATTTTCTCGAAAAGGCCGATATTAGGACGTGGCCGATACTAGGAGACTTCACCCTATATCCATAACAGTAAAACTATATTACAACACACCTGCTTATAAAAGTGATAATATTTTACCGCAATTAGGCACGTAATGACACCTATTATCAAACTGTGACTTTTTCATTGCTATTATTCACAAGTGAGTTATAGATTCTTTTTTAAATTTTATAGGAAGTGTCTATAATTGTCTATGTTCTTAAAAAAGTTTTGATACAAAAAATAACGTGTTTAATTAGTACGAATAAATTAATACGCCTATTGTATGGTCATTTGATGCATTTTCGTATTTAAATAAATAATTTCAACTTGTAATACTTGTATAATAAACAAAATTTTCACTCAAATTTAACTTTTTTTTTCTCTAAGTACAGAAAAAAAAAACAGAGTAAAAAAAAGTTAAGTTCAAACCTCATTTTTTTTTTTAAATTGGTCGACCGCCATTGTTAAATGCGCGCGCATAGGAAAACGAATTAATTTGTAGTATTGTTTATTTAGTATTTGTAGTATTATTTTATTCGCAAGTGTGTTGTAAAACGTCGTATGGCACGTGTGAGCATGATGATTACCGTCCTCGGCTGTCTTAAGACCCTCGCCTGGCGGCTCGGGTCTCAATGGCGCCTCGGCGGTAATCACCAACGTTGCTCACTTGTACCATAATGTACTATTATAAACGTAAAAAAATAGACAACATGAACGTACCTACATATAATTGAATACCTTGCAATTGGCAATTACCAAAAGGTCACATGTTTTGACAAACCCAAAATACTTCATTTCTTTAGTTTGTACCTATATATTTCTGTTGACAGTACTTTACCTACCTACTTACCTAATTTGAAACGTGATGGCACTGATGGCATTCAAAATGCCACAAATAGGGACAATAAGTATGTATATTATACTGGCAATCTGCGATCCTTAATAGATTTTTAATTCTAAGTTAATCACATACCTAACTTACTTAATATAAAAATACAATAATCTAAAGTGTTGTTATTACATACAAACCTATAACTATTAAAAGTCTAGAACGGTGGGCAACGCGACGGACAATTATTGTTTGTTAAAAATATCAAAAATATACAAGAACCAAATCATCACTTCCACGAGAGAAAAATAAATGCTCTATATCTATAGATTACAGATAGTGAAGTGAAAATATGTACTTATTTGCAGACAAAGCGGCAAATCAATTTAGAAAAATAAATTGGTAAACAATAAACAAAAACATCGCCATTTCAAGGTTAAAACCCATCGTTAATGAGCACCAGCAATCAAAACAATATGACACTCACCGTTGTGTTCCTCAAAATCCTATAGGTAAGATTATGAAACCTGTTTTCTTGATTATTATTGTAATATTTATTCACAACACTGCAACGATGGCCACAGAAACGAGACACGATTTACCGACACAAACACAACCGTTCGAAACTTGTAGCACTACTGAACTGAAGTCAGAACTGAGGCTCTGGCTGGCCGTCTGGCCTGGATTGTTGAAAAAATATCGATACATCGATATATCGATATATATTTTTTCTATGCAGCGATATTTTTGAGCGATATTTAATTCTTCGACATATCGATGTATCGATATAAAATTCTAAGTATCGAAAAGGTATAAAAAACGATATTTATTATTATAAAAAAGTCCTGAAAGAAATGCTTTTGTACCAACTTTTAAGCTATTGCATAGCTTCTATCGCGGGCCTTGAGCGTGGAGACCGAATCCAGAAATTCCGTAACGAAAAATGGTAACACCCCCAACTCCGAGCTCGCACGAATCGAGCCGAGCTGCTCCGAAGTAGCTCCGCTTAACGTAAGTAATTATAATGAGGATGAATCACATAATGGAATATTGTATTTTTAATCAGTATACCAGGTGCGCTATACCTTTCTGAGTATCCTATTTTTTAAATAATCAAAATCCGTCAAGAAATGACGAAGCTATTAGGGATTTCTTAACGAGTACTTAAAAACGCCCGCTTACACTGCGATTTAGACGATGACGTCATCTGTTATGAACGCGTCCCGACTAGCGCAGTCGCCAGTCAGTCAGTACAAATTCTTTCGTGGATCGACTAGTTTATTTTATTGGTTTTTTTATTTTTTTGGTACTATTTTTTATTTTTTATTTTTACTATATTCACTATTTATTGGTACTATTTTATTGATTTTTCTTAGTACTTTATTTGTGTTTTAAGTTCTTTGGTGATTATTCAAATACATTTTGTTTTTAAAATACTTTATAATATACGTAGTTCGCCCTAACGCTTGTACACACGGCGCCAGACCTCGGTTTACAGGCCACACCAACATAAAGGAAGTGTGCGTGACAGCAATACTATTAATACATTGCTTAAAGATGTGTGTCATAACAAGTAAACCAATCAGGGCCTTTGACGCACTCACACAATTGCTATTTTACTTACATAAAATGCACCAAGGTTATAATATCATATTCTAAACTAATTTTATGAAATATATGCAGCATTTTGTTTCTATAACTGATAGGAGTTATCAAATTTAGTAACTATACTATCTGTTCTCATAGTCGAGATGGATAAGAATGCAAGTAAGTAAGTTTGGACCTCACCGTTGTCGCCGGTCGTTAGTTCGGAACTTAACAACGGAATTCTCTTTTTGTCATTCGTGCATCTTTATGTCAGTCAATTTAATAGACATAACATTTTATTTTATGTTCCAATATCTTTTTAGAAGTTTATAATAATTATACTTATGTGTTTTTTATATTTTTTATTAAAGATCAAATATTTTTATCTGATACTTAATTAATTATTATCTATAAATAATTAATTATACCCATACTTAAGAAAAATATCATGCTCATAATAGTAAATATATTATTGCATTGCAACAATAAGTTAATTATTTTATTTTCCTTTCCTTTTATCCATTAAGAATAAATAGTATCATCAAGGAAATATACAAAAAATATATTAAATTATATATATGAATTTTATACACTTAGTTTCCTGTAAATAAACTAGACCAATCGGACTTCAATATATTGAGGAACAAAAAGTGCACCTCGCTCGAGGACCGAACCCGGTATTGATTCTATTGGTTCAGCTGCATATTTAAACCATTCAGCTATATCTACTTATTCGTTTTTCGCTAAATATACTATTATAACTTGGTGCAGTAGCTATCATCAATACCTATATTTCATGTAAGTAAAATAGCGAATGTGTGAGTGCGTCAAGGGCCCTGATTGGTTTACTTGTTATGACACACATCTTTAATGCGCAATGTATTAATAGTATTGCTGTCACGCACACTTCCTTTATGTTGGTGTGGCCTGTAAACCGAAGTCTGGCTTACGTAGTAACTATTTATTAATCTGTGGTCTGGCGCCGTGTGTACCTACTTATTTACCTACCTTATGATGTTCTGTCGAAATTTGTACCTACTGTGTTGTCAAGCGAGTAATAAACCACGTTAGAAATGACGTGAAATACCTAACTGAAGCTAGTATAATACAGGTTCAGAAAAGGAAAAGGTATTAAGTTTTATAATAAAACTAGCTTTTGCCCGCGGCTCCGCCTGCGTGGATGTCGGTTATCGCGACCAAACATAGCCTATGTCCTTTCTCAAGGTCTAACCTACCTCTATACCAAATTTCATCAAAATCGGTTCAGCGGTTTAGTCGTAAAAGTGAGACAGACAGACAGACAGACAGAGTTACTTTCGCATTTATAATATTAATAAAGTTAAATAAAGTTAAAGTAGGGATGAAGTACTTAAGTAGGTATTGCCATCATGACCACTTCCCCTTCAAAAGTATTTAGGAGACTTATTCGTAGTGGTGCAAGTCTGTAACTTTTAAAAATGATAGAATAGGTAGGTATATAGTATACGCCTGCAGGATAATCTCTAGACTGAATTTTGTTATCATGTATAGACATAGGTAGGTACGCAATATAGGTATTTAAACTTTCATAGCCTTTCACATTACTATTAAGGTCCAACCCCACCAAACGGACGGCATCGGAACGGATTTTACATTACAATCTTTAAACAAAATAAATCTTATATCACAGCATTTAAAGTTTATATTATCAAGTCACGCATTACAGCTTGACGTGCGTCATGCCGCCGCACGTCGCTGTCAAGCTGTTGTGCGTGACTTGGTAATATAAACTTCAAACACTGTGATAATAAGATTTAATTTTGTTTAAAGATTGTCAAATCCGGGCCAATGCCGTCCGTTTGGTGGGGTTGGACCTTTATTGGAAGCTCCAAACAATACATGGTAAATATCTCGGTAGTTCTAATAGTAATAGGTACACAATACCTACTTACGTCAAAATGATCTTCGCAACAATGTAAAACACTTTCGCTTGAAAGAGGAGTTTTATCATCTCTTCTCATTACTTTAACCCATTTTTTTCTTATCTTTGCATCTCTCGGAACATAAAAAAAACAGTTTATTAGGCGTAGTAACACTTGTATTCTTGCATTTTGGCACAATACAATATTTGTATGGGGGCATTATTACCACCGAAACAATAACAAACGTTCCAGTCTATACACTACAGTGGACTGTGTTGCTTTGCTGCGTTGCGTCAGGCCTCCGTCACTCGCTCAAGGCCGCGCGCTATACACCTACCGCTCGGTGAGTCGTCGACGACACAAACTGGCAGAGAGAGGGCTGCCGAACGCCCGCCTGAGCACTCGCATCACACCGCACCGCACGTTTCCCGCTCTTACGCTTACCTAACGCTGAAGTTCTTCATTGTAATCAAATAGTTTGAATACCAATGTTAATCTACATTAAATGCACAATATATTGAACGTATTTAATTGGATAAGGAATGATACTGTATTGTTAAAAATAGCTTCGATAATGACACATTATTATTTTGTAATTTTTAAAAGATAAAAATGATTGCTGTGGGTTTTTCTTAAGAGATAGACATATGCTATCGCGGACTTTTATGTAGACCTTTTTAAGTTATATATTTCCGCAGTACATTATATTATTCTATCATCAATAGTTTTCGCAGCGCACGCGATGTAAGAAATATTTTAAGTAATTTTTTTACATCTTGGATTTCATTATTGAAGTTTTGGTAAGGATTCCTAATTTGTTTGAAAATAAAATAAAGTCTATGTTAGTCAGTGATAATGCAGCTTTCTAATGGTAAAAAAAAATTTGAAATCGGTCTAGTAGTTTTTGAGTTTAATCGAATACAAAAATACAAATCTTCCCTCTTTATTACTATGTTAACATAGATGTATGGAAGTCTGCCGGATTTGTTGACATTTATGAACACTGCTCCGCTCCCTTTTGTAGTAGCGTGATGTTATAATATAGCCTATAACCTTCATCGATAAATGGACTATTCAACAGAAAAAGACCTTTTGAATTCGAACCGGTGGTTCCTGAGATTAGCGCGTTCAAACAAACAAACTCTTCAGTTTCATAATATTATAAGTAGGTATAGATATAGTTATTTTTATTAAAAAATGTATTGAAGTAAATAGCACAAAAACTATATTATTAGAAGCTTTGTAAATTACTTAAAATCCGTACAAAATTTCAAAATTATACGTTACGAAATAAAACAGCTATGGAGTCTTAACCCAAAAGAGTCCTAAGTCTTCATACTCTCCATAGCGGCGGCGCGAGCTGTCATAACAGATGACGTCACACAGTATTTTGGCGCGGCGGCGAGCGTTTTTGAGATTACTGCATTAAAATTGCTGTATCTTCGTCATTTTTGATCGGATTGAAATAATTTTTTCACAGTGTTTATTGTTTTTTTAATCATTATAAATCTGCATACTCAGCTAAAAACGTGAATGATCCTCATTGCATAAGTTGTTAGTTGTCAAATTCAAATTCGAATTCAGACTCAGACTCAGACTCACTCAGACTCACTCAGACTCACTCAGACTCACTCAGACTCAGAACTCAGAACTCAGAACTCAGAAATCAGAAATCAGAAATCAGAAATCAGAAATCAGAAATCAGAAATCAGAAATCAGAAATCAGAAATCAGAAATCAGAAATCAGAAATCAGAAATCAGAAATCAGAAATCAGAAATCAGAAATCAGAAATCAGAAATCAGAAATCAGAAATCAGAAATCAGAAATCAGAAATCAGAAATCAGAAATCAGAAATCAGAAATCAGAAATCAGAAATCAGAAATCAGAAATCAGAAATCAGAAATCAGAAATCAGAAATCAGAAATCAGAAATCAGAAATCAGAAATCAGAAATCAGAAATCAGAAATCAGAAATCAGAAATCAGAAATCAGAAATCAGAAATCAGAAATCAGAAATCAGAAATCAGAAATCAGAAATCAGAAATCAGAAATCAGAAATCAGAAATCAGAAATCAGAAATCAGAAATCAGAAATCAGAAATCAGAAATCAGAAATCAGAAATCAGAAATCAGAAATCAGAAATCAGAAATCAGAAATCAGAAATCAGAAATCAGAAATCAGAAATCAGAAATCAGAAATCAGAAATCAGAAATCAGAAATCAGAAATCAGAAATCAGAAATCAGAAATAAGAAATCAGAAATCAGAAATCAGAAATCAGAAATCAGAAATCAGAAATCAGAAATCAGAAATCAGAAATCAGAAATCAGAAATCAGAAATCAGAAATCAGAAATCAGAAATCAGAAATCAGAAATCAGAAATCAGAAATCAGAAATCAGAAATCAAATTCAAATTCAAATTCAAATTATTATTTATTATAATTGCATAAGTTCATAAAAAATGCTATGCGATAGCTTTACCGCAGCAGTCCCTGAGTGCCACACGTCTTTTTTTTTTAACAAATTACATTTGGTCGACTCGATTTACTGCTGCTTTTTTAATTTGGTACGTAAGTTGGCAACTCTGTCAATAATCTCAATGCGCGCGTACTTTAGTAAAAATAAGTATCGATAATAGTACCAATGTTAAGTAATAATATTGGTTTGATTAAATAATTATTGTTGTATCCTTGTTTTTGATTTATTAAAAACTAACTGTTGCTCGCGGCTCCACCCGCGTAGAATTCTGATTCTGTTAAACCGGATAGTAACGTGATGATATTTAACCTATGTTGGTACTTAATACTGTAGTGTAGCTTTCTAACGGCGAACGTTTTTTTGAAATCGGTCCAATAGTAGTAGTTTGAGTTTATTAGTACACTAGCTGTTGCCCGCGGCTCCGCCCGCGTGCAATTCGGATTCCGGTCCAACTTTAATGTATGGAAATCTACCCGATTTATTGACATTTATGCTCACTGCTCCGCTCCCTTTAGTAGTAGCGTGATGTTATATAGCCTATGTTACTCCCAGATAGTGTAGCTTTCTATAGGTGAAAGAATTATTGAAATCGGTACAGTAGTTCCGGAGCCTATTCATTACAAACATACAAAAATAGGTACAAATCTTTCCTCTTTATAATATTAGTGTAGATAAAAAATACAAATCTATCCCCTTTATAATATTAGTACAGATATAGATGATTTCTATTTATTTATTTTATACTTTATTGTACGCCAAATTACAATATTTTTGATACAGAAATTAAGAAGACAGGATAAGTACAAAGGGCGGCCTTATTGCTTTACGCAAATTCTCCCAGGCAACCTTTATTTCTATTGATTAGTATTCATATAGCATATTAATATAACATGATTGCATTAGATTTTAAAATTTTAATATATTCAATTTTGAAATAGCGATATTTCCGAAATGGTCCGTACAAAAAAAGTGTGATATCAATTTTGAAGGTAATTACATGATCTACCTACACTATATCTAATCTTCTATGGCGATGATATTTGCTGTTTACAAGAAAAACGCGAGAATTCAATATATTTGACCTTGAATAAAAAAAAACGCGGAGTCCAATCGATGGGGACTTTTGATATTTCTGTCATTATGGTGTATTTAAGACCTCCATCAATTTTCAGCTCTATGCGAGTATATGCAAGCTCAAATATTTATTTTAACTGGATTATATATTGTATAAAAATAAAATTAATATTCAGTGTCAATATTCTCCGGCAAATCGCATGATTGACACTGAATTGACATGACACTAAATATTTTTTTTTATTATTATTCTATTCGATAGATCGATAATTCGATATTTTATTTCAAAAATATCAATATCGATATTGATATATTTTTTTAATATTGATACAATATATATCGATACTTTAATGCATTTCTGGCATCCCTCTGACTGAACGGGACTGAACCGTCGCCGACGTGACGACTGACGACCTGACGACTCTGAACTCTGACGAGACCATGACGAGACGAACAGACGAAAGGCGAAGGCGAATCTTTTTAATTTTTATTTACGAAAAGTTGCAAGTTTCTCGGTGCGTTTATTATTCTTTATCTTTTGTAATATGCACGAAGAGCATGTTTAGGGCATTTCGACATAAATAATATCGATGGATGGCATATGGATGGACCATGTAGGTACAAGCTTAACTTTACTACCTACGCTATAGGTAAAGAACTCAGTTGACTTCATGTATTTTTTTAATGTGGAAAATATTTACTGAAGATATTGAAAACTGCGTTTTGCTATTTCAATTTTCGCGAGTCAAACTCAAACAAAACTAAAAAAATATTTGTCGGTCATCGGTCGTAGGATTTTTATTGGTTGATTAGTCCAATTTATTACATAGTATTTACACACATTCAAATAGGTACAGTCAGCGTCAGAGAAAACAGACCCCCTCATGCTTTCATATCATTAACAAGGGGGGTCCCTTTTCTCTGAAGCTTACTGTACCAATTTATTGCAAGTATTTTTATTTTTTCATGCGGGAATCCCTTTGCATTTTCGGATACAGCGGCAGAAGTTCATAGCTCATTGGGAACAGTGACCAGCTGATGTTATGTACTGTAGCTCTGGGTTCAGCCATGGGCGTACCCAGCTTCCTTTAAGGGGTGGGGCCGTGGGGCACGGAAAGGAGACGACGGGGGCGGTTATGTCGGATTTTAACCGCACGCTGCCGTCTTGGGTCATCAGCTGCTGGAGATAAGATAGCCATTGGTAATTCACACACGCCCTCGCTGACCCCAGCCAGGCCCGGGCTATCTTCAGTTTCGAGATGGCCCCCTCGGGTGTGGGAACCACGGTGTTCCCAATTGCCATTTGGCTCCCGAATAGGGAGAGGCCCGTATCGCACCGCCGCCGGCGCCGCCGCCGCCTCGGTCTGTTTCTGTTAGGGTGACAGACGGCTCAATCTGTCCCCTAGGCCCGCGCAGCGCGCTCATGGAGGACAGGGGTTATTAAGCGACCTCCGAGTGGTACCTATCCGCGATCCACGAGCTCATTGGGTCGGGAGAGACCAGTCTCCTCCGCATCAAATCTCCTAGTCATTCGGCCCCCTCATATTGGGTAGCAGCCGCACCAGAGCGTTGGCTGCATCCTTCTAATGTTCAATTAATGATTTTAAGGTGAGGATAAGGATAAAACTAAAAAAATTAAAAGAGCCGTGGTCTACGGTTGTGTCTAACGCGATACTTACTCGGACATTTTTTTCCCTGAACAGGAACAGTCATGTAATAGTCAGTTATGTAGTTGTTTCCTTATTAAAAGACTGACGGCTCAAACACAATAATATCCAACATCAACGCACAATGGACATCCTAACGCTAAACCGGTATCTCCGTTGCTGCCTTTAAAATAAAAACATACCTGAAATCCTGGGAGTTGTACATTTTACACCTCGCACTCGGTCACTGCAGGCAGCCGTTTATGCGGACGAAGGAAAATCAATTAAACCGCAGTATTGCCAAGTATGTTTATTTAACAGGAATATCGCGCATAGAGGTAGAAGTAAATAGGTTTAATGATGTTTTGAGTTCACAAACCTTGTACACACGATGTTCTAAATTCAAATTTACTTTATCCTCTAGAAGATAAAAACGACTTGTACGCTCAGTTATCGAAGAGCAAAAATACTCTTTCCGAGATGCTGGGATGAAAAGGTACTTTTTGTGTCGGGGGTTTTAAATTGTTAATTTAATTATTATAGCTCGCATTTTAAAGCCCGATGGGATTTACGGACACAAAAAAGGTAATAGGTAAATACCTAGGTAATGCTATTGCTCCTTTACCTACCTACATGTTTTTATGACCCTTGCACTAGGAGGAACTTATGACTCTAATCTTATGAGCAGGTGACTTCATAAACAAATAGATCCACAGAACTAAAACCTACATTGTTATTCGTTTAGTCTGAGACCTACTTACATCTCTTATTAATCTTATTATTAACAGACTAGTATAATTATAATATGTGGATTTTTCATTATATGTGTAAGTAGGTATATCCTCTTATTCCTGGGGTGATACTCGGATTTATGTATACCTAGTACCTATTAGGTATGTAAATGTATGGATGGATAGCACCTCCACCTCACTGCAATCTCTCACTCTTTCGTGAGGTGCTATGTGTATTTTTAACGCGTAAAAAGTAGGTACTTTTGATGGAAAGAAGGTATAGGTAAGTACCTGCCTATATAAGTGTGTACTTATATAGGCAGGTACTTACCTATACCTTCTTTCCATTCCATCCTATTATGTATAGTGCATTAAAATAAAAACATACCTGAAATCCTGGGAGTTGTACATTTTACACCTCGCACTCGGTCACTACAGGCAGCCGTTTATGCGGACGAAGGAAAATCAATTAAACCGCAGTATTGCCAAGTATGTTTATTTAACAGGAATATCGCGTGGCAATTAATGACGCACGTTACTTAACCCGTACATTGTTCTTTATGCCATTGAAATCAAATAAACTGATGAACCAATAGATAGGTATTGTAACTACCTATGCTTTAAGATTCACATCACTCTTCGGAGTTGTTCCGGTAACTAACTACAGACTAACTAGGTATATGCACCTACTAAGATGTATTTCATATTATGTATCAAGAAAACGTGATTCGTGTGGATTCATGGTTCGTGGCATCGGTCCAAATTCCAAATATCTAGCACGCAAAAACTTGCTGTTATAAGGCATTATATACATAGGTTTTATTCGTACGAATTATCAAGCATCCTCTACAAAACGAATGAGTCGGGTTCGCTTCCTTTTTTCTTTAAAACCAAGCGTTGCTTTTAGAAATCACTGGACACCATCGAGTTTCATCAAGTCGTGAGTCGTGCGCATCGGTGGGTTCACGACTTTAGGCGATATACCTACTCGTAGACTATAAGTAACCTTGAACCAACTCATCACCTGTTTTATTTTTGCTCAACATTGTTATACCTACTCTTAGCACAGTTTAACAGTTAGACTGTGCTCTTAGTAAAGTCACAGAATAAGTAATAGTACTACGTAATATATATATATATATATATATATATAATACCACAGAATAAGTAATAGTACTACGTACAGAAGTTGCACTCCTTTATTATTGACGAAAGCCGCCGTTATATTAACCTACGATATTTTCTTGGAATCGCCCATTGTTCCGAATATCCAACGCCGCCAACTTGAGTGTTAGGGTTGTCACCTTGTAAGAGAATAAAATAAAACAATCCGATAAAATGTTTACAATCACTATTCATTTTGAAACCCTCGACGCAAAAATGGCTGGGTGTTATAATAATAAAAATAATGATAATTGTTCGCGTCAAAATGCAGCGATGAGTGTGGGCGACTGAGGTACGAGTACAGCAGAACCTAGTCGAACACAGCCCAACACACGTTCGCTGTGCCTTTTTTTTTATTGTGCGAAAAATCCCCACGGATACTCCCATGCCGGAGCCGGAGGAGGAGGTTATGTCGGACTCGAACCGACTATAACGCACGCCGTCTGTGGGCCGTCAGTTGCCGGAGGTGAGATTGTCATAGCCATATTCCTCGCACCCTGGCCGACCCAGGACCATATCTCTTGATCTGGCCCTCTTCCGGTGTGGTCCGCCGCCTCCTTCACGAGCATTACTTGCTCGCAGAAGGAGGCGCCGGCGGCCACGTTTGCTGTGCCTTGACCTTGGTTGAAACGAAACTTTGAATGAAACGATGAAATAAGTACATTTTATGCAAGTTAATAGGTAGCTTTTTGCAATTGTATCATGTTCAGTAAATTTTCTACGGCGTTCAACGATATAAATTTTACGATGATCATCATTCATCATGTAGTAGGTGCGGTACTAATACAAATTAAATAAACTAGGTAGCCATTAAAATACCAGCACGACATAAATACATACTTGTTTCAAAATAAGTACCTACCTACAGAACAATTTTTAGTTCTTACGAACTCATTATTATAGGTAGGCCTATAATAGGTAAGTACCAATGTCGTAGGTTCACGAGGATTTAGTTATTTAACTACCTACATACATAAATAATACGAAGGTGTCAACTAGAACGTAATGGCTTTGGTACTAATTCATCAAAAAGTAATCTGTGCATAAAAATAGTAAAAACTTACATTTTACGCTCTTCTAATTAAAAAAAAGAGAATTTAGAGTTCTTTATTTGTAAATTTCGACATATTTGTATTGCGATCCCAATATGATGCGATCACAATACGCAAATTACGTCACGCGTGTGTTCGCCGTCGCGCGCCGGCCCCCACTGCTAGGTATAACAACTCAGGGGTTTGGCGCATTGTAGGTGCTTATCTCCGCAGCTACGGGCGAGTGACGGAGGCCTGGTAAAGTGATGTAGCCGTAGCACTATCACACCGAAACAACTAGGTAGGTAGGTAGGTAGGTACCTACATAAAAGTGAGCGTAGGCGTAAGTGCCTTTGCACATTATAAGAAAATTTCTGGTGCTTGACAAGAAATTTCTTATAAGAAATGCAGTCGCCTTTGTTGTCGTGCACATTGTAAGAAATTTTTTCTTGTGTCTGATAAGACACACGCATTTTGGCGGATCTAGACCAGAAATTTCTTACGTACGTGGGACACTCAATTACATCAAGTTTTATTTTGAGAAATTATAAAATTAACTTCGATATATAAAATATTTTTATTAAATCTTTTCTATGGACTCTCCACCAGGCCGTTTCCTCGTGGTCATACTAGCTTGTCATACCACCAGCCTCTACACAAAGTTTCATGCGTCTGAACCAATTTTCGCACAATCATCGTACGAAAATGTTCTCGAGGCAGATCCAGACACAATGGCTCTCAAAAATTGTGGAGAGATATTCAAAATTGGAACATTGCTATTTTTACTTTTAAATATAAGCAAAGTTTTCAAAATAATTACAAGTAGGTAACAAGTACCTTACACAAAAACTCGCAAGACGTTGTTGAACGGCCCACTCGGTACCTATTCATTCTGCGGCGGCGGCGGCGCGGCTGCCGCGGCGGCGGCGGCGCCTTTGTGCCCCTCCCCCGACATACCGCACCTCACTCTACACGTGCCGCTAGCGCCTGTCGGCGCGGCGCGCGGCGGTGTGGCTTTTGATTTTTACCCGACTACGGTGAAGCCAAAGGAGGGTTATGATTCTATGCCAAATGACTTTCAGTTTGCTAGTACAGTTTAATTTTTAAATGCAGTTTCGGTTGTGAGTTGTAACTGGTGACGTCTCGATGAACTAAATAGGTAGGTATTAAAATCCTTAGGTACCTACCTGAGAGTTACAGCTAGCATTCCACGTGGGGATATAGCTTCTATAAATTGCGTATTTTGACGATGTAATGAAATCTTCAAGTAAGTACCTATTTTAACAACTCGTCAAAAGTTGTTTGGGACATATAGGTAGGTATGTACGTACGTAGGTCATTAAAAACTTTCTTTCGTTTCGCATTAATTCTGGTACCTACAAGCTTTGTATTATGTCCCATCGCTGATTCTCGAGTCTCGTCATATTATTATTATTATACTAGCTGTTGCCCGCGGCTCCACCCGCGTGGAATTCGGATTCCGTGCCAACTTTAGCCTACCTAAGTTACTTCTTATTACATAAGCTATCTGCCAGAGAAAGTCACGTCCAAATGGTTCAGCCGTTCCAGAGATTAGCCGGAACAAACAGACAGACAGACAAAATTTTTAAAAATATATATTTTGGTACCTATGTGTACCGTATACACAATACATTCATATGCATGTAGTAGAAACCGGTTATTTTAATATTACAAACAGACACTCCAATTTTATTTGTATAGATTTAAAGTTCCCGTCTATGATATAGATAGGTATGCAATCAAAAAAAGACGCTGTCGTCTGTCTATTTTGTACCTACCTAGGTAAGTATATGATTGTGAGGATTGTGTATCCTCCGTCAAATTATGGTTAGGTACATACTAATGAATGAAGTAAAGAAATAAGAAATTACCTAAGTAGGTACTTCGTTCTGTACCTACATTACGAGGTTAAGTTATACCTATTGGCTAGCTAGGAGCAATATTGGCTGAGAGAAAGTAAAAATCAATTTTCTTTCTTTCTAAGCAATATTGGCTGGGTCAGGTTTTGGATGGGTGACCGTTCTTTGCATTACGACGTTAAGCAACATTGGGTAAGTGCCCGCTTGACGGCAATAGGCTCGCTCCTATTACGTGGTACCGAAAATAATTTGATGGAATGTGCTGTTAATACACCTCTGCTTACCCCTTCGGGAATTTACAGCACTCCTGTAAAACCCCTAAGTATAATAATATGTATGTATGTATAATATATTTTTTGTTACATGTGTTTTAAACATGTGTTTTATCATTCTATACAGAATGATAAACAAAACATGTTTGCAACAAACAGAAATGTTTGTAACAAACATAAATGTTTGTGGCTACGTAAGAAATTTCTGGTGTACGTAAGAAAGGAGACGATTTTTTATGTTAGAGCTTTCGGCCACCTACAAATTTTGGAGAACAATAATGAAACGAGTATTGATTTATTTGTAATTTTATCGGGATTACAATGGTACATTGCTTCTTAGCTAGTCTAACCGGAACATTGATATAAACCAAATCAAAACTGATACTAAAATCAATGTGAAACTAGGTGAAACTGTCATGGCGCCAATCTCAGAAAATTATAATTTTATTGATTATTTAGTATGACATAATAGACGTCATTAAAATCATGTCCTATGCAAAGGCAATGTATTGAATAAATAGAAGATGGATAGGGCAATAACCTTCTTTTTAACAAGTGGAAATCCACTCAAATCCGCCGGAGCCAGTGAAGGTGGTTATGTCGGACTCGAACTGACAAAACCCGCATGAGCCGTTTTTCACAGTCTATGTTTTTCGGATGTAGAAAAGCAGGATTATCCTTACTAGTTGGGCGGTCAGACGGCAGCCGCTGCCATAAAAGGCATATTTCCAAACCGAATAAAAAAGAAGGAACAAGCGGCCGGTAAAAGCCTCGGTTACAACTACAATTCCTAAGATGATGATTCATATATTATACTTACACCATGAAATGAAAGTAGGTACCTATCCAATGAAATAAAAACGAACAAAACCATATTATATTAATATTTATTTTTTACATAGGTAAGTATATAAAACGTTTCTTGGAAATTGTTGGTAGGTATGTCGTCCAAAAAGCATACAAATCATAGTGATTGTAGTAAATGAGCAGAAAGAAAACTCAATTAATGTAAATAACATACATTCTCCTAATACCTTGGTTTATGTTAGTAATTGTTTGTTTCCTGATTTGCAGTAATGCATCTGAAATAAGATGGTTGGCGGCACGGCTGGTATATTTATTAGAATTGTTTGACTACATCACTTATAGACACTGTAATACTCCACTCGTCCATATTATTCAATACTAGCCATTGATTTATATAGCAGCTGCCTGTGTAACATCTGTATTATAATATAATACTATTTTTTTACAATGAACATCGAACAACAAGAAAATTCACTAATCAATCACTCAAAATAATCACAAAATAACTGTCAAACAATTTTTGGCACTTTTGGGATTGTATTGCCATTCGAAATAATGAAATCGTAATCGCTAACAATTTTTACCACATGGAATCGATTCCTTGATTGATACTTTAAAATAAAAATACAGCATCAATTTTAAATTAAAATAATCTTCATTAACGGGTTGTGGAGGTCAGATGACTTGGAAGAGGTGCACCCGGGACTCCAAGGTAAAGCCAAGATAATGATGACGACAACCAAGTAGGTAAAGAGTGCAATGCCCAACCTAACGTTGTATTTTTGTATTCGTAAAGCTATAACCTGAGAGTATTATAGTTTAGAGTGTTTACTTTTAGACAGGCATAGTGTAAATAATATGGACTGTTGTATTATAACATCATTGAAATAAAAATATTTAAACGGATTCTATTACAGCCTATTAAGTGGGACCTAATACAATGATTGGTAAAATGTGGATGTTAATTCACTCTGCCTAATCCTCCGGGGATAAATGAGTATAATATGATGATGACAGTAGGTATATAATAAAGTAACGTAAGGCCGACTCCTTAACCACTAAGTCGGTAGCTAAGTGGTTAAGGAGTCGGCCTTACGATCGAGAGGTCCCGGGTTCGAATCCTGGCCATTACACTACCGACGTGAACCCACTCCTAGCACAAGCAATTTACCTTAGTTGGAGGGGTTAACGGGAATATTAGTAGTTTCGGTTGCTAATATTCTTTTTAACGAAAAACACATAAACACATAAAGTAACTGAAAACGAATCTTCATAGAATGCGTTGTAGATAGTTTTATTTCAATTACACATTGAAATAAAACTATGAAGATTCGTTTATAGCAAAAACTTTCGATAATGTCATATGGAATGAGAATTGTAAGATTGAAGATTTGAAGAGAAAACCTATACCTATGTGCCTGAAGTTTTATCGAATACAATCGTATTCTTAATCGATTTGAGTCTATGGTAATGGTAAAGAAGATGTCTGGCAACATTCTAACATCTTGTCATGTGAAATATTAAGAATTTTCACAAATACAATAAATAAAAAAAACACTCTTTAATAAGTTATCGTGAATCGGTTAGAGTTTGGAACATTCTTCGTCCAATTATCATAATAAATGGATTCGAATTTTTTGCATATTGTACAATGACTGTTCATGCCCTATTCTCTGTTGTCTCTCTCTTCTCTCACTCTCTCTTTGATGTTTTACATAAGAAACAAAAACTTAAAAGTCGTTGTATTGATGGGCCGAAAATAAATCATCTCCTTTCTTGTCGATAATTTCTTACAGTGTGCAAGGTGTTCTCTTCATTAGACACGAAATATTTCTTGTCTGGCGTACGTATCTTATAATGTGCAAAAGGCCTTAGGACTATTTATTTTATCAATAAGTGCAAACACTATTTTCGTATATGTACCTAGAATACCCAAAGGATTTGGTATATGCAGTGAAGGATACGTTACAGAATTGTTTTAACAATTTATTCCGTGAATGTATGTACATTCTGAATATTACCTATAGTTATCTTTATGTCCTAAGAAATAGAAGGGATTGTCAAAATTAAAGTAAACTACAACCAGCAAGCAACGAAAGTCGCTTAAAAAGACCATAAGGCTGCAGTGCGTACAGTTTTGTGCAAATACAGCGTACCTATGTATTTTTGCACGAAATATTTTTTACACGAATCAGCTGTGCAATTCTCTAAGCGTTCAGCGTCGAGGCGAGCACAACGTTGCGACAGCCTTGATCGAGGTTGTCATTAGTCAGACAGAGTGACGTCACTGGAGATCGATCTCGATGGATGACAATCTCGATTAAGGTTGTTTCAACGTTGTGCTCGACGCTGAACGCTTAGAGAATTGCACAGAGATGCGCATGAATGCACACGCATAGTCGACAAAGGTCTAGACAGAAAGACGGACAACAAAGTCCCTTATAAAAACCCTTAGGGTTCCATTTTATCCTCTTGATGTACGGAACCCTAAAAACTATATCAATAGGTATTATCACATGTACTGTGGTACCTATTAGGTATTTTGTATTTCGCCTCATAAAGCCAAGTGTGTGTTAACCCTATGTTTACTTTCATTGTCGATAAAATGATTGAACATTTACCTATGTTATATACCTAATGTTACCGGATTAGAAATTATGCCATCGTCAAAAAAGCAGCAATGGACATAAGACTTATCGGTTAATTGGGGAATTTTAGTACCGTTATATTTGATGTTACTGTTTTTAAAAGATTTAGGCCCTTACTACATAATAAAAATTTGATAGATATATGTATACTATCGCGGTGTAAAATTATAGTCTTTATAATAGTTCGGGACTTATCACGATAATTATAGAACTTACTTTTGCCGTTTCTATTGTTTCTATTACTGCAACGCATCCGAAACGTCTTTCGCGTGCTGCAAGTGCTGCAACGCATCCGAAACGTCGCGTCGCGCGTCGCCAAAAGTAAGTTCCATAATTTTATTTTAATCGCGATAAGTAAGTTCCACAATTTTAATCCCGAACCATTATAAAAAAGAACTATAACAGCTGTATATATCCTGTGTATTTTTTTATTAGTAAGGGCCTCTATGTGTAAAAACCACATGTTAATGATAAAAAGTACCTAGGTAGGTACTTATCATTATTAGTTCTGTGGTAGTAGAGACCCACATTGTATTTACCTATTTTAATTGGAATAAAAATCACAGTTCATCTAACAATCATACTAAAATACATTCCATTTTATTTTTTTAATATTTTAATTCCAATAATGTGCATAGAGTAAAACCCAAGAAATATTAGGACTACACACATGTATTTTTAACACTTACTTATCTGTTAACTGATAAGTAATAAACAAGGAAAAACATTTTTTTTTGTAACACGTGTTGGTATCTTTTTTCACCTCAAAATAATAGATGAGGACATCTAAAACGTTCGTATTTTTCCTTGTTTGCCACTAATTAATCGGTCGACATAATCAAGGATGCGCCCACATCTAAATCGTCGACAAAATACTAACTTTGTTACAGTAATTACAGTATCTAATTAATTACCATGAATAGTTGACTGAAGTAGAGATAGGTACTGAGAAACTAGGACACAGGTAGGCACAAGTCTATATTACACAGTAGTTTGTTTATTTCTGTTTAATTGTACAAGAAAGAATGAATGACTAATAAAATCCCTATTGTTTTACGGATAGATTTAGAACGTGTTTTAGCTGCATTGAGAATATTAAATTTAGACTAATACAGGAACTAATCAAATTAATTAAAATTAATGTTTGTACCCTACCTACTCTTAAAAATTTTATCTTTTTTTTTTTTTCTTCAGTGAGGAAAAGGGAACTCAATTCCTCTGCAGCAGTTAAAATAATGTACATTTATGCTTCAGACTTTATCCAAGGTAAATATGTATATCATAGCAAATTTGATTTTTTCTACACATTTTATTTTCACCGTTTTATAAAATAATATGGTTTAGTAAAATGTGGAATGTGGACGTGGGGCTCTAGACGTTCAATTAATGTATTGCTCGGGAAATATATCTTGGACCTAAAATGTGCTCTTTACGCGCAGTACCTACATGTTTCTTTTAGGTGTCTTTTGAGAATAGCACGGGGTACTACTGCAGTGAACGAGCTCAAATTTACCATGCATAGATTATTACAAAACAATCTGCGCGCGCCAAAGCCTCATTTGTCTCGCGATTTAGGCTTATTATACATGTCCCGAGGTATTCCTATTTGAAGCCAGGTTGTACTGAGAAACTATAGAGATTTATGAGTTTTCAGAGTAATAGATGCTAGATGCTAGTATTACACGTGGATTATGAACGATGGTTATACGACGAATGCTTCCAACGCCAACATGGCCAGCGCTGCAATACCGGCTACAACAGGAACGGTCACCACCCAAGCAAATATAATGTTCCTGTAATATAACACACCAATTATATAGCGTTTAGATTTGTAGTTTGGGGGTTAAGGTATAGAGATACCTTTATAGGCTGACCGTTGAAGATATCCTGGACAGCTTAATCTGATAAGCTTTATGTTTAAGGAATAGACCGAGTGGTCCCGGGTTCAAGTTCAAATCCTGGTCATAATCTACACTAACGACGTGAACCCACTCCTAACACAAGCAATTTAGCTTAGTTGGAGTGGTTAGCGGGACCATTAGTAATTTGGGTTACTAACATTCTTAAAAAATAACTTCTAGTGAAGTGGTAGCTATTCTCAATGGTAATGTTAGTAAAAATTATTATTTTAATCTGTAGTTCCCTTGCCTAGCCACTAGTGAAGTTAGTAGTATTATTAGTAGTATTCTACTAGGTAATACCAGGGCCAAATCTTATAACGAAAAAAAAATACGAATGATATGCCATCGACATGATAAGAAGAAGATTAGAAAACTGATAGAACAGAAGAAAGATAAGAAGACGAAATCTTACCGAAACAAGCTCCAATCAACAGCCTTTTCTGAGAAATATCCTATGCAAACGACGGAGCCAACCTTGCAGTGGGTCGTGGAGACCGGTAGACCGGCCTTGCTTGCCACCAGAACAGTCAGCGCAGCTCCCAATTCAATCGTGAATCCCCTGATATAATCCAAAAGACGACACGGCATTAAATATGAAAAAGAAATCAAGTTATTCGCTATTCGAAGGAGGTAAACTATTTCATGAAATCCAGTAAATACTAAGTAAAACTTACTGGAGACTAACAGTGTCCGCACTTGTGCCTATCACATATATTTTTGTGCACGAATTTTGAGTACGTAATAATATTTGCACGAATCAGGCGCCTGCACTATGCACTGTTACGTGCAAATCGTATAATATATTAGTTACACAAAATTCCCTCAATTATTATTTGCACGAAACAGGCGCCCTCATATATGCATGCAAATAAGTTAGCTAAAGCTGTTACATAAATATGGGTAGGTATACTCACGTATCGGGTGTAATGTTTGTGAGGTCTTCTCCAACGGTCTGTATGACACGTCGTCCCCAGAGCCATAGGCCAAGCGCGATACCCACACCCCCGAATATTAGGATGCCAAGAGGTGTTTCTGCTCGGGATTGAGGACCACCTTCTGAATATAGAAGCCAAAGAGCCACTAGTGGTCCTATCGCGTTACTGTAAAATACGAAATAAAACAAGTAGTTTCATATCATTCCTATAAAAATAAACTCCAGCAGGTTGTGGCCGGTTTCAGTTGAGTCTCGTCAACGCCAAGTTACGTACAGTTTTGTACTGGACTCTAAGTGGGTGTGGGCATTGATGAGACTAAATTTTTCCATTCAGAATCTGACCAGATTATTTTTATTTAAATATTCACCTGACATCATTACCACCATGGGCGAACGCTCCAAACGTGGCAGTGAGTACTTGGAGGAACGAAAACAATCGCAGTGCATCAGATGGAGGGGGTGGCGCGGGCGCGGGTGGAGGCGTCACGGTGCGCAGGAGTGGCGCAGCGCTGGAGTTGGGCGTTATGGCGGTCACTCGTACGTTACTGAGCATGTCACCACCACCGCAACGCTCAACGCTCCAAGCGCTGCCTCCTTCAGGAGCCTGGAAGTTTCATTGTAGTAATACATTTTCCTGGTTTGGTAATCCTGGTGGCAAACTCTTACAAATATGCATGCATGGAACTCTGTGGGTAATTGAAAGTAAATAGTTGGTATTCTGACTTCACACATGTAACTAAATAGGTACCTTGTCAATTCGAGGTGGTGGTGTTTCAAACTCCACGCAATGGGTTACTGCCCTTGCAGCGGCTAGTCTGTCGAATTCGCAGCGCGCTATCGTATCACAAGAATCACCTAAAAAACCGTTCTTCGAATCATAGCTTTCCCCCATACCAGCCATCTGGGCAGAGTCCAAACTTTTACAGCAACTCAATGTTTCGTCTATATATTTCAAGGTGTTAATCTGGGGATCGGCATCGATCAATTGTAACCGTGATTTATTAGGGGGACTCAGGCTCCTGGACAAGATGCTGCAGTCGTCCATTGTGGCGAGTAATGCTCGATTTCTAGCGTTCATCTCCTTCACTCCAGCAGAACATTTATCTGCATCGCTCAGAGTTACCATCTCGGCACATTCCTCTATAGCTTCTAGGACTTTCCCGTCTTCGGACAAAAGAGAAGTTGGACGTTGTGGTACACTGCTCTTGTTGGAATGTGTTGGGGTATTTGCTGGAGTCGTTTCTAAAACATTCAAAAGCTTTTGACAAGGGGGTTTGCTTGACTTATTTGTTATTTAAGTAACAGAGGTATAAAACATACCATTTGACAATCCAAGGGAGAAGTTGACAGGAGGTGCAGTCAACTGGCGACGGTAGTACGGCACGAGGAACGCGCGAACGCACACCGCCACCAAGGTGCCGAATGCCATGGAGCCCACTAACGCCAACCAAAGCGGGATCTTATCCATCGCCAACACTACATAAGGGACGAAATCAAACAGTTCCATTACAAATATTGGGATAACTCAGGACTTAACTGAATAGATCGATGGCGAATAATAGTTACTTAATAATTTATGCTAATGTTATGGTGCTGCGATAGTGTATATATTGGTAGATTGGTAGAAACCCATTCCATTACATTAACAAGGTGAATTCACAGTTATTGTATTAAATATATGTATCAGTTTACTAACACTTAGGGCCGTCGTGTACCACGCTCAAGACATTAACAGCGATAGTGGCACCATAGAAGAAGGGCAACGCGATGAGACCCGCATTTACAGGTTGAGGTGACCGCAGGATGAACCGACGCACCAACCAGAATAAGAGGGCTGACGCCGTCCCACTCAATACCGGCGATATAAACCACGACATCACTGAAAAATGAAGTTATTGTGATAATTGATTATGGTTTGTACCATACCATACAACAGACCATATAGCCACACCAGAGCCGGGGCGTAAAATATATCATATCCGTCCTTAGCATCGCTGCATAGGCAGCGAAAGAAAATCTCCCTTCAAACCGGCACTCTGCTGATTGATGGACGAAGCTCTGACACCGATTTTGAACTCGTAAATTCAACGGAAAATTATGGAAAAGGAATAGGAAAGCAGCAAGTCAATTTTGTAAGCGCACAACGGCGAGCACAACGTTGCGACATCGTTGTACCGACGATGCGCTTGAATTAGAATTCAGTAATGACCTCAGGTTCCGAAGTGCAAGCCTTGGATGCAATTGGGATTTGTGTTCGGAGGAAAAAAATAGAGAGGGAGAGCACACCTGCCTTCACCTCCATCGGTGGGTATATTTTAACGGCAAGTCTTCTTAAAACACTCATCGTGTTATGAAGTTAAACTCACGACACGGCGACTTAATCAATAAAAAAATAGAGATTAGTGTGCCGACAGATTCGCGAAGATAGGTAGGTAGGCACTTAGGGATGAGAGTAGCCAATCTAAATATAACAGTCTCTTAGCCTCTCAGCCTTCTTACAATTCTATTACAAATCTTACAACTAACATTATTTTGTAGAATAGAAAGATTGCTCAGATACCTTGGCTTACCTATATTCCAATCGAAATAAAAGTTCGCAAACTAGCAGCCAATTTGAATAGGATTCAAGTAATCCTCCAAATAATCGCTCCTAATCCTATGTCGAGCAATAAATCCTAACGAGAAAAAGCCATAATAGCGTTTAACGCTGCCATTTCCGCTCAAGGTTAGTTATTATTATAATGGGGAGCATGCATACACATACCTAAGATTGTTTCGCGTTCCCCTTGAAAACGTTCTCATATTACCTACCTAAGTACCCTGCAGAAATAGGGAGGATACACTTTGGTTAACCATTAAACACTCAAACTAATTTCTTAGGTAGGCTACTAATAATTTGTTTGTGTACTTTGGAAAACCCCGTGGGCGGCTAATAGGCCAAACAAGCGGTGCTGCCGGCACCCATATTTGCTTCATGTTTCTAGGTTCCTTCGAATCCGTTTTCGAATTTGTTTTTTTTTTCTATTTGGTCATTACTAATTTCTCAAGAAAGTTAAAAGTTAAAAAAGTTTCTTTAAAATAAAAGGGCATTTATCTTAAATGCCCATTTTTTTAAAGTTATATTCTATACCTACAATAATGGTACGGTAGCGTAGTGGTTAAGAAGTCAGTCTTATGACCGATGTCCCGAGTTCGAATCCAGGCCATTACACTACTGACGTGAACCTAATCCTACATAAGCAATTTAGCTTAGCTAGAGGAATTAACGGGATTACTAACAATTTGAAAAAAAACGGAAATTATCGCGATCGTGGTGTACAGGTACAGACATTGATATGGAACGCGAAAGTTGATAAGTTAGTAAATAACTAAACTTAAAAAACTTACTGACCAATAGCTCCTAGTGTGGACCAGCGCACTCCAACGGCACCTTTGGCAGTTAGCGTAAACCCGACAGTGGCTCCCACCATGGAATGAGTGCCCGAGACGGGTAGTCGCAACGCTGTGGCCACGATTAACCAGATTGCACCCGATATCAATGCTGACAGACACCCTGCAGCAAGAAGCTTCTCCCCGCCATCCGCGTACAAAGACACGTCCAGGATGCCTTTTCGCATTGTATCTGATACCTTATAACCTGTAAGGTAAATATTAGTTACTGAAAAAGGTAGCTGCGGTTGACTGGATGCGGAAAGACCTAGATGTATAGGGCTCATCAAGATCTCCGGGGATCAAGGCAACTGCTGATTAATTCACAAATCTCTGCTGCAGATGGGCATTCTCTCGTGGTTGGAGGGTCAGATGGCAATTGCTTCAGTACGAATCTACTAAACCAAATTATGGGAAGAAGGTGGAAAAGCGAACTCAGGTTTCAAAGTACCTACAAGCTTTAGATGCAACAAAAGGCGCTCGGATGATGACGACTGGGTGCTGAAAGAGGAGCTTTGGGTGCTATGGCATCGAGAGAGGCCTATATTGAGTCGACGGCAATAGTCTAACCACCTTAACCACGATGTTCCTAACAGAAATAAGATAAACCTTATCTGAAAACAAGTGCTGCAGAACGACTTTCGATATAGGCAGGTGCCTGCTACCAACAAGTCCGCTTTTGATAAAGTATTTACCAGAGTGACTGCCTTCTGACTTCCCAAGCGGGAAGAGAGGTAAGCCACCTCCTGGTTCTAAGTTACATATTCGTATCTAATGTAAACACAGAAACGCGACATAAATAAGTAAGTGGTCAGTAATAAAATCACTCACCTATGAGTACTGCGCCGGCAATCTCAAATATAGTTGCAAGTATGCATGCTTGTGTGAGCGTGAGCACCTTGGAGCCAACGCTGGTACCAAATGAATTCGCCACATCGTTCGCGCCAATGCCGAAAGCCAGGACGAATGCCACCACGAAACCGCTTACTACCAGCCATAGTAACTCATCAGAAAACGGTTCCATCGTTTCGTTACGCCGATTTTCAGACTCACAAATCAATTTTAATATGAAATAACATATTTAGCACCTACTCAATGCAAACATTTTAATTTATTATATTTAACAATAAGCTTCGCTCTATATTTGATTTTTTTTTAATTTCTTAACACTTTCTGAAAACAATCCGTCTAACTCCAAACAGTCGAATTTTCATTCCTTATAATATTTATATAAAAATAAATTAATATAAATATTAGCTGACGATATAACCGTACCTATGCATAAATTACAATGCCTAAATCAATCAATAAATTAGTTACAGATACATTTAAAAATTTAGAATTAATGTAATTTCAAATGTGTGTAAAAGTTGTGCGTCACAATGCTTGATCTTTATATAGTCTTTCGTATAGATGATGACGGCTGGATAATCTTCGCTTCATCATTTCTGTAAAAGAAAATATAAAATCTACGTTACCGAGGTAATAATTTAGTGATACACACTTGTATCTAAGTCGCGGTATCAATTACCTGGTAATTAGGTAGCGCAACGGGGCGCGGACACTATTCGAAATTAAATTTCCTTATGGCCACTATAAAAATGCTATTACCTCACTGTGAAGACATCACATGGATTCAAGAATATTGATTAACGCCATTTGATTAAAAAATCAGATTGAAATAGGGTCTTCTGACGTGTACGTAACTATTTGCGAAATATGGACTTGGATAGTTACGCATATGGACATTAAAAATTAATCGAGAAATTTGAAATCTCCTAATCTGGCTGAATGTGGACTAGTTGCGTCATAGGCGTTTTATGTCCATCATCGTCGTATGCTTATTTATAAAAGTAGTGAGCTATGTCACGGGTTTCCACAACACGTGTCGAAATTTTAAACGTTGGTACACGAAAATACATATCTGGAAATCACTGCACACCGCACAAAGATTATGATGTATAAAATGAACACTTACTTTTGAATAGAGTAGGATTTTATGGTCCTAGAATAATCTGGGTCTAAAAAGCGCGAGGTTTCACCTTGAGCTCTTCAGCTGTGTACTGAAGTTGACAAGGGTCGCACCGGGCCGCGGACTGAATAGGAGCATGCGCGCAGGGCACCCGCCACCCCACTCCACAAACCCCTGCCTGTACGAATATAATAAAACTGTTTGTTCTTTAGCGAAACTGCCCCAACTGTGTACTTATAACTAGGTTACTGGCATACAATAAAACAAAAAAAAAACTGTTAAGCTGTGCTTACTTTGGGAGTAGATAGCGCTGTTTAGAATGTCCTAGAATATATTACGCATAGAAAACACCCAAATCAACGTAAATATACATACTCATGCACACAAACATTTGCACTGAACGGGAATCGAACTCGCGATCTCTGATTTACTTAGCAGTCGAACGCTTTGAAAATAGATTACTCTCTCCTATCTCTCAAGGTACACATTCGTACCCAGATACCCAGGCTCAGTACATTGTGCCGTGTGGGTATCAAACCTACAACATTCGATGCAGTTAAATCGTTGCGCCATCCGTTCCTTCGTACGTTATTAATTTATCTAATTTTCTGCGTAATTTTCCAAAAGTGTATGGATCTATAAGTGTAACGTTGTAGAAAACCTGAAAAAAATTCTGAATGAAATCGGTAAAACGGTTATGAATCTGACTATGATGGACCTATAAACCGATTCCTGCCGGCTTGCTTGGCAATGGAAAGCCGTGATTGAAAATTAGAAAGCTACATTACTAACATAGGCTTTAATATTATATTATATTATAACGTTACCTACTATCAGCGATGAACGGGATCAAAATTCCACGCGGGCGGAGCCGTGAGCAACAGCTACAGACCTACGTTATAGGTTATTCTATTCTAAGGTATTTTTTCCACCGGCTTCCATTTTGATAACTTAATTTTCATCCTTCGCTACTGCAGTTCTTTTGCTATTTCTTAACTTGCTCAACACACTGTCCCATAGGGTGGTCACACTGGTCACAGTATTGACCCTCGATCGACTTATAAGCTAAGCCTATGATACGCCAGTACTATGGCTCACTAGTATATATATATTAATCTATGACTATGGCTAATGGGCCCGTACCCTGCACGAAAAAAGAAGGACATGTAAGTACTTACTATATTGTGTAGATTGAGTGGTCACGGAATGGAGGACTTTCATAGAGGTTTTCATTTGAGCTGTATTCAGTTAATAATGAACTAAGGTAACTGTACCAATGGTAGACACTTTAAGGAAAAATAAAATTTCAATCTAAAAAATTTAACAAATTAATTACAGCATGGTCGTTACATTCTTTTTTAACTGTTACAGCAACAATTAGACATTAACTTTTGCCCATAAAATCTTTAAAATCTATCATACTTTTACTTTAAATTAAATTATTATGCACTTGGTCGAAAACACCAATGCTAGACATCATTGTCCCAATGTTCCAAGTATGTCAATAACTTCAATATTTATAAAGTTTATACTAAAATTAGTAATAATCATAACTTATAAACAAAAAAATCACACCTATAAAAATCAGTACCCTTGGCAAAAATCTTAAGAAATAACACGACCGTGTTCACGGAGTCACATTATTTGCTGTCAACAGTCTTTCTAAATTTACTTCGGATGGTGTTGCGAATATTTGAACATATCTTATAGATACCATTAGGCATCTTTTAAGTCAATAGTCTTATAAAACAAATGGATAATTTTCTCAAAATACTGGGTTTTGATCGAAAGTGTCTAGCATTGGTACAGTGTCGAGCATTGGTACAGTTACCTTATTGTAAGACAAACCGTTAAGTTAAGGTAACTGTACCAATGCTAGACACTTTAAGGAAAAATAAAATTTCAATCTAAAAAATTTAACAAATTAATTACAGCATGTTCGTTACATTCTTTTTTAACTGTTACAGCAACAATTAGACATTAACTTTTGCCCATAAAATCTTTAAAATCTATCATACTTTTACTTTAAATTAAATTATTATGCACTTGGTCGAAAACACCAATGCTAGACATCATTGTCCCAATGCTAGACACCTATTTGTACCAATAGTGGACACTTTAATTTCTCTCTACAAAATTGAATATCAGACCGCTAAGTGCCTTGGTATGCCCTATTCCCTCCGAGCGACGGTCAGACGGCGGTCCCCCGACGAGACAAATGACAAAAGGTGGGTTTTACTTTTTAAAGGTTCATTTTGGATCGGGGGTTTTTTAAATTTTTTTTTTATTTTTTATTTCATACATTTTTACAGGTATAACCACTCAACCGATTTCCATAAGACTTGCTGTATCGTGATGTATAAATTATGACCTGTCACTTGATACCCAACACACCATATTTGAAAATATTAGATTTTACAATGCCACTTTCACTCCTCATATTATTCAAATGGCTGAACCGATTTTTATGAAACATAGCTAAGAACACTCTCGACTAAACCATCTTTCAAACAAAAGAAACAGAATTAGAGGTTTGCACCGGTGCGGCGAAACCGGAGAAAAACCGGTGAAGCTCCGGTGAAAAAAACCTAACCGATGAACCGGAGAAAAACCGGTTTTTTCACCGGTTCTTATTCTCACAACACAAAGCTATTTTTTATTTACATTTTTATTATGTAGGTAGGGATAAATACATAGTTACTCGGTACTCCATACTAATATTATAAATGACCGTGTCTGTCTGTCTGTTTGAATATATATCCGTCTGTCTGTTTGTCTGTTAGGCGCCACGCCTAAACTACTGAACCGATCTTGATGAAATTTGGTACATAGAGGAATTAGAGCTTGGGAACGGACATAAGCTACCTTTTATCGCGAAAAAAGTGGTAAGGGGGGAATAGGTGATCTAAGCATAGTCTAATACAGTCGATCGATGGAGACGTCTAGACAGAGCAATCGTGCGGATAGGTATCATTTTCGAGTTTATCAGGGCTGCCAACTACGAATATATTTATCATCCATTTAGCAATCAAAGATGGCGGACTCGAAATTTTCAATAAAATCAATATGGGTATCGTTTTCGAGGTTATCAGGGCTGCTAATTAAGAATATATCATCCATTTAGCAATCAAAGATGGCGGACCAGAAATTTTCAATAAAATCAATATGGGTATCGTTTTCGAGGTTATCAGGGCTGCTAATTACGAATATATCATCGATTTATCAATCAAAGATGGCGGAATCAAAATTTTAACAAAAAATCAATGTGGGTATTGTTTTCGAGGTTATCAGGGCTGCTAATTACAAATATATCATCCATTTAGCAATCAAAGATGGCGGACTCAAAATTTTCAATAAAATCAATATGGGTATCGTTTTTGATCTTTGATATTCGTATTCGTAATTAGCAGCCCTGATAACCTCGAAAACCATACCCATATCGATTTTATTGAAAATTTTGAGTCCGCCATCTTTGATCGCTAAATGGATAGTATATTCGTAATTAGCAGCCCTGATAACTTCAAAAACGATACCCATATCGAATTTATTGAAAATTTCGAGTCCGCCATCTTTGATCGCTAAATGGATAGTATATTCGTAATTAGCAGCCCTAATAACTTCGAAAACGATACCCATATCGATTTTATTGAAAATTTCGAGTCCGCCATCTTTGATCGCTAAATGGATAGTATATTCGTAATTAGCAGCCCTGATAACTTCGGAAACGATACCCATATCGATTTTATTGAAAATTTCGAGTCCGCCATCTTTGATCGCTAAATGGATACTATATTCGTAATTAGCAGTCCTGATAACCTCGAAAACGATACCCATATTGATTTTATTGAAAATTTCGAGTCCGCCATCTTTGATTGCTAAATGGATGATGTATTCGTAATTAGCAGCCCTGATAACCTCGAAAACGATACCCATATTGATTTTATTGAAAATTTTGAGTCTGCCATCTTTGATTGCTAAATGGATGATATATTCGTAATTAGCAGCCTTGTTAACCTCGAAAACGATACCCATATTGATTTTATTGGAAATTTCGAGTCTGCCATCTTTGATAATACCTATTATGTACTGTAGGTAATTACATACCCCGACCCGAAATCTTCGAAAACAATAATCGTATTGATTTTTTTTGGAAAGGGGAGAAAGGTGAGTAGATAGTCGAATAGAGAGTCAAGTGTTTCAATAGTGTCGACTCAGAGCTCAATGCTTGACTCTCAGCGCTAAAATTTACAACAATATGCGATAAGCGACATCCACGTGGTTAGAGCGGGCTAGCGCGGGCATTATTAGTAATTTCCGGTACATGTGATGAATCTCAATGTATATAATATCACATTTAGCGTAGGTATAACATCTTATTTTCATGAAATAAAGGCATTATTCCAAAGTGTCTATCATTGGAACATCTAAGATTTTTTGTACCAATACTAGACATAGCATATAAATGTTACAAAACCTAATCAAAATATGCGGGCAATGGTCCAAGTATGTCAATAACTTCAATATTTATAACGTTTATACTAAAATTAGTAATAATCATAACTTATAAACAAAAAAATCACACCTATAAAAATCAGTACCCTTGGCAAAAATCTTAAGAAATAACACGACCGTGTTCACGGAGTCACATTATTTGCTGTCAACTGTCGTCTTTCTAAATTTACTTCGGATGGTGTTGCGAATATTTGAACATATCTTATAGACACCATTAGGCATCTTTTAAGTCAATAGTCTTATAAAACAAATGGATAATTTTCTCAAAATACTGGGTTTTGTTCGAAAGTGTCTAGCATTGGTACAGTGTCGAGCATTGGTACAGTTACCTTACTTATACAAATTATGTTTTTTTACGAAATTATCGAACAGTCTCATGGTGTCATGGTCATCTGGCACATCTCCTATACTTTGAGTCTATGCGCCTGTCAGTTGTAATGTCAACGTCAAACAAATGTCATCAGTTCTTTTTAAATCACTTGTCAATGTTAAGATTCTAAAAAATAATTTTTAACACGATTGCATCATTGAATTAGTTTCATTAATAATGTAACAATAGAATAAGGAAAACACATATAATGTTTTTCAGAAATGTTTGGTGTGCGGCAGAGCTGACAAATACTTAGTACGCTTACTGAAAATATTGAGGTTATATTAGTGACAACAATCGCCGCTTATTGTTTTATTTTATATTTTAGCAGTTCTGGGCTATTTCTACGATTTCGAAGTGCTGCTCAAAATGTGCGAATACAGCATCGAAATACTCTTCACAACGCCCGGCGCAACACACGGCAAAACACCGATCCAAATCCCCTGGAACATCTTAAGATTGATTCTAGACCGTTGAAACCGGGTACATTGATAAAACCCTTCTTTTTTACTGTGGGGGTGAGAAATTATTTTTTATCATAAAAGTAGAACCATTTAATACATTAAAATGCGACAAGCTCAAACACCAGACATGAGAACAAGATTTTGTTTAGGAAGGGCAATTTTAAGAAAAAAAAAAAAACAATACCTATATAATAATGACAAGACAAGAGCCACCCCATCTCTTCCCAACGAATGCATAAAGCAACCAAAGTTTAGGGCTGTTCTGCTCTATCTGTCAGTAAACAGAGAGTCCTCAAGAAAGTTTCCCAGTTTCTAGCAAAAAGCCAATCTGTTACTACATGGGATCCAAAAGTAGTTGGCATAACTTGAGTGGTATTACACCTTTGCCTACTTCATTGGGTGTATACAGGTGTAAGTATAATTATGTAGTATCAAGCAATTTTACCCATTAGCAGTGGGTTGCAACACAAAACAATATAGAATTTATTTGCAGATTTTTCATTCTTCACTTTATGCTGATAATTTACCATTTTTTTAAACCATTACTTTTTGGTATGACTTCATTACATCAATAAACTTATGTAAAAAATGCATTTTGCTTTTTAAGGTTTCCACATTTAGCCTTGGGGCATGTATGATTTGGGAATATGAAGCTATCCGACTTCATGCATCTTCCTTTCTCAGAAAATCTGGAACATGGTTAAGTGCACAGCAGAGAAAAGTGAAGACTGTAAGTTAGGTGTAACTTTATTTTTTCTTTATGACATTAAATTGAGATCTTAGCCTACAAATATTTATAATGACTAACTACACAGTGATTTCTAGACCCAAAGAAAGCATAGCTTAATTAGCTTGTGTATGGGTACTACAAGCTAATTAAGCTATGCTTGGTATGTATTAACAAATAGAAAAATCTAATTATGGGTAATAAGATATGTTTTCTATTTGTTAATACATACCAAAATCCAATACCCTGAACATATTCATGCATGAAAAACATTTCATAGTCAAAATTACTCACTGTGTACTAATTTATATTGAAAAAATATATTATAATGCTTATGTCTGCAGAGATCTGAACCTGGCCCTATACGAAAATGGTGGAACTCACTGAGAGATAGTGAAAAAGTTTTCTATCCAATATTAACAGCAAATGTCTTGGTGTTTGGAGCCTGGCGTGTGAGACAACTCCAACCCTATATGATAAAGTACTTCTGTTCAAATCCCTCAGGCAGTAAGTGTAGTACCATTATGATAGGAAGATCTAACCAATTCAAAGGTTAGATCTTCATCAAATTATGATAAATAAATTGAAAGGGAAGTGATAAATCAATGTGAAATTCTTTTGTTTATAGGTTCAAAATGCATCCCAATGTTACTGTCAACATTCAGTCACTACTCTGCAATGCATTTAGCTGCAAATATGTATGTCCTTTATAGCTTCATGCCAGGTAAGCACTAGTGCACATATATACTTGAAATAAGTTACTGCCAACCTCTTCAGGGAGGCGAGGCGTGAGTATTTGTATGTATGACATATTGAAATAAGTTAAAATACAGGACTTGATGTGTCAATCAAATCTGATCTGAGGCATTAGATGTAGTCTTAGGAAGCAACTTGAAAATCTCTATGAGGATGATGACTACTAGGCCAATCCACAGGAAACAGCTACATAGTAAGAAACAAAGTCACTATGGCGTAGCGGTAGTGAACCGGGCCGCTACGCAGGAGGCGCGGTTTCGATCCCCGCTTACTGCAAATATTTGTATGCATTAGGGTCCAACCCCACCAAACGAACCGCACCGGCCCGCATCGCATCGCATAGGAACGGACGCGGCAACATCCGAACGCGTCCGGACGGACGTCGTCGCATTCCTACGATCGACTGCACGGCCCGCATCTCATCGCATAGGAACGGACGTGGCCACATCCGAACGCGTCCGGCCGGACGTCGTCGCATTCCTACGATCGACTGCACGGTCCGCATCGCATCGCATAGGAACGAACGCAGCCACATCCGAACGCGTCCGGCCGGACGTCGTCGCATTCCTACGATCAACTGCACGGCCCGCATCGCAACGCATAGGAACGGATGCGGCCACATCCGCAGGCTTATTAGCTAACTTTTCGCGACCAGCGAGCGAGCGATGAGCAGTAAGAACGAGATGAAAGCGCGATGGATCGCGATACGTCAAAAAAAATTGGTATTACGTAAGGATTTGCGATCAGATCGCCTTAACACGTTGAACGCCAAGGAATAATACAATATATTTTCATTCAGGCCATGTCGGACAATGTTGGGCGACATCAGTATATTCCGTTTGGGCCGTGGGGGACAATGTTGTACGGCAGTCAGGACAATGTTTAAACGTCTGTTCTGAGTTGTCGGTCAATAATACAAGCCTAAATTGTACGCAGCGCGACCCGCGTGGCCCCACAGTACTTCTTTGCCGCTTGGCCCGAGAATAACCAAAAAGACTTAGAAATTATAGGCTTTTCAATAAATTGTTATCAAATATATTCTAGGTGTGTAAAATAAGTGTTTTGAATTGTTCAATTGTTACAGTCAAGTACATATTAAACAAGTAATGGGTTTAGTAGGTCATATTTTTTTGTAAGAAGGCATTTTTAACAAGAATTTTTTTTAAGGTTTTTTGTAAGAAGGCATTTTTAACAAGATTTTTTTTTAAGGTTTACTCTGTTTCGGTTTATCTGTTAGATATTAGGTTTAAAAAATATTTTTTTATCGTAAATCGTAAAAATAGCGTGGCGGGAGTGGGCTGACAATGTGACCCGCGCGGCCTCTGCGAGGGAAAAACCGGTTTTACTCTCTCGCAGGCCATGTCGGACAATGTTGTCTGATGTATAATATCTCAGGAAATAATGACAATATCGTTATTCCCGTAAGTCGGCCATTAATTTTGAGTTATTTCCTAAGAATATTTACAAAAAAACAACTTGGCGATTTTGGACACTTCTTGGTAAAATGTGCTGGCCTCAGGGGAAACTCGCCTGTCGGACAGCATTGTCCGACATGGCGTTCAACGTGTTAACAATTATATGCTGCGGAACTGAAAAATAGCGATAGTTTTGTTTCTAAGACTAATTTATGTGTTTCTTGATTTACCACTGGTTTTTTACAATGAAAATTTCTGTATTTATTATTTTCACAATGGCGGCCATTAAAAAAGGACCTTTTTGAGACCTCGCGATGACATTTCTTATCGCGCCCTTTTCGCTGATTGCTTTCTGTCAAATGTGATACGTAATACCAATTTGTCGTTTTTTGTGCGATTACCGCGCAAATTTTGCTATCGCTTTGCTATCGCGAGTTAGTTAATAAGCCTGCCGGTCGGCTCCGAGCGCACGCCACGGTATCCGAACGGATCCGGTAACACGCGGACGGAGCCGAACGTGTGTCGCGGCATGTCGCCGGCTGCATTCACCCGTCGATGCATGCCGCCACACGCGGCCGCAGTCAAGCTGTCGTGCGTGACTTGGTAATATAAACTTTAAACTCTGTGATAATAAGATTTAATTTTGTTTAAATATTGTAAAATCCGTTTCGATGCGATGCGGTCCGTTTGGTGGGGTTGGTTAATATATGGTATATGCATTGGTTCGGTCGTGTCTCGGAGAGCACGTTAAGCCGCCGGTCCCGGTTGCCATACGAATATCTATGGCAGTCATTATGGGTAGTTGAGGCCTAAAAAGTCTAACTGGTCTAGCACTCAGAATCAGAGAGAAGAAGTAAGAAACAAATTGAACTATTATAAATGGCTAAATTTTGTGTTGCAGCTGCGGTTGCATCTCTAGGGAAGGAGCAATTTACGGCCATGTATCTTAGTGCTGGTGTCGTCAGCAGTTTCACTAGCTTCGTTTATAAGGTCCTACTAAACCAACCTGGCCTCAGTCTCGGAGCGGTGAGCATTATTGTCTTGTAAGGTTTTAGACGGTTTGAGTCCGACATATCTACCCGCACCGCCGACTACCTGTGAGGATTTGCGCACGAAAAATAAAAAAAATATATTCCCAAAGAAGTAGACAGACATTCCGCCGTCTATCTTTCTTCAACCCACGCGATAGGGGCCAGCATATTCTGTCCATCGGGCACTAAAACTAGACGCAAGACTAAGCTAGGCTTGTGTTTTATGGAAAAATTGCCGAGCAAAAGAGCAATTGCTCGCTTAGTTTCTGTCTTTTCATCCCAGTAAATGTAGACTACAAAAGTTATAATTGAATTGAGAGTATGCACGTCTGAATGCAATTCATCCCTATGTAAAATCCGTTAGAACCGGTTGGGTCAAAGGCATAGGACGCTTTCTCCAAGTATCAAACCATCTCTTTTTGTATCATAAACCCTGCATTAACTATCGCATTCGTAGTTGTAATACTTATAATCTATGTAAAAATAATACCGATATATCCTTTGGTATAGGTACTTACAATGTGTGTAATCGATTGTTTCAGTCTGGAGCTATAATGTCGGTTCTAGCATACGTATGTGTGCAGTATCCCGACACCAGACTGAGTATCATCTTCTTGCCAATGTACACATTTGCCGCTGGAACGGTAAGTAATCGTATTTCTAAGGTGCTTTTTACTGGATGATATCCATGAATAAATTATTATCAGTTTTATAACGAAAGTAAATAAATTTTCTCATCACAAAATAAATTGGTAGGTAGTTATATTTTAAATTCAAATACAAAACAGGATTCATCTAATGAAATCTTTAACTAAAAGAAGGTTAATTGATTGGTAGATGATGGTAAAGCTAGTTCGTTTGCGATGAGACGCAAATCTGGGGGACTACGGTGTTTCAGTTCAAAATTTCGGTTTTCTTACGTGAAACAGAATCCGCCACTACGGATGTTCCATATACAGGCTACATAGTAAGAAACACTTATCCTCTACACGTCCGCAGATGCATCTGTCTAGGTGTAAAGGGGCCATTAAATACCTACCCCAAACGAGCAAATCACCCCGTCCACACGGCGGCAGACGCGTCCGCCGCTAACATCCGCAGATGAATCTGTCTACGTGTAGAGGACCCTTTACAGGAACTGAGTGACTTCAATTATTTATTATTATGTTCCAGGCTATTAAGGTTATAATGAGTGTAGATCTGGCTGGTGTGGTGTTTGGATGGAAGTTCTTTGATCATGCTGCTCATCTTGGTGGCGCTTTGTTTGGAATGTAAGTCCATTATTGACTTATTTTCCTTTTATTTTTAGAGAAATCCTGAGAAATCGTCTACCCTATCCGTTACCGATCACGAGTCACGACTCCAAAAAATCCAGATAAAGTCTATACCTAAATTAACATATTGCTCCTCCGTCGAGATGACTGCGATAAAAATAATGTAGTATATTATTCGATATATGTACTTAGTCGTATATTATTTTTATAATAGTTGCCTCTCGAGCAACAAATCGACATTAATGTTCCTCCGCGCTTATACCTTTTTAGAAAAGTTGCGCTTAAGTACAAAGAGGAGAAACGATATTTTCAGTATTTTTTTTATGCCACTCCGGTGGCAGAAAAGCACACGGCCCACCTGATTGAAAGTGGTTACCGTGGCCTATGAACGTATGCAACATCAGGGGCGTCACACTCGCCCTTCTGAATCTGTCTCTGCTATTGTTGTTCTTTATCTGAATTATTGCAAAAAATTGCCAGTATTTTTTTCCAAGCCCTTTAACGGTCGCTAAGGTATCATTGTAATCAGATAAATGATATAGGACTTCATAAGGACGAACAAACATAATTGGGTTTCTGTTTTGGAGGTCAGACGGCGGCAGTCGCTCCTATGAAAGCCCTATAAGCCGACCAAAAGCAGGGGACGGATTTATTAATATATATAATTATTTTCGTTTCAGGTATTGGTGTCGCTGGGGAAGTGACACCATATGGGGTAACAGAGACAAATTCCTACAGTATTACCATACCATTAGGAGAAGTGATTCGAACAGATAGCAAGATACTTGTGTAGAAATAAATTATATATTGAAACTCTTTTGTTAAGAAAACTATTATATTGTTCATAAAATTCAATATTTTTATTTATGTTTGGGCCCTGAGAATGGTTTTAATAGTTAATTGTTGTCAGGTGCTAATCGTAGCGTATTTGCTAGTATTATGAAATTAAAGCTTTTTAACACCCACTTTCTCCCTCCCACAAAAAAAAACATGTTAGTTGGCCCGTTAAATATATTATGTTGTTATTATATGTTTTGATTCTATCGTCTTGGGGAACCTCTGATCCTTCTGATAACATGTCTGGTTTCTCTACCAGTTGGTGCCCCAACACTTGAATCAAAGTATTTTTTAGAAGATATAATGATAGTTAAATTGACCACCAAATGTTTTTTTTTTCTTTCACATTTTGGAGGTATTTTTTCTTTACTTTCCGAGGGTTTTAAAAATCTTAAATTCAATCTTAATAATGCACAAAATCCAAGGAATTTTAAAATATTAAAAGAATAATAACTTTATTGAAAAAAATAACAATATATACAGTTGACATCATGCCATAAAACTTAAGCATTCAGTGTAAATGCATGGAAATCCATGTGCTCCCCAATGTATGTGGATATGTAGTAGTAAGAGTGGTCGTACCCTTCTCGCAAATTAAATATGACTTGTACTCCCACTGAGCGACATGATTCAACAAGGTTTTCGGGAAGTAACTGCTTTTCAACGTAAAATTTGTCACCAGCGCCCTGTAATGATAACAATTTTTTTATGGTTATTGTGCTTATCTATTTTGTATGAGAGGTATAAAATAATACCAGCACATTAATTTTCAGAGGAATGTTTTGAGCATGTCTAGACTACCGATAAAGCAATTTACAACATTCATAATCATGGGCTAAATAGCGTAGCGCAAGATGTCGGTCTTGGGAGCGGGGCAAGCCCACCGTTTGAGGAAGCCTTTTCATAATCTACGTACAGCACGCACTTCCTGCCCCACACTGAAGTTAGTTTTACCTCAGCGACACCGGCGCGCGGCTTTAAGAGGCAGATCATAAGAAACCTACTTGTAGAGAAACTCATAATATTACTTATCATCTCAGCATTTGAGAAACTGTTGCTGCTGCTGAGAAACTGTGTTGCATCTTAATTCATCATCCTCATCATAACAATCCTCGATAGCATCCCAGTTGCGCCCTAAGTTTGTACATTGGACCCCAAGTACCTTATTGTTTATCATTGATGTATCAACATTTCCAGGAGTGAATACTGTTTGAGATCCGAGAGATCAATCAATAGGTGTACTGATGAGCATGTGAGGTTTGCTTGGACCTCAATGATATTGGTAGTGCCCTGTACAACTGTACAGTACATGCATTGCTCTGGTGGGGCCATATTCTCATGTTAGTATTATTGATATGAATCTAATCTACGAATACCATCATTCATTCATCAATCATTAGAATTAGAATATGAAAAATTATTTTTAAGATTACCTGATCCAGCAATAGAGTTAATGGAGGACCATCATATTTCTTGACCAGTTCTGTGGCATCCCATTCAGCCCATTTGCTTTTGTCATCGCCCAGATACCCAGTAAAGGCCTTAACTCCCCATGGGCAAGCTGTGGGATTGCAAATGGGAGCAAATGCGCTGACTGATTTGTATAAACCAGGATTCCTGAGAGCAGATACTAGAGCTCCATGACCACCCATACTGTAAAAAAAAAAACGAATTAATTAGTACATAATTTTGCCAATTCCTTTGTTGTGGTAACACATAATATTCAGGCCTCTTTCCATTGGAGTAGCCTGCGGAAGACCATATCTCTTCACTTGCTGCCTCCATGCTGGCATACACCTTTCTTCACTTCTAAAATCTAAGCTGTACTGGTTAGCTTTACTCATTATAGTTGATCCTCACTATATTAGCGGAATAATAATCCCATCCCCACAAACTTCAAGGGTTTGTATGCTCAATTTCACTCAATCAGCCATTTTGATGTAATTGAGGTATAAAAATTCTTACAAGCTTTCACAACACACATTTTTCTTACAAATTGGTAGCACAACTTTAAAATGCTTACCTGTGACCCATTATCCCAATTCTGTCACCATCAACGACCTCAAATGCAGTTTGAACTAGTGCATACAATTCCTTATTTATATAGCTACCCATTCTGTAACTTTTTGACCATGGATCTTTACTAGCGTCCAAATAAAAACCAGCTGAAACTCCGAAGTCCCAGGACTCATCATCACCCTCAATCTTTACTCCACGAGGGGAGGTGTCAGGTCCAACAACTATGATACCATGTTCTGCTGCATATCTATTAATCCAAAGAAAAAAGTTCATATTATTATTATTAAATACAATATTATAATTCTACTATACTAATAAAGAATGGAGTAAGTGAAAAACAAAAGGTAATTTTGGAGAAAACTATGTGTAAAAGAAATATAGTTGAGTTTTTGTAATATCATGTGTGCAGTGTTTATGGAAACAAAATAAAAATAATATTTGCTTTTTTGCAAAAACCACCTTATCAATCAATTGCCAGATTATAATTTTGAAGCAGCATTTATAACCTTGTTTTTTTTTTTCTATTTGGATGAAGTTGATAGGTACATACTATAATACCATTTAATACTGATAAAGATATGTATGTGAGATAAGAATGATGTTACATAATGAACTTGAAATCATTATAAAAGTTCAATAAGACCATTGTGAAATCTTATTTAATCTAAGGTCAATATTATATACCTATCGGAGGGAGGTCGAACAGACGAAGCCACCAACTTGAATGCCCTTCGAGCGTGATCTAATCCAATATGATTTTTAGAATGTACCTGGTTCGAGTGCAGTGTCTCCTATTAGATTATCTTAAGACAAAGATTTGTTTGTTATAGAAACTGTACTAATGACTTGTGATCATGAAAAGTACTTTGCAAAACAGATTATTGATTAACAGCTAATTTAACACAAAAAGATAATGTAACTAAAATTGCTATTTTAGTTACATTATCTTTTTGTGTGGAATTCTGGAATGTTCATAAAAGTCAAATAATATGTCTATTAACATCACATCCCTGGTACTCTTGTTAATGTTGTCCTCTCCAGGCTAACTGAATGGGTTCAATGAACCCACCCCAGCTAATAAATGCTATATTATTTGTGTACTACTTAGATAGGGTTTAAATGTGACCCATCAACATTCACTGTGCTACAATCACTACAATATCAGAATAGAAATAGTTAGTGATGCATACAGAGGATAGATATTCCTATACAGTCCACTGCAACTCACATCTTGTTTATCTTTATATAAGTGAATTAGAAATAAACTTACTACAGGTTATAATGCGATCTTAGATCATTATTACAAAATAAAATAAAGAAAAAAAATAAGTAGTTACTCTCAAGTCGCTAACATTACATACATCCATAAGCCATAGTAACCACCTTCCATCAGGTGGGCCATGTGCCTGTCTGCCACCTAGGTGGTAGTTTTTACAGTGGTTAAATCTAATTTATTACTCACTTCTGGAATCCTGATTTGGTAATAAAATTTTGTTCATTGCATGTAAGTCCTGATAAGTAGAATATAACTGGTAACTTGACATCTCCACCCTCAGCTTGTGGAGGGAAGTATATAGAGAAATTCATCTTGCATTTTAGCTCTGATGATTGATGAGAATACACCTTCTGGTAACCTCCAAAAATTTTATTTGATGAAACTAGCTCTAAACCTTCCATGTTCAAATTCTGTAACAATATTACAATTTTGGATGTTAGGTAGAGAGGCAGGTACATCATTATTATTATATTCTATGGCAGCCTACACAATTCTATCGCAACCCAAAGTAAGCATAGTATAATTAGTTTGTGTTATGGGTTCTAGAGTGATAAATGTATCTACTTCTAACTTTCTGTAGATACATGTAGAATACTTACCAAATGTAGATTTATGGAATAAACTAGGCTTTAATTTGTCCGGAGTTGATATCAAACCGTACATAAAATTGGACATTCAGTTCATATTAGGTATTACGATTTTTACTTTAATTTATGCTTAATAAAATATTTGAAGACTAATCAGTAATCACAAAACTTGCTAATTTTAAGTGGAGTGACGTAATAAAATACCGGTCAGCACGATCGTATAAAAAGAGACCGGCAAAATATATTTGGTAATCTCGTTTACAGTACCCTACGTGACTTCGTTTTATTATGAAATTTATTTTATGAATCCAGTATAATGATCGTAATGGGTAGGTAAATTAACAGACAATTGTTACCTGTTTTTAGTGGTTTAAGGTCACGAACTGAACGAATATTGATTAAATCTCTACTGCGCGGTAAACACACGAGTACACACACTACAGGAGTTTCAGAACAAAACTTGAAAATGTGATGTGATTTTGTCAGATTTTGTTGATTTGACAATTTTGACATTGACATTAAAATATGTCAATAATGATTACCTACATTGAGCTTCAGGAATATGGACCGGAAAAGTAATAAAAAAGACGTGCACACCTACTACAACTTGCTATAATGAAATGCTATAATGATCAAATGGCTGTCATTATACTCATTATCGTATCGTAATCGGGCTGTACCTTCTGTTTGTAATATAGGTACGTCAAATATTATTGTGATAATTACATACAATAACATCACTGTTTATTCAAAAAGATTCAGATGTAGGTACAATTGTATGTTCTATGCTAGTTAAACCATGCTTACTTTGAGTCTAGCTAGAGTGCTAGACAGTGTTATAAAGGGTGTGGGTGAGTGACAGACAGGTGTTCGTATGAGGGCCCCACCAAGATCTTTGGGATTCAAGCCAACCACTGGTAACCGGTACACTTGCTAATTAACGGCAGTGTTTCCAGCGCGGCAGCGTAGGCTTTGCGACTGGGTCAGTCGTCAGTTGCTCCCATAAATAAAAGCAAAGATAGGACCAATCAAGAGACAGTATTGGCGCTCAGATGAAGAAGTAGAAGGCAACTGATGATGATGAGACTTTTTGATGTGGAGTGGTGTTGCACTCAGGTGTGCCGTGTGTTTGTCTGCGACCTAAGTAGGTACTATAATAAAAAGAAGTGCTTCCGACAGGGTGGGTTTCACGAAACTAGTCAAATCGTGCGTGAAATCTAATGTAATGGCATCTGCCCCTCTACACGCAGACAGATTCATCTGCAAATGTCATTCATCGGTGGACCCGCGGACGCGTCCACTGACGTGTATAAAGTGGCTATTACACCTTCCTAAATTTAGAATCCGATATTTAGGACGTCCTGAATTTAGGAAAGTGTAATCGCATTTAGGATGGGTAGCATCCAAATTAGGAAACGATTAAGGATAAGGATGGTTTCCGACGTCCTAAATGGCTAAATCGGATGAGTGTAATCGCATTTCCTAAATTTAGGACGCTCAGTGGCCGCTCACCGCCGCAGTATCGATATATATTGTATCGATACGATATATCGACATAATGTAATGTATGTATGTATACGTACGTACGTATGTGTGTATGTATGTATGATGTACGTATATGTATGTATGTATGTACGTGTGTATGTATGTACCGTATGTACCTACATAAATGTATGTACGTATGTACGTCGTATGTAATGTATGTATGTATGTATTATCGATTCTTTTTTATTCAGAAGTATGCGCGCAATGAGATTATTGACAGACTAAGTTGCTAACTTAAAAACTAAGTAACAAATTAAAAAAGCAGCCTCAGCAAATAGAGTCGACCAAAGATATTATATATAAAAAGAAGTAGATTCGTTATTGCGCGAAAATCGTGAAGATTCGAAAACGAGTCAATTGGAACGTTTGCCTCTAGTACCGCGTGCCGAGCGGCGCCGGCCGGACGTTGAGCGGAAGCATCAGTGACTTATAAAAATAACGAAAATGCCATCGTATGTTTATAGACACTGCACGAACTATTACTCTAAAGTTAATACATCGAAAGGGAGTTCATATCACATGGAAATAATACATATTTCGACTGATAAAGACCAAATTTCTGACTTTCATAATATTCAAGTTAAAATTGTTAAAAAGAGACAGTATGATATAATTTGGTGCGTGAGCGACAAGGACGTGTGTGATCCGAACATAGATTAAAGTACAGATGAGAATATCGTAGGCATTAAACTCACTACATACTACCTCCCAATTTTAATTTGTTGTTTTTTATAATTGCCTACTAATACTATGTGGTTCAAGTAAGTTAATAAGTGCGAACTTCACTTCACTGGCAAGTATCTACTTAGGTAAGTACCTACTTGTTAAAATTTGTAGGTACTATTGGCAGCAACAAAATAATGAAATAGAATAAACATACCTAGCTTTTTTATACTTAACTAGCTGCCCCGGCGAACTTCGTACCGCCATATTTTCGGCCCGCGTGGTATTCAAATCCCGTTCCCGCTGCACCCTTATCACTTAGGGGGATGAAAAATAGATGTTGGCCGATTCTCATAGATACCGGATAAGCACAAAAAATTTCATCAAAATCGGTCGAGCCGTTTCGGAGGAGTTCGATTACGCACCCCGTGACAGAAGAATTTTATATATTAGAAGATACAATAACAATGACAAACAAACATCTTTGTCTAAACAAAATTACGCAATTATCTCAAACTTCACTTTACTGGCAAGTACCTACTTAGGTACTTGTTAAAATTGTACTACTGACAGCAACAAAATAATGAAATTTAAAAATTATACCTAGCTTTTTCATAATACATTAACAAAGTTAAACAAACATCTTTGTCTAAACAAAATTAGGCAATAACCTCAATTCAGAGAGCTCTGTACCTTCTTTTTCAATAATTTTGTTAGCCTATGTCACCGACTAGCAACCGCACTGTGATTGGTACATTGTTATCATTAAAGTACAAGTGACAAACAATAGCTGTCTTCTTCTTTTATATTGTATTTTTCATGTCCTCTCTTTTCAATCCATTGGTTATGTAGGGAAGTGTAGATGAATTAAAAATGTGTGTGTGTGAGTTCGGCACATTTTTCTACGTTGATTTGTAAGCATATGACATGTCTATGTTATGAAATGTCTTTGGAGTCGACCATATTAATATTATGAAATGTAATTTGTTAGAAATCTAGGTCTAGCCAAATCTGTAGTTAAGACTGGTAAAGCGAACCCCAAACTCCGAGCTGAAAAGCTTCGGATGCGACTGGGAATTAACGCTAGGATGAAGAAGTAATTTGTTAGAAATATATAACAGTAACATCATATGGTAACATCATCAAAGTAATATATTCAATAACATCGATATCAAAATCGTAACCTAATTTATCATCCATCTCTATTCGACAGCGACACGTCCGTCACTTGCCGCTCGTCCTCCAAAACTGATTTAGGTAGGATCCTAATTTAGTGAAAGTGTAATCGCGAGCTCCGGCAACTGAATTTCTCATCATAAATCGTTTCCTAAATTTAGGAAGGTGTAATAGCGCTATAACCCGCGCCACGTATCTTGGACCTAAATCGTAAGACATACGAGGCTCTGGCACCCGCGGATTGCTTTGTAATAGTCTATGCTAGGTGAATTTGAGTTCGTCTACCGCAGTAGCATCCCATGCTATCCTCAAAAGACACCCAAGAAATGTGTACGGCGCGTATAGGGCACATTTTAGGTCCAAGATACGTGGCGCGGGTTAAATCTTGGACCTTTTTTTGTTAATTCTTTTTTTACTCGTAAAAATGACTAGCACTAACAAAATATCCTGGAGCTGTATCAACCAAAAATCTGCCTGTGGAATGCAAAAAAAAAAAACTTTTTCATTTTTTAATTCATTTTATTTAACTACTTACGAATAAAAATCAATACATAAAATAGCTGCAGCAGCTACGATCTCAATATCCATTATAGTAGCGTGCGTACCAGCGTACGTGTTGTGCCTGTCAAGAACCAACACAGACTGATGTCACTGATGGACTTGTGTGTGGATGGTTCCTGCTGATACATCTGAGGATGCATCTGCAGACGCGTCTGCTAACGTGTAGAGGACACATAAGACACACACATACATTGAAGCATTTATTCTGTAACTGAAGGCAAAGTAATGAATGAGATGCACGATTAGGGAAGATACTGTTAATATATTATTTTGATACCGAAAGGGGGTTGGGTAATGTTGGCGTCGTGTTGGAATTGAGCGGCCATCAATGAAATTGGTATAATATGAAAGTACAGTATAAAGTGATCAAAAGTTACTATGGACAAACTTCTCTAAACTATATCGGGACTTAGCTATACAGGGTGGTATTTTTCAACTTTACTTAGATGGAAGTACTCTAAATACTGGAGATAGCGAATTCCACTGAAAGGAAACATTCCCTTATTTTATAAAAGAAACAAAACTGCATTCAAAGTTCTCTGAAAATGCCACACCCGGTAGTCGAACCGACTAAAATCTTCCTAAACCTTCTATTTCATGGATTTCCTTTTATTTAATTTACCAAGTTTGTTAGAGAGATTTGATCCTAATGATCGACCCTATCGATTGATGCAATAAAAATATAGGGTGTTATTTTTTCAAATTGTTCGATTATAGGGCGGGGCAAACGATTTTTCGGCATTCCTTAAATTTATTATATTATGAAGATCTGTTCAGGCGTTTGTGGATCATCTACCCTTTTCTAGTTGATCAAGGGATCTTTTACTTACTTTCCCAGATCTAATTAATTTGGAATTTACGGTCCTAAATGCAAAATATTATCATCAAATCAACCTTCAGTTATTTGTCTCATTGCATTTTTTTTTATTTATTAAACCTCCCTGACTCTTATGCACTAGTTATTAGTGATTAGCTAAATATGAATATACAATAACATCTGGAATTCATGCTAATCTAAAAGGCTCAGAAAAATTTTATTATTATTTTATTAGGTATGTACCTCTACAATAAAATTGTTCTTGTACTTAATTATTAAATAAGATCATTTTTTATGGTATTCAACAAAAAAATAAAATACTTTCCACTACTTAATAGTTATTTTTTATTGGTATTTTCTTATTTGTTTTCCAAGCTAAATAAGTATTCCACAATAATGCAACCATTTGTACAACTAATACTTGGTATTGAAGTGGAACATAATAAAAATTTAAAAGTTGAACCCACGGCCAAATGTAATAATTTGTTGTAAGAACATCAAGATAATTTGCTTTGAAGTCACTTTTAATATGGACCCAGTCTTTGCCCTGCATAGCACCCACTGTAACTAGGATTATACATAAAAATGCTGGTGCAAATATAGTTTGATCCACAAGTACTTTTTTTAAAGTGACTGCTTTCCCTTGTGTACCTATGTGTTTATTTAAAACACCATACCACATTCGCAAAGCTGGTCCCTGTAAGAAAATCATTCAATTAGAAGTTATAAATATTTGAAAATTAAAAACATAAAAGTAATGAGATTAATTGAATTTTCATTACAAAGTTTTGCTCTCAACAAAAGAACAACTCTGATAAAATTATGTAGGTACTTATGAGGTTACTATTTATTCTTCTTATAATGTTTAATACAGCTATAAGTGTTTATTAAAGGTGCCGTTCCACCAGTTAATAATAATAATAATATATCTCTTTACTGTATACAGAGGAATACAGGAAAAGAAAAAAAAATACATTAAATACAATTGGCGGCCTTATCGCACAAGGCAATCTCTACCAGGCAACCATGGGATGGAGTGAGTTATTATAGTTAATAATAAATACATATTGCACTAAAAGAATATTTATCACACTAATTTAAATAATAATCTCGTACCTGCGGCAGAGATTGGCTATTGCTATTCAGCAGGGCAATGCCACTAGCGTCATGGGTACCTTTGCCCCTGGTACGGTGATGGGCGGGTTAATTGATTAATTTTAATAATGTATTTGAATTTAGTATTTAAGTGGTTTTTAGTAAAATGATGCATAGGTATTATATTACTTATACATAATAAAAATATTAAAGAATATTAGCTACAATAGATGAAAAAAAATAAAAAATAAAAGGGAGTTATAACTCACCCCCATGAAAAACCCTATAGAAGAAAACTTTAAAGTTCTTTGAAAGTCCAGTGATTGTTTTTCAACAATTTTTTGAGCAATTACATCGCCAGCACCCATTAGGACTCCTGTTTGTATTGCTTGAACAAGATATGGGCTGCGATTTAGAGCTTGTTGATACAGTTTGAAAATGCGGAACTTCATGATTATCAGTAGGTAGGTACAGAACTACCACGTAATGAAAGGAATTGCAGTCTTACTTCATTTAAATTTAAACTATTAAGTAATTACAAAAAATTATTAGGTACTAAGATTGCACATTAAATTATACCACGTGTAACGTGTAAAACCCCTATGTTACTTAAATAGCTTCTTGCCTCCTTATATTGAAAGTAACAATGAAGGTACAATTTATAGAATAATAAAATTTACAGTATTTATTCTAAACGTATTATTGTTTAAAATCAATAACATTATTATTTGTTATTGATTGACAATTTTAATGTTGTGGTAGTGGTTGTGAGTTTGTGACACTATGGTTTGTGACATGTATTATCTAGGATCAAGTAAGTATTCTTCATCCTAGTGTATTGTATTGTTCTCTGTAATGTTGGTAATAATCTAATAGATTGTCTATGGTTGGTATAGCTGGGAACACGTTTCTTGGACCTAAATCGCGCGCGTGGATTTTTTAGTAGTAAGGTAACTGTACCAATGGTAGACACTTTAAGGAAAAATAAAATTTCAATCTAAAAAATTTAACAAATTAATGAGCAGTTTTCCAGTAGGTATTTATAGGGTTCCTAAAGACGCTCTAGATGGCGCAGCCGGCACTTTTGGTAAGAACAGTGTGGTGTCACATCTAGTGTTCCCTAATTTATGGAAAAAATGTTCTTCGGTTTTGTAATGATTTACTTTACTTAAATATTCTGTAATTTTTTCTGATACAATTATTTTAAATATAATATTATTATTTTAAATTACAGACAGTGACGCAAAAAGAATTAAGCGTTTTATGATATTTTATCTATTATAATAATGGGTAAATGAAATTAAACTTTGGCAACATCGCAAATTCATGAAAAAATCTTAGAGTAAGGAAAAAATACTACAAACAAACCACAGAGTACATTAAAATTACCAAAAGCTATGCTAGCGCCATCTCCTGATGACATAAAAACCAACTGATTATTATACCTACTGGAAAACTGCTCATTACAGCATGGTCGTTACATTCTTTTTTAACTGTTACAGCAACAATTAGACATTAACTTTTGCCCATATAATCTTTAAAATCTATCATACTTTTACTTTAAATTAAATTATTATGCACTTGGTCGAAAACACCAATGCTAGACATCATTGTCCCAATGCTAGACACCTATTTGTACCAATAGTAGACACTTTAATTTCTCTCTACAAAATTGAATATGAGACCGCTAAGTGCCTTGGTATGCCCTATTCCCCCCGAGCGACGGTCAGACGGCGGTCCCCCGACGAGACAAATGACAAAAGGTGGGTTTTACTTTTTAAAGGTTCATTTTGGATCGGGGGTTTTTTAAATTTTTAATTTTTTTTTATTTCATACTTTTTACAGGTATAACCACTCAACCGATTTCCATAAGACTTGCTGTATCGTGATGTATAAATTATGACCTGTCACTTGATACCCAACACACCATATTTGAAAATATTAGATTTTACATTGCCACTTTCACTCCTCATATTATTCAAATGGCTGAACCGATTTTTATGAAACATATTGTAGCTAAGAACACTCTCGACTAAACCATCTTTCAAACAAAAGAAACAGAATCTAAATCGGTTCAGCCGTTTGGGAGCTACGATGCCACACACACGCATACACACACACATCCATACACACCCATGCACACGTCAAACTTACAACACCCCTCTTTCTTGTCGGGGGTTAAAAATCGGTCCAAGAATGCGCGCCGCTGCGCATCGCTCAGTGTGCGTTGGGCCGTATCCATCCATATTTGCCGATGACGGACGCCATCTATCGAGCCAACTTTACACTTGCAAAAGCTCACGCGTCGATAAGGTCAGAATACCCCTTGGTTTAGTGATCATGTGTTTAGGACAGGGTAAGGGAATGGGGGAGGGGAGGGTGGAAAGGGGAGAAAGGTGAGTAGATAGTCGAATAGAGAGTCAAGTGTTTCAATAGTGTCGACTCAGAGCTCAATGCTTGACTCTCAGCGCTAAAATTTACAACAATATGCGATAAGCGACATCCACGTGGTTAGAGCGGGCTAGCGCGGGCATTATTAGTAATTTCCGGTACATGTGATGAATCTCAATGTACATTTAGCGTAGGTATAACATCTTATTTTCATGAAATAAAGGCATTATTCCAAAGTGTCTATCATTGGAACATCTAAGATTTTTTGTACCAATACTAGACATAGCATATAAATGTTACAAAACCTAATCAAAATATGCGGGCAATGGTCCAAGTATGTCAATAACTTCAATATTTATAACGTTTATACTAAAATTAGTAATAATCATAACTTATAAACAAAAAAATCACACCTATAAAAATCAGTACCCTTGGCAAAAATCTTAAGAAATAACACGACCGTGTTCACGGAGTCACATTATTTGCTGTCAAATGTCGTCTTTCTAAATTTACTTCGGATGGTGTTGCGAATATTTGAACATATCTTATAGACACCATTAGGCATCTTTTAAGTCAATAGTCTTATAAAACAAATGGATAATTTTCTCAAAATACTGGGTTTTGTTCGAAAGTGTCTAGCATTGGTACAGTGTCGAGCATTGGTACAGTTACCTTACTTAATCTATGCTTGGTAAGTACTATCCTCAAAAGACACATTAGAAACGTGTACTGCGCATATAAAGCACATTTTGAGCACCATTTTATGTCCAAGATATTATGTCCCGAGCAATATTAGTATTCTTCCTTTAAAAGTCTAAACGGTACCATTTTCTCTAGTACAACAGAAGAAAACCATAGAATTGCCTATATATTATTAGGCCTAACAAACAGTACCTATATATAGCTACATAAAGGCAAATACTTAATACCTTTACTTCATGACCTTTAGGTAGAAGGAGTAGGCCCAAAAATTCCAAAAATTGACGTTGTGGAGGGTGACATAATGGTCTCACTCTCACACTCATTTCATTACTCACTATGATGCGATGGACGAGCCAGGCTCGTGCGAAGTGGGGGAGGAAGAGCCGGGAGGCAGACCCTGAGCTCCAAGTTCACCCTAGCCTCTCTCGGATGCAATAAGGAAAATACGTCTCCATGACGGTGATGGTGATGATGTGATGAATAAAATAGTGTTAATATTTTAATGCGTTTTAGTATTTTTCTTTATCTGTATTGTATTAGTTTAGTAACATTTTTTAATTATTTTTTAAACGGTCACACTTTAACACTGCGCGTAAAAAAATGTAGACTGAGTGAGTGAGTTATCGTAAATCGTAAATTCTTCAGGGATTGTGTTAGTTTTACAGTAACTTATTTTGTTACCCGTGTTATTTCAAACCGTCACATAATAACCTATATCAAAATGGATAAAAGAAAACTATCTACAGCAGGGGATAGCCTGTATCAAATACTGCAAGTCCCGAAAACTGCAACCGCAGACGATGTCAAGAAAAGCTATCGGAAATTAGCACTAAAATACCATCCTGACAAAAATCCTAACAATCCTGAAGCTTCTGAGAAATTTAAAGAAGTAAATCGAGCACATACAATACTAAGTGATGCCACGAAACGGAATATATATGATAATTACGGTTCACTCGGACTGTATATCTCTGAACAATTTGGAGAGGAAAATGTCAACGCCTATTTCGTAGTAACAAGCACTTGGTGCAAGGCTTTGTTTATTGTATGCGGCATTTTGACCGGATGCTACTTCTGTTGTTGCTTATGCTGTTGTTGCAATTGTTGCTGCGGCAAGTGTAAGCCGCGTCCTCCCGAAGAGTCTGGCGACTATCACACGTTGGAGAGGGATGATTCAGACGGCGTGCAAGCCGTAACTGTGCAGCCTGGTGGAGAAGGCCGTCCAAAGGGCGAACAAGCACCCCCAATTGCCATGCCGGCGCCTCCAGCTCCTACTGGTGCATCAGAGAACACTGGTCTCAACACAGGTGGGGTTAATTATGGAATTTCAAATTAATCTAGTTCGCACGACAACTCCAAATAAACATGTCAATATTGTATTCAAGTATTTTTTAAGTAACTATATTATTATTTTAGGAGTTCTGTGACAAATCATCATGCCATGAGTAATCTATTCCTGTCTTGTTTTCTCATTGCTTGTAATACTTGAATGAGTATTTAAGTAGCAGTCTTACCATTAAATAATAGCAATTCAGCTCTTGGTGAAAAATTGCTTACAGAGTAAGTAAAAATGTGGCTGTTTGTTACATAAGATTTTTGATGTGCATATTATGTTATCACATTATGTAAATGGTACTTTTGCTTCAAATTCTGGTGATTGCTACAAGTCCATATAGTTTGGTTGTTTATTACCAATAACAAGACATCATAATCTCAGTTATTAAACAAGAGTTAGACAATTTAATTGTTGTCATATTCTATTGTTTAGAGGTTGTAGTTGATAAAAAATAATTATAATTCTGTGTCAAGACATGATATACTTCGCATGATCATATCTAGTATTTAGGGTTGGTACTGCTCTTTTACTGCTAATAAAGCAATTGTGAGCTGATAACACAGCTACTTAAGTTTTTTGTACTATATTCAGTACTTCGGTTATGGTAGTGCTATACAATACTTGGAGTATAAATAATGAAATTGAAATAAAATCCAAAAGGAAACACTGAAGGAAGGCACTAGACCTCATTAGGGGTGAAAATCCAGTATTAAAATGTTATTTTTCATGAACCACACTGCAGTACAAAATAAATTGTTATTTAATAGGGGTTTCAGTTTCATAGCATCAAATCGTTTCAATTTCAAATTTCTAAGACACATACACAACAACTTTATCTTTGCATTCTCACAAATTGTTTAGCACATTCTTTGGCTATATCTGTTCTTTTCCTGTTGTTCATTATTAGGTCCATTATGCTAAATGACATGGGGTTGTGTGCAAACATCGTCAGTCTATTGTTATGTGTATGAATGTGAATCTTATCTAAACATTCTTTTCAACCTTCAAAAATGTACTAATGTGCACAGTTCTCTTAAAATTAACCATTGCTATGAGATTAATATGCATGGTATGATGATGTTATTTCTTATTTTATTATCATAAGTATTAAACTTTGAATTGCCATACAGTGCAAAACAAGAGAACCAAAAAGTTTTAAGATATTATTTTGTACATCTTTCAAAATTACAAATTTCAGTCAAGTCGTAGAGGGTACTAGCTAAAATGTGCCCAAACATTTCAATTATTTTTTTTATGCCTAAATGACAAACATAACTATTGATTTATCTATAAGCATATAATGTAGGTTTTACTTTAGTTAAGGTGTAGATTTTCAGTGTATTTTTGTTGATTTAATGTTTAATTCTTATCGAATTAATGTGATATGATTTTATTATTGCAACATTCAAGAATTACTGTTTCCAGTTTATTATTTGATATGCCTTCTATCAACTTTTACAAAAAAATAATTACTATGATCATACACTCAACTCTAATTTTGGAGGCAGGTTGAATTGAGATAGATATCTTAATAAAAATTGAGTTGATATTAAGGTAATCTGGAAATAACTATGGATGTGGGTATTGGTGGCAGATAAATTAAAAATGTTAACTGTTTTGTACTCAAACAGTTATCAAAGTGCCAGCTTTGTTTTGGTAGCCTAACAGTATAAATATATATTATTTGGGGCATGTGGAAACCTTGGAAATCTTAGCATGTTAGAATCAACCCTTATAATATAAAACTACAATGTTCTGTCAGGAAAGCTTGTTGCCAGAATGATCTAGGGAGAAAGTCTCCAGGAGGGATGACTTACTTGCTTATTGGGCAGTTACAGAGTCCTGTATGGCTTGACCATATGGCTAGCCTAAATAAATCAGTTAGACAGTTCAGAACTATGAAATGAAGGGGGGAGGGGGGGGGGGGTATACTATACAATACATGTGGTATTTTTTATATTTTGTTAGTAAGATCAGTTGTAGAGTTGTAGTGGTATTTTGATAGCATAATATTATGTTTATTCAACTGTAAAAGACCCACCAGAGACTAAATCAAGGATTATAGAAAAATTGGTAAACAAAATTATAAGTCCTAATTCCCAATACACAAAACACCATAAACATCAAACCGTTCAGTAGTTTTTTGCGTCCATCGCGTCTAAACATACAAACAGATAAGAAATCAAAAAAATATTAATTTCGAGTTTAGTATCGTATCGTTAACATAATTATATTGCGTTGCTCAACGACTTGCATCTTCCATGAGCGCGGGCCTGGGGGTGACAAGTAGAGCCGCCTGTCACCCCAACAGAAGCAGGCCGAGGAGGTGGCGCGTAGTGCGCCTCTCCTTATCTTCGGCCAGAGGGCATCGTCCCACACCCAATGGGGCCATCGAGATGGCCCTATTGGGCAGTGCCAAATACACTATTTCATTGTGGAACCTGACCCATCCCATATTAAACTTTAAGGGTCAAAAAAGCCTCCCAGACCCCAGGAATTTTCCTAACAAAACATTGTACTACAACTCAAATGTAAAAATACCATTTCAACTAAACGAAATTTAGACTCTGGGAGTTGAACGTACCTACACCATTAAGAAATAGGTAGAGAGCAATAATAATGCAAAAAGATTTCGCACTAGTGACTAGCGTGCCGTAACTGTTGAGGACGAGCTTCAGACAAGACAATGGTAGTCATTTTTGCATTTCAAGTGCTAGCTAGAGGTGCAAAAGTCTCAAGCTATGTCATACTCATATCATACACTCACTATCTATCGCATTCAAAGTTACTGTTGTAATCTATGTAGGTCTATATTTACGTCTTGTCAAAACACAACAAATGCTGTTCAGAATGAAAGTAACTCATCGTTCTTTTAAATATCATTGGTAGAGAACCACATTTGCATCAAATAGTCTACACGGTCATCTTGTGATGTCATTAATTAATTCAATTGTCGCCAGTGGGCATGGCATACAGAAGTTTGACTGATATAACTATATATGTTTTCAACATAGATATATTGTAGTGGCGAAGTTGCGCTATTTTGTAAAACTGTTGATTAATCTCCGAAGGGCAAAACCTAGTGTTTATGATGTTGAACAATGTAGAAGTCCATTTTATCGAATTAAAAATGTGACGATATTATGATTCAACCTATGAACGACATGTGCCAGAACCCAAGTGTAAGTGTTTTATCATTATAAGTCACGTAATGATAAGACTGCTAGTGTGATTTGATTTTAATTTTGTTTAACTTAAATTATTTAGAAAGCTACTTAATGTATTGACATCACTATAAATATAATATAGCTAGACAATACTGGGCGATTTTATAGTCGTTTTGAATAAAAAGATTTCGGACACAGTTTCGATAGCAAAATCGTCTGAAAGTATTAAGTTGGCGGAAAAAAAACTTTTCTTTTTATAATGTACTAGCTTTTGCCCGCGGCTTCGCCCGCGTGGATGTCGGTTATCGCGACCAAACATAGCCTATGTCCTTTCTCAAGGTTTAATCTACCCCTATACCAAATTTCATCAAAATCGGTTCAGCGGTTTAGTCGTAAAAGCGAGACAGACAGTTACTCCTACTTTGACTGCCTCTGTGGCGTAGCGGTAGTGAACGCGGCTGCTACGCAGGAGGCGCGGGTTCGATCCCCGCTCAGTGCCAATATTTATATGCATGAATATAAATATTTGCATTGGTCTGGGTGTTTCTATGTATAATAAGTATGTATTTACAAAAAAAAAGTATCTAAGTATGTATATCCGCATTCTAGATTCCATAACACAAGCTAATTAAGCTTACCATGGGTCTAGAAAGCGTTGTGTAGAATGTTGTGGAATATTTATTTATTTATTTATTTATTACTTTCGCATTTATAATATTAGTAGGGATTAGCTGTCCCGGCGAACTTGGTACCGCCATATTTTTCCCGTTTCCGCTGCACCTATTTTCTCATCCTTTAAACCTTCCCTGGACACCCACGAATATTTCAAGACTAAAATTAGCCAAATCGGTTCAGCCGTTCTTGAGTTATAAAATAACAACGAAAAGTGGCATTGATTTTTATATATTAGACTAGCTATCCCGGCGAACTTCGTACCGCCATATTTTTCCCGTTCCCGCTGCACCTATTTTCTCACCGTTTAAACCTTCCCTGGACATCCACGAACATTTCAAGACTAAAATTAGCCAAATCGGTTCTGCCGTTCTTGAGTTATAAACTAACAACGAAAAGTGGCATTGATTTTTATATATTAGAAGATAGATGGGAATACTGTACAGGTGAAAGGTATACTGTATGGGGGTTGTAAAAAAAAGTTTTTTTTTTGCCAAAATAATTTTTCAGACGATTTTGCTAACGACACTGTGCCCAAAGTCTTTTTATCCGAAACGACTATAAAATCACCCAGTATATTTGCTGATTCAACAGATTGTACCAAAGTTAAACATGTCTGGAAGCCATTACAATAATCCCCTGTATTCCAAAACGTGATCTACTTTGGTCCATTTGTGTCAATCTAGGTTTAACCATCATTTTTTTCATAATTTTGGTGTTGGCTTAAACTAGGTTATGTAATAAGTAGGTAAAAGTGTCTAAATATGTACATGAGGTACTTTAATAATAACATATAATGTCCGTTATACCTCTTTCAATCTGTGGACACTTGGTCTTTTTTATTAGGTACAATCAATGATATATTATAAACTATAGATATGTTGTCCGCACTCTAAAATGGCGACAAAAAAATGATGACTTTTGGTCATCATTTTATGCATCAATCAGAATCGCGACCAAAAAAAAAACAATTATAATAATAAATTCGTAATAATAATAATATTATTAATGTAGATACTTATATTATAATTCATATAAATTAATAACATTGACATATTTTTAATCAGTAACTAAACTGTTTTTATACTTAGTGTATGCGCCATTTTTGAAAGCCGCCATCTTCTTGTATGACGTATCTATGAATATAATACATCATTGGGTACAATGTTTAGGTTTCTGATTTTTCGGCCTTTCTTGTTTTTTGAGGTAAGAGTATTCTGGACCAGGAGTTATGAGTTTTTTTATCTGACTAGTTAGTTGATCCTTAACTAGCCCTAACTAACCCTTTGCGGGGACATATAAGTTAGCAGAGTAATCCCTTAGCGTGTAACTTTCAACAAACAGAATTTCGGTCAACATTCAACAGCAAAATTGTGTAAGGATCAAATCTAATATATTTTTTAAATTACCCTCAATAACAAAATGACACCTCTATTTTTTCTCATTGTAGGAAAGCTTAATCACACTAGGGGATTACAAAATTCTTAGTATTACGGTTTACTACTTGATTACGAATCATGTCATTAGCTCGAGCGTCCTCGATAGTCTTATCCTTCGAATACACATTGACTCGACGTGCCAATATTCTTCACTATTCCAATTAACTTTGTATTCTGGTTGTTCGTTATTCATGTAGTTTAATCAACGAAACTAATTATTACCATTAAGTGAGTAATGAGAGTAATGTCAAGGATGACTACCAGGTACAAACATAATAACAATTAGCAATTAGCGAACTCGTAGACACTGCGCGCTTCGACACGGATAGATCAGTTTAGAAGGGCGTGGTGAGTGAGATCCTCACAGAGACCTCCGCCATACCCTTCGTGTTAGGTTAGCAGTATCCAATACTGTACGAAGAAATAAGACTCCGTGAAGCGGGGTTTCATTGAAAATAGTAGATCCTACCGGTAATATGGGAATACGTACATGCAGCTATTCGATGAAATATGCCCTTTTCGGTGAAATGGACGCTCAAGCTAATGGCTTAGTCGAAACCGTGGTACATCGATGATATGAAATATCGGCAATTTGGATACTTGGGCTAATGATTTCGGAGGATTATGCATTCATCGGACATATTTATGACATTCAAAATCAAGTAGAAAACACCTTAAAATGTGCTAAATACGGCATTAATGTTATTGTATATTTATGTTCAGGTATAATACGGCAATATCACTTTTTCAGTGTTAGTGCTGGTTTGTAAGCAAAAGTGGTGTCGCGCTATCGTTCGTTCATTAAACGTTCCGTTACCCTATTGTATGGAGAAAACAATCAGTTGCACTAATGTATGCCCTAAGATTTGTAGTGTATTTGTTTATCGCAACCGAACAGTGCTTACAGGGTTGATCGATAGCAGTAGCAGCTAATTATGTTTCAATCGAGGTAATTAGCGTTTGATATCCCTGCCCTAATCTGATAAAGGGCTTAACCAGCATTACTTTTGATTGAAATTGACTTTTGAGTCAGTCTATCGCAGCTTTGTTTAAGTACGTTTGGCGGTAGACGTCCGTCCGGGCGTCCTATTCCCTATGGACACTCAAGCGACCCACGTGAATGTTTGTACTTCTTAAGTTCTCAGTGGAGTCTGAGGGTGAAATCTGAAATGCTTTCCTACTTTGACTAACTAATAATAAGCTAAATTTCACATAAGCTAAGCTTGAGCTAAGTCAAAGTACGCATTATAGATTTCACCCTGACTTCTTAAGTCCTTGAGATTTTTTTTCACTTGAATAAAGCCAGATTTTTCTTGAATTCTTGCTTCGAGTATGAAATAGCTGGAAATCTTAAGTTTTTAATGAAACAGTTTATTATAAGTAGTTTATAGTCAAATGTTTGATCTCTTATGTAACTAATAACGAAGGCGTTCCATACTAATAATGAATGAATTATTTAAAAAGAAAATGTGCCCTCCACTGTTGATAAATTACGACACAGCTAAAAAAATTAAAAAATATTACACACATTACTTATGAAATTATGTGACCTACATATTCTTGGCTTTAACCATGCTTATATTTGGGACAGTCTATTATCTCTTAATATTATTATATTTTTTATTGACTATGTACGCCAATTGTTATTTTTCAAGAGTGATGAATAAGATATACAACTTCTATACATAGTTAGAGTATTCTTATAATAATTTTGCTTCTAGAAGTCATTGCTATTCTAAGGGGCAATGTAATAAAAACATTAGCATATATATTTAAGCATATGTATTAGGTATATTAACATTCAATGTTTTTATTAGTTTGTCTTAGTTATTTTTAGCGTAAATAACTAGTTATTGACCAAGATGAAACTTATGAGGTATATTATAAGAATATAGAAATTACGACGATTCAATAGGAAACTGCCTTAAAATATTTCTTGTCCAAAAATTTGTTAAATAATTACTTTCCCGATAGTAAGTATATATATTTATGTATAAATCATTGTGCACTGTAGAAACGCTATTTATGTATGTGACTGTTTTATTGTTTTATTGAAATTAAAAGATAGATTTTTTCTTTAAACTTACAGCTTGAAATTCGGCAAGCAAAACATACTTGAACATGTCGATCGAGCTGCCTGGCGCCTGATTCTAAGCCGTTGACATTGGCCATGATAATAAATAAGTGCAACTTTTTAACTATAAATTTAAAATATAATATCCATTACATTTTTTATTATAACTTAATATTTAATTCTTGCTTATTAATAAGAGATAAGAGACGTTAATTATGTAACGTTTATCATTTTATAATGAATTGTAGACGATGGAACAGCTAGTTTAGATCCACTTTGTAAATCACGGAAGCTTGAAGATTGAAATATTTATCTACCTATGCGACACGTTTCTAATATTACACTGTTAACATTTTACTACATAATAATATTATCTATATTTAAGGCATTAGTTTGAAATGTGTGTGATACTGTAAATTATTGTAGTTGTTGTTGTAACCATTCGAAAATAATTAATTCAATTGTTCTACTGGCTCAGCGCGTACTGCGTGCGAAAGAATGGGCTAACTGTTATGTCTCATATTATGTATTATAAAGTTATGGTACTAGTCAACGAGTATTTATAACGACATTGTCAAATAAGGACGTTAAAATGTAACACTTATAACTTTCAATTAAATAAAAATCTGCATAAGAAAAGTTACATCTATTATTGACAGAACCAGCTCCGAATGGGGGTTTAACTAAACAACCATCGTCTTGCGAACTGTATGGATGCCACAAAAAAAATATACATCATAGAAGACCATCAATGAAGTATGGTAACAATAAATTCGTCACACCACTAATCATGTACCATACTTCAATCGATAACCGCAGTAATCGGTGGCCTCTGTACTGACACCACCAAGGTCTCGTAGAACCACCAGAATTAGATGAGTTAACACATTGAAGTTTCTGTATACGAATAAATATTATTAAAAAAATACATTGTGGTATAAACGGAAATGTTAGTTAGATTAATTATGTAGAAAACAATACTTTGTGCGAAAGCGACAACGGTCGTTGTAATCAGCCTTCCCAAACTCGTAAAGTGTGATTTCACCAGTAAAAATGTGTTAAAGTTCAATTACACTGGGTTCTCACCGTTTACTCAATAAAATTAAATAATTGAGTAAAATTGGTAACGCAATTAAATTCGACTTGGTCGCAATTATTTTCTCAGTAATTCATGTTAGACTTCAGCAATGTCAAGTTAAACCCCTAATACCTACATTCCTCTTGTTTTATTCTATCTAATAGGTACTTTAATGATCTTTATACATAATTTTGATTTTTTTTCTTATTTCCAGGAAGCAGTATTCCAAAATATACATGAAGTATTTACGTCTAGTCTAACATAATTTGTAAGTGAAACGAGGAACGTATTTGTATAACCACCAGCGCACTTTGAACATAGGTACCAATGTAAGACAAACTTATTGTTCAGTCTACGAAATATTTTTATACTTTTATTATTTTGACTAGGCTACTTATTATTTTATTCCAATATTTTTTTACACAATAATATTGTTTTTATTGGTCAGTAATTATTTCAGTTTATGTTTTCGATACTGTGTGTATATTTTCTTATTAAGAATTTACTATGGAAACAAACTGAGATGAGAGCAAGGCGTGAAGGTATGATGATAGATTAACTTCTAGGACAAATCACAATATTTATCTATAAACATAGATGACACGATGTAGTAATATTTCTCCTTGGACAGCTCAAGAACTGGCCGGACTGAAAATAATAGCATCAACAGTCTGGGTAACGCTGTCTTGGATTTAGTTAATATTTGTGATGTGTGTATGTATGTAATGTGTTAGAAAACCTACGAAGTTAGTGAGCGCCTCGCATTGAACTTGTATCTACTTTAATCTGTTGTGGTATGCCTATTGTATAACTGTTAATTACAGTTTAGATATTTATAGGAAAATTGGAGAATATAATATACATTCATGTTGTCATAATTATGTGAAATGTTACATGTATTTTTAGATGTGTAATATGTATAGTATATGCTTATTCTAATAATCCAAATTTTCCTCAGAGCCTAATTCTTGCTTCCAGATTGTTACTGGCAACTATTGTTTATATGAGACTGTTTAATCTGCCTACGATACTTGTGTTTATATTACATATTGGTTGTATAAATAAAATATAATATTCCACATAATGATCCTTGTTTAATGATTGGTACGTTTAAGAAGTTGGATTAATTTATAAAATACACATCAACATATGAATCGCTAACTTTAATTTAGAGTTACTGCGACACGTTATCTAACAAAAGCTTAGCATTTGGCTAAGAAATTCAAAGTAGCTATTAGGTCCTCGGTATAATGTGAGGTCATCCCGGATAAGCCGACATACCAATCAAAAACAATAAGCCGGCCCCGGGATCCAAAGTACAAACTTGTGACCAAACTTGGCAATCAGGGCAATCACTATAAAGATTATGAGAACCCGGTATTTTTATTAGACACGTCGGGAGTGAGTCAGATTGGTCTGCTTCGGTTTTGTAGAACGTTCTAACGTACAGCGCAACTCTACTGAATGATATCTATTTAGAGTAGTTGAAATTGAAGCTCTAGTACCTTTAGAATCTTTAGATCCATACTGTTACCTATTATGAATTAAAGTTCTGTCTGTTCGCCATCACGCCTAAACCCCCTGAACCGATATTGATGAAATTTGGTACAGAGATAGACTGGAGCTTGTGAAAGGAAATAGGTGTTGTTTGTTCGCGATAACTGACACGTACGTGAGCGAGCAACTGCTACCTTAACCTATGCCTAATAAACTCAGCTTTAACTCACTCTGTGGGACACATTTATGCTGAAATCGTTGTCGAAGACGGTTCGGTGACACTTCGGTCCGTCTTATATCCCACCAAAACCAAAGGGATTTCATGCTCCCTCCATGGCCTTGTGCCTCGACGAGAGTTCATGTTCAGGCCCGAAATTACAGTTGTTTCATGGGACTTGGGACCCCCCGCCTGTATTCTACTAAGGAGATTAATTACATTACTTCTCAAGTCTACACTAAACATTAAATATTTGAAAAATGAAGCACCTTCTTGAATTTCATAAATATTATTTCTTACGAGTTTTCCTTACGAGATTTCGTTACTGCGATTGTTTTATTATTCGTCAACTTTTTCACTTTACTGTTGATAATGGATGTGAACGTTCATTTAATTTATTTTACGTTTTTAAATGTGGTTAGGTTCACTGCTAATAATATGATTACAAAAACTGTTCAAGAAATATGTCCTGGTTACAAAAAAGGACCACGTTTACATGTGTTCGATTTGGTTGGGAGCTGGATGACAGCATACATACAGCCACAGACCATTGACTGCTTTGTATTCAGCGTTAGAGCTACCACTGAATTGGTAAGTAGGTACTTACCTAATAATTTATTTGCACAGATCAAGCGTCCGAAGATACCTACGCGTCGCGAACTGTAGGAGACTGATGTAAATATTACTGACATGACCTCACAATAGGAGGCTTCCGGCGACTGGGACCGAAATTAAATTTATTTTAAATTTAATATTTTTCTTCCGGCGACTGGGACCACCCATAAAAAAGAACAAAAAATTATAGTTAAAACCAAAAATAGTACAGTCAAACAAAAAGCCGAAGAGACGTAATAATTAAAGCAAAATCTGATCAATTCAAAAATATCATTGGCTTTAGTAATTTCTTTAATGTACTTACACCAATAAAACAAATTAAAAATACAGTAATATGTCACCTTAAATACTAAATTCGAACATCATGTCAAAATTAATCAACTAACCCGCCCCGCCGCCCGTCACCGTAACAGGGGCAAAGCATGACGCTAGCGGCATTGCCCCGCTGTATAGCAACGGCCAACCTCTGCCCCGGTACGAGGCGAAGCGAATTTCACCGGTTTTCTTGTAGCGGTTACTGGAGACAGGACGGTACGGCACACGTGGTTGGGGTATCAGTCGATACAAAGGCTCTTCGGAGTATGTCATTGAGAGCATGGTGACGCGGAAACCTACCCGCGCTTCTTCGACAACTCAGTGCGTGCTGACCGTCGCCGCCCACCATGGAGCCGCAGGTGCATTTATGGGTTCACACACCTTGCAGCCCAGGTGGAGGGCCACTGCCACCCCCAAAGAATTGTCGTCCAATAAAGTGCCCAGGTGAGGTGAAGGCAGCGCGTGCAGCCATGCTCCCGATTCCGGCTGCGACACCGCCCGAAGCCTCGCCAGATCGGATTCGGCCCCCGTGGCATCTCCACCAGCCCCTCCTAAGCCTTCCAGCTGTGCCATCATCTCGAGCGCGCTGGACATGAGGCGTGACAGGGCCTGACGCCGCCGAACTGCGGGCAAGCCACACTGTCTCGGGGTCCACTGCAAAGGGCACGGTTACTCTGACACCATTATTATGGAGGATGGCAGTAACAAGGTCCGCAGCCCCATGTGCCGATGCCAGCATAGCCGGCAAACCCACATCCCGCGCGCGTTTCACCCAATACCCCCATGACGGTTGGGGAGAGTCGCCTGTACCCATTGGTTTTCGTTGAGTCATACATTGAGGATCGACTCAACTGTGGACTTGAGGATGTCATTGAAAGCCGCGACGTCTGCCGGACAAACCCAGGTTAGCGCGGTCCGCAGTAGGTACGTCAGCTTAGGGAGGGCAAAGCACATGCGCAAAAGCACCAATGCCACATGCGCAGAAAGATTTTTGAGACGTTCTCGAGCGGTCAGGAGAAGCTTATACGGGAAAAGATTGCCTCGTGCACCCCTTCAGGGAAAAAATCATTTATGTATAATATGTAAAAATATCTAGGTATACTTTCTTATTCTAGGCATGAGTTTATTGCCTGCAATTCCAAAAAGATAGATTTTCCTAGCAGTCACTTTTCCATAGATTTTCTTACCCGTGTTTTCATCCTGAAAAATGCCTCTACTACTACCAGACAAATTTGAAAAAGGTTTTTCACAAAAAAATGACAGATAGGTACCGGGATACGCTATTTCTTAATAAAACGGTGTCAAAAATATTTCAATCAGCTCAGTTTTACGAAACCTCGATTTTAGCAAAAAATTTGTGTTGAAATCGGTCTGAGCCGCGGCTATCCTTATATGGAGGGGGGGGGGGGGGGGGGGGTTGGTCACACCTACACGTACCTTCATGACTATTACATACACATAGTCACGCCTGAAAGCTCATATTTCAATATGTTTTCGGTCCCGTGTAACCAGTCTCAGGGGGCGAGCCTATTGCCGTCAAGTGGGCACTGTGTCTTAGGCTGTAGGTGGGTATATTTACTGACGGATGAAGAACAGCACAGACATGACAGATGGAGTTCCCGTAGTCGAAGGCGACTACGGAATAAGGCTGTTCTCCATTCGTTCGCCCTATCCACCGACCGCAAACCAACACTGTCTAGGAACAAATTGATACTCTAGTGTCAATGTAGAGTCCGCGTTTTTTCGTATAGGTAACTTTTAAGTTATTTTAAGGGAAGCCCGAATATGTTTTTAATACCTACCATTGATCCATTCCCTGAGCCTTTATCCAACTCAGTTAGGATCGAACTTTAATACTTACCGTGAAGCGACTGCTACCTGACCTCCTATTTGAAGCTACGGCGCTAATTTTAAACTAATAGTGAATGTTGACTATCACTATGATATTTTAAGTAACAGAGGTGATAACTTAGAATACCATCCAGAGTGCCACCAAATTGCATACAAAAAAATTCATTCAAATCGATCCAGCCGTTTAGGAGGAGTTGATGAGTGACATTTTTCAAAGAGTTTTTTCTTTAAATTAAAACTAACCTTTTTTTGTTTGACTGTACTGTTTTGGCTAAAACAATAGATTTTTTGATACATTTATAGGTGGTCCCAGTCGATGGAAGAAAAATATTGAATTTAAATGAATCCGGCAACTGGGACCGCGGTCCGAGTTAATTGTGGTCCCAGTCGCCGGAAGCCTCACAATAGCACCGAGAGCTTTGTTACTTATTACGAAAGACACCAACGACTGCCATCAGAGCTCCACAACCCATGGCGACGTCATAGTTCTATTAGACCAGATTGTAGGACCTTTACTGATTTACTGATACTCGTAGGTACTCATCTCACGAGTATACTCATAACGACAATAAAACGACAGCCTCTGTCGCGTGGCGGTTGCGCATTCGGCTGCTATGCAGGGGGTGTGGGTTCGATTCCCGCTCGGTTCTAATATTTGTGTTGAGTCTGGGTGTTGCCGTACTTCGGAGACCACATTAAGCAGTCAGGGCGAGTACGGCGACGTGTGTACCTATGTGTACGAACCTCTTTGAATTTGTATTGCGGTAGTAATCGTTGGGTATCGAAGATTTGCGTAGCCTTGTGTAGGTACGAAGGGCCTTACACTGGCAGTAGATATTAGTACCTACTAAATATCTGCCGGTAAGGAATGCCACGAGGCAGGCCTGGCGATGGCGTGGCGGTAGTGTGTTCGACCGCTACGTCGTCGTAGGTCGTTGGTTAGATTCCCGCTCAGTGCAAATATGATATTATGATAATTAATTTATTTACTATCTACTTATTCAATTAGGAGCGGGAACAATACGTCATGAAATACGGCAGTTTCAACAATAGTGTACAATGGAGTGAATGTTTCTTGCAAGTGGAAACTCCAGTGGGCAAACACTTCTTACAGGGCAATGGAACAATATCTGGTCTTTTGGAAAATATTATCATCTACGAGGATAAACCAGGTGAGCTTTTTCCTAAACTGCAGGCAAGCAATTAATTTTGCTCCCAGTTTTATCTGCGTAAATTTTTTATTGTGTTACAAACCTAGGACTCCTTTGAAGATACCTACTTTCTATTAATAAAGTATTGTAGGTACTTATCCTTCCTTTTATACTACGGCTTCGAAACCGTGGAAAGCAATTGAAGCACAGTAACGTGCTGCTCGCAGTCGTTCGTGATAATGAAATCTATAGAATCACGCAATGTGGAAAGCCGCCTTAACGTAGCCATTAATTGGAGGGCGCACAATCGACCACAGAAAGAGACATAATTAGGATTAGATTAAAGTTCCGATATGGTGAATATATGTAATTTAATGGGTATGCAACAGGGCGGTAGAACGTTCGACATAACAGTCGGAGGTTGTGGGCTCTATCTCCATTCAGTGCATCTATTTGTCATTTAGGTAAGGCACTCACTCAATAAAAATTACGGAACAAAGTACTTCGGCGTATTGGCCTAGGAGTTCAAGGCCAGGCAGTCTATTGATTTGTCATCTAGTTATTTTCAGATCGTAACCTCTTTGTGTGATAGTACCTAAGTAGAACTTTTTTTTTATTCAGGACGTAGGTAAATAAAAAAAAATAAAAAAATTCTACAACATTCTACACAACGCTACTAGACCCATGGTAGGTAATCTTTTCAAAACGCGCTTGGATTTTCAACGCTACTCAGGACAGACCGACAACTACGTACAGTACAATTAAAATCAGTTGAACATTCGGCATTTTTCGGGTATAATCGCCTAAATTCGGAGACGGAAATGACACGACATACATTACCGCGATTTCTTTTATGTAGCATTCAATTTGAAGTATCCTAAACGCAATGTATACCATCTGCCAAGATGACATTACCAACCACAGACCTAAGAAAATTATAGAGAAGCGACATGAATTTGAAAATTCATTATTTATTGAAGTTTCAATAAATAATGAATTTGAAGATATAAGAAATCGCGGTAATGTACGCGATATTTTTTATTTAATGTATACAAGTATAGCTATACTTGTATACATTAAATAAAAAATACATAGATATGTTACGGCCAAAGGTAGGTGTGAACATAAACTTAAGATTAGCCGGGTAAACTTAGATTTATCTTCGACGAGGTGTTACTGTTAGTTTCTTCTATCTTTAGCCGGCTAAACTTATGTCTAACCGCAGGCCCTTGGCTAAAAATGTAGAAGGAAACGGGTAAGGAATAATCACTCTCATTTCAGCCTTTCTATGCCGCCACTCGGCTCAATCAGACTTGGATAGATTAGGTTAGAAGACCTTCGCGGTTATTTTTTTTATGACCATCAAGAAATTGAATACTCGCAAAGCCATACGCAATTAAATATAGACCGGCAGCAGGCGTTGCCTAATCAAACATTTGAACTGAAAGGTAGAACGAATACATTTTTAGCCGTTTCGTTTCGGTTAATGTGCACATTAACCGGCTAAACATGGAATATCCTGACGCAAACTAACATGTTATCGAACTTTAGCTGCTTCTCGAAGATAACCCTAAGTTCAGCCGGCTAATCTTAAGTTTATGTTCACACCTACCTTAAGCCGTAACAGATACAAGTCAATATTTTACTGTTTGATGTACATAAGTAACAGTAGGATATTACATCGGATTAATAATAATTGATAATAATCACCAAATTAAAAATTTAAGAAACCGACTTCTACCGATTTTTGTTGATAATTTATCAATTAAAAAAGTAGAAAGTAAATTTTCTTCTTTTTTAAATAAATTATAATATATATTCTTTATTAAAATAGTTACATACATTATTTACAATTTCACGAGACTGAGCAACAATTACTTTACCACGCTTTAAATTTGTTGCAGCCATGATACATAACTACTGTAAGTTAATTTTGATAAAATTTGATAGAATCGAATATGTTCACGAATGAAAATAGCGTTCATAATCATAAATGTATCATATACGTCAAATAAATCATTTATTTTTCTTATATTTCAATATTTTTGTGTTAGTTTTGAGCTACAAAGGAGGTTTTGTTGCTCATATCGTGCTTGTATTGTATTCATTATGACAACTGGTAATATAATTAAAGGTCATATCTGTAAATTGATAACTCCATGTAAGAGACGAGGGATTCACGACAATTACCGAGGTTCACCGAATGTTCAACTGATTTTATTCGTACTGTACCTACCTACCTACTACTTAATTAAATCGGTGTCTTGTATATTTTTTTGTGTAAAAAGAATATTAATAGGTAACTGAAATTACTAATATTTCCTCTACCCCCCCCCCCCCCACTACGCTAAATTGCTTGTGTTAGGAGTGGGTTCACGTCGGTAGTGTAATGGCCAGGATTCGAACCCGGGACCCTTCAAGTAAGGCTAACTCCTGAAGTTTCTCCTCTTCTGTTTCGTTTCTTCCCTTTCTTCCCTTTTGCAAAACCACTAGTCACAGTAAAAAAAATATTAGATTGATCTATAATCACGTTATTGTCCAGGCCAATATCAGCTACAAAATTCATCTGCGGACCAGTGGATGGTATTTGGTCGCCGAGGAAGTGAAGTATTGATCACTCGAGACTGTTCTGGTGAAAGTACGGCAGCATTTGCGCGCGCTCCCTATTGGCCAACATTTCAAGAATTAAGCGCCATATTTCACCGCAGCGGCACTGCTATTCAAACGCATAAACATACGCTCTGTAAACCTAAAGGTATCTGTAATATGGAATGCTCTACAGCGCCACGTACAAGCAGTATGAACCAAAAAGGCAATACACAAGAAGTCAAGGGGCCTCAAGAGTCGTAAGTCGTATTCGGTTAGGTACTCGTAGGTACAACTTACCTAATACCGATAGTGTCATAAAAATAAAGTAAGCTAAGTGAAATGTGTTTGTTTATTTTATTATGAAACTTAATTATTATAACGAAGTGCCACTTTTCATAGGATATTATGTAATAACTGAAATTACTAAAATTCCCATTAACCCCTCCAATTAAGCTAAATTGCTTGTGTTAGGAGTGGGTTAACGTCAGTAGTGTAATGGCCGGTATTCGAACCCGGGACCTCTCGATCGTAAGGTCGACTCCTTAACTACTAAGCTATCGACCCTACTAATATTGTAGCATGTATAGTAAGTGATTCTTTATAGTACAAAGTTGCCGTTCATTAGTGTAAGATTGCGCCAGCGCACAAAGAATATGTACGGCCTATCTACACGAATCTGCATCTCTGGTGTCTCGTCCCACTCTAGGCCTGAAAACAAAAGTATAGTTATATAGTATAAGTTTCAGGTCTAGATTCATTTTAATATTTCTAATAACCACTAATGGCTATAGGTAGCTACATAATAGATTATCTCTCGTAATCAGCAAGCACATTTTCGTCTGATTGCTACCAATGTCTCTATCAATATACTGACTGTCTTTATTTGGCGCAATTTTAGATACAAATTAAATTGGACTATAAATTCATTACAGATAAAAACAGGTAGATATAGGAATTTATTAAAGACAGATATGAATAATTATATATTCAGAGTAAAGATTAATACGGACAGCAGGTACCTAGGTACATACGTACCACGCATACCTACAGTGATAAGATAATATGTATATTTATTTTTAGTTATGATTAGGTGTTAGCCTAGCGTCATTAGTATAATTACCTACCTATCTATTATGGGCCTACCACACGCACAAGCTTCACCTCAGCTAAGTCTGCGCAGGCCGATTTCTACACTTAACACCGTGCGACCCGCCTCAAACTAAAGACGGAACGCATAGAGCTAGTAACATTTCTTTCGCGTTTTGTGTGCACAACACTATATTATTCTTTTAGTCTGAGCTACCGGCCTGTGAAGGCAAAACTGTGGTGAGACTTGTGCGTGTGGTAGGCCCATTAGTAAAACATGTCAGTGGTGGACTGATTCATAATTGGGTGGAGGACAAATATGTTTACCTAGGTATATCATGTGAATGCTATAGAAAGATTAGGAACTGCGTTACGCTGTTCTGTTCTGCTGTATTTAGCGTTATTCTGCCAGTCTGCCACGTTCATCAATTTTCTACTATGTTTAGGGCTGTAGATTTACCTGGCTGTACCTTTCATACACGCGGTCGAAATAAGTCCGTTTATTAGGCTATAAAATATCCACAGTTGGGAATCGAAGTTTCAAGCAATCGCTTATCGCTTCCATAAAATACATTTATCCTGAAATCGGATCGTACTTGCCATTTCGGTTCGCCATAAACCCCGTAAGACAACCTAAGTAATTTCAGCGGCATGTGGCAGTGATGATGGTGATAATGGCAGTGGCGAAGGGTGATATCTTTTGAAAAGGAAGCCGGTGAATTTTTTTAAGCTGTAGTTTGTCATGTAGGCGATCCATTGGTATGTTTGTCCTTTTGCCACCGCTATACACGTAATAATATTTGCCTATAAGCCTTAGTATAGCTCAATATCTTGACATGTAAGATAAGAGTAAGTAAAAACAATCCGGCGGGAATCGGGTCATAGGTACCCCTCACCACTGCTACATGGCTAAATGCTACGACTTTAGTTCGAGTTTCGTGCGATCCCGAAGTTTCGGATGTTTCACCATAGCTAGATGTCGGGAGCTAAACACTGAGATCGGCTTGCTACGATTTTGTAGAGCGTTCTTGCTATTGTAGGTACATCATACTGCCAATGCTGAACTGCTTACATACTAACAAAGATCACATTAGGGACTAACTATATTTTACATATTTATGACTATTAGATCATGCCTGCGGCTCCGCCTGCGTGTAATTTTGATCCCGTTTCAACCCATGGGAACTTATTCCCGGTATAAAAAGTAGCCTAGCCTAAAATCACGTAATTAATGGACAGCCCATTAATTACGTGATTTTCTTTAGCAATATTCTAACCCCCCCTCCCCCATGGTGATATGTGGTGAGGTTTTAGACTACCCCCCCCCCCTTTATTTATTATAATATATTTGTTATTTAATGCTAGAAAACTAAGAATCAAGACAAAAATCCCCAGTTATAAGAAAAAATGAATACACGTGATATCCCAATACGGCAATACCCCTCCCTCCCCCCTGGTGATATTTCGTGATGTTTTCCGAACCCCTCCCCACCCCCCCTGATGAGCCTCACGTGATTAATGGACAGCCCCCTATGTGTTATTAAAATTATTAAGTAAATATGATGGAAGAGGTATTACCGTCATCTTTATATGCGTTTCGCCCAGCTTCGGTCCAGAACATGAGCCGTTGCACCATGTGTGACAACCTCAACGGGTCGCCAGGCTTCAAATTACTGGTGTCGAACAACCGCGATACGCCCATCTGGTACAACAGATGTGACTATATTAGGTAAATACGTGTATGTAGGTAGGTTTACGATAAGTGAAATTTATAATATCTTTGGTCAAAAAGCACCAAAAACAGGCGCTGGAAAACAAAAAATAATTGATTTTATTAGATACAGATTTTGAATTCAGTGCCAAGACAAATACTTAGGTATGAAGAAGGTAGGTATCATTACACCTTCCACAACCGCTCGTTGTGGAATTTTTTTTGTGTACCTATCAGGTACAGGGTTTCTCAAAGTGGGGTACGCGAACCCCGTATTGTATTCGTAGCTCGTCCGTCACAGACTCTTCAATGAAACTTTTCAATTTAAGGTGTTCGCTGTCATCTAGAAACTTGAACAGGGGTTCGTGAAGTCAAAAGTTTAAGAAACCCTGGTCTACATCATCAATCACGGTCACAGCTGAGAATGAAAATGATTTAGTTTACCACAATTAATGGCATACTCACGGCCTGCAGCTTGTTAGGTAATAGTAAAGTCATGCGAAGTGTGTACAGGGGTAAAGTGACTGCCACCCGCTTTTTCTTCATTCTGGAAGTTATATTGTTGATGCTTGTGCCAGTGACGTAATTCGCCAGATTTTTTAATGACGGCGCACGCCGTGGTACAATGATCACGAGGGAGAGCTCCGGTGATGCGTATGATATTTCTAAAGCCTGTGTAAATTCAAATCCCATCAAAAACAATAAATGCCAAGCCCCGCCCTCGGTTCTTCTACTGCAAAAAGTTTTGAGATCCATGTAATACCAAGTCGGTTAATTTATTCAGTCCCTACTTCAGGAACCTTCTGTCCCAAGTTATTACGTAGCTTTTATGTTTTAAATATAATATATTGACTTTGCAATTTGTTTTATGGTTTAAAAACTATTTTTTTTTTTTTTATATTGTAGGACATTCTACACAACGCTATCTAGACCCAAAGTAAGCATAGCTTAACTAGCTTGTGTTATGGGTTCTAGAATGCGGATAAACATACTTAGATACATTTTTTTTTGTACATACATACATATTATACATAGAAACACCCAGACCAATGCAAATATTCATATTCACGCACACAAATATTTGCACTGAGCGGGGATCGAACCCGCACCTCCTGCGTAGCGGCCGCGTTCACTACCGCTACGCCACAGAGGCAGTATCTACTATTATTATGACAATAATATTTACAATACCTATACAGTTTCCAAAAATTATGCGATTTCGAATTCACCCTGTACAATACCTACCTATATCACCTATAGTCGACTTTGACCAGTGAATCTGGTAATATCAAATATCAAAGCTATTATCGTTGGGGGCGTTATAGTGTCATATTTCGGCGATGGTAAGTTTCGAGAGCCCGCGTGCTCCATTGGCCTAACCGCGCATTGTAGTTTGAACCATGTCGCAGTACAGCACATTTTATACGTTGTGCTTACTGTTAGCATTTGCTGTAACACTTATATCCTGTGATTGTCCCGAGGACCGCAAGGAACAGGACCATGACGAAAGTAGGCTAAACAACGATTTACTCTGTGCTTATAATTATGACTCTCGACCAGTTAAGGATCATAAAAGTACAGTGAATGTGAGAGTACGTCTTGCTCTAAAATATATTAGCTTCGACGCGTTAGAAGAAACGTTTACGCTTCACACATGGGTAGGAATGACTTGGAAAGATGAGTTCTTGAACTGGACCCCTTCTGACTACGGCAACATTGATTCGACGCAGCTGGAGAGTCATCGCATTTGGACTCCAAGAATGGCGTTGTTAAACGCAGATGCTACATCGTACCCGACGGATCAGATTTATACGACGTGCTTGGCACTGCACGATGGCAACGTATCGTGTGTACCCCATATCGCACATTCAGGTATTTGTAAGACAACTTTAAGTAAATGGCCGTATGATCATCAAAATTGCACTTTGTATTTTGGGTCGTGGATGAATAGCGGGGAACAGGTGAATTACACTTTTGTCAAAGTGAAACCAGTTGTTCTTGATGATTTTCAAGATGGACCGGGATGGAAATTGCTACACGTCGTCAATGAACGCATGCCGGGAAAATACGATTGTTGTCCTAACAACACATATCCAATGTTGAAATATACATTTATGCTGAAGAGAATAGCGGCAGGACCAGCTGCAATCGTTGTTATACCTTCGGCCGTCATCGTGTTGCTCACATTGATCTCTTTCGTACTGGATGTAAGAGATAACATACGACTACTGTTAATTTGCTTCAGTCTATACGGACATTTTACCTTCCTCGCTGAAATAGGCTATCAAATCCCCAAACACAGCGCGGATCCACCCATAATACTCCTGTTTCTACGAGATTCCATGATTATCACGGTTGTCGGAATCATAGAAACTCTAATATTGATGTACCTGCGACGAAAGACCACACCAGCGCCCGGGTGGATAGTGTCGCTAAATAGATTGATTAGCAGTGGACCAGCTAGATACGTGGTGTTCACTGAGTTTGATCCCAGTGAGCCCGCTGATTCAAAGAACCTGACTGAAGATTTAAATGCAATTGAAGAGAAATCACGTGCTCACGGTGACTGGATAAATTTTGCTAATCTACTCAACAGCGTTCTGTTAATTGTGGCAGTGTTGGTTTATTTTGTGCTAATTTGCGTTTATATACCTCGTGACAACTAACACTATGTATACCTACCTATCTTTGATAAACATTCTTCTTTATTTCATGTGTATTTATAATATCACATTTAAAAATATTTAAAATAGTCTATTTTTGTTTCTATTGATATAACTTTAACACAGTTGTAATGAAATAAACTAGATTTAGTTACTGACCTGAGCATTACATTCTTCAATATCGGCGTATCCCATAATGTCGTTAAGTTTCATCATACGGACGGTGCGCTTGGAGGCGTCCGTGTCTTGAAAGGGCCAGGTGCCATTGAGCACAGTGGGGGCGGTTCGCCAGGATGCCCGGAAGTATAACGTCGTCATCAGGACTGCAGTCACGCCTCCAGATACATCATTTTCATCAAATGTATCTCGGATGGCACCTCCAGAATCTTTTTCTATCTGTAGACGTATTTTACAGTTACAGTCGCTTATGGAGGTTTCCGTAGGTATGTACAACAGTGGGTAACTCTAGTTTTTCTACCTTACGGAGTAGGTAGAGTCGTTAATACCTATGTAGGTACCTACCTAATGTTATCTCCCCAGGGTTCTTGCAATAGGGGCGAGAGTGAAGTCCATAACATCAGTTAATTATGAGGCGGCTCTATACTTTTACAGGTACTTAATTATAATCGCACGCCTCAATTTGTGTCTAGATCTTCTCGTGATCTAACGCATTCCACCTTACAGAAGAAGTTGTACCTAAGTACTTATTTATTTTTAAGCATTTGCTATGCTAGGCTAACTTATTCATTTTCAGGAAGAAGAAAGCCTAGCGTTAATTCCCAGTCGCATCCGAAATTTTCACTTCGAAGTCTGGAGTCCGCTTTACCAGCGGATTCGGGTAGACTTCGATATCTTCCATCGGCTAACTTATTCTTATACTTAGGTACATAATTTTAACTTGAAAAAACCAGCCATATAGTATTAAAAATCTCCTTCACCTTCTTGTTGAGAATCGTGTAGATTTGCTCTGGTGTCTCGGTCCCGTTGAACATGTCGATGCCCAGCCTCAGTGCAGCTGCCGGTCCATTACGAAACTTTGGGGAAGGCTCTCGTCCCGGCCAAAGAACAAGTCTAGAAACTCGCCGAAACTTGAGCATTTGCGTATCGCCAGGCAGAGATGATATCAAAGTTCTTATTATATTCTGCATTTCCTATTAAGTAATTAATAAGTATATATAGTAGGTACCTATCTATATATTTTGATTCAGGTAGGTTGTAGAAAAATATATAGATAGGTAGAGTCAGAAATTCAATAATAAGTAGTCTGAAACACTCTTCTATGAGAAATTAGGTGTGACTAATGACTATAATGTAGGTGTGTACCTACATATAGGTATATTATGTACTGTACCTACCATGTCCGAAGTTCGATACCCAATGGCCTTGTAGATTTCATCCTTTGTAAGTAAATCCACCTCCATGGAAAGAGCCATTAGTGTTAATTGTAAAAAGAAACCTGATTGGACAAAGCTTATTCCATTTACTTGGCGATTTGGAGGACTTATTGATGTAAGTTTGGAGAATGTTACCTGCAACAAAACCGTTTTATTAATTACTAGCTTTTGCCCGCGGCTCCGCCCGCGTGGATGTCGGTTATCGCGACCAAACATAGCCTATGTCCTTTCTCAAGGTCTAACCTACCTCTATACCAAATTTCATCAAAATCGGTTCAGCGGTTTAGTCGTAAAAGTGAGACAGACAGACAGACAGAGTTACTTTCGCATTTATAATATTAGTAGGGATGTAGGTACCTACCTTACCTATATCTGTTTGTACACCTATTGATTGACATTATGGCCCTACGTGTAATGCTACGTTTACATACTCGCGGCAGAGCGAGGGAAGTGGCGAGAGAAGTGGGCAGAGACGTGGTGTGAATGGTATATTCGTCATGCCGCGAGTACTGCCGCGTATGTTGCGCAAATACTAGCGCGATGAACTATACGAGACCGCTAGATGGCGCTAAGCTAAATAAAACACGACTTTCGTTATTGCTCCTCGAATATTTACTTTTAAAAATATTTATATCGATCTACGGAAAGTGTATAGTAGTTGAAAGTGATAGTTTTTATTAATAATCTATTTAATTAATTCGCTATGCTGTAAAGGCTTATTACGTACACTGCTACAGCGTTGTCCTCCATACGTTTACGTCCGTCTCCGTTGCAGGGCGAATACTGTAATGCGGACCAACGCGATGATGGGAGTGTGTGAATGCTAGGGCATTAATCGCGCGAATATTTCTGGCAACACGATGAGCAATGCGAGCGGCAGTATGTAAACGCGGGGTAAGGACAGAAACAGAACAAAACAGCCGGTGTATCTGCCCACCCCAGGGTGAGAAATCCAAGTATCTACCCACATTATAGATATGTCCCGGCAGAAAATCTATCTTTCTTTCTGACTGCCTCTGTGGCGTAGCGGTAGTGAACGCGGCTGCTACGCAGGAGGCGCGGCGCGGGTTCGATCCCCGCTCAGTGCCAATATTTGTATGCATGATTATAAATATTTGCATTGAAATATGTATGTATTTACAAAAAAAAAATGTATCTAAGTATGTGTATCCGCATTCTAGATTCCATAACACAAGCTAAATAAGCTTACCATGGGTCTAGATAGCGTTGTAGAATATTTATTTATTTATTTGTATTATGGCGTAGCGGCTTCGATTCCCGTTCACTGCAAAAGTTTGTACTTAATAAATTAATAATATATGGCTCTTGTTAAAGTATAAGTAGGTATAGGCAGGCACTCAGCAGTAATCTGACTGACCGTAATCTTATTCTAAAAGGACTCTGAATTTTTGTAGGCTTTTTGTGGGAAATATGCTTATCGTAGCTTATGAACGGATCTGGATGAAATTTAGCACACGAAAAGATTATAAGATTTTAATGTATAATAGCACATAGGTAAGCTTATAATTTCAGGAATAGGTTCCTGTGCATTGCGAAAACGGGATCCATATTAAGTAGGTACCTAAGTACACGCGGGCGGAGCCGTAGCTAAAAACAATCTATCTATACCTACTACTTATTATATAATTGTAAAGAGGTCGTGTCTGTACATTGGAGTAATTTAAAAAAAAATACTTGGGTTATGTTATATTAAACGATACTGAACACGAAAATATTTTTTTTGTATTTTCTGTCTGTTTGTCTGTTTGTTCGCGATGGACGCAAAAACTACTGAACGGATTTTGATGCGGTTTTTTTGTTAGAAAGGGCTTGGTCAGACTTAAAATCTTACGTTTGTTTCATCTCAATCGGTTGAGTAGAACCGAAGATATGAGCAAAGGTCGCGTTGGGCGGAGCCGCGGGCGGAAGGCTCGTACCTAGTCGTAATATATAATTATACTCTTGTTCGCGCTTTTACTACTGAACTAGTTTACTTTGTTGAATGCGTGAGTTACTTTTGCATTAACGTTCAATTCAATACTGTTTCAATAATAATAAATCACATTTTACGACTAGGTACCTACCTATAGCTATTATATTAAATACTTAGGTACTTACCTAGCTACACTTTGGTCACAGCATCTTCAATAGGTAGGTAGGTAGGTACTTACCTGCCTAGCTAATACAGTTATTCAAAAAGTTACTTTATTACAACACGACAAAATTTCAATATCCCATATAATTTTTCGATGATACTTTACGACTGATCAACTTTAATCTGTAATGCGATTGCGCCTTGTACTTCTACATAAGTAGGTACATAAGTACATATCTACATAATGTATATTTCTCACTCTGGCGTGAGCAGATACACCGACTGTTTTGTTGTTTTCTAGGCTTCTCTTCGACCAAGTAATAGGTACATACTACATAATATATCGAAGCACATAAGTAGGTATACAATGTTCACATTTCCAAAAATTCGATTGTCCGATCTTGAATCGGATCAACATCATTATCAACAGAAGGATAGGTATTATGTATCTAGTAGGTATGAATAGCAGATGTAGATGCACACATATTTAAAAATACTTTAAGAAGTGCCCAGGGACACCCGCGCAATACTGGGAAGTCACAACATCCATTTTCGGTATTTCGGCTCACGCTCTCGCCACACAAACAAAACAATCTGTGGCGATATCGAGGGCCCGATAAGCACTCTAGACACACAATAAGCAAGGCAAGAGCGGCGTGCCACGGAGATGAATATACTGCGATGAATGTAGATTATCGGGTAAAGAGCGCGTGAGGAACTATTGAATGCAGAGAGCCGGCTTCGTTAGTGCGGTCCCACTACTTCGGCCAAGACCGTGTGAATAGAAGGAGCAAAAGCCCGAAAGTGGACTCAGGGGTGAGACCGAAACTACTTCGGAATGAGGACTAACTACATACGAAACTCGCTTAAAAAAACCAGACTCGATCAGGGCAGCTAACTAAGTCAACGAGAAGCAAGAGTATTCTCTATAATCCACTGAAGAATAACATGGCCGAGCTATGCATGAGTGGCATGAGCATGTCAATTGTCGACTAGGGCGGTAGGGCGTTTACGGCTGGTATTGATATCGATGATCATTGCTTCATCATTATTACGACGTTAGATATATTCCAGATACTTCCAGATTCCATCCGAGGCCTTCACCTCGGAGTCAAGGTTTCGCCTAACTGCAGAAACATAAATGCTTAACCTCTGTACTTAATTTCATTGTGTAACTGTTAATAAAGAATTATTAAGTAATGTATATAAATTTACTTACCATGTAAAATTCTCGTTCAAAATTATCTAGGCTTTGTGCAAACTTTTCATAAGGGGATCGACGTATCGCTGGTTTTGTCACACCAGAATAAGCAGCCCCCGTTGGTGTTATTTTTAATTTTTTGGTAAAGCTGTTCACATTACTGAATGTCTGAGTGAAACTACTTCCAGAGTATTGTTTATTTGGGGGTAGAGCATACGGGTTATTGTTTAACATCAGGTTTAATTTCGGTACATGAGCCAGGGGAGTTGCATGACTTAGTGCTTGTATGGGGTATATCATGCTATTTATATGAATACTTGGATTCATATTCATTGCAGTGGTTTTTCTTGTTATGGGTAAATGTTTCAATAATGGATGTACGTCGGTGACCAACGGTTTAATTATATTTAGGTTATGTAGATGATAAGGTTTCTCCGTAAATAAATTTAAAAAATTGCTAGGGTTGCTGGGATCTCCTTTGGTTTTAGAAGAACATTCATTGTTCTTACTTTTTGATAAACACAGAGGTCTTTTTGAATTCTGTAGCGGGTATGAGATAATATGATTGTGCCCAGTAGTCTTGGGTATATTAAAAATAGTAATTTCTTCAGTCTTCACGAAATATACCTTAAAAATTTGAAAGGAGATCAAAATGAGTGTAATATAATCTTTATTCATACTTAATATGCAACGTTACATCCTTTTATTGGTAGGTATCTTTCGAACGGTTTCACTGATTGCAAGATAAGACATGTTAAACATGAACCACTACGATAGGTACAATATGTTTATTAAACATTTGTAATTTCAGATCAATACGTAAGTATGTTTCACTATCAGGCACATTATATCACAGTAAACGTAACGTAGGTATAGCCACAGTATAGCTGCGACCACTTTACGTACCGAGGGAATCTAATCGACTAAAATGCGTGTCGACGGTAAACACATTCGTTTCTCATAAAAGTGAACAAGGTATTAAATAGTTCACACTGAATTAGGAGCAGTAATTAATGTACCTACTGTTTTTTGTCTTAAGGCCATCTACGAGTAGGTAAGTATATCAAGTAGGTACTTTAGTTATAGACGGATTTTGGAAGGGTACATAGGTTCTGATTTTTCATATCAGTGTTTTTAATGCAACGTAGGTACCTACCTACTATTCACACTGGTAATAAAAATCAAGTTTAAAACTAAAACCCGACTACTACAAAAATCACGCTCTAAAAAGTATTAACATAACATAAACTCACGCCTATATCCCCGAAGGGGTAGGCAGAGGTGCTAGCACCCAAATTTCGCCGTTTATGTTTAGGTCCCAATGTAATAGGTGGCGAGCCTATTGCCATTAACCGGGCACTTATAAACCTGCGATAAATACACACATAACTTCGAAAAGCATCGAAAAGTCATTGGTGTGTGCCATGGTGAAACCTGGGATCGAACCCGAAACCTCGTCTCAGCAGTCCATTACCGGTTACCCATACAACTAGGCTACCGCGCGGCTTAAATAAACAAGAAAATATTAAGAATAGCCGTGGTCGTATGCAACTCTAACAAAACAATACATTCTAGGGACAAATGGCATACGACCCCGGCTATTCTTGATATTTTCTTGTTTAATACTTTTTACCCGACTACGGCGAAGCCAAAGGAGGGTTATGATTTTGCGGGCTATGTATATGTAAATAAATAAATAAATATTGTAGGACATTCTACACAACGCTATCTAGACCCAAAGTAAGCATAGCTTAACTAGCTTGTGTTATGGGTTCTAGAATGCGGATAAACATACTTAGATACATTTTTTTTTTGTAAATACATACATATTATACATAGAAACACCCAGACAAATATTTGCACTGAGCGGGGATCGAACCCGCGCCTCCTGCATAGCGGCCGCGTTCACTACCGCTACGCCACAGAGGCAGCCATATATGTATGTATGTATGTTCGTTTGTTCCCTCATAGCTGCTCAACTACTTATTAGAACTGGACATATAGCATATCGTTAGAATCGTCTTGATCGTCCGATGGTTATAGGCTATATGACGTGTCACTAAATCTAATGTGGCGCCCTCTAGCGGCCATAAAGTACTGTGTTGAAAAAATAATTTGAGATAAATATGCCGTGTATGGTATCAAATTAAAGAGCTCAATTAGCACATTTCAAATATGCATAAATTATAGTTTTTGGGTGCCCCAAAATAAAATAAATAAAAAAATAAGTTTAAAACTAAAACCCGACTACTTAAAAATCACGCTCTGAAAAGTATTAAACAAGAAAATATCTAGGATAGCCGTGGTCGTATGCCACTTACTATACTTAATAAAACGATACATACATGCTATTTTAAGGAAAAGTGACATACGACCACGGCTATCCTAGATATTTTCTTGTTTAATACTTAGTAGTCGGGTTTTAGTTTTTAAAGAAAAATATCGAGGTCTAGTCAAATCCGTGGTTAAGACTGGTAAAAAGCGGACCCCAGACTCCAAGCTGAAAGCTTCGGATGCGACTGGGAATTAACGCTAAGAGGAAGAAGAAGAAGTCGGGTTTTAGTTTTAAACTTATTTTTTAGAGCGCGATTTTTGCAGTAGTGGGGTTTTAGTTTTAAACTTGATTTTTATCTATATTATTTTGGGGCAAGCAACACCCAATAATTTATACATATTTGAAATGTGCTAATTAATTTGATACCAAACACGGTATATTTATATCAAGTTTATTTTTTAATGCAATACTTTATGTCCTCTAGAGGGCGCCATGAGGGAACAAACGAACATACATAGGCTGTCAAAATCATAACCCTCCTTTGGCTTCGCCGTAGTCGGGTAAAAACAGAGCTCTACCAACTTTTAACTCATAACTCATAAGTACTCATCATAACACACTCATTTAGATCTCTATTCTTTTTGCGGCGAAGTCCACAGCCAAGCATAATTTTTGTATTGAACTTGGCTCTAATTTTTTACATTTATGTTTTTGGCGGAATCAACAACTCGCGTTCGTATTAAATCTTCAGGCTTGTAATCTACAAAATATACCCGAGAGAAACTTAGTTGAGTGTAGCTTGCCTAAATCGTCATTAGTCAATATATTTTGTAGATTAGAAGCGTGAAGATTTTATGCGAACGCTAGTTAACGATATTGCATTACACAGTTTATTACCTAGGTAGGTATATGATTAAAAGATGAATAGATCGAAATAAAAAATAAAATGCAACTTAAATAAATATAACTAAAATATATTAATTGACTATTTTACATAGACAAGTAAGGATAGGCACAAGATATTGATCGACGCGATACTCTCCCCCCTCCCCTTTGTTAAAATAGCGATACCGTGGCACAGTAAAACTTCGTGTATCAAATATTGCCACAATTACGAGTAGGAGTTAGTCTTAACAAATTAATTACAATTAATTAAAGTAGGTACAATGTGTCTGTACCAGACGGCCATCGTCGGTAGACGATGAAGAACCAAATTTTGTTCGTTGGTCCCTAGGCCAGTCAGCGCAGAACTTGCGTGTGGTGGCGATACGGCAGCAGAGAGGACGTGTCTGCAAAAATCATCAGTCATATTAATGTTCTGGAGAACTGCATTACGGAAAATACAGACATTGAGATAATTTTAAAGCAATTAGTTTGCTAGACTAAACAAATTATAATAAATTGGAAAAAGCGATATCAATTCCCGGGCGGGACTCGAACCCGCGATCTTTCCCTTACAGGGGGAACGCTCTGACCACTGAGCCACCGAGCTTCGCCCGAGAGTGACCCAACTTTTCCAATACATCCATCTTAACGGCGATGGTGGGAGTAATCTACCGATTGATTGGGCGGAGTTATCAAAAATCAATGTTTAAAAATGATTGCAACATCATTCATTGATGCCGATAGTTCGTACGAATATCGGTAGATTACTCCCACCATCGCCGTAAGATGGATGTATTGGAAAAATTGGGTCACTCTCGGGCGAAGCTCGGTGGCTCAGTGGTCAGAGCGTCCCCTTGTAAGGGAAAGATCGCGGGTTCGAGTCCCGCCCGAGAATTGATTTCGCTTTTTCCAATTTATTATAAGATACAGACATTTCTCTATAGGTAAGATTCCGAAGCGGACCGCATACGACAACAGTCTGTAGACGCATGCAGCAGATACAGCGTAGAGTCGATCGGAGTTTAATAAGTAATGGATAGGTACTTATTAAATTCCGATACGGATACGGATAAAGGGGACCATTGAGAAGCCGCAATGAATTACGCGTACCTATCTGCTGCGTGCGTCTACGGTTGTCATATGCGGTCACCTTCGGAATCATACCTTTTTTTTATATTGCGAAAAATCCCCACGGATACCTCCCCCGCCGGAGCCGGAGGAGGAGGTTATGTCGGACTCGAACCGATTAAAACGCACGCCGTCTGTGGGCCGACAGTTGCCGGAGGTGAGATTGTCGTAGCCATATCCCTCGCACCCCGGCCGCGGCCGACCCAGGGCCATATCTCTCGATCTGGCCCTCTTCCGGTGTGGTCGGAATCATACCTTGTTGTGTGTGTGTTTTTCAAAGATTAGTTTAGAATCTCTATAGGTAGTATAACACTCTTTAGGTAAGTACCTAGTGTTCTTATAAAAGTTATAAAGCAAAGTGTGTCTTCTAGTTTTTTATTTTAATTGAATTGTCACCGATCACCGGCGCTTGATAACTGTACAATCGGATGTTTTGAAGTCCTGTTAGTATGTTTGATAGTTACGCACCAAGCAAAAGAAAGCGTGTTAAAAAATAAGTACATAGGTAGATCATTTTTGGTTTACCTTTAAACAAGCCGTATGTGATGTCTGCACTAAAGGATGCCACGGTAGATTCCGGCGAAAAGTGGGACTCTGTCGGCACCCAGCAGAAAGTATAGGTAAGGGTGATCAGCGCGGAACTCGTGATAATTTTTTCCTGACTTTTTCTTGATCATCATCTCTGTGCGACATAGTTATAGTTATAATAAAGTAGTCCAATAGGGACATTATAATGCAAATATGTCATCAGTCGCCAGTCGAAATACTTCAAGGTTCAAGTCTTCTTCTCTCAACCTTAAAGGGTTGTATTTAACGCGTACACAAATTAATCCGAAAAGCAGGTAGTAAAAATAATAGGTTGGCAGCTTATAGTGAAGAATCATTTTATTAAATTTATGGGTGTCAAAATCCCATATATAAATACCCCGAGACTTTTCACTAGTGAATGCTAAGTATTTCTATAGTTTATGAACATGTAAACGTCGTAGGTACTTACTAATGGCTGCGGCAGCTTCAGCCCCCTCTTCATTAACCTCAATAATTGCTTTCTGTACAGCATCAGATACGTACAAACATTTCTCGCTGTTCAATAACTTCGTAATACCTGAATTACTTTTGTTAAAAATTGCCTTGATGCCAAGCTAAAAACAGATTTTTGATAATATAGGTAAATGTTACTTACTGCATTATGCACAACATGCAATGCAGAAACTGTAATTGGGTACATACTTGTGATAATAGCTTCTTCAAATCAATTGTAGTTTCAATTTTAAACTTAGGAATTGTAACTTTTACTACTCCTTTGGACATCGTTCTAACATCAGACAATAGATCATGACCAGCCGCTAATTTCGTCATGACGGAATCCAGTCCTTCGATTTGACTAGGTAACACTATGAGCATGCTCGACTCTTCGCCAATATACGGGAGTTCCAACAGCTAAAATAATAATAATAATATTAATGTACCTTATTATATTCATTCCTCACAAACACATCGTTTGTATGAAACAAATAATTAGCATAGTAAAATTGATTAAAATCATCGAAATGGACAGCTCCTAGGGTAAAGAAAGACCTAAGTGGAGACGGATGGACTGCGTGAAGGATTATTATGGCTGGAAAGGGATTTAATAGATATGAATGGACTGTAAGATGATATGGCTAGGATAGGATGGGAGTAAATGTTGAGATTATAACCAGAGATGAAAGGAAAAAGTACACAATGTGTGCTGACTCCAAAGGAAAATGGAACAATAAAGATGAATGATGATGAACATGGTAAAATTAATCTTTGAAATTAAAACCTGAGCTTGAAGTGTGTCACTGAATCCGAAAGTGTAGTGAAACTCTCTGCACATCATAGGTACGTCTACAGTTGAGTTTTCATTTATATAGAATGGTTGTTGCTTCGTTAACGATGGATTAAACGTATCTTTCCATGTTCCCTGGAAGAATTGTCTCGTGTAATCTCAAAAACTGTAACACCTATAAACTTGAAATCTGGCAGGTAGGTTCCTTATTGGGTGTACCTAGACATCCACTAAGACCGGATTTTACATAACTCCACCCGGCCGCAAGTATATGGTATACCTAATATACATACGAGTTTAAGTATAGATATGCTTTTGGCATTAATTAAGTCAGTCTTTGTACGATTTACTGTGCATAAAGTTTTAAATATATCTATCTAAGTATAATCAATAATTGTAGATAAAATTAAAATTAACGGTTTTTTCTATAAGCGATTTCTGCCAGGCAACCTTTGGATGGTCATAATGTTTGTAGTTTTGAGTAGTTGTTTTGGCGTACTTTTAGTCGATATCATAGGTATACCTGTAGAGGAAAGGGTGGTAATTAGGAACCTGCTGATAATTTGGAACCCCTTAATATCTCAGAAACAGACAACGACATCTGTTAAAAACCTATGAAATTACGTTGAACTTATGTCATTTAATGTATTAACCGCCACTAGCGCCATTTTTGCATCGAGTTTGGACCTGTCACACGAAGTTGAAATTTTGTGTTAGCGGCAAATGTTTTTTACTTATAATTCATATTACTGTCAAAACTTTTATTTCTGTCTAAAAGTAACTACAGTAGGTATTACACGAAGTATATACGCATAAGTTCACATTGGCAGAGGTAAGTTTTATGATTTATTTGAACTAGTTCTTGTTTTCTTGACTATTTGATAACAAAGTAAGGTTTTGATTTTGGAACCCGATAGGTGCAGGTAATTTGGAACCGGGTTCCAAATTACCCAAAATGCATTTGGCATCTTTTTTTTCTTGGTTTCAGTCATGCCTCGAAGTCAATTGTCACCAAAGCCGAAGTCGAAAAGAAAGAGTTGGGCCAAGGCTAACACGATTGAGGCTGTAAAAGCAGTAAGAGAAAAGAAAATGAGTCTGAAAAAAGCAGTTAAACTGTAGTTCCTTGTTTTTCCCTGTTAATCCTGTTGTTCTTCCTGAACACATCTTACCGGTACCGACACCAAAGAACAAAAGGTCTAACAGAGGCCGTAAGTCATCTGCCGCTACTTTATTGACCGGATCCCCTTACAAACAGCAACTTGAGGAGTCAATCAAGTCTATAGCGCAGAGAGGAAGTAGTCGGGGAAGAGCTCGTGGACGTAGAGATGGACAGTCTTCTAGAACTCTTCCAAGCAGCCAGGATGCTTCCTCTTCCGCTTCTGAGTCTTCTGTTACATCAGGTGATACGGTCATGTCGGAAAATGATACCGCGCATGTCCAGCCTACAAGCCAAGATGACGCTTGTTGCATTCTTTGCTCGGAAAATTACTCCAATGATCAACAGGGTGAAACTTGGATTCAGTGCCAATCGTATAGGTTGTGGGCACATATTGAATGTTCAGGATGCGACGCGGAGTATTTTATACGTGATTTTTGTAATTAAATTCATTCCGTACTTGTAATTTGGAACCCGGGTTCCATAATACCAGCACCAAAGCTCCGAACACTTTTTTTTAATTTTTCAAATAAAGCAAATTATTTCCTATAATGGGTGATTTTATTTTATAAATTAGTTTCTAAAATAAAAGTTGATAAGTTATTTAATATAAAAATACAGTTTTGGGATGATTAGTCAAATAGTTTTCTTAAAATACTCAAAAAACAAAGTGGGGTTCCAAATTACCACCTCCTCCTCTACATAAAAGACAGGTATCATATCTAATTTACATTAATATATACATACACCTATAATACATACCTACACATATACATACATACATAAAGTTTATACTAGATATAGTAAACTCGCCATCACAGAGCATTTTCACAGGGTGCTCTTTTACCATAGTTTTTAAACTAGGTATTTATGTTCTGAGCTTTTCTTATGTGTACTGGTAGGTTATTCCATAGACGGATAGCCGCAGGGCCTGATTAACCCTTAGGCTAATTAGGCTGTAGCCTAGGGCGCGAGGATCGGGGGGGCGCGAGAATCGGGGCGGGGCGCGAGGATCGGAAGGCACGCGCTGAAATCGTGTCTTCGCATGCACTATTCATCTAACATCATTGCATCCACCCTACATATTTGAAATAGACACTGAAACTAAATGCGCTATGAACTGATTAATTTTGATAGTCCCTGATTTTAAGAAATATTAAGAAGTGCGTACAAAACCAACACCGACTCGAATCGAGTCACTCGAATTAAATAGTTTGCAAATAATCACTTTCTATGGCAGCCGCCCCACTGGAATTCTAGCAGAAGATGTATGACTCGCGTTAATCACTATAATACTGCATAATCGAGTTATAAACGGGGCTATCTGAGCTGAATTTTACCCCTGGCGAAATGTTGCATAGTACCTATTATTAGGCAAGTTTTCCGTTCAAAATAAGCAAACCATTTTTCGGACGCTTCGTTCGTCTCCCGGCTCTACCTCCTCCACTTTGCATGATCTTGTGTGTGATAGTAGTGAGACTATTCGCACGCGCATTTCACCCTCCACGACGCCAATCTAGGACTTCTTGGGCCTACCCCTTCTATCTGGCCCCGGTGGGGGCGCCATTGCCATTAGCCTGGCGGTTTTCGTAAAACGTGACCGCACTTTTTTTTTTATCGTGCGAAAAACCCCCACGGATATCCCTTCGCTCCACCCGTCACCCCCAGGCCCGCGCTCATGGGGGACGGAGGTCATTCTGCGACCTCCGACGCCCGAGATAACGCCGCTCGTCGCGGGCCGCGCGGTTTGCGATTCTCGGTGAGCGTGTGCACTGCGTGCAGCGCCGAGTTCTCGCTCGCGTCGCAGTGTTGAGACTCGTTGGCTCATTTTTCGCGATCATAAGCAGATACCACCCGAAGCACCCGTGCCCGGTGATAATCTGCGTCAGCCAGAAGAAGAGGCCGCCGTGTGACCTCTCTAGCCACTCCCCCACCATGTCCCTGAGCCGGGATCGCACGGTCCGAATTTCTTCTGGCTCAGGATCGTGTCCCCGCTCCTGCACTTCCTTTCGAAACCGATATAGCGCCGAAAGGGTTCTCGCTTCCAGGATCCACGGTGGCGATCTAGCAAGGAGACTCGCTGCTTCAAAGGATATCGTGCGGGGTACCCCCTGATGGCCCTGGAGGCCATTTTCCGCTGTGGCTTACGCAGTCGGTCCACGTGCCTGGCCTTTAGGTTCTCCGCCCATACTGTTCACCCATATAGAGCCATGGACCGCACGACACCCGCGTAGAATCTCCTGCAGGAGTCCTCCGGGCCCCTCAAATTGGGCAGCGTCAAAAAGTTAGCTGTGAGCACCAATTTGGGGACTAGACTTCGGAAATGCTCCCCAAGTGCCACCGAGCGTCGAGCATGAGCCCCGGATATTTCATCATGGACGCCGGCGGTGGTCCGCGCCGGGGTTCATGAAAGGATATGGCTTCGGTTTTCTGCGGAGCCACCTCGAGACCTAGCCGCCGGATCCGTTCCACGACTTGGGCAACCGCGGTCATGGCGTCGCTTCGCGGTGTGTAGCCCCGCTCGTCGTCACTAGCGTATCGTCCGCATAGCACGTCATGGCGGCACCATCCACGAGGTCACTGCGAAGCACCCAGTCGTATCCGATGTTCCAAAGGAGAGGCCCCAGGACCGAGCCTTGCGGAACACGAGCGGAACCGCACGACTTCTCTCTCCGACCGACACCGGTCGTACTTGGGTAGATGACGGACGTTCCGCACTAGCGAAGGCGACTTTCTTACCATTTATCTGCCATGTCACAGACATGAGGGCTGCAGTGGATGCGAGAGTTTCTCTCGCAATCTTTACGCGTGTCTCCGCACATCCACCGCAGCATTTTCATGTCCGTGACACGTAGTTCCTGCTTATGTCACTCCAGCAGCGGTCACGCTTCACTGCACTGTAAAAGGACATGATCGTTTTATAGACCTCTCCCTTGAATCTAAATAGCATTTTAGGGTTGCATTATGACGACAGTCGTTTTCCGTTTGCCCCACGCGGCGGCAAAACGTGCTTTGATGTCGTAATCTATTTCACCAGTTACGTGAAGTCAGGTACCTAATCAACCTGGTTCATGCACTCGACTAAGTTATCGCCTATGCAGACGGGTGTGAGATCCGTTGAGTTTAGCGCCAAGTATTATGTCTTCTCCACATATAGCTTCAGACCGCCGCACAGTGTCGCGTCCCTTTATCATAAATCATTTTTTCGAAATGTCATAAATACTATATTGTGATATAGCAATACAATCATAGATAAATTCTGCATTTGATGAGGGTAGTTAGATATTTTTTATCGTAAATTTCACTAAATAATAAGCAGTTGAACTCAGACAAAAATGTTGTAGTTACAATTTGCGTAAATGAACTCTCGTACTTCATCGTTTGTTTTGTTAGGTGAACCAGTTGATATTCCTTTGTTTTTAATACTATAGTTAAAATAAGTGTGTATTAACGACAGCAAGCTATTTAAATACTATTTGCAACAATAATGGATAAGTTATGACTATTTTAACCTTACAAGGAAAAAAAAATATATAATTAATGTTTGCTCAGAGTTTTAAAAAATATTTCACATAATACATCTGTAATTTTTTGATATTATGTAGCCCAATGGGTCTACTTTATGTATGGAAAAGCCCAGTTTGCGCAGATTAGCTCATTCAGATTAATTGCCTTTTAGATCCCGTAAGACGTAAAATCACAAATGAGCAATGCTTCTAAATTTGGCATTCAGCTGACTCGGATAAGAAAATAAATGCAGTGTTTCAGTTTATTCTTACTTATTTTCATATGGTTGACTGTACTCAGTCAATTAAAGACAGTATTAAGAACACAACAATTTTTTTTTCGATGAAATCAGGCGTTGTTTGGAGAAATTCTAATCGACAATTAAATTTATTAAAAACAAAATGTAAAACATGGTTACAAAAGGATTTAAATTTAGAATACATAGTACTCGATTATATTTTTGAAAATCAAAGTCAAACAACATCAAAAGCCGATAGAATTCGTGGCAGACCTAAAAAAAGTTGTATGAAATTAGCGTGGCATCTAATAAAACGACGAGTCTTGGACATCGTTCAAGAAAGAGAACCTGAAGAAATATCTTTACCTTATGAATTATATTATTCTTGGTATAACACTCCTACGTCTATAGGTACACAAGGTACTGGTCCATTCCCCAGAATTAATTGAATACTTTCTTTTGCCTATTGGTCAGCTTCCTGAGGATGCATTGGAAGGTAGACATAAAGACATCAGAAACTTGAGGGAATTCCATACTCGCAAAACTTCCAGGCAGCACACAAATCATGATCTAATGACTGTGATGCTGCTAACTTCAGATTCTTGCCAATCAGCCATCAGGTCGAATAAAAAACATTAAAAAAAATTGATCGACAATAGATGTAGATAATAATATAGGTGATACACAGTAAAAATATTTATTTTTATGTTAATTAATTATTTCGTGTTAATTTTAATCAAACAAAAGTATTTATGTTAAAAAAAACAAGTAATGTTATTTATGATAAACCGTCCCATACATTCGCGACACTGTGCGCGCCGTTCTAAAGCGCTTCTGGTAGAGTTTCATGGTGTGAAACATTACCCTTGAAACGCGATCGCTGCCATACTCCTGCGCCAATCCCTTGCCTTTGAAAACTGGTGACTATTATTCAACCTCCACTAACTCGGCATGTTAAAAAACTCCTAAACGAATCAAGATAAATCCATAGAGTTTAGGCTCATTTGTGTAGTCTTGGCAAACACTCTATTTACATTGTATTAAGGGTCAGAAAATGGAATCAGAAGGTGGCCATAAGAACTCCTAAACTACACAAGATAAATTCAATCAGTAGGTATGGGCCCATTTGTTTTGACATAAAAAAACTGTCTTTTGTTACATTCATGACTGTCAGGTTTTGAAGATGGAGTAGAATTAAGTGGCTGTAGTAATTATTGAACTAAAGAAGATAAGCTTATCGATATTGGGCTTATTTGTGATGTCTTGGAAAATTATTTGATGTTTACTATGCACCTTGGATCTGGTCTGATGAAGAACAAAAAAAGGTGCTTTGCCTTTATGTACAGTCAGCTAAAAAAATTGTTTGCCACCCTGAGGTTGAATGTCGAGTAAATTAAAGAACAACGTCAGTTTTGCTTGCAGATCGATCTGAAAACTTTTATAGTATTATGAATTATGAACCATGTTAAAATTTTCACACTTGTAAACAAAGTCAAAACGGCTATACTACTCTTTCAGGTGACCAGAACGGTAGACACACTTGATGGGGGCGCGTCTTCAAAATTAGCCTAGGGCGGTCAGAACTCTTGATCAGTCCCTGGATAGCCGTACCTAACTGTGAAGACGTTGTCGTAAAATATAGTTTTGTGCGACGGCATCCTTATTCATACAATTCATACAATTAGAATTTAGATAATACCTAGTATTTATAATAATTTATCTTAGATAAAACTAAAACCCGACTACTTAAAAATCACGCTCTGAAAAGTATTAAACAAGAAAATATCTAGGATAGCCGTGGTCGTGTGCCACTTTTCCTTAGAATAGCATGTATGTATCGTTTTATTATAGTAAGTGGCATACGACCACGGCTATCCTAGATATTTTCTTGTTTAATACTTTTCAGAGCGTGATTTTTAAGTAGTCGGGTTTTAGTTTTAAACATATTTCTTTATTTTTTTTATTTTGGGGCACCCAACAACTATAATTTATGCATATTTGAAATGTGCTAATTGAGCTCTTTAATTTGATACCATACATAGCATATTTATCTCAAATTATTTTTTCAACACAGTACTTTATGGCCGCTAGAGGGCGCCACATTAGATTTAGTGACACGTCATATAGCCTATAACCATCGGACGATCAAGACGATTCTAACGATATGCTATATGTCCAGTTCTAATAAGTAGTTGAGCAGCTATGAGGGAACAAACGAACATACATACATAGCCTGTCAAAATCATAACCCTCCTTTGGCTTCGCCGTAGTCGGGTAAAAATGGAGTCCCCTAAATCAACACATGGGTACCCACCGGGTGGGCACTCTACGTCAGGCGCGGATCCAGACGCGGAACTAGGTTGTGGGCACAGGTACCTGAACTCAAGTGCGAGTCGTAGTGCGAACTCATGTCAAGCATGTTAAATACGCCTGGGGGGGGGGGGGGGGGTGTCTTTGGTGGTTGGACAGTGCTGGATGCCCTGCAGCAGTGTCGTGTAGATTGGCGATACATCGAGATGCTGAGATGTTTGTATGGCACTACCATCACACAATGTCCATCTTACTCCAAGACCAGAAGACGAAACCCATTATCCCATCCCATATAACCCATCTCCCAAACTATTCACCAACATATTGGAGGACGTCTTCAAGACTCTGGATTGGACTTTGGCGGGGTACCAACATCCACGGTGAGTACATCTCGCATCTTCGGTTCGACGACGACATCGTCATAGTTGCTTAGTCGCTGGAACAACTGGGCGAAATGCTGCACAGCTTGAATGGAGCTTCTCGACAAGTTGGCAAAACAACTTCGAGAAAGAAATAGCCAGATGGATCCAACTGGGGTGGGCAGCATTTGGCAAACTACGTCGGGTCTTCTCCTCCCCCCTACCGCAATGCCACAAAACTACGGAGCCTAAACATTACCACTGAAGGTGGGGTTAGTCCATGACCTAGAATTCGCGCAGCGGGCTATGAAGCGAGCTATCCTTGGAGTCTCTTTGAAGGATAGAATTCGCAACGAGGTCATCCGAAATAGAACCAAAGTTACCGACATAGCCCGCAGAATAAGCAGGCTGAAGTGGTAGTGGGCTGGCCACATCTGTCGAAGGACTGATGGCCGTTGGAGCAGACGAGTCCTAGGGTGGAGACCGCGAGAAGGAAAAAGAAAGGTGCGATGCCCCTTAGGCTGATGGACTGACGACCTGATAAAGGTGGCTGGGACAGACTGGATGCGGAAGACGGAGGATCGGCAGACGTGGCGCATATTCGGGGAGGCCTATATCCAGCAGTGGACTGCAATATACTAACTGATTGATTGATTGAATGTACTTACACCTCAGACCTATGCTCCTTAAAAAGGCGTACAAAAAAGCCGCAATAATAGTGTGTAATTTCTGATATTGTAACAGTATGAACAAATGCTGGTATATCGTCTATTGCACTATACGCTGTGTTCCAAATCACGCGTGATTCATGATTCATTTGTTTGGTTTTTTTTTCAATAAACCATAAAAAAAGTGACGTCACAGGTCTATTAAGGTGGTGGGCATGCCCATATTGCCCACCCTAGTGGATCCGCGCCTGCTCTACGTGCGGACTGCGAACTATGCCAAGTGCCAATAGATAATTCATTCATACGAATACCTTGAAGTAAATTGCATTGATAAGTACAACGCTGGTCAAACTGTCCACGCTGGCCGCAGATAGCAAATGCTTAATTTTATTATCGGTTTTGCTTTCAACCTGCAAATTAAATAAAAATTGTAAGGCAAAGCGTATTAGGCAAGTGGTGTTACACGTGAATTATACTACAGAGGCAGCAAAATAGTATCGATACGTACGATTTTGCTATAAATTATGCCTCTTGACTTGTTTGTAATATTCACACCTTAGGCAAGACTGTGTTAGGTAATATTTACCCATTGATTTATGGTTTCAGCAGCAGATGCGCCATCAGCAAAGTCGACTTTCTCGATGGCAGCATCAAATACTTTGACCGCGTCTTCTTTGAGTTGAGGCTGGAGGTCGTAGTCACCATCTTGAATGTAAACCTTATTGGCAATATTCAGTCGCACACCCTTGATAACCCTCAGTTTGGACGATACCGCAGAAAACGAAGAACGAACCTGAAATACTTAGTCAAAAATGAAATGAATAATTTGCAACAATATCTATCTACCTATAACTAGCTGACCCCGCGAACTTCGTAACGCCTTTTTTTTTTAATTTTCTCGCCGTAAGAACCATCCTCGTACTTCAGGGAATATTCTAAAAAAAGAATTAGCGAAATCGGTTGAGCCGTTCACGAGATTTGCGCTTAGCAAGTAGCAACACATTTAGGGATTATTTTTATATTATAGATCTAAAAAAAGAATTAGCGAAATCGGTTCAGCCGTTCTCGAGATTTGCGCTTAGCAACACATTTAGGGATTCATTTTTATATTAAAGATTTGCCAGTTACCTACCAAATGTAAAGTAGGAAGGTATCAAAGATTACTCAAAACTATTAATAAAGCTTGAGCAGCTGCCAAGTATCTAAAATTTCTAGATTTAAATAAATAATAGGCTAACCTAACATACCTAAGTGCAGCGGCGACCCCGACACCCGACACGGCCCATCACAAGCGGCGACCCCGACACGGCCCATCACACCCTGGCCGTGTGTGAGGCGTGGGACGGTCCTAGGACGGCCCTCACCAGCACCATTGGTGCGAACCTCTCGCTGCCGGCCGTAATACAAGCTATGGCCGGCAGCGAACAATGTTGGGCCGCCGTCGCCTCGTTCGCTAGCGAGGTGATGGCGGCCAAGAGAGAGGCTCTGCGGGTGCGGGAGCAAGCTGGGCTTACTCTCCCGCCCCACAGTGGGCTGAAATTCGCGTTTCATAGACATTCAAGTTTTTTTTTTAAGTGCCGCTTTTTTTGCTTGGAAACGATTAAAAATACCTATTTTATGCTTTATATAATTAACTTTCAGGTTTAAAATCGTAAACAGCTCACTCAGAATTTTTTTTCAAAAATTTTGTATGGAGATAACATAATAAATGATGATAACTCCGTTATCGCACAATTGCGCCTAATATCCTCTTAGGTCATTAATATATCAATTATTTTGGATTTTTTGACATACTCCATGCTACGGTCAAATATGCGCTTTTTTTTTAAAAAATCTTTAAAAAAATTAAAATTTTATTTTGTTTATTTTCGTTTTTAACCAACAATATCAAGCTTAACATGGATGTATATAAACCAGAAATTTACGAAAATCAATTATTTGCTATATAAGAAAATGATAATTATTATTATCTATTAAAAAATGGCTTAAAATCTTTATTCTTTATCAGTAAATAGAAATATTTACACATAGCCACTTAAATTTAATGAACAAGTAAGCAGTACAAATAATGATGAACTTGCAAAGTCATTATCTAACGTCTCTCAATAAAAATTACAAACTTGTTTTGTTTAATTTCGTTTTTAACCACCCAAATACAAATGCTCACCCATATATATCACGTTTAATATTCACATACTCACCTAATACCTAGTCATTATTACTTATAAGTTATAACAATCATGTCTTTTAAATATTTTTTTAAATTGGTTATGATTCATAACTAATTAAAAAAAATATTTAAAAGACATGTAACATAACATAACAATAATGTATAATTTATTAAGAGAGGAATGGTAACTATGTGCCCGATATTATTTGTTTGAACATATAATTAGCATTAAGAGGGTAGTTAGTAAATCAGTTGTTCAGGCACATACATTAGAGACGATTGCAATAAATAGAAGTGTATACCAAAAGAATATCATATATCTAATCAATATCAATCATTAAAAATAAAGATATCAATCATTAAAAGTACAAACATCATGGAAAGCATCGTAACAAACTTGGATTTGTTCTTAATTTTGAAAAACGCTCCAAAATTGAGTGACTATAATTTTTTGTTTCAAACCGTGCTAACTCGTTTGAACAACAGTGTATCTGAAGAGGATTGTGTGACTTTAAAAGAATTTTGCCGGAGATTCGCTAAGGCTGCACAGAAGCGATATGATTCAACACACAGGAAATCTGAGAAGTTCCGAACTGAAGGTCACTAACTGATGAGGAAACGGCACGATTAGTTTATTTTAGCTACTTTCATAGCGTTATGTCATATGGTCTGTTGCTGTGGGGCTCAGCTGCCGATATTGAGACTGTTTTCATATTACAGAAACGCGCGATACGAGCAATCTACGGCCTCAGACCCCGTGACTCGCTGAGAGAAACATTTAAAGAAATTAATATATTAACGGTTGCTTGTCAATATATTTACGATAATATTTTATACATACGGAAGAACTTAAATCTTTTAAAAAAAAACTCGGACACACATATGATTATAATACGAGAAATAAAGATAAACTAGCAGTGCCAATACTCAGGCTTCATAAGGTTGGTAATTCATTTGTAGGCAACAGTATAAAAATATTCAATAAAATTCCTCAGGATTTGGTTGACATGCCACTTAATATTTTTAAAATAAACGTGAAAAAAAGTCTAATGGAAAAAGCTTATTATAAAGTAGAAGAATATCTTAATGATAAAAATGCATGGTCAACCTAATCACTTTCTTGCCCGCACATTGTAAATTGTATAAAAACCGTATTAAAAAATAAATAAATAAATAAAAAGGATAATTGAGTTCTCTGAGTTTCTTGCTGGTATCTTCTCAGTAGAACAAACTACCGAACCAGCGAAAGAATCATTTTCAAATGGTTTACTTTAATTTATTTAATATTTTATTTTTTGTTTACATACTTCTTGACACAATTGTAATATTTTGACGTTCATATGTGCTCTATATGTGCCTAAATTGAATAAACGAAATTGATTCTTTGATTCTTTGAATACGAAGGTTGGCTTCAGGCTGATGTTGATTGGCCAAGTTGCTTAAAAGCAAATATGAATTTGATTACTCAACATGAGGGAAGCCCAATAGAGCCACTTTCGGAGCCATCATCAAGTTCTAACGTTAATATTTTGGAATCGTCATCAAGCGCTCCTGATTCTCTTTTGGAGCCATCTACGAGTACAACATCAATTGAAATTATGACGAAAAGAAAAATCTCAAGTTTCGAAATTTAAAGAATATGCGTACATTACTGCTGAGAAGTATGTCGAATTGTACAACTGGTACTACATGTCATCAACAGTGCACACGATACTGCTTCATGGAGCCGAAATTATCGCATCTAATGCAATAGTACCGATTGGGAGTTTATCTGAAGAGGCTTCAGAAGCCAGGAACAAAGATTTCAGAAGGTTTAGAGAACATCACTCACGTAAGAAGAGCAGAGTGAGTTCAAATGAAGATATTTTTAATTTTTTACTTATTTCGTCCGATCCGCTTATTTCAGCAGTAAGACCAACGATGAATGCAAAAAAAAAGAAACCTTCAAACATCTGAATTCGAGTTTAGGGATATTAGTCAAATAAACTCCGACTCTGAGTTCGACTCTGAAGATAGTAATTCAGAATAGGCAATACATACAATATAGTACATATACATACATATTACATACAATATGGATACGACATATGTGCAAATACTGAAACCGCGAAGCATCCTGGTCCGTAGGAATAGAACCAAATTAAATTTAAACTTAAATTCCCTGATTTATAAAATCCGAAATTTTCTAACAAAATAATTATTAAAATAAATGTAGAAAATGCAACCACTTGTATAAGTCATTAAATAGTTTCATCCATTGCTTTAAAGTCATTGACTGTGTCATAAGTCATTAATAAATACGCACACACCTTCACACACACACACAACAACTTCACACACACACACAACAATAGGCATAGTAGGTAACTTACTTGAACAGCTAAGCGGCAACATGCGATTCTACAGAGTGCTCAAAGTTGTTCAAATTCTATAAAATTAAAACTCTAGTTTCTGCCCTTAATACTGGACCAATTTTGTTCAAACTTTTCCTGCTTGAAGCTTAGGGGGTACCAAGTATATGGTTTCAATTATTGCCTATATGTCGTATCCATATTGTATATACATTCTTGCAAAATAAGGAGTCTGATAGTGTTTGTAAGCTCACCATTTGTACTGCTTAGTTTTTCATTGAATTTAAATGGCTATGTGTAAATGTTTCTATAAACTGATATAGAATAAAGATTTTAAGCCATTTTTTAATAGTTATTAATGAATATCATTTTCTTATATAGCAAATTATTGATCTTCGTAAATTTCTGGTTTATATACATCCATGTTAAGCTTGATATTGTTAGTTAAAAACGAAAATAAACAAAATAAAATTTTGATTTTTTTAAAGATTTTAAAAAAAAAAAGCGCATGTTTGACCTTAGCATGGAGTATGTCAAAAAACCCAAAATAATTGATATATTAATAACCTAAGAGGATATTAGGCGCAATTGTGCGATAACGGAGTTATCATCATTTATTATGTTATCTCCATACAAAATTTTTGAAAAAAAATTCTGAATGAGCTGTTTACGATTTTACACCTGAAAGTTAATTATATAAAGCATAAAATAGGTATTGTTAATCGTTTCCAAGCAAAAAAAGCGGCACTTAAAAAAAAAAACTTGAATGTCTATGAAACGCGAATTTCAGCCCACTGTGCGCCCCGCAGGCCCCCGGCGAGGGGACGCCGGCGAGCACTGTTCGCCCGCGTCCCCGAATGAGAGAGGCCACGGGCGGCGGGTCGGGGGACCCGCCGCCCCATGCTAATGTGGCGGAATGCCCCCCCTGTGTGTTCCGGGGGTGCATTCTTAGAGGAGGACGGGCCCCACCATATTGATGGTGGGGCCTCAACGAGTCGAGCCCGTTAAATAGGGCGTCCCCAGCCGAGTCGCGGTGAGCAGACTATCCCGCGGCTCGGAGTGGGCGACGGAGGAACACCGTGGTGGTTTAGTGGGTAGTCTGGCCTCCCTTCGAGGTCAGGAGTCCCACACGAAGCGAACCCCCTGCCCCCGCGGGGGGGAGCGAAGTGCGTAAATGCATTCCCCACGTTAAAAAAAAAAAAAAAAAAAAAAAACATACCTAAGTGCCTACTTGTACTTAATTAATTATAATCTGAGCAATTTAAATTGCCACGCTCGAGAAATGGGACAAGTGCCTAAATAATTATTTACTCCACGCTGAAGCCACAAAAGTCATTATATAGGTCTGATAGTTGCCAGATTATATTTTCATTAGACTCACTTTCGTTAGATACTCACCAAATCATCATCCGCAAGGCCGAGTGACGTCAGAATCTCTGAATGTGCTGGATCTGTAGTGCCTAGTGTCAAAAGAGCCAGCAAGTACTCAGCGGATAGTGGAGATGATACCACACTTTTGTCCTTCGCCAATCCCTATGAATATGAAATATTTCTATTAGTAAACAAGTGTTAGGTATCCTGTTTGGTAATGGCGTAGGTATATAATATTATCTAGGTCTTTTTTATCAATGGGTTCGATACCTGGTTAGTGATCTATTTTTAGAAATCTAATCATCAATAATAATCAGTTTTAGTTTTCAATAAAACTGGCCGCTGTCCTTGGAGTAATTTTTGCTAGTTCTCCTAGTTTCGGAGTTGGTCATCCAGGCCCGTTTGAAATATTCACCCTGTATAAATGGCCTGTTTTAAATTAACGATAAATACGTACCTACATACAGACTTCCGGTAGGTACCTACTGGAAACCGGAAGAGAAGAACCACCTAGTTTTGTACGGCCTTAGGGTACGACCCGTACGACACCACTATATTTTTTAAATTAATGATTTATAAACTAGGTAGGTACTTATACTAATTCAAGGGAAGCCTTACAAAATAATTGATTTTGTACTACTATTAGATACCTATTACTCATTTGCACCTGGAAAATTCAATCCTCCCATTCTCATTCACCTCGACATCTACCACTCAAAAGTGATGGCACAAGCCGGAAAGCTATTAAAACAACAGTACCTAACTGTTATGGTTAATTCACAGTGGATAATTTTCTTCTGGAGCTTGTAGCTAATTTATTATGTTATGGATAGTAGGATTAGTATATAGGTAAGTAGGTACTTACTTCACAAAACTTGGCTGCAAATTTGATGATAGCATTTGAATCCATCTGGGAGGATTAAATTTTTATTTAGATTGTCATCAAAGAAAAATGAAACGAAAATATTAGACAGGGAGCCGAAGTACACTGTACCGCGCGTCCCCACCCATTACTTCATACTTTTGTTTTGTCTAGGCTACTAGGTTAGGATGTGCAAATGCAGATAGGTACATAGGTACATAATGTTGTTCACTTTTCTCTACTAAAATGTTCGGTCGAAAATAAATTTTAAATAACCTTGACGGTATAGCTCCTCCCTACTACCGCGGACATTAGTATTGCCATACCCGCTTGTCCAGATTCATACCTACGTGTTTTCAAACTGTATTTATTGTGACGTATTTTTTCAGCATGAAATTACACCTACTTACCTAATTAACAGAGATAGTTTCAGAAAGCATGACATGAATTCTTGGGGCTCCACCAACGTATTCGAGGTGCAAATAATGATGATAACGTAATGATGGATGGATGAATGAGGTTCTGTCTGGCGCAAGTTCCCGCGGTTGCTAGATCAGATTGCAGTCACTCCCATAAAAGCCACACCGAATCAAAATGAATAAGCTAATCCTTGGCTCTGAGATGAAAGCTTCGGATGAAACCGGTAACAATAGGACGGTGCCAAGATGTAATTTCGGAAGGCATGACCGGTCTGTTATATTTTAAATATCCTTCTCTTCAATAGGTTTCTATAGTCGAACTTTTAATTAGCTGCAGTAAAATGACGTTTTGTGGGATACCACTTTTTGAAGAAAAATAAATAGGGATGTGGTTAAGTGAGTAAGTGAATCATTCAATAAATGAATGATCTTTGGTTTTGTTTTAAAGATTCAATATTAAGTTGTAATGTATTTTTTTCTTCTATTATTATTACATATGATAAAGAATTGATCTATTTCAGTGAAAGTATAGGAATGTACATTCAAAACGAATCAAAAATGTCATAATAATGTTATAATCAATATTTTTCGGAATCACTGTCGCTGTTGCTTTCGGTCACACTAATGACAAATCTGTCTGTCTATTCATCATCTAATATGATCGAGGTGGTACATATTGTGTTCCTCTTTTATAGTGTAAGACACAAAAGTCACTCCACTTAGCCGGTGTCACATTGTTGATTACTTCTTGGAAAAAAGTTTTCACTTCTAGCATTTCATACGTCTTATTAATTTATCTGCGACGTGCCCCTTTGCCTGAGACCAAAATAACTCATCGGTTTAATTCACAGTGATAAGAGAGCAGTCTTAGAAGTCTGATACCTTTATGTGCAGCCTTCTCGAATGGCCTTCACCATATTTGGTTCAAATGCAATATTTTTAGTCTTCTTCCTCCTAGCGTTAATTCCCAGTCGCATCCAAAGCTTTCAGCTCGGAGTCTGGGGTCCGCTTTTACCAGTCATAGCTACAGATTTGGCTAGACCTCGATATTTTCCGTGAAGCGATTGCCATCTGACCTCCACGACCCAATGTTAACATTAGGCGATATCGAAGCTTTGCAGCTAGACCGTTGTTTTTGGACTTTTTAGGGCACCAACTACCCGTAACGACTGCCATAGATGTTCTTATGGCAACCGGGACCGACGGCTTAACGTGCTCTCCGAGGCACAACCAGACCAATGCAAATACCCATATTTAATGCACACAAATATTTGCACTGAGCGGGGATCGAACCCGCGCCTCCTGCATAGCGGCCGCGTTCACTACCGCTACGCCACGGAGGCTGTCTGTTTTAGTGGTCAGCCACTCTTGAATTCGTGCTTTTGTCCACGACATCTCCGGGATTGTTTCGATTGAGAGTGATAGAGCGCGATAATAATTGAGCCTTGCGAATAATTAAATCATGTAAACTAAGCTGAATACTGTCTTATAGAAGTGTCTCAAACTGACCCGAAGAAATGTTGACCGCCGTGGCACCCTCACAAAACACAACTATTAAGTTTGAAACTTATTTGATACTAGCACTTTTGAAATAGCTGTCATTGTCATGTAAACGTTATTTTTCCATTACAAGAAGTGGAAAAAATCAAAGACAGCCTCCGTGGCGTAGCGGTAGTGAACGCGGCCGCTACGCAGGAGGCGTGGGTTCGATCCCCGCTCAGTGCAAATATTTGTGTTCATGAAATATGGGTATTTGCATTGGTCTGGTCGTGCCTCGGAGAGCACGTTAAGCCGTCGGTCCCGGTTGCCATAAGAACATCAATGGCAGTCGTTACGGGTAGTTGGAGCCCTCAAAAATCCAAAAAAAACAACAGTCTAGCTGCAAAGCTTCGATATCGCCTGATGTTACCATTGGGATGTGGAGGTCAGATGGCAATCGCTTCACAGAAAATATCGAGGTCTAGCCAAATCCGTAGTTAAGACTGACAAAAAGCGGACCCCAGACTCCGAGCTGAAAGCTTCGGATGCGACTGGGAATTAACGCTAAGAGGAAGAAGAAGAAGAAGTGGAAAAAATCCTCGTGAAATAGATAGACCGTTTTAACCGTGTCAAAACTGACATGTCCGGAAGATACCACTTATTACGTTTTTATTTGAGATTAAACTATACTTAAACAGTATAAGACTCGAATTAGAAACTTAGGACGCTGCTTTCAAATGGGACCTACAGCTCATGCTAGCCTAGTACAAAAAAATTCAGTATCGCTTCTACATAAATTCAATAACTTGAGTCCACGCCAAAAACTGATGTCTCGGTGTATAAAAATCATCACAATTGAAATATTACGGCAAATAGGGTAAAATAATGAATGGATTTAACTACTTTAGAGTATGTTTATATTTTTAAAATATTAAAATCATCATTACCCAGATATATAATATGAATATCTTTTTTCTTATTGAAATTCAAACACAGGGGCTCAAAAGTGGAGGGTAGGTACACTTTTTTTTTGGAAAACGCTCAATTACGACTACCAGTAGCAGTAGTCGTAATTGAGCGTTTTCCAAAAAAAAGTGTACCTACGGCTTGAGTTTGGGTAGAATGTCGGCGAACCACATCTCGAAACACTCAAAAAGGAAATGTGTAACAGGATCAACGTTTAAACAGCCTTTTATTTATATGAATAATAAATACAATTAAGTATGATCATTATGAGTGAGTTATGGAACGATTAGAATGATCTTCTGTGAACTGAATCACATCCCTATTGATATTAGGCTGTAAACATTATTTTACGCAATGACATTTTGAAATGTCATTTTACTGCATCTAATTAAAAGTCGAAGTATAGACATCATTGAGCGTGTATGGTCCAAGACAGCCTCACATGAGTCGGTGCACCTGCTAACGGACGCGCTCAGATGCTGGCTTTCCTCTCAGAATTAGGAGGAAAATTGACAGGCTACCATATTCGGCTTCAGAGCGACTGCTGACGGCAGTTGCTCCCGGAGAAGCCGACATACCAATCAAAAACAATAAGCGGACTTTGAGACTACTTACATAAATGCAAACGTTAAACGCATTAAGAAAAACGTACCACGTACCTAACCATGATTTTTGGATTCTGGCAACACTGCGTGATGGTTTTGTGATTAATCCAGTTTTGTTGACGGGAAGACGGCAGAATCACAGGCAGAATTGTACACTGTTAACTGTATGTGTACATACTTACATACACTGTAGAACAAGGATGAAAGTATTTTTTGCATAGTTGTACCTACTGATGATACCTACTTACCAAAAATAAAACACAAAATGTAGAATGACTAGTCTTTGTTGTTTCATTCATGATAAGAGATTCACTTTATAAGTAAAAGGTTAGGACTGAGGAGCGAGGAAGCCGTTCAATTAACCGACTAGTCTCTTTACTGAACGGCGCCACGCCGCCGTTCAAACGGCCTGAATGATATTCAGCCATTTTATTAAACAGCTAGGCAAATGGCTAACCTACCTAAATGCCACGGTATAGGCCAAGGAAGAGCGGCATTCGGTTACTATCGAGCAGCAGGTAGAGATAAGGCTGGTTCGCGTGGAACTGCATCCTCGCACACATCAGCTCGTAGCCTAAACCTGCGATAAACATAATGTAACATTACCCAAGTGGTTGTTGGTGAATTTGAGCTGTCAACTACCGTAGCACCCCATGCTATGCTCAAAAGACACCCAAAAAACGTGTAGGTAGGTAAGTACTGCGCGTATAGAGCACTTCAAGTCAAGGAGGGTTGTTTAATTAATTTAACGTGAGTATCGAGTACCGAGTCGTATGGTCACATCACTAGTTACATCGATGGAAAATGTCAAAGCGGGCTTCTTATTTAGTGATGATTATAAGAATGGGAATAGAATCGAGTCATAGTTCACTAGGTACCACCACGCCACAGACTGTCAATGCTATTTAAACTAGTGATTCTGGTTATTTAATAACCAGAACCAGAAACTGCATCCTAGCACACATCAGCTCGTAGCCTAAACCTGCGATAAACATAATGTAACATTACCCAAGTGGTTGTTGGTGAATTTGAGCTGTCAACTACCGTAGCACCCCATGCTATGCTCAAAAGACACCCAAAAAACGTGTAGGTAGGTAAGTACTGCGCGTATAGAGCACTTCAAGTCAAGGAGGGTTGTTTAATTAATTTAACGTGAGTATCGAGTACCGAGTCGTATGGTCACATCACTAGTTACATGGATGGCAAATGTCAAAGCGGGCTTCTTATTTAGTGATGATTATAAGAATGGGAATAGAATCGAGTCATAGTTCACTAGGTACCACCACGCCACAGACTGTCAATGCTATTTAAACTAGTGATTCTGGTTATTTAATAACTATTTTATTAGTTAACATGCTGATGGTAGCAGACTGTAAATGATATGGCAGCTAGCAGCATAACACTGTAGTCACTGTAGTTTTTGATTCTGTTCAGCCTACTTATTTGTATTACCCTCACTCATGAATACCCATGTGAAATAAATAAAAATAGAATATACTTACATACTTATCTACCTGAATTCGCTCCAAATAAAGCCATGCATGCTATGCTTGGCATTGTTTGGGGACTTGCGTATGGCCGCGGCTCCGCCCGCGTGGTATTCGGTTATCGTGACTTTAAAATCCGTTCAGCAGCTCTTTCGTGTTTTATTTTTAAATTTCGTATTCTAAGCAATGAACCCAAGTATTTTTTAAATATCTCCAATACACAAACACGACCACTTTACAATTAAATAGTTACTTAATAGTATAGAAATGAAAATAGAATCCTAGATATAGGTAGGTATTAGGCACCTACATAATTCGTCCCAAAGAAAGCCTTGCATGCTAAATCATTTCACCATACCTAACATTTGGCAGATGTTTCTTCTGTAGATTTTAATGCTTCAAATCCAATTAGACTAATGCTGTGTAAATTAGTTTGCGAGAATTTATGAATTTACCTACCTAGGTAGGTAGTTAATACTAGTCTAAAAACCCTTGTAGAATAAGCCAAGTCAGTGTGAGGTCAAGAAGTAATTCAACATTGTTAATACCAACATTTTAATATAAAATAATATACATTATTTATCATTAATAGATTTGTATCAATATAAATAAATATAGATATAAATTAGTATTATGTATTATGACTGTAATTGTAGAACTCATAATTAATAGTTTGTAGTACAAAACGTATCTATGAATTAATTGTTTCCTTTGTATGAATCATATTCACTTTATCGAAAACATTTCAATTATTATGGTATGTAACAATTACTGCACTGCACAGTGCTATGCGATTACCTATTTACCAGCATACCAGTAGTTCTTTTAGCATTAGAATGTAGATTATTCAAACTGTAATACATAAATAAATGCATACTACCACAGAATAGAGACCTACTTATTATCCACCTGACACTAAGCTATAAATACACATATTTATTAAAATATGTTATTTTCATTACCCGTTCTTACATGACAATATGAGGTATAATACCAATGTCTGAATAATTAGCGGGTGATCTATTAATCCGCAATGCAGCATCATGCTTTTCTCACTTATACCTACTACAGGATTTAATAATATACCACTTTTTAGAATTTTACTAGAATAGATGCGCCTTGGGATTTTACTTTTCCAAGATAGGTAAAAACCTGTGTCTCTGATGAACAAGGTTAAATTATGATAAACAGACAACTTACGTTTAAGAAATATTGGAATCGTCTTTTAGACCAGAACTATAGATATAGAAATATAGACGAATGTTGAAACTACTGAAAAGAACTACAGACTATGGATTAAAAAATACATACCTACTAACTTATAATCTTTGGTTTAAATTGCTCGTTTTATTATAATTATTGCGTATTTACATGTGCGTGTACTATTTTTGTTAAGGATATAGCACACTATAGATGGCAATATTGTATATGACGTAAAGTGCTACGAAAAAGCACTTGTTTTTGAAACAGTTCAGGGCACGACGAGCTTCACTAAACTTTTTTCTTGCACATAACTGTGATTTATATCATTAAATAAACGTCACCTACAATAGTGACGTTTATACTACATATATCTATCTATTGTCTGAATTAATTCGAACTGAAAAAAAATCATACAATCACAAATAATACCCTGACACAGATTAAGTTGTACTTATCGGTACTTTAGAAAACTTCATCGTTCACATTACATATAGCTACATACATATATATTATATACATGTATATTTACTTTACTCACGAATACATACAGCTACGAAATATTTATTCAATTCGCTGATTCTAGCTTATACTACATAGTTTTTAATGTTTGTGACATACATAATACTTAGATAAACATATAAAACCAAGTAAAATTGTAAAAAAATACATAGAGAGACATGTTGAACTATTCTTGATCTCCACGGTAGGTCGCTAGGAAGTAAGGTGCTCGATCGAAGAAGATTGCAGCCAGGAAAGGCCGGTCAGCCACGAAGGTATCCACAGGAGCAAAGTTTATCATGGCCGAACAAAAAGCGACGCCCATGGCTGGAATACAAGGTGTGTCATATAATTCCAAAAATTCGCCGCGTTGCACCGCGCCATAACCACAAAAGTAGCAGGTAACAGCACACACATATCAGCGAACATTTGCGGTTACCCTTCGAAATAGAACATTCCTATGATGCATAATTTTACATTAACATATAATGTAGCAATACCTACTTGAATATACCTAGTTCCGAGCTTCGGATAACCGTCGGTCCCAGTGGTATTTTTTTTATACTACTTATATAGGTCGCAGACAAGCACATACATCTGCACATTAGTGTACATGTCATACAAACATCTGTAGCATTTGTAACGGATAGTTGGAGATCTAAAAAGTTTGACATCACTGAACTACCTAGGTCAGATAGCAGTAGGTTCACGGAAAATATCGAACTTCGACCGTTTCGTAGTTAAGAACCGAGTTTAACTGATTTGGGGACAGGCTCACTCGGCATCCTCCGATGATCTGCCTGCTAAATTGTTTGTAATTGTACTTGCCATGTTGCCAGTAATATTATTTATACAAGAGAAAGCAGCATTCGCTCGTTCACCTGGCTTTGAAAGCAACACTTTGTGAAGCATGGCGCTCTTTGGTAATGTAAGCGACATGCCAAAATATCGAATCATTTCAGTCACATCATAATTTTAAATAGTTACGTATAGCCCTATGTGGTTGGGGTTGTTATACATTTATTTAAAACCTATTCACCTAGAGCGATCAATTACTAAAAGTACTAAAAAGTAATTATTTATCGGCATTTAGTAAGTTTTTAGATATCATGAGTGAACGACCTGCGTCGTAAAACGTCCCGCCCCGTACCGGTAGGTACTTTCAGTAAAGTAGCACGTGATGGGACGTTTTTCCTTATTGGGGTAAGGTAAGAGTTCAACAATAACTAACAAATATATAAGTTATGTTAAATATTTAATAAAATTTAAACGCTTTAAATAACAAATTATTATAAACTTACAATAAAGTTAACTTATTGCAATCCCGCTGTTTATTATCCCGCGTGATTGCCGTTCTCTGATCAAACGCACGATATTATGCACTTCAAAATATTTATCTTCAAATTATCTTAATGAATAGTATCAGTTTTATTGTTCCAAGAAATGGCAATTAAATGAAATAATAACAACAAGGATTGTTTATGAAATAGGTACATTATAGAGCATTTCGTGGAAGTAATACTGATAATGTAGTAGCTGTCAATAACGTTTTTATTCTATAATAATAAGGTAATTTGAATGTTAGTGGGATAGAAATAATCAACTCATCATAGCTGCTGGCTTAACACCCGTAGTAGTAAAACTTAGGGGTAATCCTGCGGGGCTGCGGAATTGTACCTAATCCATTAATGTTAGTGGGTAGACGAGCCGCGATGCAGTCTATACTTCTACTAAGTCAGACGAAGTCAGACGTTAAATTAAACGAATTTCCCACTTTTTCGACCATTGTTGAGAAAAAGTCTATCTTTTATACCTAAGTTTAATATTGGAAATCAATACTCACAACGGGTATTGATATTTGGTCCTTACATCACTGGGACAAAAACAATAACTTTTATAAAAAAAATAGCAAATAAGTACAGAAAATGCTTCAAAATTAATTAATAAATCGTTGTAAGATCAAGATGAAGCGTGAACCTCATTAAAAAAAGTTGTAGATCACATTACGGCTCGTTTGTGCATTTGTTTTACCATAAAGGGTTCTACGTGTATCGTGATTGTATTAGGCGACGCCGCGGTAGAGCCCGATGAAGAGCGGAGTTTTGTTGGCGCCCAGCAGCAAGTAGAGATAAGGCCGGTCTGCGCGGAATTCGGGTGTCGGAGGCGGCATACACCGCATCATAAACACCATGCCTGTGCCACACACCGCGCTATAGTTCATCACGTGGTATCGCTTGGGATGAGGTCGGCCTATAGATGCTCATAAACGCCACTTGGTCCCCGAACCTCACGCACCATAACGCCGCCCGGTTCACCACGAACGTGTTCGGTAGCGCACGACGTCTGCGGGCGGCGACCACTGCACGTACACACATACCACACGCCAATCAAAAACATACACACCATTTCACCCAACAACCCCGTGAACAAAAGCGAAGCAGTACAGACACACTGACTAATAATACCTACTATTAGATTCTGTAGACACCATACAAACAAGTTGAAATTTAGTTGGTGGAAGGCGTATTGAAAAAATCTATGGTATGTACAAAAGAGGACCCAACGTGATAGATGTACTATCTAAATTATGTCTATTATTACTAGCACCAGTTGGAAGTGATAGGAGTCTTTCTCATCTAGCATGTATTTTGTACAATCAGCCCCAACGCCAACGTGTAAAGTCATCGTAGAATCTATTAGTTACTCTACAGGCCACGCTCCCTATAGTTAAAATACGAATTTTGTTACGTCAATATCAGTTATGCCAATACGTGATGTAAATAATTCAACATCCATTTTGTTTAAAACTCGCACAAACGTTAGTAAAATATGCCATTAAGTTGAAATTTAATTTGGGATTTAGAAATTTTGTATTGCTATACACACGACCAAATTTTGTACAAAAAATTCATGCAAAGTGAGTGCGTTCTTGTACTTGGTACTATCATAAAGGGACCGACTCTTTTTTTACTATATGTGTAAACATAAATAAATCTTCTAAATTGAACAATTTAGAAGATTTATTTATCCAACATAAAAATACAAGATAAGAAGAGAAGACTAAGCATGGTGAACATTTTAGGAATCACTTAAACTCTTCGATTAATAGATATAGCTAAAGGGGAATTATTAGTTGATTTCATGCACCCACAACATTTCACTTACAAAGCCCAAAGCTGTAGCACTATAAATATAGACATGGCTTATAAAATAAAATATCAGATATTCGCCAACAAATAGTTTTCAGGATATAAATCAGCCGTACTTTAATGATATAAACAAAAAATCTACATACTTATAGGTACATATATAACACGCAATTTGATTTTTTTTTAAATTTAGAATGAAACCTATACCTAGGTACAGTCAGCATCAGATCGATCTTGACAAGTAAAGTATGTATTCATAATGATCTTAATACTTTAGTATTTCACCATTCCTGTGGGATGAGCACGAACAACTATCGTAATCGTATCGTGAACGTAACGAGAGCTCGGAGCATTGCGATTGGCCGCCTGCCTGAAGCCTGCCAATCACAATGCTCCGTGCTATCGTTACGTTCACGATACGATTACGATAGTTGTTCGTGATCACCCTACTGTTGACTGATTGTTCTGATATTTGGTACACACCTTTAGTTCGGACGATAATACAATTTATCAATAAAACTATTTGGTATTAACATCATTAGTAGATAGTATGTATTAAGATAATTTTGGGACTTTGCTAGTCAAGTTCGGTCTGATGATGACTGTACCATCCAACACTGAAAAATTATTTTTGTTATCGTAATATTTACTCATAAATTGCTACCATACCTTTTTCGTGCGGAAGGAGTCAGTGGTAATATCGGACTCGAACCGATTAACACCCGTATTCACAAACAACACTGTGAGGTCTCATAGTGTGCTCGAGCGCATAGGGCTGGTAAAATTAATTCACAAACATCACGGAACAGTATCTAACGCAGTGCGTTCCCTCAACGAAGTATTACTTAAGTGTTGTCTATGAATAAAAAGGCTTGCCAAAACGAACGCACTGAGAATTTGTCGTTCTTTGCACAGTTTTGGTAGTACGCATAGCAAAGTATTGTTTGTGAATACGGATGTAAAAGGTGTTTAGGTGTCCCCAATAAGGCAATTCACCAAACGAACCCTTTTGTTAGGTTAGGTATTAATTGTCCAATTACCGAATGTTTTTCTAAAACATTTGGTAATTGGATTTTTCAGCACTGAAAATTATTTTCATTCTAACTTCAAGAAATTCAGATTTGATCGTCCTCTGTCGTTTCGTCGTTGATTAACTTGTCATTGTTGATAACCACATAGCAAAAATTATATGTAGCTTAGTTCTTTGTGACATGACATAGAACCAAAGTTAGCGACATAGCTCGCAGAATAAGCAAGCTGAAGTGGCAATGGGCTGGTCACATCTGTCGAAGGACTGATGATCGTTGGAGTAGACGAGCCCTAGAGTGGAGACCGCGAGAAGGAAACCGGATGGTGGGACGCCCTCTAACCAGGTGAACTGACGACCTGAAAAGAGTGGCTGGGACCTAGGACGGACTGGATGCGGAAGGCGGAGGATCCGCAGACGTGGCGCACATTGGGAGAGACCTATGTCCAGCAGTGGACTGCAATATGCTAAATGATTGATTGATTAGAGAGATTAGAGATTTCTTTTTGATGAGTTCGAGCTGAAGTGTAAAGTAAAATACGTACTTATTGGAAGTCAATTAGAGGAAATTTTACTACAGAAAATATCAAATGGTATATCTATTAGTCTCCCCCTTATCAGATAAGATTGGCCACGTTCTAACGTGGTAAATACTATAGTTCGAATTTCAAAGTACTTATTAAATTAAATTGTAATACCAGTGATGTAAAGAATTGGGTTATATAATCGAAAAGCGTTCTAGATAAGATTTGGGCTGGCGAGCCGTCATATCACAGATAAGTGAGTTGGTAACGATACTTTTTAATAGTTGTGCCAAATAACTATATCTTCTGTTACGAAAGACGATAAAGTCTAAGGACGGACAAACGGATATTCATAATTTCAAGTTTAGGCACATAAAAACTATCTGTTGGCGAGTTTCAAATACTTAGTCAACTTACCAGTGGCTGCTGCTGCTTCGGCACCTTCTTCATTAACCTCAATAAATGCTTTTTGTACAGCCTTTGAAACGTATAAAGGTTCCTGGCTATCCAATAACTTGGTAATACCTGAATTTGATTGGTCAAATATGGCTTTGATACCAAGCTAAAAAGAAATAGTTTTGTTATATTCCCAGTAACCAGTGAAAAATTATGTAAAAACAAAGTCAAATTCTACATACTTTTGGTAGCACTTCGTTCAGATCAATTGTAGTTTCAATTTTGAATTTAGGAATGGTGACTTGTACTTTGGTTTTGAACATTTTTTCAATGTCTGCTAGCAGATCGTGGCCAGCCGCCAGCTTCGTCATGACATCGTTAAGTCCTTCGATTTCCTGAGGTAGCACTATAACCATGCTTGCCTCTTCACCAAGATACGGTAATTCCAAGAGCTGAAAATTACGTATTAACGAAATTTAAGTAGGTAGTTATCCGTGGGGAATTTTCGCACGATAAAAAAAAGTTATGTTAACATTGTCATTGTCTCTAATTATGAGATTTTTTGATAATGATAAAATAGTTTTTACGCCTTTCTCTGCCTGAAGCGAATCACGCATACCTACAGCACTTTCATGCAAATCGTAAGAATATTGTACATGAACAAGCTCCCGCATGGGTACCTACTTGAAACCAAAGTGAGTGTACCTAAGTAATATGAGTCGATCACGATCTTAGTACCTACATGACTTTATCTGCTGAAAAACGACCGATCAGACAAGGACAGTGTAACTGGATAGAGTAGGTACCTAACTAGGTAACTAACTAACTTGGAATTTTCCGACAGTATAAGTAATGCAATAGTACTTATACATTTTATTGAGAGTTAAGGTATAATTTCCCTTTATATTTCCACACGAAAAAAAAACATTTCCCAAAAGAAAGGTAGGTACTGTTGGTGCTTAAAAGGGAGAATCAAGAATGTACGTTTTGCCTATATCTTATCGAGATGTAAAAAAAAAAAATGTGATACGGAAGTACCGTAGCACTTTTTTTTTATACCACTTAGGTGGCAGACAAGCACACGGCCCACCTGATGGAAAGTGGTTACCGTGGCCTATGGACGTATGCAACACCAGGGGCGTCACACTCGTGCTGCCGACCCTGAAGAAACCTTCTAATGCCCTTCTTGAAGAACCCCATATTGTAGTCGCTTGGGAAAACCATCGCGGAGAGTTCATTCCACAGCTTGAGTGTGCGAGGGATGAAGTTCCTTTCATACCGCACAGTGCGCACCATTTCCGGTCGCAATGTGTGAGGATGAATTCCCCGCCTATGACGAGAAGTGCGATGATAGAATGTAGCTGTGGGCATCATGTCAAACAATTCATCTGAGCACAAACCATTGTATAGGATAGGCGGTAAAACACACACAGTGAAGCAAAGTCTCTCCTGAGACTGAGAGGTTCCACATCGCCTGTGAGTATGGGATTGCCGACGAGCCGCAACATATCAAAAACGAGCTCTTCCCTCATGCATGTCGTTAACCCTATAGTTACCCATAGCAACGTAGTACTATTACTAAGTCTGTGCCCATAGCCCAAACCACACGATATAAAAAATATAAAGTAATATCATTAACATTTATTTTGTTGTCAGAATATGTTCATATTCATTTTTGTTATTTTATGTTCATTATTTGTTGTGGACAGTCATGCATACCATGTTGAGTAAAACGGAAATTCCATCTAGTTAGGCACATAGATAAAAATACAATGATAATGACCAATGTGGGTAAGGTAAATACAAATACCTCATTCGTATGTCTCATATTCTTTGTAAGCTAATTTGCCCATTAACTCGATGACTAAAGATGGCTTGGGGGAATTAATAAAAAAACTAGGTAAATAATGCTAATGAGTCTTGTAACATCAATTACATCTATAATTGTGCTCGCGACATAGCCCGCATGGGTTTGTTTTTTTTTTTTGTACGTAGACCAATACTTTTCCCAAAATAAAAGTAGTCCAAGTTACGCCATAAAACTTCAGTTGTAAGTTAGTAAAAATCCCATCAATTCAGCCTAACCAATTCGGACATTACCCGGAACATACAGATAGAAAGACGGATACAGACATTTTTTTTTTCTTATGAGTATTGTATGAGTAGTATCTAATATAAAGTACATGTCGCATGTCGTAACCAACTAGCTTCATCAGCCATTAAATTAACCACCTAGGCAGTAATTAACCGGCGCCGTTCAATTAACGGCCTAAATGATATTCAGCCATTAGATAAAATAGGCAAATGACTTGCCTGAATGAGTTTCATTTCATTGCTTGCCTAGCCATTTAAGCAAACAGCTAGGCAAATCACTTGTTTCTGAATGATTATTAAAAAAAAAGTGGTCTGCTTTTCTCAATAAACCTATCACTAACTTTCTGTCTTATTTCTGGGTGGTATCCCATCGTAAGAATGGCCTAACTAAGCATTAGCCAGCCAGTTTATTAAATGTTGTTATAATTCAGGTCGTTATTTAAACGGCGTTTAGTTAACAGCCTAAGCTAGTTGGCTGCGTATGTCGCAGCCAAGTAGATTACTATCTACTTGACCTTGTGTACACGTGTGTGTATGCCTACCTACTTAAGTACCTACGTATGCACCTTCATCTAAAGGTGAAGGTGCATCCCACTTATTATATCCTTGACCACACTCACGTATATTATTTTTTTAAAGCTGTTAGTTTAACATTAAAATACACTTCAATTTCATTAAAGTTTGGTTATTTCACGCTATAACGCCGCCAACACCGTTTTCAAAAACCTTGATACTCGTTGAGTTAATTCATAAACATTTAGCAGAGTGAAGCCAAGATATTCCAGGAATCTACAGATATAAATAACTAAGTATTCCGCCATTAGAGCATTGTTTATATGAGGATCTATCTATGATATTGGTGTGAACCCATATCCATACTAATATTATAAGTGCGAAAGTAACTCTGTCTGTCTTTCACGCCTAAACTACTGAACTGATTTTAATGAAATTTGGTACAGAGATAGATTAGACCTTGGGAAAGGAGATAGGCTGTGTTTGGTCGCGATAACGGATATCAACGCGGGCGGAGCCGCGGGCGACAGTTAGTCATAAATATGTACCTAATGATGATATTACCTGAGCTTGGAGTACTTCACTGAAGCCGAAAGCATAATCAGCCTCCTTGTACATCATAGGAACTTGAATAGTTGAATTAGCATTCACGTGGAACGGTTGTTCGATCGTAGCTGACGGACTGAACTGATCTTTCCACGTCCCCTAAAAGAAAACATCTCATACTTTAGGTACAGAATTTTACAGTTTCAAAGAGTAAGATTACAGGATTTTATGCAAAATGGCAAATAATTCTAAGCATTAGTATTATGATTACCTTGAAGTAGAGTGCATTAACAAGCACAAGTCTAGTGAAACCGTCGACACTGTCCTCAGACAATAAATCCTTGATTTTATTGTTGGTTTTGCTTTCAACCTGAAAAATTTAAATAATATTGCGGTAAGTTTATCACAATCAGTGAAAAGAATAAAATGAAGGCTACTATAAAATTACCCATCCATTTATGGTTTTCACAGCAGACACGTTTTCGCCGAAGTTGACTTTCTCGAAGGCCGCATCAAATATTTTGACGGCATCTTCTTGCAATTGTGGCTGGAGCTGGTAGTTACCTTCTTGAATGTACACTTTATTAGCAACGTTTAATGTCACACCTTTGAGACTCTTCAATTTGGACGACACCGCGGTAAATGTTGAACGAATCTGCAATAGCCAAAGACATTTAACACGTGAAATAAAGTGATTTGAATTTAAATGTTGAATCTTAGGTATATCAGACTAAGTGGTTGTGGAGCAAGATTCTCTCTGCATCTTTATAGCATAATCAACACTAAAATAGTTCGTTCGTTTCTTAGTTTTTCTAATTAACGGCTTATTGTCTACCTACAGCAATAAGTCGTTCATTAGAAATACGGTGTGGGTAATTTGTGAATAGTCTTGGTCTTGGATAACTGTTCGCAGTTATCCAATCATAAATGAAAATAGGTGATACTTACAGCATTATCATCAGCAATACCGAGAGATGTGAGAAGCTCTGAATGTGCCGGCTCAGTGGTGCCCAGGGCCAACAGAGCTAGTACGAATTCAGCAGACAGCGGCGAAGATACCACACTCTTGTCTTTTTCTAATTCCTATAATTATAAATAGTTTGATATGCACTCTATCCGATAGTAAACGAATGCGTAAGTTCCTTACGCTCTACTAAAATGTTTCACAGTCGACATAGGAGATATGGTTGCACGGTTGCACCTTTACATTAGTACCTAAAGGTAGGTAGGTAGGTAGGTATATGCATATGATAATCGGATATTTTTCAAAGTTTGATTAAGCATAAATAGTAAGCACACTAAATAGTTAGTCATTCGGTGTCGATTTTTCGAAAGCAATCTGTTTTATGAATCATTATCTCCAACAGCATTCAATGTCATGACAATGACTAGTGTCCACTCCTAATCGCGACATTCATTAATTTTGCTGGAATTAAACAATGTTTTTTATCCATTTTATCGATAGGTACCTAGATAAGCTAATTAAAATATCTCATTACATTACACATAAATATTTAAAACACGCAGACGAACACCATTTTGTAAATAGTTTGTTTTATAAAGACTAATTACCTAGTAACCGAAATCACTAGTATTCCCGTTAACCCAGCTAGCTACGCTAAATTGCTTGTGTTATGTTTGGAGTGGAAGTTGGAACCCGGAACCTCTCGACCGTAAGGCTGACCCCTTAATCGCTAAGCTACCGAGTACCGATGCTCTAAGATTTATTGAAGGCATACTTTGCAATTATCCTTTAGGTTCAATTCTCATTGATAGAGCATGACAGGCAGCGGCAAGAATTTGTTACTACTAGAAATAGTTGCGAGAAGGTTCATACAGCTTCGCAGCGTTTTGCGGCGCGAATCCGTGCAGCTTCTCCTTTACATTCAAATGACTGTGAATTTTTGCCTCCATCCTCCATTATAAGTTCAGAAGTGCTTGTAATATTTTGCCTCAAAAAGCCTCTGCCGGCCGCTGCTCTTTCAGTGAGGATTGACCTTAATGCTACGTTTATATACTCGCGGCAGAACGAGGGAAGTGGCGAGAGAAGTGGGCAGAGACGTGGTGTGAATGGTATATTCGTCATGCCGCGAGTACTGCCGCGTATGTTGCGCAAATACTAGCGCGATGAACTATACGAGACCGCTAGATGGCGCTAAGCTAAATAAAACACGACTTTCGTTATTGCTCCTCGAATATTTACTTTTAAAAATATTTATATCGATCTACGGAAAGTGTATAGTAGTTGAAAGTGATAGTTTTTATTAATAATCTATTTAATTAATTCGCTATGCTGTAAAAGCTTATTGCGTACACTGCTACAGCGTTGTCCTCCATACGTTTACGTCCGTCTCCGTTGCAGGGCGAATACTGTAATGCGGACCAACGCGATGATGGGAGTGTGTGAATGCTAGGGCATTAATCGCGCGAATATTTCTGGCAACACGATGAGCAATGCGAGCGGCAGTATGTAAACGCGGGGTAAAATATAGGTAAAAATATTTTTTGTCCACTTCGCCCACATTGACGTTTTGATAGAAAATAGGTAGGTGCAAGTTAGGACTGTGCCTGAGAATATTTTATACTAGCTGTTGCCCGCGGCTCCGCCCGCGTGGATGTCGTTTATCGCGTGGTAGTGCTGAAAGTTGAGCGTTGAACGCTGATTAGACATTGTACTCGCCTCTCTATTCGACTCGAGGAGGTAGGTACACCACGGTATATTCGTCCTAATGGAGTAGTCCGACTGGGGAAGTATCTCCGCCCTACAGAAGGCCGCGGCTTAATAACCTCGTGTTGTGTTTCCGACGGTGAGTAGGGTAGCCAAAGCTCACTGGAGAGGAACCAAAGCTTTTGTCCGACTTATCTTTCTCTAAGTTCTTACAGGGTAGGCAGCACGAGTGTGCCTCCCCTGGTGTTGCACTCACCCATAGGCCACGGTAACCACTTACCATCAGGTGGGCTGTGTGCTTGTCTGCCACCTAAGTTGTATAAAAAAAACTTTCTACCTGTATATCTACTCTACTCTCTACTCCCCATACCTTTGCCTTTCCCCCACCCTCTCCCCTACTCCTTCCCCTTCCCGTTGTATCTCTTGTCTACTCCACTATATATCCTTCACCACGCTCTAATCCAGGGATGGCGAACCAATGGCACGCCACGCGGCACAATTGTTTGGGCACGACAGCAGTGCCACCACAAAGTAGGTATTTAGATGCGCCCGTGCTACACCTTAGGCGCTAGAAAATGAACGAACAGACGGACATTTCTTCAGAAAGCAAAATATAATTAGAGGTGGACTATGCCATATCATCATAATATTCATAATTATCCTCCTGCACTTACCTAATATTCCCCCAACGATAGCCACAAAAAAGGTTCTTAATCCCTGCTCTTAGTTCTTACAGGGTAGGCAGCATAAGAACTATTTAGTAATCTGTGGCATAAGTGTGACTCCCTTGGTGTTGCACTCACTCATAGGCCACGGTAACCACTTACCATCAGGAGGGCCGTGTGCTTGTTTGCGACCTCATTACTACAGTACGACTCACGACTATAGTATGGGGTACTTCAAGAAGGGCGAGTGTGACGCCCCTGGTGTTGCATACGTTCATAGGACACAGTAATCACTTTCCATCAGGTGGGCCGTGTGCTTGTCTGCCACCTGCCACCAAAAAAACCTGCGTATCTAGGTATCTACTCGACTCTTTACTCCTCGTACCTTTGCCCTTCCCCACCCTCTCCCCTACTCCTTGGCTTCCCCGTTGTATCTCTTGTCTACTCCACTATTATATCCTTCACCACACCACGCGCTAAGTAATCTGTCTTTGTGTGGAAAACGATTTGTAACTGATCTTATTAAGACAGTCGGGACATCTATTTCATACAACCTGACAAAGTAGAAATTGAAAAATCTAAACTGAATAAAATATGCTTATATACGTCCAGTTGGAACGAAACCATAGTAAGTTTAAAACCGCGTTAACGCCATCTAGTTACGGATGTGGAACTAAATCATCGCCAAAAAAAATAATTTTATGATTAAAAAAACGCATTTGTTTACACAACTATAAATGTAAATTCAAGTCTATTTATTTACATACTTGCTAGGATGTAATAAGACATAAAATTTCATCCATAAGAATAAAAAAGCGCCATCTATATTCCCACTCATAATCCGTATAATATCAATATTGTTCACAACTCCGGTTCTACTCAACCGAATGCGATCAAACAAACGTAAGATTTTAAGTCTGACCAAGCCCTTTCTAACAAAAAAAACCGCATCAAAATCCGTTCAGTAGTTTTTGCGTCCATCGCGGACAAACAGACAAACAGACAAACAGACAGGAAATGAAAAAAATATATTTTCGTGTTCAGTATCGTTAATATAACATAACACAAGTATTTTTTTTTAAATATCTCCAATGTACAGACACGACCACTTTACAATTTTATAATAGTATAGATTCAACATACTATGTTAACTAAAATAAAAATTAATACATTTGTACCAAATGGGAATAATGACGTACTTATTTCCAATTTGTCTTTATCAGGTATATTATACTGGTATGCATCTAGGTACAGATGAAATGTCCGCGATGTCCGCGATGGACGCAAAAACTACTGGACGGATTTTGATGCGGTTTTTTTGTTAGAAAGGGCTTACTCAGACTTAAAATCTTACGTTTGTTTGATCGCAATCGGTTGAGTAGAACCGAAGATATGAGCAAAGGTCGCGTTAACCGAGATGCACGCGGGCGGAGCCGCGGGCGGAAGGCTAGTGTTTTTATCTAATATATAAAATTCTCGTGTCACAAATGTGCGTAATCGAACTCCTCCGAAACGGCTTGACCGATTTTGATGAAATTTTTTGTGCTTATCCGGTATCTATGAGAATCGGCCAACATCTATTTTTCATCCCCCTAAATGTTAAGGGTGGTCCACCCCTTAATTTTTTTTTTTATTTTTCAGACAAAATTTTTTGTTTTTATTTTTTTATGATACATCATACAAAAATACATGCAACCCTAAATTTTCACCCCTCTACGATCAACCCTTATTTTTTATTTGGTAATTAAAAAGTTTTATCTCTAATATATAAAATTCTTCTGTCACGGGGTGCGTAATCGAACTCCTCCGAAACGGCTCGACCGATTTTGATGAAAATTTTTGTGCTTATCCGGTATCTATGAGAATCGGCCAACATCTATTTTTCATCCCCCTAAGTGATAAGGGTGCAGCGGGAACGGGATTTGAATACCACGCGGGCCGAAAATATGGCGGTACGAAGTTCGCCGGGGCAGCTAGTATGATAATAAAAGAAAAAAAAAATGTTTGTCATTTAATAATACAAATAAGGAAAATAGCTTGAAGTCCTCAGGTTTGAACTTCAAACCCCAATAGACCCAAAATAGACCTCAGAATATGTTAGTCATTTGATCATAGAAAGAAGGAATTTAGCTTTATATCCTGAGTTTTTAAGGTTCAAACTTAACTACCATTAAATGTAAGATTTTCTGTCATTTGATAATAAAAAGTATTCTTTCTTTAAAGTGTTTTCACAAAATTATTTGTATAAAATAGGAGGTAGAGAAGCATCAGGCTATTACTTCTTCCAGATATTTAAGTAAGCACATAATATATGTAAGAATTAAAATGGAAGTAAAATGAATTCCAATTTTACAATAATAAACCTGGCCACCAGTCCTAATGCCGATGGAAATAGAGAATCTACATAGAGATACTGATTAAAATATATCTACCAGTACGGCCAGTACCTATATGTATTTTTTTATAAAAAATAGGTATAATTATAATATCTTATCATTTCGGTTCATGGGATTCTTAATTTTAAGAGGATCATATTGGTCAAAGTAAAAAAATCATATATTTGGTATAGTAGACCATTAAAACGAGTACCTATTTGAATCATAGGCCTAATGCAGAAAGTCAAGATCCTTGGTATAAGAAATGTGGTGGTCTGTCCCCAAAGCCCTAACTACTTGCAGCTAGGTCCCTATACCTTTATTTAATGTTCATTTTCCTTTCCAAATATCCTTAAGTAGTTACTTAAGTTAAGTACTTAAACCATATTTGGTGAAATGCGGTTGTTAATACTCCTCTACCTACCCCTTCAGGGACTTACAGGCGTGAGTATATGTTTGTATGTATGCAATTTATCATTGTAATTGCCTAAAAAGAACCTAAAATACACCAATACACCTTTTTTTAATCTATAATATATTTTTTACTACAGTAAAAACAGGTAGGTACTTCATAGGTAGGTATATCAGGAATATAATATTATAACTTGTTTATAATTTTATGTGGTGATAATACACCTCTGCCTACCTACTGTGAGTTTACATTGTAGGTATGTATAATTTCACTAACACTAATTTAAGTATTCACATAAAAACTTTTTCAGTATTGAGCTCTCAATTCAAAAAAAAATATGTTGTTATTTTTGTTAGATTGGTAGGTATTGGTGTTTTCCAAAATCCAACTACCTACACAATTTTATTATTCAAGTGTACCATAAATAACATTGATTTATGTCTTAATAATGAGCTCACTTGTGGATTATAGATAGGCTGCAAATAATAGATACTTATCTATTCTAATAGTTGATTGTTTTATCTCCTACAGACATACTTAATTGCACACATTTATTTTAAAAGGTGAATCTACTACTTAGGAATGTAAATACTTAGTTAATACTTACATTACAGAATTTCGCCGAAAATTTCGCAATAGCTGAGGAAACAGCCTTTGAATCCATGGTTTGCAGTGTATTGGTAGCTTCAAGTACCGGGAAGAAAATAACTACAACAAATCAACACAAGTGACTATTAGTGCTACACCCGCGGTTCTGGTAATAAGTAGTGGTAATATCATACATACACGTACATCGATTACTATGACATCACTTGCCGACGCCGCCGGCTCACAAAAAACATCGCGAGCCGCCGGAGCCGCATGAATCACATGGGCATGGTCGCATGGAGGGGATACGAAAATCAAGGTCGTTTATTATTACGTTTTCAAAGAAATGTGAGCGTTAAACGAATATATAGATTGATAACTTACATAGAACCCAGCGTATCCACATCGGTAGTTCAATAATGTACGTAAAATTAAGTATAGTAGAGTACAGGATAAATAACTTAATTTATACCTATATTACATTGAAATAGCCTCGCAACTCAAATTCTTAGGACTAGAAAGAACATCGTACTTAGTCATCACCGATTCTTATCAGATTGTTGTACATATTGTGTTATTGTTTGTGTAGGTACATTAAAATTGTGTTTATTTATGTGTCAAATCACAGCTCACACAAGTTCATAACACAAGTCACTCACACAAAAGAAAACAACTAAAAATGATTAATAACGGCAAATAATTATAAAGATACAAATATGTAATAGCAAGAATTTTATTATGTTAACGTTATTGTTTGCAACTTACTTTGCGAACTGTCAAATGACTAATACTCTAAGCAAATGACAAGCAGTCAAGCACATTAGCACTGACAACTTTGACAAGTGACAAGCAAGGTAATTTTTGATAAAGGTACGAATACAGCTCATGTTTTTCAACAGTTTCATTAAAAACACGCAACAAAAAAACATGTAAAACAAAAGATGTATGTTCAAACAAAAGATTTACATTGCTATGGTTTTCACAACATTTTTTATGATATTTGACAATTTAGAGAAAGAATATTATTGTAAACTTTCTCTAAGGTGCTTGTTGTTACCTTGTTGCTGCGATAAACATCAGCTCTGGACGGGGCTTAAAATATCTCTATCTCAGTGTGGGGGTACTAACCACAGATATTCGCTCTTTCTTAGCTCAGGAAAAATCTGTGGTCGTGGCTTTCCTCGACATAGCCTCTGCCTATGATAATGTCCTTCTTCCCATTCTCAGGCAAAAATTGCAACAGCTGAGAATCCCGGCGAGGATGGTACGATGCATTATGTGGAATGATTATGTCCCGCTCACTGGTTTTGAGAGTGCAGGGGGAGGAGCTTGGGCAGCGAAGGGCGTGGAAGGGGTTGCCTTGCCTTAGGGCTCCGTTCTAAGTCCTTTGCTGTACAACCTCTATACTGCAAATATTGGTACGTGTCTTAACAATAATTGCCGGGTCCTGCAGTACGCTGATGACTTGGCTCTATATGTTGATGACACGTCAATTACTGATGCAGCCACATCACTTTCTGTCTCCCTAGACTCTCTAAATCAGTGGTTACTAGATCATGGATTAAGGCTGTCTCCAGCAAAGAGCACAGTGGTTATCTTCACTAGAAGAAGGAGTATCCCGCGGTTCCAGATTGATATTCAGGGCCAAAATATCCCTCTGGCTAAAAAGGCAAAATTTTTAGGTGTATTTTTAGATTGTAAATTATCTGGCATATATCACCTCAATTATCTGGTGCAAAGATGCGAACGGGTTATCCCAATTTTGAAGGCCCTTGCGGGAGTATGGTGGGGCGCTCACCCTTATACTATGAAACTAGTGTATAACGCACTTATTCGTAGTATAATGAACTATGGCACATTTCTATTAATTCCCTGCAACAAAGGTGCTCTGACTAGATTAGACAGGGTTCAAAGTAGGTGCCTTAGGGCCATAACAGGTTGTATGAAGTCGTCACCGATTAATGCCTTGCAGGTGGAATGCGCAGAGCCCCCTCTAGCACTGAGAATGCAATACCTAGCATCTCGCTTTATGTTTCGCCTTATTTCTAAAAATACCCACCCCCTTATTCAGAAATTAGCTCAGGATAAGGACATTCCCTTAATACTGAAAGCTTTCCAGTGTTCAAGAAATCTAGAATTCCCCTTGGTAAGCTCTGACAAACTTCCTATATTCAGTTTTGATTATGAGGTATTATGCTTCAGACCAAACATACATTTAGATATTGGCATCTCCAAAGGGAGTACTTCAGCGGGTGCAGTTTTTAATGCGAAGGCAGATTCACAGTGGACTGGAGGTTTCCAAAGGTTTTTCACTGATGCCTCCAAATTGACTCAGGAGGATTATACTGGAGCTGCAGTATATTAGCAAAACTGTAGAATCATTCTAAAGTTCAAATGCCCTAGAGAGTCCTCTATGTTTACTGGTGAGTGTGTGGCGGTGCTTGAGGCCTGCAGATATATAGACACCCATAACATCCAGAAGGTAATCATATTCACAGACTCCTTAACTTGTCTGAAAGCTCTGGAACAGAATCCGTACAAGAGCAAACTGCACAGCTCTCTCCTCTTGGAAATCAAGAAGTGCCTATTTGACTGTAACCTGAAACAAAAAAATGTTCAATTGGCATGGATTCCAAGTCATTCTGGCATAGGGGGCAATGAGGTTGTGGATATGCTTGCCAAAAGTGCTGCATCAGCGGCATCTGCAGACCTTAGGCACTGCTGCTACCAAGGGTATGACTTATTGGGTCTCCCCAGGAAGACAGTATTGTCTTCATGGCAGTCCCATTGGTCTAACTCTGGTAAGTCAAAAGGCAGATATTATCATGCAATACAACCAGATATTCCAGCAAAACCGTGGTTTTTCAAACACAAAAAAGCATAAAAAACGGTAATATCTGTTGTTTGCAGACTTCGCATGGGCCATTGTTGTTCTCCGGTATTTCTACATAAAATCCGAATTCGGGACTCCAGTTTGTGTGAGTGTGGACTTGACGAGGGTTCCTTGGACTACATTTTTTTCAGTTGCCCTCGAAATAATATGCCCCCTGACTCTTACGACTACCTTACAGAGTTAAACATTCCCTTACCTGTTAACTTTGCTTCCCTGCTAACTCACTCCTCCCCACGGCTGTTAAGAACTCTCATGTCGTTTATCAGTGGCCATAATATCAGACTATGATCTGTTTCTTAAATGTTGATATTGGTGTGGTATTTATATTATGTATAACTTTGTTATCTATGTATAATATATATGTAATCGAATTTGTGAATGTCCTTTATGTAACTGTAATATTGTCAAACTCTCCCATTTGGACAGCACACAAGTCTCCTCCTTCCTTAGAGTATATAAGAGGTGGCATACCTACGAAAAAAAACTGTATACCTAAACTTGGATAAGAACATTAAATGGCGTCTATAATAGAGAAGCCCAGTAAACTGTCGATAACTACTTATCGATATAAAAGAAGCACAGACTAAAAATGTAAGCAAGGGTTTAAACTATTATCTATCTATCTATACTCTATACTATTATATAATTATAAATGGAAAATGTTTGTCCGCGATGGACGTAAAAACTACTAAAATGGATTTTGATGCAGTTTTTTTTGTTAGAAAGGTCTTGTTTGGATTTAAAATCTTACGTCTGTTTTACTGCAATCGGTTGAGTAGAACCGAAGATAAGAGATCCACGCGGGCGAAAGGCTAGTATTTAGCATATATTTGCTAAATATAATAGTTTGAACCATTGTAAACCTATGAGAATGCCGTAAGGCGAAACCGGTTAGGCAACAAAAAATTAAATAATTGTGGAAGAGTACAAGTGCTTTTATTCAATATGTCCTTTATATTACAAAGAAGAACGGGCAGTTCGTTACATAATATTGTAAAACTTTTTACTTAAATCACAATTTTATTATTTCGTTAAAATGATAATTATTGTATGTTTAAATACAGCTTGGCAAAAAAGTCGTGAAATTAATAGGGGCGCCACAATCGTGCATGTAGCCACCCTATATACTACGACCAAAACAGCTTTGATACTTCGATTTTGTACACTATTTATAAAATGTGCCTACTACTTCTGTTTGTCAGTATATTTGATAAAATTTGTATGCATAAATATGGATATTTGTATTGGTCGTGGTCGTGCCTCGGATAGCGCGTTAAGCCGTCGGTCCCGGTTGCCATACGAACATCTTATGGCAGTCATTACGGGTAGTTAGAGCCCTAAAAAAGTCTAAAAACTGGTCTAGCTGCAATACTTCATTATCGCCCAATATCGCTATTGGGTTGTGGAGGTCAGATGGCAGTTGCTTCACGAAAAATGACAAAATTCGGTCAAATCCGTAGTAAGACTGGTAAAGCAGACCCCAGACTCCGAGGTAAGATCTTCGGATGCGTCTCGGATTAAAGCTAGTTCTAGCGTTAATCCCTAAAAGAAAAAGAATAAAACGATTGAACTGAGTGTAATGTAAAACAATTTAATAGTACAATTGAATGTGTTCTAATCGGAATCTAAAAAACTTTCATCCAAATATTCCACGCCAGAAAAGTGTTCATCTGAGCTTTGGGGTGGGTCTTCTCTTGGGTGGGTCTTCTTTTCTAGGCCGTCCCGCTCTATGCTTTCCTGATGTGGTGAAAATTCCTTTATTTCTTTGTCCTTCCAATGCAATTCGTCTTAAGGTACTGACGGATTTGCCTAAAACAAGATGCGAACTTTATATAGAAATAACATAAAAGGTTGTATGAGCGAATGCCTACAAACTGCTGTAGCAGTTTGGTGAAGAAAATTTTGTGAATATTATGTATCTATTAATAAATAAATTAATACATACAAAAAAAAGTACATACATATATATACGTGTGTAGAAAATTTGCGTCGTGGGCCAGTCGAATAACAATACGGAGTGGATATTAATTTATGAATATATAAATTACAAAAAAAATATCGATAATCAAAATCGTATCACCGCAACACTAGCGTTTTCCATACAAAGATGTTTTATTGAATTTTAGAAAAATACGACGTAATTATTGATTTAAATTGTGAGTTTTACAAGCTTGTTTGCTTTACAGACAGACAAAACGAACTATTGATGTCGTAGGTCAACAAATAACAATGATATCTCGATGAGAAGAATACGTACTTATGTAATGTTATTTCTGGCTTATTTCTTGCATAATATGATCCACATCCAACAATTGAGCAGGTAGGCATCTTTGTCACACGTATTTTTTCACACTTCACACCAAAATCACTGGATTACACGTTTATTTGCTAGATAATCGTAGTAAACAATGGTAAATAAACAAGCCTCGAATGACGTAACTATGTACTTGTTGCTTGGAACAAAAGATGGCGATTTGGCGTCAAACTTCAGTCGATTTTATGAATGAAATCGTAGTAGTTTCGTCTCTTATACTATATACTCTAAGCCTCCTTCGCACGTTTGACTTTGGCAGAATGGTCGATACCCACATCGGCAAAGATTGCCATAACAAAAATAGAAATAGAATATCTCTATCTCTTTTTTATAAAGGCATCATCTGGGTTCCAAAGTCATTGATTTTCCCCTAAATTTAGGGAGTAAACAAGTGGGTTGGGCCCAATGACGTACCTATTATTATATAAATGGCATACAATACAGAAAAATATTCCTATTTTAAACAGTTCCAAGACATACTTACAAGCTCATGAATTTATGATAATATTTTATATCTTCTAGTTTTTTATCTAGTCCCAATTCCAGTGGCGTCCTGAAAGTCTAAGGGGCCGTTCTTCTGCTCCTTCTTTTTTTATATAGGACACTTCAATTTGACTTCACCTCGCCTGATGGCAGACTGAAGGCAAAGTCTCAGAAAAAAGGGTCACAGCTGAGTGCCATCATTGTAACATGGTACATGTGCAGCGTATACGAGTGACACCTAAGGCCTGCACGTGTTGTCCTAAGGTGAGAGTGAGACTAATTGGAAGAGCTCATCGGAACATTCACCATGGTAGAGACGTGACGGTAAAATACCGCCAAGCACACAACATCTCTACGCATTTGCAAAAGCTCGAGGGTGTATCAACACTCAACACCCTCAGTCATCAGACCTCAGGATTCCCTAAGAAAGAAAGAAAGAAAGAAATATTTTTTATTGTGGATCACACGTGTACATAATTATGAGTCTACACGTGCCCTACAGTCGAGAACATCTAGTAGTACTTTAGACCCGATGTCCCCAAAGCTGTTCTCGGCGGTGCTGGAAAACATTTTTCGAAAGCTAATCTGGGACCAACATGGATTAAATATAGATGGTCAAAAATTAAACCATCTCATATTCGCCGACGATATTGTTTTGTTTGAAGAACAACCAGAGATCCTAGAAAAAATGATACAAGATCTAAATAAAGAAAGCGAAAAAGTGGGTTTAGCCATGAACAAACTTTTAACGAATGCAAACAAATATGAAATAAAAATCAACAATCAACCTGCTGAATATGTTGACGAATATATCTATTTGGGGCAAATCATCTCACATACAGACACAACCACAAAAGAAATCAAAAGACGAATAGCTAATGGATGGAGGAGATATTGGTCACTGAAAGAGATCATGAAATCCAAAGATCTTAGTACTGGTATCAAAAAGAAGGTCTTCAATACCTGCGTTCTCCCATGCATCACATATGGGAGTGAAACCTGGGCCCTCACGAAACATCACAGAAACATGCTGGAACACTGTCAAAGAGCTATGGAACGAAGTATGATAGGTATCAAGAAACAAGATAAGATACGTAACACCGTTATAAGAAGTAAGACAAAAGTCACAGACATACTTAGTAGAATAGACAGTTTGAAGTGGAGATGGACTGGGCACATGCTGCGTGATACACAAGAGAAGTGGAGCAGCATCATAACAGACTGGTACCCTAGAGATGGGAGAAGGAGCAGAGGAGGACAAAACAAGAGATGGGAAGATGAACTAAAACTGACGGCAGGCCCAAAATGGAGAAGGGTTGCCAGAGACAGAAAACAATGGAAACTGTTAGAGGAGGCCTTTGCCAAGAGGCACACTGAACTCAGAGATATCTTATAACTAAAGAAACAACCACAACTCAAAGAAAGAAGAAAGGAGTTCAGGATAAGAGGCTTATTATTATTATTATTATTATTACTTTGCGAAGATCAAAGATTTTTTTTATTTGTTTGGATTTTAAGGGAGCGTCTGCTCTCCCATCCAGCAATCAGCATGTGCATCGGCTTACTAATAAAGTAATACATAAGTGCTAGTTACCCTAGGATTTAGATAACTATTAGATATATATAATTTTTTCACATGCGTAGCCAGGAACGGGTTGCTAATAGTGTCCACCTGATACTCTAAGGTGTCCACTATCCACTGTTTTATAATAAAATTTCTTTCTTAGGCATGTAACCTATTTTGATGATTATGACTTCTTATACTGTCCGTAAAAAATATTAAAATATACACTACAAAAAAAAATTAACGTCAAATCTCAAAAACGATAGAAACAGATAACAGCTCTCAGAAAATGTGAATAAAATTAAATAATCTAAATTTAGCGTAAGCAAAAAAAAAATGTTGCCTTCAAGTCCCGTAAACATTTTTAAATTATGTAGAACTGCGTGCAGGCAATATGCTCAGTGTTGCCCTCCGCGAACACCGCATGGCTCTTGTCCATGTCCACCCGCACCTTCAGTGCCTGGCGCCGGTAAAAGAATACTGCCTCAATCAGAGTGTCGTCCCGGGCCCATACCCCCTAACCCATGTGTGCCAAGGTTTCCTCATGGGAAGGACACCTGGAAAAAATATAGATTTATATTATTTTTCGTATGTTTTCCGTTGATCATCGTTCAAGCTTTAAACGCTCTTAGTCACCACGCACCAGCGAAGAATCCCGAAGATTGCCGTGATTTTGAATATATGCGTAAATTTAATAAGCGTTTTCCCTGGAGTGAAGGAGATAAAAAAACATTATTTCATAATGATCATGTTAATTTCGCATTTGGGGAATGTGAACCACCAGACTTAGACTGTGATTAATATTTCAATAATGCTGCTGTAAGTACTTAAGTTTCTTTACAACACACCTGCTCATAAAAGTGCTATTGTTTCACCGCAAATAGGCACGTAATGACACCTATTATCAAACTGTGACTTTTTCATTGCTATTATTCACAAGTGAGTTATAGATTCTTTTTTAAATTTTAAGTATAGGTTAATTTTCTATGTTCTTAAAAAAGTTTCGATACAAAAAAGAACGTGTTTAATAGTACGAATAAATTAATATGCCTATTATATGTTCATTTGATGCATTTTCGTATTTAAATATATAATTTCAACTTGTAATTACTTGTTTAATAAACAAAATTTTCACTCAAATTTAACTTTTTTTTTCAATATGGCCGACCGCCATTGTTAGATACGCCCACATAGGAAAACGAATTAATTTGTAGTATTGTTTATTTAGTATTTGTAGTATTATTTTATTCGACGGCGAAATGTGGGTACTAGCACCTCTGCCTACCCCTTCGGGGATATAGGCGTGAGTTTATGTTATATTATATGTATGTTATTTTATTCGCAAGTGTGTTGTAAAACGTCGTATGGCACGCGTGAGTATGATGATTACCGTCCTCGGCTCTCTTAAGACCCGAGCCGCTCACTTGTACCATAACGTACTATTTTCTTTCTTTCTTTAATGTAAATTTCATTACGAAAACATAATGGGTAACCATTATGTTTTTGTAATGAAATTTATGCCTAGATATAGTACCTAGGTCTTCATGATCATCCTAACGCCAATCCTGGTTGCGGATGCCTGTTTGACCCCTGAGCCGAAGAGGGAGAACCTGCGCCGAACCTCGTCCTTTAATCGGCAGGTGTATTGGCTTGCAGCTGGCAGGTCTGTGTGGTTGGCTTGGGATCCCGAAGATCCTGATGGAAACAATAATATAATTAATATTAGTCCTTGGGCTGTTGTCCATTTACGAAAGCTTTGATTCTAAATCCCAAAAGTACGTACGTACTTACTCATGCTTAGACAATATTAACAATAGCCTAACAATAGCCATTTCTCACAGGTGCTGCCCGTGGCGATGCTTTTTTTATTAGTTACGCAAGATCGGAATTAATTACAAGCAACTCTTCCAAACGTAGCGGGATAAAAACATCAATATACCGATTTTGTACTAAATTAGTAATGAGCTATCACATTATTAGCCTAAATGTATTTCCTTAATAATATTAGGCTAAAATACTCTTTGTGTAATGCAATATTACGAACTGACTGCTGTAGAAAAATTAGAAGTAGGTACTAAGTTAAAAAATATTTTACAAAATTCTACACAACGCTATCCAGACCCGTAGTAAACATAGCTTATCTAACTTTTGTTATGGAATCTAGAATGCGGATAAACATACTTGGATTTTTTCGACATTGTCTATAAGTTTCTTAGGAAAAATAAAAGCACATTTCCTCAAGTCAAAATAAATTTCATGTAAGTAGGTAGATCTACTAAAATAAGTTATGTCCACAATAAATCTGTGGATTCCATGGCTTGATTTTTTTTTGCTAGCCCAAATCATAGGCAATGTTTGGCGGGGTTTAAAAACGTTCTATTTAAGTAAAATAGTATTAGGATTGTGCTAAACAAAAATAACGAGGGTAGGTTAGTAGTTAACATATGAACAAAAATGCTATAACTTCCGTATGGTGCACGTTAAGAAATATAGAAAAATATAAGTGGATGCTTTGTCTGAAGAATAAAAGTTCCGTCTGTTGCCTGGACCGCGATCCGATAGAGAAGTTATTTTTTATCCGCACTTATGTAGATTGTAGATACTAGGTATACGAAAGCAAAGAATTCAAATTGTAGTTTTATGAAATAGGCTCATGATCCCATTTCGTAAACTTGCAGCTGTTTAAGTTCTAATTTTGAGACAAATATTTTTGTAATTAGTTCGATCTATGCATGTACTTACACGAATATGATATAGGTACGTTTATATGAATGCAACGAAAATATATTATTTTGTGGATTGTAACAAATGTGTGTTATTTATTCAATCAGTATTCTATTGATACCATCAAGAAATCCCCCTAGATACTGTGCCACCACGGATATCACGGGATGTGTTATGAGCGCGCGGTGAGTGTCGCCCCGATAGGCCCGATAGGCTAAATCTGCCCATATAATCGAACTACGGCCGAGCGCTTCAGTTAGTCGCTTTGCAACTACGTGACGTCTGCGTCATATTCCCGCAAAATACAAAATGCCGAATTGTTCCGTGTTAATTTGTAAAAATAGGGCAATTACTACAAACCTTAAGACAAGTGATGTATCCTACCACCAGAATTTAGACAAATATGTAACTATTTCATAATTTAAATCAATTTTTAAGTAATTCATTTGCATGCTTCTGAGGCCTCCCGAGGCGAACCGAAGTTGTCCGAACGTTACCGAACGGACGGAACGTTTTTGCCTTAGAGATGTGCATTGTATAATGAGTGCAGCAGACTATCGATAATATTTTTTCAAACACTTACTCATAAAGATTCTATTATTTCACCGCATTTAGGCACGTAATGTCATCTATTGTATCAAACTGTGACTTTTTCATCGCTATTATTCACAAAAGAGTTACATAGATTTTTTAATAAATCTTGTAGTGTGAGTTGCTTTGTTCTTAAAAAAGTTTCAATACAAAAAGTTCTTATTCAATAACGGCACACGTGTATGCCAGACGAGGGTCTTATGAGAGCCGAGGATGGTAACACACTTTGTACCATAATGTAATGCTATTATTACGTGCAGTCAATTTTTTTATTGTTTAGTATGATTTTTTATAAAAAAAATAGTCGCTACAAGATTGTTTACCTTTAGTTAAATACCTAACCAATACCTAACTAATAGAAATAAAAAATATAGAACAAAAAAATACGTGGACTTATTCATGAAAAATACATTTACATACAGAAAAGAAATATGAAAATGTCTTTTTTTTAAATACCTCCGACCTAATATAACAATAATAACTTCCCGTCCCCATCCTTTTACGATCTATGTAGAAATTGTCTATTTGGCTTCTAAGTCCATATAAGTCTAATCAAACCGGCTAAAATAAAATATCGATATAATTTTGCCAGTCCCTAACTACGTTTGTGTGCGTTGGAAAGTTGTACTTTGCGATGGTTTACAGGCGAATGATCCGCCCATTTTACGCATGTGTGCTATTATGATTTAATTACTATTGGTTGCAAATGTTTAGAGTGTGTCCTGAAATTTGCGCATGTGTGTCATACTTACTCATTTGTTTTATGTGTTAACTATTCTGGTGGGAGATAAGCGGCGATAGGAATGGGTCGTTGACGCTTTTTTAGTAAACGAAACTAGACCGATTATCGTCGACAATAAACTAGTGCATAAAACGATTTTTTTTTCGACTAGTTTACTGCGACTTCGTGACATTGAATTGATGACTATAAAATAAACTGCTGAATTTTCGACCAATTTCCTTGAACTAGTTTCGATGAACTTGATTGAATTGATGACTACGTGTTAATCGAACAACGACTATTATTTAAAATGAACTATCCTTCATACTTTTTCCAGGCTTAGGACTGGCAGGCTAACTAATAAATAATAATAACTATATGATTACATAAATACATGAATTTAGAAACTTTTTTCTTTTTGAGATAATTTTAATGCATTTAGTATGCTAAACTAAACAAATTATTTTAAATTGGAAAAAGCGAAATCAATACTCGGGCAGGAGACTCGAACCCGCGATCTTTCCCTTTTTTCTTTTTGTTTCTTTTTTTTTTTGTTGATTTGAAATAATTGAAATTGTACAATCATGTATTATGCATTATACTTTTTTTTTTGTTATTATTATTTGAAAACTAAAAAAATAATGTAATGTAAACAAATGAAATGCTAAACATTTTTGTATACGAATAATACAGATGCATATTCTATTACTATGGCAATAGAGTTTAAAACTATACGTCCAGACCGCAAATGAAGATTGTCCTTTTCCTTAGCACGTGCCGATCGGAAGAGAGAGATAGGTAGTCATAAAATCTATCAAGTGTGACAAGAACGAAGTATTACGAAGTAGGTACGCCTCGAACTATGCATTCACAGATTGTCTGTGTCCTCGGTACTACGTACTTCGTAATCCTTCGGGTTAGTTCGTGTTAACTCGGAAGGCGCGCTTATCGTCGCTTTGCGCTTCGCGTCAACCGGTCTCGTTCGCACTCACAGTGCACAAAATGAATGTCGTTCATGAGTAAACCAGTTTATCTGTATACTATAAACTAGTTTACCGTTTATGAGAAATAAACAGTCTAAATAAACTGTTCGTTCATTCAACGCCTATCCCTAAGCGGCGACAGTCGAACTCTTACTATAACGCAATGAAGGCCCATCTCTCGGATATCTGTGTGTGCCACTAATGATATCAAGAGGTAATGAGGAATCAACATCTTCCTACTCATACAATAGTACATTAAGGTATAAGTGAGTAAAGTTGGTGATTACCGCCGAGGCGCCATCGAGACCCGAGCCGTTAGGCGAGGGTCTTAAAAGAGCCGAGGACGGTATTTTGCAACTCGGTTTGAAGCTTAAATCCTCAACCGATTTTGATGAAATTTTTCATACAGGTTCAGTTTAGATGAGAAATTACAAGTCATTATTATGGAACCATGGAGCTAGTCTGATAATGGAGTAGGAACTGTAGGAAGGTGGCCAGAAAAGCTCCTAAATTAAATAAGATAAACCTATCGAATTTGGGTTCATTTGTTTTGTCTTAACAAACTCTCTGATTCCTGGAAATCTGGAATCCTCTTTGAAAATTTGCTATTTCCAGTACCTATTTGAAGTAGCTCCTACTAATTCCCTTCATTTTAATACACGCTGCATACCTACATTTTTGGTCCAAAGTTGAAAGTGTAACACACAACGATGTGCAGTATGTATGGGGTTTATTATTATTATTTTTTAACTATTCTTCCTATATAGAACAACTAGCCTTTGCCCGCGGCTCCGCCCGCGTGGATGTTGGTTATCGCGATAAATTAAAATTGCGACTATAATTTGAGATTTAAACTATCCTATCTCTCAAGTTGGATCGAACTGTACATGGTGTGCGAATTTTATTATAATCGGTTAAGTGGTTTAGGAGTCCATTGAGGACAAACATTGTGACACGAGATTTATATATATTAAGATATTTTAAGAATTCGTAGGTATCATAAAAAATGTGTTTCCAAGATTTTTCTCTTGAACTCAAATAAAACCAAGCACAATGTTCCCTCAACTTTAAATCGTCATTTTTATACTTTGTCATTTTTCAATAATAGACATTACTCGCCAAACTCATAAAAAATACTAGCGAGGACAAGTTCTAACGGAATATCGTATTATTATTTTTTTGCCTGGCACTTTCACTGGCACAAAAAATACACCGTTTATTATACGGTGTGTTTTCTGTGCTAAAATATTATTTATATTATTATTTTCTTTATTTCATAATATACATACATAATAAGTAGTTTTTGTTGTTTTATATACCCTATAACACTCGGCAGATGAATACCTTTCATTTGAGACCCCATTCATCGAAATCCGTCCAGCCGTTTTAGGCTTGTAAAGGGGAACAAAGACATAGATACGCGCGAAACACATTACCCTCGCTGGCGCAGTCGGGTAAATACCTACAAGCTAAGAATCTGCTGTACAGTCACCTCTATAAATATGTATACACGGTAGGGTTCCAAAAACAAGTAACCGGGGTTAACTTCAAATTTTTATTTACAAAATATATAGCTAAATGATGTAAACTCTTAATATTCCATAAAAATGTAACCATTACACGCCTCATAAAATGTATCAAATAATGCTTGCAAAAATATATCCACAATTAACGGGTCAATTGAATGGAAACATGCTATAATTCATAAATATGTAAACACTACTTTCAAAATAAAATAAAATATACTTTCAGTGAAGTTATGTAGTCTGGAGTCTAAAATATGTAGTCGTCTTTCAAGTCATTAATATGTAAACGATTGTATTGTAAGTATACAAACTATTTGTCTTAATCGTAACTAATGCTTTGTGATTGACGTGATGTCAAATGCCATTCTTAATGTCTAGATGTCTAGTTTATTTTATTCTTAATAATAATCTGCTATCATCTGCAGTTCTTTATTTACTTCTTCATTAACTTCTTGTTGCCTCTCCCATTTATTTCCGAGACATTTATAAGTCTTTCTGTTTGATCTCATATTAGAAACTGCATTTACATTCTGTACCCAGTGGCGGATCCAGGGGGGGGGGGTCGTGGGGGTCATGACCCCCCCCCCTGGGCGGGTCACCTACTAAAAAATATCCCAATGTCACTGATCAATTTTAAAAAATACCACGCATAAGAAGACTCTCTTTGTACCTAATAGTATTATAATTTTATGAGGAACCAAACATCAGTATGAATATTATTCGCACGATTGAAAATTCAATTTATCGTGCAGCGCAGCCGATCAACCGATGGACTCGAATAGTTTTCGGACCTGACACCCTGTAACGTTGTGGATTTTATTCAAAATTTTATTTAATTAGTTCCACAACTTACTCAATTAATTCTAGTATTTCGATACTAAATCGACTAATTGTCTATGGTAGCGCGAGCGAGACTGGACATCACTAGTACACTACCTCAAGTGTCAAAACTATGGCACTTGATCGTCCCTTTCTTTTGGCGAACTCCGCCAAGGCAGGTCGCATTTGACCCCGGGCCTACTGCTGTCGGCTTACAAAAGCCAAGGGGCGGGAAATGATTGGCGTCACATTTGAACCTAAAATGCCAGTCTGGTTGACGGGGTAGGTCTATAAAACGATCATTAGGCCTGTCTTTTTACACGGCTGTAAGGCGTGGCCGCTGCTGGAGCGACATAAGCAGGAGCTACGTGTCACGGAGTTGAAAATGCTGCGGTGGATGTGCGGCGTCACACGTAAAGATCGCATGAGGAACTCTCAGATCCGCGGCAGCCTTCATGTCCGCGACATCACACATAAAATGCAAGAGAGCCGCCTTCGCTGGTGTGGCCACGTCTTGCAGCAACCGCCAGGCTACGTGGGTAACAAATGGCTGGCAGTAGCACAGCCACCGGGACCAGGTGGAAAGGATAGGCCCAAGAAGTCTTGGCTTGAAGTCGTGAAGGTTGACATGCGTGCAAATGGTCTCATCTCACCACCATGGACGCCCAACGTCGTGCGAAATGGAGGAGGAAGTGACGGAAGGCGGCCCCTGAGCTCCGAGGTCACCTCGGATTCGGAAGCAATCAGGAAAATATGTACGATAATCATGAAAGGGGGAGGCGCGCATCGCGCCGCCAACGCGGCCTGCTTCTTCTAGAGTGTCAGGCGGTTCCCCCTGTCATTTCCAGGCCCGTGCTAATGGGGACCGATATGGAGATATTGATACGATAATGGAGATGTTGAGTGACCTACGTCGCCCGAGTCTTTCGCGCATTGTGTATTATGCGGAATGGGAAACAACTGAATCTTCTCCAGACCCGTTCTTGCTCTCAGATGGAGGCGGTGGCAGCCGCGAGCTTAAGGATTACGCCATCACTGTAAGCAAGCGAGAGAGAGTGCTGTGCGAGAGAACTCCCATCCCGAGGGCCGCCACAAGGACCCGCTTCGGCGTTTCCTATGCCAGGTATTCGGTCCACGTATGCAGCCCCGTGTCCTCGCTTGCATCACAGTGATGACACCCGGGCGTTGGCTCCTTCTGAATTCGCCGCAGCTAACTTCCGAAACATCCATATCCGGTGATCATCTGCGTCAACCGCTACGAGAGTTCCCCATTGAAGCCTTTCTAGCCAGTTCTCCATGATGGGTGATAGTTAGCTGCGGCTAGCTAGTTCACCGTGATAATGGTGGTAAGAAATACCACCACTATCACGGCGTGCCCTGCGCTTGGTTGTCCAAGTCGTAGTTTCAACTCCACCATGTCCCGATAAAGCTGGGACTTCGTGGCCTCGATTTCTCGCCTTTTGATACGGATTTAGTACCGAAGGTGCTCTGACATCTTTTTTCGCCATAGAGTCTCCTACAGGATTCCTCCAGCCCCCTCAAGCCAGAGTGCCAGCTGCGTCCTTCAACTTGGGGGCCAGCAGCTTAATCGGGTTCTGGATCGTATTTAACAATAGTCGTTCAAGGTATCTTGCTTTTCCCCTCTCAGCTCATTCCTCCTCCATTATTTCGTCATGAATTTCATACACATTTATTTTCATTGTATTGTTCAATGACATTTTATTGGGAGACTAGACAATCACCCCCCCCTCCTCCCCGAAACTATGTCTCGGCTACACCATGACCCCCCCCTGAATTGAAAGCTGGATCCACCCCTGTCTGTACCAGTATTGAGACTTGAGGTGGTGGTCCACTTGTAGAGCACGTTGTAAACTGTTTCATATAATCAACAGATACGGATAGTTGCCTTTTTTAATTTCTAAATAAATAAAAACTATTCGAGAACAAAACGTATTAAATAGTGTAATATAAACTCTAATGCATGCAAAGAAACAAAAAAAATTCTGATTCCTCAATCAGTTATAAAAATATTCAATAGAAAAGACTTAGCAATATAAATGTTTCGACCATCGAGGTATGCCCGCGGGACATTTTCACTCACACAGAAAAAACGTATACATCTGCACTGATAATTTTTATGACACTACAGTAGGGTTGCCATACGTCCCCGTACGCCGGGACATGTCCCCGTTTGAGGCCTGATGTCCCGGCGTCCCGGCCAATAAGCAAATTGTCCCGGTTAAACATTTTTAGTATTATATTAGAGAGCTGGACTTGGTTGGTAAACAGTAATATACCTACAATAAACGCGACTAAGTAGCTAGGCTATTAATGCGTAGATAGAATGACGAAAGCGCTGATATTTTTCCATACATGAATATGTTAATGAGTAATAAAGACCCCGGGGCCAATGATTTTACGAGAAAAACGCGATGAAGGACAGATGGCGCTCATACTTCCAACGACATGCTGAATAAGCAGCAAGAGGTGCATCCACCAGACCGCTTTCCGAAACAAGGACTAGTGCCACCGATAACGCCTGCAGAAGTACAGACTCGGCCTCGACGAAATCCCCATCGAGGCTTGGAAGGCAATAGGTGCATTGGGTGCTCGTGGTGTGAGCATTCTAACAAATCTGTATAACCGCGTACTTCTCACCGTGAGATCCTGAGCCAGTGGAGACTGAGCTTCATTACGCCAATATTCAAAGGCAAGGGATCGGTGCAGGAGTGTAGTATTAACCGCGGTATAATGATAATGTCCCACACCATGAAGCTCTATGAGCAGATAATCGACTACCGGATCCGACAGGAGAGTACACTTTCGGAGTGTCAGTATGGGTTTCGTCCCGGGCACGGGATCATTGATCCGGTTTTCTCACTAAGGATTGTGGTGGGGAAATACAGGGCGAAGAACACGCCCCTGCACTGCCTATTCTTAGACATGCAGAAGGCCTTCGACTGTGTTCCTCGCACGGTGATCTGGTGGGTACTGTGGGCTAAGGGAGTTCCAGAGACCTACATTGACACCATCCAAGATATTTATCATGATTCTGATTCCGTGGTTCGGAGTGCTTTTGGTGACTCAAAAGCCTTCCCCATCACCATCGGAGTACACCAAGGATCCGTCCTTAGTCCTTACTTGTTCAGCTCGGTATTAGACGTCTTGTTGGACAGTATCAGAAAACCACATAAGCAGCCTCCATGGTTGCTCATGTATGCTGATGATATTGCGCTGAAGGACGCGGACAGGAGCAGATTGGTGCAACACGTGAAAGTGTAGAAGGAAGCGCTTGAGAACGGTGGTATGAAGCTAAATGTAGCGATGACAGAAAGTTTAGCGTTAAACTCGACAGATTTCACACCGGTCCGCATAGGCGATGATTCGGTTTAAGTACCTGGGATCTGTACTTCATGTAACCAGTGAAATGGACTACGACATCAGGGCACGCATTGCTTCCGCGTGGGCCAGGTGGTGAGAAATGACTGGCGTCACGGGTGATCCCAAAATGCCAGTCAGGTTGAAGGGGCAGGTCTATAAGACGATCATTAAGCCTGTCGTCTTACATGGTTGTGAGAGCAAGAGCGTAAGCACGTAAGAGCTGCATGTCACGGAGATAAAAATGCTGCGTGAGGAACTCTTGCAGCCGCGGCAGCCTTCATGTCCATGACATCGTAGATAAAATGCAAGAGAGCCGCCTTCGCTGGTGCGGCCACGTCTTGCGGCAACCGCCAGGATACGTGGGTAGCAAATGCCTGACAATGGCGCCCCCGCCGGGTCCAGGTAGAAGGGATAGGCCCAAGAAGTCCTGGAGAGTGCTTGACGTTGTGGAGAGTGATATGCGTGCAAATGGTCTCACTACCATGGACGCCCAAGATCGTGTCAAGTGGAGGAGGAAGAGCCGGAAGGCGGACCCTGATTTCCGGGGTCATCTTGGCCAGGGATGCAATCGGGAGAAAGCGTCTACATGAAGATGATGTTTAACTTAATGTTGATTTCGTCAAAATATTTTGTACAATTATCAGAAGTTTATTCTGATACTTTTTCGCCTTTCAGAAAACATAGGAATCCCGGGTCGCTGCCCGCTTGTTTAACGCTCGTTTAATGGCAGTGTTAAAAGTTGTTGTAATAAAAGTTCCTATTTTTCTACCTTTACTAATTTTTCTTCAAATGTCCCGGTCTGGGTCCCCACACTTATGGCAACCCTACACTACAGTCTACATGAGGTGCTCTTACATTTATAGTAAAGTATTAACGTCACTAACGACCCTAACATATAGAATTTGAAACTGGGGCAACTATCCAACTGGGGCATCTATCCCGACTTTACCCTACACCAAGGAGGTTCCGAGTCTGAGTTTTTCATAAATTAAAAAAAAAAATTGTATGATAAATTTTTCAAAATATAAGCAAAAATACTCTTTCCGAGATGGTGGGATTCATCCCACCATATTATAATATTTTCAAATATTTTTGTATCCTTTTACATTTTATAATTGTTTACATATTAATGACTTGAAAGACGACTACATATTTTAGACTCCAGACTACATAACTTCACTGAAAGTATATTTTATATTATTTTGAAAGTAGTGTTTACATATTTATGAATTATAGCATGTTTCTATTCAATTGACCCGTTAATTGTGGATATATTTTTGCAAGCATTATTTGATACATTTTATGAGGCGTGTAATGGTTACATTTTTATGGAATATTAAGAGTTTACATCATTTAGCTATATATTTTGTAAATAAAAATTTGAAGTTAACCCCGGTTAGGTACTTGTTTTTGGAACCCTACCGTGTATACATTTTTATAGAGGTGACTGTACCTAGTACCTACTAAAACGATAATAATAATTTTATGTAACGGTTGTGCTGATTTGAAAAGCTTACTGCTGTTCACGCGAAAAGCTTGTAGCGTGAACAGCAACAAGCTTTTAAAAGTTTTTTTTTTAAATAATTTTATTTATAATAAGGATCTCTACGAAAAGGTGCGTATATACATTGGGATAATTAACGATAGGTACCTACTGAACTCATAAATATATTTTACAACACACCTGCTCATAACATTGCTATTATTTCACCGCAATTAGGTACGTAATGAAACCTATTATCAAACTGTGACTTTTTCATTGCTATTATTCACAAGTGAGTTATAGATTCTTTTTTAAATTTTATAGGTTAAGTTTCTATGTTCTCAAAAAAGGTTTGGTACAAAAAAGAACGTGTTTAATAGTACGAATAAATTAATATGCCTTTTGTATGGTCATTTGATGCATTTTCGTATTTCAACTTGTAATACTTATATAATAAACAAAATTATCACTCAAATTTAACTTTTTATTTCTCTAATACAGAAAAAAAAAACAGTAAAAAGAAGTTAAAGTCAAACCCAATGATATTAAATATAAATAGATGTGTTATTGCTATTTCTACGTTGATTTGTAAGAATATGACATATCTATGTTATGAAATATCATTGGTCAAACCTCATTCTTATAAATATGGCCGATCGCCATTGTTAGATGCGCGCGCATAGGAAAACGAATTCATTTGTAGTATTGTTTATTTAGTATTTGTAGTGTTATTTTATTCGCAAGTGTGTTGTAAAACGTCGTATGCCACGTGTGAGCATGATGATTACCGTCCACGGCTCTCTTAAGACCCTCGCCTGACGGCTCGGGTCTCAATAGCGCCTCGGCGGTAATCACCAACTTTGCTCACTTGTACCATAATGTACTATTTTTAATTCTTATAATATATGTTTGTCTATTTGTCCGCTTAGCTTATTACATCCTCCTAACAACTATGTAAATAAATAGAATTTATTTTTACATGCACACATGTATAAACAAATATCTACACACTTGTGTAAACAAATATCTACATATTATTCGTTTACACAAATTATTGTGCATACAAATAAACGGTTTGTGAAAATACGTTCGAATCCTACGTTGTCAGGGTTTCCTCATGGACCAACTACTTATGCACAACTAGTTGTGACATGAGGGATGCCATTTTTTTAAATCATTCCCATTGGCACAACTGAACAATTTTCAATTAATATTAGTTCCTCTATACACAACTATTTTCCTTCTACGCATTTCCCTTCAGGTGGCTACGTGAGCATAATCTCACTATAAAAACGTACTAAAAGCCACCTAAATGTAATCACTGGCTGGATGGAATGTGGCTCAGTTTAAATTAAGAAAAAAAAATGCCGCCATTTTTCTGTGCAATTTTCCAAGTTTCTGTTCGTTTCTTAATCTTAAAATGACTTCATCCAGTGATGAAAATGAAATTCTCGAACGCGAAAAGATTTCGCGCTAAAGCGGTAGCTAATTCTGATAATTTGCTGCTTCTTTTATGTACCTACTATCCATAACAAAATTTAATTCATGATCACAGAGTAATTGTTTTCTCGTAGTCAGTGATGAAAAGTAGCGTACCTAACACGTGAAAAAAGAATTCATCTCGGCTCTTGTATCCCTCGAAAAGAATTCATCTTTTTTCCACTTGTTGGGTAATCTACTATTATCTCACTCTTACATGCAATCGCAATTGCATTCCTTTCCTATCCTACTCTTACAAGGTACCTACCAAAAAAATAACGCTAGCAGTCTGCTATTTAACTACCAATAGGAGTAAATAATCGATAACACGCTTGTTAAATTTAGATAACACTGTTATTCGTTACCGTAGAATAACGTTACCGAATAAAATAACGGCTATTCTGATAACGACCACACAGTGTTCTTATTTAGACGTTTATTTAGGGTAGAGTGCCACGACTCTACTACGTTATTAGTGCGGTGACGTTCTCCGAACACCAACATTATGGGGATAAAGTTTTTCTTTTTCATAAATCCATATCCATCCATACTAATATTATAAATGCGAAAGTCTCTGTCTGTCTGTCTGTAATAATCTTATTTACACTGTTCAACTGAGTAGTTGTGCTAAAAGAATGATTATAATAAATGAGTTGTAATTAGTTGTGCGTAGTTGTGTCATTAGGAACACATTCTGGGATGGCACAACTAGTTGTGCATACATAGTTGGTCCATGAGGAAAACGTGTACGTTATTAATCATGGAATTAATTCAGTTACATTAATAGAACTAGATGGCGCTTAGGGAATGAATACAGGCAATCCTGATGAAATACATAGACAGATTAGAACCGAACTTGGGGAAGGGCAAAGCTTTACATTTGCCTTTCCCCCACCGTCCTCTACTACCTAGGCTAGCGCTAGACTAGAGAGGCGATTACAGAAGCGAATGGAGAGGTGAGCCGCAAGTATATAGAGAGTTGAGTAGTCAGTCATCCATCAGTCAGTCGAGTAGGTACAGAATTGAATAAAGAGTCGAGTAGAGAGTGGAACTCAGAAATGATTAGAGAACCTAAGGCGAGTAGAGTCCAGTATAAAGTCGAGTACTAAGCTAAGTAGGGAGTGAAATACAGAGTAGAGAGTCAAATAGAGAGACGAGTAGAGCGTCGAATAGAGAGGCGACTAGAGTGTCTACCCAGCACTCAACGCTCGACTCTCAGCTCTCAGCAGACTAAAATTTACAATACTACGCGATAAGCAACATTCACGCACGTGGAGCCGTGTGCTTCAGCTAGTTAATAATATGTGAAGTTAAAATATTAAATGCCGTGCGAAGTTGGACGAGTTAACTACATATTGTACCGGTACCTAGTGTTCAATAAAATTCTGTCAGGCCGATTCTAGATTACCTTATCTGTTTAAATCCTACTAGCAGGAATTACCTATAAGCTAATGTTTCGTTCAGATCCTAGGTAGGTAGGTATGTACCTATCTAACATATGTACGAATAATGTACGAATAACATTTATTTTGCTTTAAATAATTAAAATTTGACCATTTTGATAATTGCCTGCAGCTATTTCAGAATATGATCACAGTGTTAATAATTCGGTGTTAGCAGCTGGGGGGCTCAGAGAATTGTGTGCATAAATCGCTGCATAGTTGATATGCGCACGCATGTAGGTTGTGCCGCGCAGCTCGCTGAGGCGGGCGGACCGCCCTGCCGCCCTGGCGCGGCCGGCCGTCGCGATCAATACGCGTGCTGACGTCAGCAGACGGGTGCGCGCCATTGGCCCGCCCGGCATTATTAAATAAACCTCCGACCGGAGTGGCGCGCCAAGCGTCGCGCCGCGGGCACAGCACCGCAGCACGCGGCGGGCCCGCGCACCGCTCGCGGCCTGCCGCCGCCCGCCATGGCCGACATGCCGGACCTCTCGCACCTCACGCCCGAGGAGCGCGCGATCATCGAAGGTGTCATGATGCGCCAGCGGCAGGAGGAACAACGCGAACACGAGATCATGAGGTGTGCCCACAACGTACCCCGCGCTTCACCGCTTCACCGCGCCCCCCTCCCGTGTCGCCATATTTCGATTCGACGTAATGCACCAACGTAACTTGTGAAGTGCTGTGTTCCTTTCCTATGCCAATTTATCATTCAGAAGTTATCTGAAGTAATTTCTGGGCGATGGTGGACTCCAATTTCCATTTCATATAGTGTTTTGTGATATTATCCAGATTTGCCACAGATGTCCGTAAGCACATAATACAAATAGGATATACCTACCAATATGCGCTTAGGTAGGTTCATATCATACCTAAGCCAACGTATATTATTGAATGTGCGATAAAGTATTGACGTAGATGAATTCTGTTGAGTGTTTAGTGATTGTCATTTTACTATTCGGTATACCCGAGGTCGATATATGCGCGTGTGGAGATAATGACGCATCACTGCATGGACTGCATCTTATAAAATATAATACGTACTATAATTCAATTACCCCCTTTATGATGACTCACAAGCTCTCAACACAACCACAAGATCTGCCTTACTTAATGGAACAACCGCTCTTTATTTAATCAATACCGAGGAGATAGTCTTTTATGCCCTTTTCTTTTTATCGGTTATAGCTAATCGACAAACATTATAATACTCATTTCGAATGTGATTATACATAGACTGTTATACGCTGCACTATTATATTGAATACTTGTGTACATAATAACGCTATGATACATTTGATCCACACGGAGGAGGTAACCATCTTTTTCTCCATGACACTTTCAACGGTTAAAGGCATTGTCAGAAACTAATAATAGCCAATGTACAGGTTCCCTATCACCAGAATATTTGCCTAGCCAGTTATTTTGCAGTTGCAATGACAAGTAAATATGTTATTGGATAGGTAGCTAAATTGTAGTACCTACCTAGGTATTCCTTCATTATCATTATCCTTGCGTTAGCCCCAGTCGCATCACATCCTAGGCATGCCTTGTTTTTTTCGGCAATATTGGGATCGCTTGAGTTGTGATTAGTAGCCAACCACTGACAGAGTTGTTTAGGTCGCCTATATCTACAACACATGCCTCCGTCTTTACCTAACAACTATTGACGTGTCACTGTTTCCGTGTCCTTCAGAGCCCCGAAGCGCTCAGGTGAAATACCATTATGCGATTACCCATGCAAATGACAACCGCGCCTAAGTAGCTTACCCACAGACCATTTACGGAACTGTGAGCGCATCTGGTGCAACTAAATATTAATATCGTATCTACCACTTACATAGGCCCGTTCTGCCTAGATAAATGTGAAACTGCCATGACCTTAATACTTCTAAATAATACTATTTTGGTTTCCCCATATCCTACGTGTTCATTTCCACATAATATTAAACATATACATGCAAGTCACGCCTCTATCCCATGGGGTAGGCACTGGCGCGGATAACAATTTTTCACATGTTACGAATTCAAATTCATTTACTGATGTCAACTTGGCACTATTTCTTAGTAACAATTTGTCTTATATTTACGATCCTGGCATTTGCCTTCTACTTACACAATACTAATATACTTAATATACTAATAATACTTAATATACTAATTGGCCTGGTTTTTCCTTAGATCGTCCTCGATCTGATTAAATAATAATTATGTATCTCAGGTCTCAGCCTCGGTTGGATTTTTTTGGGTTGCTCAAATGCCCATTCATCTTTGTCTCATAAAAACCATCCAGGAAAGTGCCATAGGGGAGGCATTAGGCAAGATTTTTATGTTAATTTTGTTTTTGGTTCTTACACGACATTTAATATGGTTTTATGGATGGTTCCCAGCATATATTTTGACCCCAAGTCGCGAGAAAAATGAAGCCCTGGTGCATGCGCTGGTTTTATACATATAATCTGTGACTGTTGGAGCTCCTCCGCCTCCGTAGCACCCCGTGCTATTATCAAACGGCTCTGTGAATTACTCAGTGTGAATAACATGGACATATTTACAGAGTTATCTAAATCTAAACTAAGCAGAGCATAGGTACCTATGCTCTGCTTAGTACTAATATTTCCAAATTTCCAAAAATATGTGACAGGCATAACATAAATATACGAGACATAAAAACAATCTTGTAGTCTGTGATACCAGACTCCAAAAAATTAGCAGTTCTTTCCAGGGTAACTGTATACGCTTTTTTAACAAGCTCCCTAAGGAAATTAGGGATTTACCTATAAATAAATTTAAAAATGTAGTTAAGAGGAAATTGTGCCAAAAGGGCTATTATAAAATACAAGAATATTTAGATGACAAACTAGCTTGGAAATGAGCTGTTCACTCATGCATGCTTCTCAAACAAATTATTGTATTTAGACTAAGTAGACTAAGCATTATTTGTAAATAGACCAAAAAACAAAAAGCCCGCTGAGTTTCTTGCCGGAGTCTTCTCAGGCCAGGGCCGCGTTTCGAACCGGTGGTCCATTTGCTAAGCTAGTCTTTAGTACATAATTATATATTTTTGACGTTTTGTAAGTGCCGTTTTAATGGTCTATACAGAATAAATGATTTTTGACTTTGACTTTGACTGAGGGTTCCATCGGTTCCAGCATATCAGCAAACATTGCGTATGATAAATCGATTTCATTTTAACAGTACTTAACCACCAAACCTCTTTACTGAAATAAATAAAAAATTTGAGATATAGATAGGAGATCGAACCGCTGGGCTCCAAACCAGGTGCAAACTTTGGATGCAACCGATTAAATAGAATTATGTATTATTTTATATAACAAACCATTAACTTGCCTACAAACTATTTGAACAGTATTAATAGTACATTATGGTACAAGTGAGCAACGTTGGTGATTACCGCCGAGGCGCCATTGAGACCCGAGCCGCCAGGCGAGGGTCTTAAGACAGCCGAGGACGGTAATCATCATGCTCACACGTGCCATACGACGTTTTACAACACACTTGCGAATAAAATAATACTACAAATTTTAAATAAACAATACTACAAATTAATTCGTTTTCCTATGCGCGCGCATTTAACAATGGCGGTCGACCATATTTAAAAAAAAATGAGGTTTGAACTTAACTTTTTTTTACTCTGTTTTTTTTTCTGTACTTAGAGAAAAAAAAAGTTAAATTTGAGTGAAAATTTTGTTTATTATACAAGTATTACAAGTTGAAATTATTTATTTAAATACGAAAATGCATCAAATGACCATACAATAGGCGTATTAATTTATTCGTACTATTAAACACGTTATTTTTTGTATCAAAACTTTTTTAAGAACATAGACAATTATAGACACTTCCTATAAAATTTAAAAAAAGAATCTATAACTCACTTGTGAATAATAGCAATGAAAAAGTCACAGTTTGATAATAGGTATCATTACGTGCCTAATTGCGGTAAAATAATATCACTTTTATAAGCAGGTGTGTTGTAAATTATATTTACAACACACCTGCTCATAACATTGCTATTATTTCACCGCTATTATCAAGCTGTGACTTTTTCATTGCTATTATTCACAAGTGAGTTATAGATTCTTCTTTAAATTTTATAGGTTAAGTTTCCATGTTCTCAAAAAAGGTTCGATACAAAAAAGAACGTGTTTAATAGTACGAATAAATTAATATGCCTATTGTATGGTCATTTGATGCATTTTCGTATTTAAATAAATAATTTCAACTTGTAATACTTGTATAATAAACAAAATTATCACTCAAGTTTAACATTTTTTTTCTTTAAGTACTTACAGAAAAAAAAAGCAGTAAAAAAAAGTTAAAGTCAAACCCAATGATATTAAATTAATATAAATAGATGTGTTATTGCTATTTCTACGTTGATTTGTAAGCATATGACATTATCTATGTTATGAAATTATCATTGGTCAAACCTCATTCTTTTAAATATGGCCGATCGCCATTGTTAGTTGCGCGCGCATAGGAAAACGAATTCATTTGTATTATTGTTTATTTAGTATTTGTAGTGTTATTTTATTCGCAAGTTTTTTTTTTAAGAATATTAGCAACCGAAATCGTAATTGTAAAAAGAAATCGTATGCCACGCGTGAGCATGATGATTACCGTCCTCGGCTCTCTTAAGACCCTCGCCTGACGGCTCAGGTCTCAATAGCGCCTCGGCGGTAATCACCAACTTTGCTCACTTGTACCATAATGTACTATTAACCTTGTAGGTTAAATACCACGTACCTATAATTTTTAAATTAATGACATTATTCAAAGGAAGTTGATTAGCTTGAAACAAAAAATGCAAAATGCAGATTTGTTTCATAGCAATGCCTAATAATCTTATTATGTACCATAAACAGACGAAAGCAAGATGAAGTCGCAGTACTTGAGCAGACGATTCGGACGAGGAATGAAATGCATCGCGCAGCGGGTGTAGAGTTAGCGGCTACTTGTCACATCTGCCTCAAGACTAAATTCGCTGACGGTGTTGGTCACTCGTGCCATTATTGTCGAGTGAGATGCTGTGCTCGTTGTGGAGGAAAAGTCACACTTCGCTCTAATAAGGTCAAAAATATTTTACTAAATCACCCCACAAAATTTACCACAGTCAAATATTAACGCGATCTAGGTATTCATAGTCGTCTCATACATATGTCGTTACAGGTGATATGGGCATGTATATTGTGCCGTAAAAAACAAGAACTTTTATCTAAAACTGGACAATGGATAAACAAAAGTACCGCGCAAGATTCTATGTTATGGCGTATGGAGAATGACTTACGAGGTCTGCCACAACCTGATATTGCTTTAGATAAAAGACCAAAACTAGAACGAGCACATAGTGCCGCAGAAAAAGAAAATCTTCCACTTCAGAGAGCAGGTAGTGCTCTACGGCGCCAGTACAGCCAGCAAGATCAAAGATGTTACGGAGAGCTGGAGGGATTAGCGCGAACTCATCCACACTTAGTACATCCACGACAAAAGGCTGCTTATGGTGTAGTGGACACAGGGCCCCCGCCTGTCCCACACCTTTTGCCACATACACCCTCGTCTCATCCTGCCCTACCTCCACGGTCTTCCTCCTCGGATGATGAGGTCCCGGAGTGTGTTTCGGATGAGAACGACGAGTATCGTGACCGCGGTGAGTATGCACGCTGGCCAAACACCCATCGCCCCATCCCACCACTTGTTACACTACAAGATCCCTTCCATCCGAGCTAATTTTGTTTGTTAACCTTACACACTACACTACACCACAAGTATTACGTATATATAAATTATATTATAAATATGATTACTAATACATAACGTATATTGTCATGTTCATCACTGGCATTACGCAATGATCAAGTTAAGGTGTTCCGTGCGAGGTGTTCATTAATTTAAGTAGCTTCAGGTAATTGTTACTTTTAAGTTATCTAAGTACTAATTACATTTTCACTGAAACTTATAGTGTTGAGCACCTAAACTTATCTTTACCTTTTACCATCACGTTGAATCATGTAGTACCTATCTACTTCTTCCATTGTAACATTTTAGTGCCCGAATATATCAACAATTCAAGACAAAAAACACTGTCTGTCAATGAACCTTGTTTTCAGAAACTTGAGGAGTTAGCTTTCAAACCTCGCACACAAACAATTGTCGTGCTTAGTTTGAAATATTAAAATGTATTGTATTGTATTGTGTACCGCCGCGTGCGTTTTGTTAGCAATATGCCCCCTGTGCGCGCCCGGTAGCCAATTCGCAAGGCATAACTGGGCTGGCGATCTGGCGACGTGTTGCCCTCATCACGTCATCACCCTGTTTGCAGGTACAAATAAAGATAAGAGCAGTTCCGAGAGTTCCAGGAGCCAGCGTCAGACGATGTTAAACGAGAAAATGAATAAATTTTTATCGGTGAGAGGGCGAGTTTTGTCGGGAACTTATCTAATTATGCGTTGTAATTATATTGCTGAAGTTTAGATGTGATGATCAGTATTTCTGTTACGTACAATACTTCCTTCTCTGGTCAACCAATTGTGATGGCTGTTTGACAAAGTCCTTTCTCTTCGAAGGCATCTGTCCTCAAACCTGTCTTACGAAGTACGTTCACTATGTTTTGATCAATATTTTGGATTTACTTAAGTATAAGTATAATCAGTTTCTAATCTATTGTTACATTATTGCAACACTTAAAGAAATCAGTGAATGTACTTCCCTGTTTCAACATTTCTATTGTTTGAACCAAAAATGTAATCTTAAAAACTGTTCTTAAACTTAATATACAACTACAAAAGATAATTTATACTTAAGTACATTGGGTGACTTGTGCACAAGATTTATGGTTCAAGCAAATTACGCATGCTTGGGCGAAAAGAAGTGTACTTGTCTACTTGTTCATATTTTTATTACGAATCCGTTAGATTTGTCTGTGGTGGTGTACTTTATTTTATGGTTGCTGTTTTACTGTCCAACTCGGGTAAATTTGACACATTCTTTCCGCTTGTGCGTGATGATCACCGCTTTCGATTGATTTCTTTTGAACCCGAGGAACACGCAATTTTAACTTTGGACTGCACGGATGGCCTATTGGTGGTGAGGGTTCGAATCCCGAGCGGGGCAATATTTGTGCACCTAACTCAAGGGCGTTTTTCATATCATATCCGTGAATTCGCTTTGTGAAATTGCCGCGACACAGAGATATTAGGGTGAGAAACGTTTGTATAAAATAAAATCAACTTGTTTAGTAAAGACTAACTTGTTAGCCGCTAGAAAATATATTGAAATTATAAATTAAAAAGCTCAGTGAATGAGTAACTTGGTTCCGGGCGCGTACAGGCGCGTGGATATGAAACAAGAACGGACGCAGGCGTTAACGAGATGTACGTAACCGTTACAATTCATACGATGTCATTCTTAGGACAACTAGAGGCATGTGCTCCAGTTCGGCACCCGCATCTTCGTAGCGCCAACGTGGCTGCCAACAATTATTACAATTTGCTTAATCATTCGCCCGCTGCTTACGAGGCAGAAGCGCGCGGTCCATTCGATGTGACGAGGACTGGACCATCAGGGGGACGCAGTTTCGATTCTGTGCCCGATTGCCGGTGGCGGGCTCGCGACGACGGCGAGGGTGCTTACTTGCGGCCTTACGCTCCGGACGAGGGCCCGCGTCCCGATCGAGAGGTGTATAAAAGTGCCTATTTGTGGGAAGACTCCTCAGACAATAGACGTTTTACCGAGAGGAGAAAAAAAACTGTTCGCTTTGACGGGCATGAAGGCGCAGCTACGTTCCCGCGTGGAGGACGGGACGCGTCAGGCGCGCCAAATGACTGGGCCTCGTTGCGCTGGGAGTCCGAGCGCCAGACCAGCCAAGACTCCGCCACCAAAGATTCGGGCATAGATACCTCTAGCACCTTCACATCGAGTGAAGATTCGAACAGAGGCGATTGCCCAAAGGTACATAGATCGTTTCACATTGTGTCGGTTAGTTGCTTAAAACTAGTATACTCATTTTATTATTAGTGCCGTTTTGCGGCTTTATTATGCATTACTATGTTTAGGTAACATATTCGAACGATTTAGTTTTTTTTTTATATATATTATTATTATTATTTTATTATCAAGATTAATAGCGGTAGGCAACCTAACAGAGCAAAGATAACGTTAGCCCGTACTACATATTATTTATAACACGGCGTGTATTGAATTATTTTTTTAATAATCTAGTGCATATATGTAATTACTAATTATAGATCATTCTATAATTTCAAGTTCTATTCAGACCAGGAGTAGCGTGCGAATAGATTGAAAATGTTGATATGTTTAAGGAATAATTTTGTTTGGCTGTAGCATGGTTGCATTGGCATGGGTTAATCAAGAATGTTGAATGTGCACATCTTTGTAATTACACGGTGATAAGCATAGCTTAAGTATGTAGCTGTACCTACCTGCATCTACAACTATATCCTGAAAGAATTTTATAATTATGATCTTTAATTTTAATATCTATCGTAGTAGTTTATGTAATATTTATTACAGTACCTATTTAACTTCATATAAATAGAATTGATGTTCGTTTCTTATATGACAGTTTCCGCTGAGCTGGCAGGTATCGGCCGACGGAACGCGCATGATTGGTCACATGGTCTTACGCAAAAGTATCGTCGAAGGAAGTTCACACTCCTCGGCCGCTATACTTGGACTGAAAGTAGTGGGTGGAAAGTTATTAGCCGATGGTACTCGTGGAGCAATTGTTGAAAAAGTAAAAAAAGGATCTATTGCTGATTTAGAAGGACAACTTAGAATAGGTAAGATACGTTGTGATGTGGCAAATTAGGTTTTTTAAAAATTGTAACAGTGAATTCTGAACTGAATTTGTAATATACTTACAGGTGATGAAGTATTACAATGGAATGGAGTACCACTTCAAGGTCGCACAGCAGATGAGGTCGCGTCCGTGGTAGCGGATAGCAAACATGACTCTCACGTAGAGCTGGTCGTCTCGCGTCCCCTTTCAGCGACTCGACCTCCAGCTCAACCCTGGAGAACTCACAAAGGTATGTATGATTTGTTATAAATAAATTATTTCATAAGTTGAGATTAAGCCAGAAACCTATTGATATAAATTTCTCCAAATTCCTTTAATCCATTGCAGAAGTCTACACGGAAGTTATAGGTGGTTGTGAAAAACCGAGCGTTTTAGTAACATCACCAGGGTCCCCCGACATGCATTCGCGTCGCCGCCCTGCTCGACACAGTCACCACAATGCGAACGTAGCTGGACGTATACAGGTATGTCTACAGTCAAATAATAAGATCTCTTACAATTCTGAACTCCAAAACTTGTGTCCAAAACCTTTCTGTGACGTAACTAAAAGGAAATTGAGAAAAATCTGCTCGATGATGAGTAACGTATTGAAAAAATAATACCCAATTGTTCCCGAATTTGGGTCACACCAGTTTATAATAACCGTTTTCTATAATGCGCGTTTAACAAGGAAGATGGAAATTGGAAAGAAGATGGAGACCATCTTTTTTCCAATTTCCATCTTCCTAAAATGTCTAACTGCTTAGAAGGCTGACATGCATTTTCGATCAAATTCCAAATATTTTATCACTATCGCATTTATTCAAAGCCAAGTCTATCCGAGACACAGGATTTAGTTTGAAAGATGTGATTAAAAGAAAACACAGTTTCTAAATATCATAATTTGGTATACCCAAGCATCCAGCATTAACTTTGTTTGAATTATTTTCCTTAGCTCAAAGTCTATTTCGACATATCGGCTCTGCAACTTCTTGTGACAGTGGTGTCAGCCAGTGGGCTTACCGCACGGTCAGATGGATCTCCACGCTGTCCGTACGCGAAAATATTCCTTCTCCCCGACAAGAGCGAAAAGAGTAAACGCCGAACTAAAACATTGGCCAATACACTAGAACCGCGGTGGAATCAGACTTTTGTTTACTGTGGAATTCGGATCACAGACATTAAGAAGAGAACACTGGAGGTGACTACTTTTAATTACTTAAGTGGAAACTATGAGGTTCTTATTGCCTTGTTAACCGGAAATGTGCTAATCGCTTACTTTTTTAATTTACGCCCAGATGTTAAAACTGAAATAAATTTCACCAACCTACTCATCTACTTAATTATGTACATATTTCTGGATTTCTAAAAATTCACTCGTTACAATTTTGAAATAACACTTACCATGAATATAACTTTTTTAGGTCACTGTTTGGGATTTAAATCGGTACGGCCCGAACGATTTCCTTGGAGAAGTCCTGCTAGATTTAGACAACATAGTTATGAACCACGAACCAAACTGGTACACACTGAAACCGCATGAAGAAACTGGAGGTTTTAGCGTAAGTAATATATTCAATATTCATTAACTGTGATGTTATAACGTTATACAAGTTTATAGTTCAATTATCATCAGAAATCCAGCATATATTATTGTTTTCTAGAGGTCATTAATTCTGGTTAGAAATTTCACGTAATCAGTCAAAATATAGGTACTTAACTGAAACTACAAATTTCACTATTTATTTGGATGGATGGTCAGACAGTGCCAAGAGGCTTTGCTTTATCCTACCCTACATTCATAATATATGATAGGTATCCTAAAATCTCATGATAAAACACCACAGTCGGCATAGTATTGTTATTCATGCTGTTCAGCACTATCCACGGTGTTGCATTATTTAGGTGTTATTTTGTCCAGTTGAAACTTCTTCATCTGACGTGTGCTTACTAATTCACCAGAGATACCGCGAAGATGAGGCCGACGGAGAACACTTATCACCGCCATCGACTTCAACTTCTCGTTTATCAGATTCGGACACACCAAGCGAATGTGATCTGCGCCGTCACCATTCACTGTCCAGTCTAGCTTCTAGCTCCAGTCCCCCGCTACCACATGAGGTATCAGTCATTTAAATTATTAACTTTACTGAAAATTTTACTCACCTGACATTGGTCCATCGCTAATTTGTAGAGATTGATTTCGATTTATTCATGAATTCGTAATTTATTATCGTTGTAAAACCGTATCAGTGCAATGTCGGTGCAAGCACATCGTAGAGTTCCATGGTTTAACTTTTTCAGTATGGTAACTGTAATGATGATTTTATGGTACAGCGAATGGATATGGAAGGAGCAAGATCTAGTCGACGAGACATGTCACCCGCGGGTAGAGTGCGAGCTGCTGGGATGAGCAGAGAACGTGTAAGTTGATTCAACATTGACTCTTATTGCAAATTGTTCCAACTTCACATTGAGCAATAGGCTTCTGTAGGCATTGTTATTGATAAGTGTAGGATTTATCTGCTGACCGACATTGCTAACGGCTCAAGTCTGTCATCAACGTGGAAAAAAATATGATCAAAATTGCGAGGCGCGTTCCTAATGAACACGATTTGTGTAGGTACATGTTTGCTACACGAACCGACTCCAAATTCCAAAAGCGTCGTTGAATAGAACGCAACTTGGATTTAATTTCTCTCTATATAGATATACCTAAGTAGGCAATCACGAATGTAAACCATCGTGGCATATATCATATAGGTAATTATTTAAAAAATCAACGTCACCCGTTTCCTTTGCCACAGAGCGCCGGACACAGCGTGGCGCGATCACAGTCCGCGGCCGGCGTATCCCGGCCTAACTGTGCACGGAGCAAGTCACCGCGACGGTCTTTGTCTCCACCCAACGACCGCGAATGGCGCTATACAGGTGCCAACCGGCGCCTAAACGACTCTACTCACCAATCCAAAAAAAATAACAGAAGTTTTTCAAAATCTTCCGATTGGTCCGTGGATGTCGATATAAAGCGGGCCTGTAACCCGCACGGAACACTTGTCGTCGAGACACGCACGTTCTTTCGCCGCGTTCCGCTCATCTCACCACTTTACTGCCACTAACTGTTTTCACCTCCTAGTTCTGGTCCACCTTGATTTTATTTCACGCATCTTCCGCTACCTCGTCCTTTTATACTTACCTGATACGAGCACGCTATTCATTAGGTGTTTTATAACTTACTATAAGTACGCTGTATTCAGGTTCTTACGTCTTGATTAATGAATAGGTACCATTATCAATGGTCTATGAATACAGCGTACTGTATTGGTGATTAACTCATTTCATATTTGATATTGCATGCCATTTTCAATTGAACAACCTAATAAGTATTTACGTACCTATTATCTCTTTCAAAGGCAACTGCGTATGTCTGTACCATATGTCTATGTATCTCAAAATGTGTCATGACCGTCACCTAATTTTGATATTTCTTAAAATACCTTGCTTCACATATTCTTTTCTCGAGGTACAATAGAAAACAATGAAATTGCAGTGAACGAGGAGCGAGTTAACGACGCAACTCGTTTACCGACGCATGCGTACGCGCCGCGGTTTCAATCACGGTCGGCCACTGCTACACCGACCACCAGTCCCAAGAAGCGACAATTGCCGCAAATACCTCACCAGGTGAGTATGAAAGACACCATGTTATCAACGGATATTTGTTTCCAACTTCCACAGAAAAGTAAATGACCTAAATTATTTTGTCACCAATTTGTGATTCATAGCAAGTTTTACTATACAGAGTGCCCAGAGGACTGTCCGGGCTCAAGTGTCGGCGGACCTGGAGGAACGTAAGTGGATCGCCCCGCACCACATTGGCGCCACACTCATGTACCGCAGCACGCCACAAGGTCAATACACGCTACCCTGTCCTAACACTCCCACAAATATATCACCGAACAGTGATCACTGCTAAACAGCAAACTATTGATTTATAGAAATCACTAAGAAGGCCACTTCAATTCGGCAAATCTGTATTCGAAGTGCTACAATGTATAGTATCTGCCTATAGGTATAATAAAACTTCAAATTCTATATCAGCTTTCCTGGGAAACATAGTCAAATGTATATAAAAATACCTACATAAGCCACATCGCTGCTGAAATGTTAGAAACCAATTGCTCACAATCAACTAGCGCTCCTCATCTTTTTGTGCCTAGAATATCATCTAGACTGCCCTCACACACATTGTATAAGTACAATATGCAAAAAAAAACCCTGTCCGATCCGTTAACCAACCGAATATCTACCTTCATCTGTTAAGTTCAGTTTATGATAAATTGCGCCCCTTCGGAAGTAAAGGAATAACTGTAGCTACCTACCTAGCAAAATTAAATGTAATTTAATTAAATACTTAAAAAAACTTTTGTGAAAACAGACGGAACCACTATGCCCTGTGTTCCAGACTGACTCAGTACACGGTCCCTGACTCAGACAGGATTTTTTCATATTGTTAGAATGGCTAGTATTTTAGTATTAGTAGATACTATCTAATAGAATAAAGATAATTTGTATAAATCAGTGAGTGTCGTGGTAATAGGTTGGGAAAGACACTACGCGGGTTTATCAGACTCAGAGCTGGCGGCACGAGGTGGTGGCGGGTGGGCTCCGAGACGTCGGCTGTCACCCGACGCTACCGCTGCTGACTCGGACCTCGAATCCGTAGGATCAGTGACTTCTAGCGCCTTCAGCACGCAATCGGAGCGACCAAGGCCAACCAGAATGCTCAGGTATTTACATGACACTCAAATGACTTTATTAGTACGTATCTCAGTAGATAATACTTTATTTTATTGAATTCACTATAATGCAATATCTTAGACAATAGGTAGATACAATAACAAAGTTATTGTTGGCGTAACTTTACAGCCGGAGACGGATCCTCCCACCTCATAGCACATCTTCTTCCTGCGATAGTGCTACCCCTATCCCTGATCCTTACAGTCGATTTCGTTGTATTAATCGTACCCCTCATCGTGTACTGCCGTGTGTTTCTATACCGGCGGGTGCGGAGCGCGCGGTTCGTCGCAGGCTTCGGTCTAGAATCGACTCGCATCAAGGTTTGCTTATAATGAATACCAGCGCTCGCCCCACCCGCCGTCTTCGCCGCATATTCGCTCGTAGCCGCTCTGCCGGCTCCTGCACTCGTGAACGCTCCCACAAGCACGCTTATGAAAGAAGTCACAGTTGCCCTGAATATCCTGTACCCAGCAATATTTACAAAATAACAGAGAACAAAAAAGATTATATATTTCAAATGGCACTGCCGTGTATTACAAAACCAAATACGTATGTTACAACTGTCTTTTTAGACCGAGAACAAAGACCTTTACCGACAAATATATTGAATGGCTCAATCCCAAATCAACCGAAATCTAGTAGGAAAAAAATACAATTTCCACAGAATTCTATTCATTGGTTTGTAGATAAACCTACGCAAAGTCTCCATATAAATGACCATCGTACGAAGACTTCTAAAGATGTGAGACGAAGAAGACTACCTAGTGTAGAAAAATATAATGATTCAGAAGTCAGATGTCTCCCTGACGACGTTCCGTTCATTAACTTTCGTAATGAATCTAGTCTAAATGATGTTTTAAGTGGTACTGCAAATTCAACACTAAAAGAAGAAATACAATCACAATATCATGGTTACGACAGTGAAGGTAGTGAAGCTGAAACTACGATTCATGTTAGTATTGATAAACAAAATAGTTTAAACATTGAGGAGTCAAAGATAACTAAAAGTTACTCATTAGAGAACATCGATCTAAGTCTTCCCCAACTTAATAATATAGATGAAATTAGAGCAACAAAAATGGGAAGAAAAAAGTTTTTGTCTCTAGATTTAAAAACCAATTATGATCATAAAACTATAATTCAAAATCATTCTATAGATGCGCATAATGGTATGGAAACGAAGTTTAATTCTAAAATTGACATTATTTCCATCGTGGATAACAATGAAAAATTAAGAGGTATGGAAAACTCAGACAGGCGGAATTCTGATGCCTTAGTAGCATCAAAGAGTTCACCAGCCACATTATCCACACCTGAACAAGTAAATAATATGTTTAAAAGAATGAGCATAGGTTCTAAAGGTAAATTGATGGGCGTATCGAATGAAATAAGCAAAGACGTCGAGGGTGAAGATAATATTGTAAAAAAGCATTGTAATACTGTTAGTATCAACGAAGTTCCTACCTTCCAAGAATATCGATCACCTAATTCCCTCTCTCCTCGAACTTTCATAGATCAAGCAATAAAAAAACCTTTACCATCTATCATTAAAAAGGCTCGTATCCGTTCATATTCTATAGCAGCGACTGACCATTTAGATCGAGAGTTTAGTTTTATGGCTAATTCTTTGTCTGTTGCTCTTTCTCCCCCGAACCTCGGCTCGCCCCGTCGTGCGCTCACTCCTGTCGTCTCACATCTGCCACTTGATGACATTCATCAAAATATTCATGACACATCGGTTGAACCTTCCGCTTCGGACAACTCGCTCACCTACGAACTGTCTGAAACTCAATGGGCATCATCACAAAAACTGCACCGACGTGACATAAACGATGCGAAACATCTACTGACGAACAATACCGAAAATCCTTCAACTCGATGGAATTCACAACGAAGTAATGACTACGGTGGACGTGAAAATGGCCGTAGCAATAATCAACCACAACCACTGGAGAGACGAGAATCGCGTCGGGGTCCATTCACAAGGAGTTTAAGCAACGCAGATGTGCCGCCAGATGAAAAAACAGGTAACATTTAATAAAACCTTAGTGAGCATGGATTAGATAAAACTAACATTTGAAAATAAGACTTGGTTTTTAATAAAGATGGGAGTCTCAGTGACACTGCTCTCGGAGGGACCAGCGAACTGGAGCCGACCAATGACGACGTCCATCTTAAAGCGGAACCCCGTGACTACTTCGGCTCCGGCATGGGCAAAAAGAGCAATTCCACATCACAACTATCAGCGACAGGTGAATTCTATCACATGACTTTTAGATAATAACTCAGGATAATAATAAAATTGTTCATTTATGTTTAGGTAATACCTACATTTTTAGTTTTTTAAGGCACGATAGATCGTACTTTACACAATAACTTGAAATTATTTAATACTAAACTTAAGTATTGACAAAATAACCACAGGACGAAAACGGAGGTTAGGTTTTGGTAAACGTGGCAAAAATTCGTTCACGGTGCAACGCAGCGAAGAGGTGGGGCCTAGTGAAATGCGCGGAGCCGCCAGTGGCGTGTCGCGGGCTTCATCTGCTTCCAGTGAGAACGACGAGGACAGGTTCGCGCCTGGGGTGCTCGTCACCCAAGACATTGACACAATAGTGCCTCCGACGGGCGGTAGATTACTCGCAACATTTTTTTGTCTTAAATTTAAAGGCTATGAAGAAACGAAAGAGAAGATAAATCTGCATAATGTATGTTGTTTATCGTACATTATTAACCATGAGTCGTTAAAACTCGTAATAATTAACAGCATGTTACAAAATTCACAAGGCATAGGTAAATAAATGTGCAATGTAGCTTTTGTATATTAATCAGCTAATGTAGAGCTTGTTAAGTGTTAGCTAGGAACCAAAAGGTAGGAATATAAAATCTTTTTACAAAAGTTGGCATGTGGGACGAACAAACATACCTAATTTGAATTGAATAGGATCTCCCATGTGACGAAAGCGCAACTAATGTTAATTCGAATAATAAATCGCGAATGTAGAAATAGGTAGGCGCCTACTCACTCAGCAGGCTTGATCTGGAATCTACTTAGATATGTTTAGGTGCCTACCACAGTGTTCTTGTTTAGACCATCAACCCTATCATTGAATAATTATATTTTTTGTGGAAGATTATAATGGGTAGCTTACTGTCAGCGGCAACACCCGCTATTTTATTATTTACGCAGTCTCACTAACGAATATAATAATGTTATACTCACTGTCAGACATTGAATTGTATTATTATCAATAAGAACAAACTACCATACTTGGATGCTTTCACTGCTTTCCGAATTGATTTCTCATTGTGGTAGGTACCTACTTAATGAGAAATGAATGCTGAAAATTAAAGATGTAATTTTTTTAAGTAGAAAAGAGCCATGGAACACCCTGCTATACGCTATGTAAATATTGATATAGTATGTGTAGTAACATGTAACAACCAGTGGTAATGAATGTGTTGGTCGGACGCCACAGCGCGCGCGCCGCGCGCGGAAGGCAGCGGCGCGCGGCGCAAGCGCTCCGGGCCCGCCACAGCGACGTTCCAGCGCTCGCACGAGGTGTGCACCGCCAGCCTCGGGTCCATATCTAGCTCAGAAGGATCCTCGTAAGTGGCTCGCTCGACCGCTCCGCTATGCCGCAGATTACCAGCTGCCTGCAGAGATCGGTTTCTGTATATGTGCCTCGATATTGCTCGTCTTCTACATTCTTTGCCCCTCTCTGTGTGCCTTTCGTCTTGTCAAAGCATGGTTCCGATTAAGTATATTGGTGTGTTTCACTTATTCTCTTTTCTGTTCAGCACGCACGAGTCTTCTCTTGCATAGGCATTGCACCCTCTCGTTTAAATATTATGAGACAGCTACATTTATGTCCGGTTTTAGATGCCCGTCGTGTCCCACAGTTGTGCAAGTTTTCAGACACATTCGTCGGGGGACGACTTCATCCCGAGAAAGAAGTGCTCCTGGATTTTATGATGCACGATTGTTTGGACGATAAATGTTGCCTGACAGCCTACGATGTTTGCACTTATTATTTAACAGTTAAATAATTTAACATTTTTGTCTGATCGATGTACACATACACCTACATAATTAATCATGCATGTTTCATTGGGATATCACTTACCATTTTTTGTAATGTATGCGTTTCGAGTGATTAGGTTTGAAATTATTTTCATAATTGTTGTAAACTTTATATAATATAGGCATGGAGAACAATATAGAAGTTACATAAGTACACCTCTACTTTTCTACTATACAGCATAAATTATTTCCTTCCTCACTAAAAAAATACATACTTTATAATACTGGCTGAGACACTATGGGATTACTCTGCTAAGCATTATAATAAGTGTGTAAAATAATTGTGAGATACTTAGATAGACTACTGAATCAAGATTAGACTAGACATTTATAAATACTAAGTATACTTACTACATACCTAATTTCATTATTACCTATTATTCCCTGTTACATTATCTACATCAACACAATATCTATGTAACCCACTGTGATATCTACCTGTTTATAGATGCAGACCATTCTCTAGCGTTTCTTGCACCTTCACACGACTACATCTACTAGTTAGATGTCTTAATATTTTATAGAACCTAGTACCTGGAATCCAAATGTTGTCTTCAACTTATCAATCGATGCATCTGAAAGACTACCGCCCTCTTCTTCACTATTGTATCAATGTTGTAAACGTTGTATTTTTATTTTACTACTAATATTAATATATCTCTTTCTTTGGTAGTGGCTATTAGATCAGTACCCAAGTGCGAGCTTGCAAACTACAAAACGGCGAGTTTTCGTGAGCTCAGCTCAAAGTAAAAAAGTCCTTTAGTACGACATGAGTTTTCTATTTCTTTTTTAGGCCACGGTGACCGCTTCCCATCAGGTGGGCCGTGTGCTTGTCTGCCAACTAAGTGGTATAGAAAAAAAAAATATTTTATGTGATCAATCACTTGAAAACTCAGATCCTTACATAGTGTGCAAACTCGTTCTAAAAGTACTAATCTATATAATTTTATTACATTACTTACTTACCTTTTACATATAATACCCGAAAGCCTTTCTATTTTATTCACATTACATTAGGACCTAGAGTGAAGAATGAAGTATATATTTCCTGTATTTATAGTTCTAGATTATATAGGTACTGCTTTCTACTCCAAATACATTAATCAGGGGCTGATCTAGCGAAAACCGGTAATGGGTTCTTAAAGCTGATGAAAGATTCTAAAAGCTTTCGATAATGTCTAAAAATAGCTGTGAAGCTTTGCTGATAAACCTCATTAATACTTGGTAACTTATAATAAATAGGGGATTAGGAGTGGGGTGGGGCCACGACCCCTCCGCTTCTAAGACCCGTCTTCTAGAACGACACTCAGTCCTGAATCTCGATTTATTTGAGGACAGATTGTACAGACAGATTGAATGATTGTATAGACAGATTTTCAGATTGTATAGACAGATTGACAGATTTGACAGATTGTCTATACATGTCCGTATGAATTGAGGAGCCACTTCAGATTTAAAAAGGAAACTCGCCCCTTTATTTAGTAGGGAAGTAAATAATTTTGTAGGCCGAATTCTGAAATTTGTAGTAAAATATTTCTAAAGTTATAACAATGTGAATGTGGCTCCTCAATCCAAACGTCTGAATTGAGGAGCCACCCGAAACGCGGCAAGTATTTAATGTACATTTTTGAAAATTTTGTATCATTTAGTAGTAATTGTGTATAGTGTCTACTAAAAATCTGAGCCCAGTACTGTTTATATTCAAGAATATACAATACTTTTAATGTGGCTCCTCAATCTATACACAAGAGCGTGAATTGCCATGAAAGTTATTGGTCAATTTATATTCCACTCTAAAGACATTTAGTAGTAAGTGTGTTCGAATTTGTAGCATATGAACGAAGTAGTAGAACTCAGTGAATTTATTATATAAACGCATTTCATTTGGCTCCTCAATCATGACGTCTGCATAATAAATAATTGACTGTACCTACCTGAGATCAAAACGGAATAAAATACCAGACACACTAACATTTAGTATAAATGTCTACTAAATGCATATGCACAAATCAACATTGTATATGTTCGGTATCTGAAAACACATTACTTCTGAATATTGCTTACGAATTCGCTATTAAGGGTGACCATGTTATATGAATTAAACTAGGATGATTCATTTATGAAATTTAATTTTTTGATAATATTCGGTACAAAGATTCTTCATAAGTTTAGGTTAGTTTAGTTTAGTTTCTTCATAACTAGTATATTTAGTACCTGGTCAATTTCAACATAAGTTAAAGAATGAATTAATATTGGTTGGTCGGTGCTTTTATGAATTTTACAGTAAGAATCAAAGTCGTCAGAATGAGATGAAAATAAATTGGATTCACTTAAGAAGAATCTTTGTACCGAATATTATCAAAAAATTAAATTTCATAAATGAATCATCCTAGTTTAATTCATATAACATGGTCACCCTTAATAGCGAATTCGTAAGCAATATTCAGAAGTAATGTGTTTTCAGATACCGAACATACACAATGTTGATTTGTGCATATGCATTTAGTAGACATTTATACTAAATGTTAGTGTGTCTGGTATTTTATTCCGTTTTGATCTCAGGTAGGTACAGTCAATTATTTATTATGCAGACGTCATGATTGAGGAGCCAAATGAAATGCGTTTATATAATAAATTCACTCAGTTCTACTACTTCGTTCATATGCTACAAATTCGAACACACTTACTACTAAATGTCTTTAGAGTGGAATATAAATTGACCAATAACTTTCATGGCAATTCACGCTCTTGTGTATAGATTGAGGAGCCACATTAAAAGTATTGTATATTCTTGAATATAAACAGTACTGGGCTCAGATTTTTAGTAGACACTATACACAATTACTACTAAATGATACAAAATTTTCAAAAATGTACATTAAATACTTGCCGCGTTTCGGGTGGCTCCTCAATTCAGACGTTTGGATTGAGGAGCCACATTCACATTGTTATAACTTTAGAAATATTTTACTACAAATTTCAGAATTCGGCCTACAAAATTATTTACTTCCCTACTAAATAAAGGGGCGAGTTTCCTTTTTAAATCTGAAGTGGCTCCTCAATTCATACGGACATGTCTATACAATCTGTCCTCAGATAAATCTAATTTCAGAACTGAGTACCATTCTAGAATACGGGCATAAATCTTCGCTTTGCCATTGTCACAACTAGTATGTGTACTATGAAGGATAGATACTTAATACCCGAAAATATACTTATTCAGCTATTTATAATCTATGTGGATTGATGTGTGATTGCATAATATAGGTATTTATCTATATTATTAATACAAGTATACCTATAATTGTATTAATAATATCTACCTACTACCCGGACTCAAGAAGAGAAAACGAGTAAAACCAGAAGTGTCAAAACGATCATGATAGCGTGCCGCAACTATAACGCAAAAAGATGATGATGATGATGATGACCCTAGCTACTACCATGAGTAGAATTATACTTTTTAGAATGTTAATATTTGTATTTAGCGGATTTTTGAGAATTTTGAGCAAAATGAAAAATATCTTTTGGTTGTCGTTTCATATAAAATAAAAATATATATAAATTACATACAAAAATGTAAAATAAAGCATGATAAAATATATAATGATGTATTAAAATCAATATGACTAAATACGATAAATTTTGTAAACAGTGTAACAAATGCTGTGAAAACCTACCTAATATATTGAACAATTTTTAGATGGTCTCCGGGTATGAGAGGCTCTGGCTCCTCGGATGGTGGAGGCCTGTCGGACTTTATAGACGGACTGGGATCAGGGCAGCTGGTCGGGAGACAACTCCTAGGAGCGCCTACTTTAGGCGACGTACAGCTGTCCATGTGCTATCAAAAAGGATTCCTTGAGGTTAACATTTCATGATCATCTTCAAATATTTTTGTCACTAGCTATCTATCTATTTTTATAAGCATCGGTAGCTTACCGGTTTAGGAGTCGGCTTACGATCGAAAGGTCCCGGGTTCGAATCCTGGCCATTATATTACCGACGTGAACCCACTCTTAACACAAACAATTTAGGTTAGTTGGAGGGGTTAGAGAGGAATATTAGTAATTTCGGTTGCTAATATTCTTATTTAAAAAAAAACATAACTTCGTCTGAAATCACTTAAAATTGCAAAACAATAAAGTACATAATCACTACATACTATAAAACAAAGTCGCTGTCGCTGTCTGTCCGTCCCTATGTATGCTTAAATCTTCAAAACTACGCAATGGATTTTGTAGAGGTTTTTTTAATAGATAGAGTAAAGGTTTATATGTATAATACATGCATAATATTGTAGAAAAACACTGATAAATCGGGATCAGAATACCACGCGGACGGAAAATATGGCCGTACAAAGTTCGCCGGGTCAGCTAGTATAATTCATCATAAAAGATATGGGTGTTTATATAGTTTATGTTTACAGGTAGAAGTAATTCGTGCTCGTGGCTTACAAGCCAGACAAGGCAGTCGGACTCTGCCTGCACCTTACGTTAAGGTATACCTTGTGAGCGGGAAACGGTGTATCGCTAAGGCGAAGACCGCCACGGCCCGTCGGACCCTAGACCCCCTGTACCAGCAAACGTTAAGCTTTAGAGAGAACTTTAAAGGTTGCGTCTTACAGGTAAGACTCGTGTTATTTTTCTTGTCGGTTAGTATTTATGTATGTATTTATACTGTTCTTTTTGGCTTAAAAAAATCTGGCCTACACGATTGCACATGGAATATTTAAACATTTATTGGACAATTTTTTAAATCCATGTGATGGCGGAGAAAGAATACAAATATCACCACCCATCTCATCCGAAATTTGTCGTAAGAAGCGATTAAAGGAAAAATACGCAGATGATATCACTGCGAAAGAAGGAAATCTCGAAATAAAGCCCTACCAACCTGTCTGGCCAGCGTGGAAACAGTAGGCCAAAGCCTCTCAACATTGGAAGAGGCCTATGTCCAGCAGTGGACTGCGATAGGCTAATTGACTGATTGATTGATTGAAATGAACATAAATTATTAACAATTTTCGAGTGAAGCATACCAAGTAGACAAATCAAAAAGAACACAAGAATGTGCTGCACACAGTAACATGCTACAAGCCAAAATCAACAATCTCAAGGTTAAATCGAAATAGAATATTTATCTAAGATGCAATTTGTTTATTAATGTCACTTTTTAATGTACTAACATTCCAGTCACTATTTTACTCTCGTTAGTAAAATAACGTCTGATTTCGTTTTACCCCAACGTAATTACAGTGCTACATTTTAAAATTAGAACCTTGTTCCACAGGTAACAGTATGGGGAGATTATGGACGTATAGAAGGTAAAAAGGTGTTCATGGGCGTGGCACAGATCATGCTTGACGACTTGAACCTTTCAAATATTGTCATAGGGTGGTACAAACTCTTTGGAACTACTTCTTTGGTAAGAATTCTTATTCAAATTCCATTAAAATTGGATTATTTAATGCTTGTGTGCAAAAATCTAAAGATCTTAAGGTTAAGGATATACTGAAATACTGGTAAGCAAATGTGCTGGTTCAATGTACCTGTAGAAAAATATTAAACTTTGAAATAAGTAGATTGAACTGTATTTATAGGATGTAAATCCACTACAGATCTGATAGATCTAACCACTACACCTATATTTCAGCATACTCTTAGCCTAAACACTGTCATTAAAATAGAAATACGAATCTAGAAATACTCAGGCTTCCTAAAATTATTTTAATTATGATACTTAAGATTCTATAGAGTAGCAAATATTGATGATTATTTTTTGTTTTCAGTAACCAAGGTTCAACGACTGTCTACAAGTGTATGGACCTATATCACAATAAAAAAATTATAACTTGTCCAAATAATAAATTTAGTGATACTGCTTTAATATCATGATAAAACGCAAAATATCTTGAATATAGGAAATTTTCTATAAAACGAATGGTATAAATAATAATTTGTATTTTTATTTTATTTTGGAATGCCTACCGGAGTTTTGAATAGATAGCATTTTATAGCAATGAAACAAATGTATAGTGTACTCAATAATATGTAATTAAGTATTAAAAGCCAAATGCAATATCTGTATATTTCTTTTACCCAATGAGCCAATTTCTCTACAAAATGTTATATAATTATTTTATCAATATTCTTATATTTGATTAAAAACAACACTTACAATTAAATCTAATACTCTGACAGCAAATTGGCTCTAAAAACTCCAATACTAATTTATTACTTTTCATTCCTTAATCAATCACGGGTTGACAAAAAAAATAACTTAATTATTTTCATATTTATATTCCATAGATAATAGATATGTTCATAACATTTCCATACTTTGCAGTTCATCTCATTACGTCTACATTATCAATCAGTCTATAATATTTAGTAACCGTCAGGCACAAACGCCGATAGAAGTCCATTAAATATTATTTCTTACAAATCGTCACTGCTACAGAAATGTGTCAAAGGCAAAATGAGTATAATATCTAGAAAGGCGTTGCGAATTTTATTGTAGAGGTGAGATTTATACTAAAAATATAATGGAGATAGGTATACTAACAGTATACTAATAGTATATTAGATTAATAAACTGTAGTTCTGTACAAACTAACGTCTTGGTCTATTTGTCTAAACTGTCACAAAACTTCAACACTTAGTGCAATAATTGTTTGGGTTGTTTGGAAGGAGAAGCACCTGTTAGTCTACCGTCACCGGGCCGCTTGACTCCAGTTGATTTTATATCTGCGAAAGATAACACGAACTGTAAATATTCAAACTTTTGTAATATGTGGTATAATATAATATTTCGGCCTATACATCCTGTATTATTGCAGGCAATCGAAGGTCATTTCACATTATATTTATGAAGAGATTACAGCTATCTTGTTTATATTTATGCTATTATAAAATTGTAAATTGGGTAAAATAACGACGGTTAAAATAACGATTCTAAACCCAATTTTTATTTCAATTACACAAAAACTATTGAACGGTTTTTGATGTGGTGTTTTTTATTTGAAAGGTCTTGATCATACTTAGAATTTGCCGAATATTTGAACGCAATTGATTGAGTAAACCAGCGATATGATCAAAAGTTGCGATACTTATATTTACGCGAGTGGAGCCGCGGCCATCACCTAGTAGCCATTTGTGATGTGATGACGATCCATTTTATCTAAAAATTCACTTAGCGATTGGCTAATATCATGCAAACCTTAGGTCGTGGTACTATGTCACTAAAGAATTACCCTCACACTCATTGTGGGGAAACAGATGCATCGAAATGCAGCTGTTAATATCGCATTTTATCAGATGAAGTGCAGACATTACGTCGTGTAATCCCGTTTTACGTTTGTATTTATTTTCTTATAATATTTCATTCACATTATTACAATAACGTTTCAAAGAAACCTGGTTCTCCTGCCGCGACAACATCCGAAGATCGTGTATGAATTCAAATAATACAATTTTAATTCTAGTTGTGACTAGGTATTTTTAGTTTTAACATAGGCATTTAGTCAAACTAGTTTGACTAGGGAACGCCAGTTATAACTGAAATTAGGTTTTAACTATACTCTACTAAGACAGCCAAACAGTCAGAGCCTAAGTAAAACAGCTTAGGTGTCACTTACATATTTATGACTTGCATACCTACTCAAATTATTCGTTATATTATAGCAAACAGAACTCTCTCTTGTTCTCTCATTTTGAATTCTCTTTCTAAAAAACTAGGACATGACGACGTCTGCCGGGTCCTGGCAAATGTCATCCTGTCCGGTAAAACAGAACACACTCTGATTGTGTTTACAAATCATCCAGGAACACATCAAAATAAACACAAAATATCATTCGGTTCAGCCACTTAGCAGGAGTTAGGTGAGAAACACTGTACAATAGAATTATAGATATAATAAATGATAACATACCTTGCAACCACCTGACTTGAGTGGCAGGTCCGTATCCTTTCTCGTTCCGCGCCGCAATACGGAATATAATGGCGGGCTTCGTCGACGAGTCGACGTGCGCTGCGGTCAAAGAGTTCTGCGGCACCACGCAAGTGTTCGCCTTCCCGCAGTACACGCGGACAAATGCTAACTGGGATTTAGGTGCCTCCTGCAAAATAATATTAGAGTTTCAGTTTAGTTTTGAAGTAAGTATGAAACAGATTCTTCTACAGTAATTTGGAGTGTGTTAACTGAATACCATTGTATTTGGTTTAGCATGTACCAAATTACTGACCACCTTAGCTCTAAAACGTTACATGTAATAATAAAAATATATTAAGGTGCTCCCTCACTGATTCGGTGTACGCGTGTAATGTAATGTTACAGATTTGAGCACTCATATAAGTAAAGGAGAACCGAGCATTATTACAATACGCCCCTTATAATGATACAAGGTGTAATATAAAGTCAAATAAATAATGTTACATTACACCCGAATGCTCGTCAATCTGGGATGTATTGTAATGTAACGCTCTAAAACGAATCTACAACGTTACATTACACGCGAATGCTCGTCAGTTAAGGCGGCCACCCACTAGCAGTTTATCGAACGACAACCGGATGATATTGGTCTGTCAGTTCATCGCAATAGCCCACACTCTTACAGTTTTGTATACGATTTTGGACTGACGGCTAATATGTGTGTGGCCGCTTGATGATTTCGGTCAGCAAAGACAGTTAAAGGCCGGACAGTCTATGGCCGTCGGCATTTTATACGTAATAACATCAGACTAAAAGAATAAAATAATGTTATTATTTTAGTCTGAGCTAATAAAATTATGATGACATTGATGACATAAGGACTGCAGGCCGCCGCCGCCCGGACTGTAAGTGGGTGGCCGCCTTTAGAGTGGTAGTATTGTAATGTATTGCTCAAAGTCAATCTATAATGATAGTGATACATTACACGTGAAAGCTTCCAGTGAGGGACTACCTTTAAAATTGCTTTACTAAGAACTAAGTGTCGGCCACGGTTACGCCTATTAATACTGTTCCTGTTTTTTTCTAAGTGTTGTTTCTTGAAATGCACTATTATAGACAATAATTTATCTCTGCGCCAAATTTAAAACAGGTCCATTCATCCGACAAACATACATACAAAATGTATAGTAAGATTGAATACATATAGTAGATAACGATTGCACACAATGCACACAAAATATATGGAGGCGTGTAAAAACAAACTTACCTTTGATTGAGAGTTCGACCTGACAGCTAGGTAAACTGAATACTCGAATATTCCTTCTGCGGCTACCTGTGGCGGCTCCCAAGATAAGTGTGCACCTTCTATTGACTTTGATATTTTTATCGCTGACGGGGCACCAGGAAATCCAGGTAGACAGGTTTTGAATGCCGATTCCTATAATAGAGATAGGTCGAACTGAATATGAGGTATTCTGTATAGGTATCTTGATTAACTTGGCCAATAATATAAAATCAACAATACTAAAAATAAACGTAAGATAAGTACATTTTTTGACATGTTAGCAAAATATAATAAAAATAAAATGAAATTATAATAAAAATATCCATACTTACTAATATTATAAATAAAAAAAGTAACTCTGTTTGTTTGTCTGTCTGTTATTAAACCACTGAACCGATTTTGATGAAATTAGGTACAGGGGTAGATTAGACCTTGGGAAAGGACATAGGCTATGTTTGGCCCCGATAACCAACATCCACGCAGGCGGAGCCGCGGGCAACAGCTAGTAGTAAATCCGTACATTTATTTCACTAGTTGTAATGAATAGCGGAATCTTATTGGGAAAGGGAAATTTTGCAAAAGTCACATTTTCGACCTTATTGACATTTTTCAAAAACGTTTTACCTTCAGCTCGTTTTCAATTAGATTATTAACATATTAATTTTAAGTTTCAATTTTTGAAATCCCAAGTAATGAATCGGTCAGGCCCAGGTAGGGCTTAAACCGCGTACCGTACGTATGTTAAAGTATAGTGTTTCTAAATCTGCACTTACCTCGCTATATTCTCCACGACCGCAAGAGTTGATTGCAGCGATTCTAAACTTGTACGCAGTGCCATGTTCAAGCGGCGTTGTTGCCAAGCCAGACAGATCTGGCAAATTGTCCAACGATAAGTTAGATAAATCCACATTAGGATCAGAAAGATAGTTCTGGACCTGCAAACACAAATATACATAAGAAATATATGGATCTTATCACAAAACCGTGATACGATGCAGGTTCCTGAGGCGTATGAAACTCGATGAATCGTGAGTTTAATAGACATTGTGAAGAATCATAATAGGAAAGTTAAATTTAAAAGGCAATTGGTATTTTCAAGACTTGTCTTCTAAAATCTTTATAAAGGAAAAGTCAGAGTCAAAAGACCTTTCTTTAGACATCGTTGTCTGTGCAGAATAGTTGTATGCGTGAGCATACAAGCAAAAAAGTATTTTTATTTTTTATAGAAGTTAGTTATTCTTTAAATTAGTCACTTACCGTAAATGAGTTTCCTTTAACGATGCCCACAGTATACCATGCGTCTTCGTCGTGAGGTTTTGGCTCTTCAGGCTCATTCTATAACAAAGTTATTATATAAATAGAAGTAGACACAAAGTTATATTCCCATTCAATAACACCCAAATGAGTAACAATGTTATTGGTTGGGAAAAAAAATCCCACCGTGTCATTAAACAGTAAAGTCCTAAGAACCTGTGACTGGTAGTATTATCTATGATTTTTAAATTGACGCGCCTCGGTCGCCACACCCTGCACAACTACCAAAGAGACCTAACAACGGCTTCCTGCACTACCTACTATCTACTTACGTAGCAAACGATCCCCGCTCAGTGCAAATATTTGTATGCATGAATATGGATACGACCAGACTAATGGTCGTGACTCGGAGAGCACGTCAAGCCGTCGCCGTCGTCGGTCCCGGTTACCATAAGAACCATACATGTTTGATATTCGTTACATAGAGGAAATGGGTGAAATGGCCCGCACAGAAGGGCTGATCATTCGTCCAGTCAATGACGTCTCCACTGTCAGTACTACCACAGTGTAGTGCAGTGTAGTAGTACTACCACACAGTGGCGAAGGGTGAAAATGTTTAAATGAGAAGCCGGTAGAAGAAAGTTTTATCTCTTAAAGAACGTCCACAGCAATCTTGAATGGAATTCTGGGTGTTCTGATTTCAGATACAGAATTTCAATTACATTCAGTTTCAGGAGTATTTTAAATATTCCTTTCTTTTTTCATATTTTTTTTTATACTACTTAGGTCGCAGATAGACACGGCTCTCCTGATGGTAAGAAGTTACTGTGGCCTATGGGCGAGTGCAACACAACGGGACTCGGGAGCCACACTCGTGCTGCCGACCCTGTAAGAACAGAGAGATTCTGTGCCGTCGGCACAAAAGATAAATAGGACAAAGCCTTTCAAGAGCAAATTGGCAGTAATCGGGTAATAAGGACCCCTCGCCACTGCTACCGCACCTAGAGCACATAGTCAAGTTGTTAACCGCTAGTGGCAGTACACTGACCTGTTCATGCTGATGGTGAAGCGCAGCGCTGGCGAGTGTGGCTAGCGCATGCGCGGCGTCAGTGGGCGGCAGGGGTGGCGCACCGTTGGAGGCCGCCACCGAGCTGCTCACCGCGCCCTCGCCCTCCGCGCCGCCCCCCGCCTCGCCGCCCGCGCCCCCGCCACCCGCCGCGACGGATGACGACACGCCCGCGCCGCCCTCCTCCCCTGACGCGGGAGTGAAATCTGTATCACCACAAAAGAGATACAATTTAGAAGTTGTGTTCTTCTCAGTATGCTGTTAGTATAAGAATCGGGGCAGATGGCAAACGCAAAACTAATCGGGATTTTGGGTTTTAAATCGGGACGAACAAAAAATACTAAGGCGATAGGCAACCATTCTACCGTACGGAAACCATTGTTCTTATAGTGTGAAGCAGGTGAAGTTTCGGATGTTTCATGGCAGTCCTCTGGACCTGCCATGATTGATCTATCGGGATATTTAGCGTCCCGATCAGATACAAATCGGGGTGTCCCGCATACATCGGGACACCTGGCAACTCTACCTTTCCTTTCCGGGGTTCTATGGGGACACCATGCTTCCCACACCCGAGGGGGTCATCTTAAAACTGTAGCCCAGAGTCAGTCGATGTGTGAGGGATATGCTCTAGGTAATCTTATACGCCGACATCCGAACACAAGAGACGGCGTGCGGTTTTAACCAGTGCGACATAACCATTCCCGATGACTAGCGGGGGTAGCATGCGATGGGATTTCCACACGAAAAAAGGGCTTGTGAGGTAGAAAACCTCTATCGGAAGCTAACTCTGATGGTCAGGTAGTTGGTATGTGAAGCTTGCCCAAGAAACTATCACTATGTTAGAAGAGATACTGCGTTTATTTAGTGACCAAGGCCTGCCAAAGTTTACACTACTATAAGAGCAAACCGCCTCTTCCGGTAATTAAATAGGTATGTTGTTGAAGACACTTTGGATTGACACCCGTATTCACAAACAATACTTCGCTATGCATACTACCAAAACCGTGCAAAGAACGACAAATTCTCAGTGCGTTCGTTTTGGCAAGCCTTTTTATTCATAGACAACACTTAATTAATACTTCGTTGAGGGAACGCACTGCATTAGATGCTGCTCTGTCATGTTTGTGAATTAATTTTAGCAGCCCTATGCGCTCGAGCACAATAAGAGACCTCACAGTGTTGTTTGTGAATACGGGTGTTAGTCAGTTCTAACTTTCGTAACGAGGATTGAAATTGAGAAAAAAAAATTACCTGGCATTGAGGTAGGTGAAAGTAATGCTGCTCCATTTGCGTTCATAGAAAGTAACGGCATTGATTCGCTGACTGTTGGCATAGTGTCAGCCGCACCCTCCATCTCAGATGTATCCGCGTCGCTGAATCTGGAGGACATTTACCAAAATTTGTAAATTAGAGAATGGAGAAACATGATAAATTAGTTTGATGTCTATAGAATAATACTTCAGTGTTTTTATTACATGTAATTTTGTAATTAAACTGCTTCACTACCCCTCTCAATAAGTACCTATATCTTTTTCGACTAGCAGTTAGTTGCATAATAATATAAGTGGGCATGTAAAAAATATAAATGAATGTACTAACTCATTTCCCTGTTGCTGCTGTGGTGCCATAGAAAAAGAGTGCAATATCGCCGGGCCATTGGCTGTCGACGATATAAGAGGAGTCTCAGTTTGACCACTGCTGGATATATCAGCGCCACCCTCTGCGGTACTTGAACTAGAAAGAGTATCAAGCTGTGTCAACCATTGTTCATACTATATTTTGTAAAACACAAAAAATGTGTTGTGCTGTGATACTGACTAATAAGAACTGATAACTACTCAAGGATTCTGAGGTAAAATATTGGTACAGATCAAATTTATAAAAACATTGCAACAATTGGTAACAGTAAGTGAAATTTTTTTATGACTCCAATGAGATCCAATTTAACTAAGATTGGCATTCAGTAGATATTAAAAATATTGTTACACTTTTTATTGAAACAAATAAATGAGATATACTTAAACTTTTTTTAAGAGCAAGTGAGAAGCATTGGAAACCAAAATAAATAAACAATCATTACGTTTATATTTTTTCAATTTCGATGATATTATGAAGTGATCATGCTTACCTTATGCCAGTGCTAAGAACTTCTTGAGCTGCACTGCTGATATCGTTTACATCGTCACTACTTGCTACACCCTCCCCACCACCCATGTCTTCATCCATTGTACTTGATTCATCTGTAAGCCATGACTTACAGTTAATCTCCAAATGAAAATGAATTACCTTTACTGAAACTAAAAGTTTCAACAAGAATGAAAAAAAAAAAAAAAAACTATTTTATGTGTGTGTGTGTGTGTGTTACTCATTCAATTATAGTTTTGGAAAAATACAAGCTTATTGCAGTCAGATGGACTGATAATGATTGAATTCTTATAAATAGGGCTTTACTATGCAATTGGGGTATTGCTCGGGACATAATATCTTGGATCTGAAATGTCTCTTTTGAGGATAGCGTGGGGTACTACTGCGGTGGACGAGCTTAAATTTACCAAACATAGATTAATACAAAACAACCTACGCGCGCCAGGGCCTGGTTTGTCTTGCGATTTAGGTCCAAGATACGTGTCCCGAGGTATATCTACACTAGACAAATAAAACAAATTGACTGTCAATAAAATCATTTACCATCTTGCACAATTGGTGCTCCATCTCCTTCACCTACACCACTGTCAGTAGGCATTGCAGAACTTATGGATTGGTCAGGGGACTCCTCCGCAGTACCAGCTAAGCCTTCTGCTTCATCAGTACCAGACTCCTCCTTTGTCATAGGTTCTAGTTGACTCTCAGACTGGTAAACAATTTATTAGATATTGGAGTAACCTAAGCTGATATTTATGTGTCAGTATTCTTGCTGGATTAAAAATAAAAATGCTAAATACTATAAATTAATAACATAAGACTAAGCTGTAAGGATAAAGTCAATGGTGGGATGTTGTCTCTGCATAACCGAGAGGGAAATAGGCATGAGCTTATGTATGTGTGGGACTACACTAAGAATAATCTACAATACTTTGGTAAAGTGTTAACTGTTATAGCTCAATAGATTTGGGTCGAATTCAGAATAGAGTATTTGTATTCCATTCTAGATTACCAGATACTATTTTCATTTTGCAAAAATAAGCTGCATTTCTATACTATCAAACAGAGAAAAATCTAAATTTATACAACTCCTGAATGTTTCACACAGCAAATTATGGCAAGTACTGTTGTTGTCCACCAGCATTGTCATTTTGTGATTTTATAGATATAGTAGGCTAAGCAAAATTATTCAAATAAAATATTCTGCAGTTCACACAAATAAAAATTTTATCATTGAAATAAAATTACTTTTTAATGGATTCTATTGCAATATGTTTTGTTAATATTTACTTTTAGCCCAACATTCGGCCACTTTTCAGCAGCCATGGTTGTGGGGTGAAGGTAAATAATAACAAATATATCACAATAGAATCCATTAAAAAGTAGTTTTATTTAAAAAAATATTCATACTACACTCTTACCGGTGTAGACAAGCAGTTATCTCCAATGTAAGCAGATTCATCAGGAACAGCACCAGCAGTAGTCTCATCTATATCCATTTCTTCTTCTGCCTCAGGATTTCCTAAAAAAAGTGGTGGCAGGCTTTTATTATGAATCTTTCAAGTTTCATCAATACCAGAAAAAAACATGAGGTGTTGACATTTTGACCCTATATGATACTGTCTGAAGGTTACAAGAATCACACCCATTGAAATAAAAGTAAATAATAACAAATAAATTGTGATAGAATCTGTTTTAAAGTAGTTTTATTTCAATTTTGAACCTAGTCAATAAACGGTATAGTAAACCAAGATATGCAAACATACAAGGGTATATTTTCATGTTACCCAGGTGGTTAGTGGTTACCCTGCTAGGATGGTTTTATTTGATAATAGTAAAATAGTAATTCTGTAAAATATAAATTTAATTTTACAACTAATGCCATACTCATACACATTACCTCTTAGAATCACCCATATAACATATTCCTATAAGATTGGGAAGTATAACAGATTGTAGGTTAGTCCAATTTCCCATAAGAATTTTCTCAAGGTAGTCAAGAAAAAACTGTAGTTACCTTCTTCCACAGCAGGCTCTGCTTCTCCTTCTAGTTGCTGTGCAGAAGCGTCCGCATCCACGGCATCACTGCTACTCGTGGGACCCCCATTGGAAGCTACATTACAAATTATAATTATATTAATAGGATTTTATAAATGTTTTATTGTGCTGGCATCTGTTGCGAACCGACAAAAGGGCAATGGAAAATAAAGGAACAGAAAACAGATATGCAAATCAAAATAACGGTGCGCCTAAATAATAGCACCAAAAGCTCAAAAAGACATTTCTGTCACGATTATTAGTTTTAAGTTAATTACTAGCCTGATTCTACAGCGGGCACGGAATCTTCGACATCGTCTTGACTTGTTACATTGTTTTCGCCGGTTTCAGGAGTATCAACAGCCTCATTCTCTTCTAGGGGTAACACTTCCGCGCCATCGGGAGCATCAGCGTGAAAAGCTGAGTCCGACTCCATTCTATCAAGTATTATACTTTAGAACAACACAAAACAGAAAAACATTGAATCTAAACTTGCAATTACAGAGTAAATCTGTACATTTTCATGGAATTTAAGAAATTAATGTAATTTTTGACAATATCGCCAAAGTAGACATTTAAACCATAGTGCCGAGTTGGCGTCTATGATTTTTTTTTAATTATCTGGCAATGGCAGCAAATATTTCATTAAACAATCCAAAAATAATAAACTTGGATGATTTGTTTAGCATTGTTTTGAAAACAAAATAAAAATTAGCGAAACTATAAAAACATTACCTCTTTTTTACTATGTCGGGTTGGTTGGTGCTAATCTGTACTTAAATTCCTACTTTTACTATTTTTCTCTTGATAGGTACTTTACAAACATCCCTATTTGTCAATTTTGACATTTGCACATTTGACAAGTTGGTTGTATAAAAAAATGTACAGTGTTAAATATGTTAATGTAAAGTATTTATTTATTTACATATGAAATTAAATCATAGTTGCTTTATGAAATATTTTGATAAAAACTCCAATCTATAAGTTCAGTTTACAACCGATATAAAAGTCGATTAATTGTTCCAAAAATTGTAAATTATGGCTGACAATAAAAATAATGAAAAACCTGGAGACGGTATTCGATCAATGAGATCTTCCACAGCATTCAAAGTTATAAATTTTGAATTGTATGCTAAACCTGTAAGTATTAAAGCTATCAAGTATTCATAACAGTAAAAAACTATTCTGTTTTAATATTATAACCTATTGAAGAACCTAGACAGACAATCTATTTAGCGAATTATATTAATATGATTTGTCTATCCTTGCCCCAATGATTTGGTTGGTGCATAGAAACGAGATTAACTTTATCATAGTGTGTATAAGATCATTAACATAATTTTATACACCCTAATGGTCATACACAGGGCAAATCAAAACAAATCAAATCATATTATTATTGTGTAATGTTGCATATATGCATCATAGTTATCATTTATGGAGCAACTTGGTAACATTAGATACCTATCTGTAACTTTTATGCCCAAACTGCCAATAACATAAAGTAACAAAATATAAATAGAATAACATTAGACATCATAATTTTATTATAGTAACATCCATTCCTGTTTTCAATTTGTATGTTGTAGTAAATTTATTTATAACTAGCTGTCTCGGCGAACTTCGTACCGCCATATTTTCCACCCGCGTGCAATTCCGTTCCCATTCCTGTTCCCGTTCCCATTCCCATTACTATTCCCATTCCTATTCCTATTCTCATTCCCATTCCTACTACTACCTACTACTACTAAATACTAATCCCGTAACGTAAACATAAACTTCTCACACATAATAGAAAAAGTTTGTATGAGAAAAAGAAAAGTTACTTTCTGAAATTTTCTGTACAACTGTTTTTTTTTTTTTTTCGTAAGAACCTTCTCCCTATAATAACAAACACAACAAAAAAAGAATTAGTGAAATCGGTAGAGCCGTTGGTGAGTTATGCGCTTACCAACACATTTTGCGATTCATTTTTATATTATAGATTTGTTCATGATCGTCATGAATAATAAGTATTTATTTTATCATTAAGATTAATTAAAGATTCACAAAGACATTTGAGAGAAAAATAAGAAAACTAAGTATTTAGTTATGGACATGGCCATTCCTTTTTTTTTAAGATAAAAGTTAGGCAGAGGAATCGTTATTCACCTGACACACATTCTAGGAAATAACAACATATTATAATGAAATTAATTTCAAATTTTGTTTTATTACAGAATATAGTGGTGATGAGCATAGGAGCTGTATGTTTTAGTTTAGCTCTTGGCTATATAGCTTATATGAGAAGCAAATATGAATCAATGGGCTATTATGCTGCAGTGGATAAAGATGGCAAAGAAATATTTGAGAAAAAAAAATCGAAATGGGATTAGTACCTACTTAGTAATCAATTCTGTAATACTTAGATATAATAGTTCAAATAAATCAAATTAAGATAGCATTAATACACTGGCTTATTTTATATTAGTGTACCTACAAGCTTAAGCTATAAGTTACTTTACAAGATTATAATAACTATATACCAGTATATTTATAATGCTACTGCTCCACCTGTGTTAATGTTAACGTTAGTAAATGTGCCAAACTACACGTTAATTAATGGACAAAAAAACCTGCGGCCACATTAAGGGAACTACGCCGTTAAAGCCTATTTTTGATGAGATAACGCGTTTACTGTTCATACCACTCCGGATTTTTTATATTTATTTAAATGAATATGGTAGTATCCCATTATGGATTCTTTCTTCTTTTTCAATTCTTCGCATGTCACTGGAAATGATAAAGACTGCATGATACGCCGCCACGCATCACTAATTGCTGAGCGGTTCTTATGAAATTGTAGTTTTGGATCCCATAGGCATGGTTCTGTTTGAAATAACTCTAAAACTCCAACACTTTCTCATTCGACCACTCCATTATTTCCGACAACAATTCAGTTCCCGCCAAAAACAATCAAGTACGTCCTTACTCCGCGCGTGCGCCGCGTAGAATGAGATTGAGAGTAGAGGTTTGCACCGGTGCGGCGAAACCGGAGAAAAACCGGTGAAGCTCCGGTGAAAAAAACCTAACCGATGAACCGGAGAAAAACCGGTTTTTTCTCCGGTTCTTATTCTCACAACACAAAGCTATTTTTTATTTAAATTTTTATTATGTAGATAGGGATAAATCCATAGTTACTCCATACTAATATTATAAATAAATGACCGTGTCTGTCTGTCTGTCTGTTTGAATATATATCCGTCTGTCTGTTTGTCTGTTAGGCGCCACGCCTAAACTACTGAACCGATCTTGATGAAATTTGGTACATAGAGGAATTAGAGCTTGGGAACGGACATAATACCTTTTATCGCGAAAAAAGTGGTAAGGGGGGGATAGGGGATGTAAGCATAGTCTAATACAGTCGATCGATGGAGACGTCTAGACAGAGCAATCGTGCGGATAGGTATCATTTTCGAGGTTATCAGGGCTGCCAACTACGAATATATTTATCATCCATTTAGCAATCAAAGATGGCGGACTCAAAATTTTCAATAAAATCTATATGGGTATCGTTTTCGAAGTTATCAGGGCTGCTAATTACGAATATACTATCCATTTAGCGATCAAAGATGGCGGACTCGAAATTTTCAATAAAATCGATATGGGTATCGTTTTCGAGGTTATCAGGGCTGCTAATTACGAATATACTATCCATTTAGCGATCAAAGATGGCGGACTCGAAATTTTCAATAAAATCGATATGGGTATCGTTTTCGAGGTTATCAGGGCTGCTAATTACGAATATACTATCCATTTAGCGATCAAAGATGGCGGACTCGAAATTTTCAATAAAATCAATATGGGTATCTTTCGAGGTTATTAGGGCTGCTAATTACGAATATACTATCCATTTAGCAATCAAAGATGGCGGACTCAAAATTTTCAATAAAATCGATATGGGGATCGTTTTCGAAGTTATCAGGGCTGCTAATTACGATTATACTATCCATTTAGCGATCAAAGATATCCATATTGATTTTATTGAAAATTTTGAGTTCGCCATCTTTGATTGCTAAATGGATGATATATTCCTAATTAGCAGCCCTGATAACCTCGAAAACGATACCCATATTGATTTTATTGAAAATTTCTGGTCCGCCATCTTTGATTGCTAAATGGATGATATATTCGTAATTAGCAGCCCTGATAACCTCGAAAACGATACCCATATCGATTGTATTGAAAATTTCGAGTCCGCCATCTTTGATCGCTAAATGGATAGTATATTCGTAATTAGCAGCCCTGATAACCTCGAAAACGATACCCATATCGATTTTATTGAAAATTTCGAGTCCGCCATCTTTGATCGCTAAATGGATAGTATAATCGTAATTAGCAGCCCTGATAACTTCGAAAACGATACCCATATCGATTTTATTGAAAATTTCGAGACCGCCATCTTTGATCGCTAAATGGATAGTATATTCGTAATTAGCAGCCCTGATAACTTCGAAAACGATACCCATATCGATTTTATTGAAAATTTCGAGTCCGCCATCTTTGATCGCTAAATGGATAGTATATTCGTAATTAGCAGCCCTGATAACTTCGAAAACGATACCCATATCGATTTTATTGAAAATTTCGAGTCCGCCATCTTTGATTGCTAAATGGATGATATATTCCTAATTAGCAGCCCTGATAACCTCGAAAACGATACCCATATCGATTTTATTGAAAATTTCGAGTCCGCCATCTTTGACTGCTAAATGGATGATATATTCGTAATTAGCAGCCCTGATAACCTCGAAAACGATACCTATATCGATTTTATTGAAAATTTCGAGTCCGCCATCTTTGATCGCTAAATGGATAGTATAATCGTAATTAGCAGCCCTGATAACCTCGAAAACGATACCCATATTGATTTTAATGAAAATTTCGAGTCCGCCATCTTTGATTGCTAAATGGATGATATATTCGTAATTAGCAGCCCTGTTAACCTCGAAAACGATACCCATATTGATTTTATTGGAAATTTCGAGTCTGCCATCTTTGATAATACCTATTATGTACTGTAGGTAATTACATACCCCGACCCAAAACCCTCGAAAACGATAATCGTATTGATTTTTTAATATTAATTGAATTATGTATGAAGAATGATTATCATGATTCATGAACACAAATCGGCCAGCTAGTAAATAATATTTACATTTAATCCATTATATACATAATGCTATATACGATTACATTATAATAATGTTTTTAATAATAAATAAATTGGTACATAAACAAAATTTTAAATTAAAATAATTTTTCTTTATCCTTCGCTCTAAGCACCGGTGATTCTCCGGTGAAACACCGGAGCTTGCTAAAACACCGGTGTTTTACACCGGTGCACGAAATTCCGCACCGGTGCAAACCTCTAATTGAGAGGCCGTTAATGTAGCCAACGTCGCATAGCGCGTGAACCTATGCGCTATAAACCCTTTGATGTGTCGAAAAAACCGCCATCCGAGCTATCGCCTAACGTCTAACGTCATTAACAATGTCGCATCCCTTTAACGGCAATAAACTGTTGGCTACATCTGTGTAATGTCTTGGTTAACGCCTTTATTAACGTGTTACGACGCAGGTGGAGAAGCCCTATTATTTATACAATACAATAGAATTTTAAGGACAAACAACTGAACAAAACATTGTTGGAACAAGAGATATTCTATCGCAGTAGCCCGGCTATAACATCTCTATCCAATCAATCAATCAATTAGCCTACTGCAGTCCACTGTCCACATCTCTATTATCAGCCAATTTTTCTTCATTATATATAGAGTATAGATACTGGCATTTATTTTGACCCTAGATGCTTTTGGGTGTCTTTTGAGGAAAGCACGGCGAAGGAGCTCAGATCCACCACTCATTTAATATCAAACAAATACGCGCACGCCATCCAGGGCCTCGTTTCTACGCGACTAGGGTCTAGCTAGGTCCAGCAATATACCGGGTACTATACCGAACTATCAAACGTTTCGGTGGCACATCCACATGATCAAACTTGATACAGCGCGGACCAAGTTCGGTGTGCGGTACGATCGAACCAACGGACATTTATTATTATTGTTGAATTATATAACTTGCTTATACAAAAATTAATAACTTCATGAATAAACCTCCTTGTTAGCTCACTGGCTGTTGAATTGTTTCTTCTTAATATCAGAACTGTCTGTTACTTGTTTTATAGTTTTCTTACAGATCTGTCATTGCTTCCTTGTGATAATATGATCTAATAAAAGTAATTGTATTTTCAACACAATGTTTATATTATTTCATCAGAATCTCCAACAGGTTATGGGTCCAGGCATTCTAATAATCGTATTGAAATAATAAAGTTGTGATAAGAAAAATAAACTGGAAAACTGTAAGTAATGGAAAAACAAAAACGAAACACATACTCGTAGTCTTTCGACGGGGATAAGTATTTCGTATATTATAACGGTAACGCAATTCTACGATGATAATATAATCATCAACTTCTGATGAAGAAGTTGATAACGTAATCCGTGTGGTGACGGAGAAAGAATACATCACCACTCCATCTCATTCGAAGTGTGTCGTAAGAGGCGACTAACGGAAAAATATATCTAATACTACTTAACGGATAATATACGATATCACTGCGAGAGAAGGAAAACTCGAAAAGCACAGAAACAGCCTACTGTTGATTTAGCCTACTAAAGCTTCCCAACATTAGAAGAGGCCTATGTCCAGCAGTGAACTGCGATAGACTAATTGATTGATTGATTGAATTGAAAACGATATTCTACAAATCCGATCTGAAATATGGGAAGAGAACAACAGAATCATTTGTGAAAACTAGGCTTGTACTTAGACCATGAAGTAAAAGTAAAGAATGAGACTGATGATACAAGCGAAAAGGTTCTACATATAGAAAGTAATACAGGAAATAATTACAAGCGAGAATTTGACATTCATCAATACAATAAAAGTTTAAAGAACAGAACAATTATAAGTTTATAGTTAAAATGTCATTATTGTGGGATTGGTACTGAATCTCAACAGTCATAAAATCAACAATTAAAACATCAACACCTTGCGGACGTAAGGGACATGTTAAGAAGAATTATTGTTCTTATTTTAAACGATCAAATAAGAAAAAGGACATGTCGGACAGGACAAGAACAGTTCAATCAGTGACAATTTCTCAAGAATCGAAGCTCGACGACTGGAGGATTAAAAAGGATTAAATAGAGGTTTCTGGAGTCTTCGATCACATCATAAACAGGGAATATATTTTTATTTCATAAGAATCAATTAAACCAATGAAACTTTCAGTTACTAAAAGTGGTGATTTTATTTCAGCTACTAAGAAAGCTTCTACAAACGTGATGCAGCGGGCTGGCTGGCAGACCATTTTTGATGAGCATGGCACGCACATGACGAGGGAAGGTAAATTGATTATAAAAGGTAAAAATTCAAACAATTGATTAATAACTATCTTTTAAATAATGTATAACATTATCTTTTAAGTTACTCTCAAGTATGTCAGCTAAATGTAAAATATAAATGCAGAACACATGTGCATGTCAACGTTTAGGTCATATTAGTAAGAGTAAATTCTTAGAATTGAAATGCAATAATGTGATAGCAGACCAGTAACAAATTGAAACAATATTTCCAAGCAATGTATTGTGTGAGGCATGCATTGGTTGAAACCTTTTAATAAAATTAGGAACAAGGAATGCATTCCACCTTTATATATTGTGCACTCAGATGTATGCATCACTCATCAGTAGACAATAAAAATATTTTTGATTTGTTTGCGGATCAGTTCACACATTATTGTGTTGTATATCCATTGATCTATGAATCAGATGTGTTCTCTGCATTTCAAGATTTTGTTGCGAAATGTGAATCAAAATTTAACTCACAAGTGACTTAAAAAAAATCTATTAAGTTGCTTAAGGTATTTTGTTCAACATCAACTAGGTATGTCCATAATAAAACCAATAAAGCTAAATAAGGGTTATAGTCCAAATGGTTTTAAGGTATGGAACACAGAATGCGAATGATAATATGAAACTGCAAGGGATGTTGTACTAAATGAGACAAAAAGAGAATAGTGTTGAATATTCTCGTGACAAAACTGATGTAGACAATACGTATAAATCAGTGTCAAATAAGTCTCAAGGTACAAACAAAGAGTATAGTAATATTATATAGAAGAGTGAAAACTTGCATTTATGGAAAGTGCTGCTGCCCCGGGATGGGTCCGGGAACTAATAACAGTATATGTATTATGTAGATATAAGCTTCGATATCGCCTAATGTTACCATTGCGTTGTGGAGGTCAGATTCTGATGGCAATCGCTTCACGGAAAATATCGAGGTCTAGCCAAATCCGTAGTTAGGACTGGTAAAGCAGATCCCAGGCTCCGAGCTAAAAGCTTCGAATGTGACTGGGAATTAACGCTAGGATGAAGAAGATGAAGTAGATATATAAGTAAGTAATATATGCAAACATGAACTCTTAAAAGGTCAGTGATTGAACAGCTGTTTTAAGAGTACATGGTAAGCCGTAGTATAGTTATACCTAATATTATTATATCTATAGAATATAAACTCATTATTATATCTTGGGTTTGTGAGTTTATACAGTAAGAAAAAACTGCTTGATTAAACACAGAGGGCAACACAATGCAAAATTACTAAGCCCGATAACGATAAATAATATTTCAGTTCTTATGCTACAGTTTGAATGAAACCATAACGCGATCTTAAGGAAGTAGTGACAACGCCATCTAGTTTATTACGTGGACTCATCACCAGGGGGCGCTGCAAGATTTTCATAATTTGACTTTGTTCTTTGGTACAAAGTCAAATTAAGAAATTAAGAAAAAAAAAAGAGAGAGAGAGAGAGAGAGACAGAAAGAAAAAGAAAAGAGAGAGAGAGAGAGAAAGAACATCCTTAATCAGATGTACTAGATCCTTAAATCAGATGAACATTCTTATACATATTATGAAATGTTTCAAAATCTGATGTACTAGATCCTTAAATCAGATATATGTCAAAATCTGATGTAGGTACTTGTACTAGTGGTACAATGCAGTCCAAGTAAAATTCGCAAAAATAGATAATGAACCTGAAATTAATACCTGTAATTTTATTTATATTCTTTATTTTATTATTGACGTTTTGTAAGTGCCGTTTTTGATGGTCTATACAGAATAAATGTTTTTTGACTTTGACTTTGAGCGTCGGTAGCCTAGTGGTTAAGGAGTCGGCCTTACGATCGAGGGTTCGAATCCTGGCCATTACACTACTGACGTGAACCCACCTCTGGCACAAGCAATTTAGCTTAGTTGGAGGGGTTAACAAGAATATCACTAATTTCGGTTGCTAATATAGTTTAAAGCATTTATTCCGTTACATTAAGGGTACCTACAATTAATTTGAAATTGACTTATCAAAGTAGTGTTTTTAAGCAATTTATAACTGGGTACGCGGATTCTGATTGGGGAGGCGATGAAAACGACAGAAAAAGTACAACAGGCTATTTATTTAAAGCTTTTGATAATTGTACTATTTCGTGGAACCCACGTAAGCAAAACACTGTCGCTGTCTCTTCAACAGAAGCCGAGTACATGGCTCTGTTTGAAGCTGTAAGAGAAGCAGTTTGGATTAGGTCTTTACTGAATTCTATTCCTATAATTATATACGAAGATAATAACAGTTGTAGCCTATAATAAAATTATATACGAAGATAATAACAGTTGTATTTGTATTGCGAATAATCCTACAAATCACAAAAATCTAACCATATAGATATCAAAATATCACTTCATTAGGGAACAAACAAACTTCACAAACTTCAGTTGCGGCATCATCTACTGTATGTAGCCGAATATATAGTCTTGTATGAGGCAGTTAAAGAAGACTTATAGTTGAAGTCTCTAGCCGAGAGTAGATATTAATATTATAGTAAATAAACCTATTACTATATTTAAAGATAATAACGGTTGTATTAGCATAGCTTATAATCCTACAAATCATGAAAGGTTGAAACATTGACGTAAAGTCAATGATGTATTATTTTTATAATACGTCATACACGAAGATGGCGGCTATATCGTACAATTAAAATAAGTAGGTACAGCTTGCAGATACCATGACGAAACCGTTACCAGTTTTTATATGAGATGTAAAATAGGTTTAGAAGAGTAAATTGTTTATTAATTAATTTAATTATGTGTTAACATAAGAATGAATATAATACGTTTAAGGGTCTGATTAGGTTTTACTGGGTTTTCCCTAATCCTAGCAACAAATGTTGGACCTTGGTTGTATATACTCCCAGCAAACACTTGGAAGTAATTTTATGTTCTGTGTAATTATAAGTTTGTAGAGAAGCATTAGTTATCAGTGATCAATTTTTGAGGGGGCGTGTTGAATTATATAACTTGCTTATACAAAAATTAATAACTTCATGAATAAACCTCCTTGTTAGCTCACTGGCTGTTGAATTGTTTCTTCTTAATATCAGAACTGTCTGTTACTTGTTTTATAGTTTTCTTACAGATCTGTCATTGCTTCCTTGTGATAATATGATCTAATAAAAGTAATTGTATTTTCAACACAATGTTTATATTATTTCATCAGAATCTCCAACAATTATATCCTTCTGCCCGCGTGGTTGTCGTCTGTCTCGATTTTGGCAATATCTCCGATTGTACTCAACCGATTGCGACGAAACATGTGTAAGATTTTAAGTCTGATCAAGACCTTTGAAATAAAAAATCACATATAGTATAGATAACGTCCGGTGGACTGCTCTCCAAACGATTGGATTCGGAGCATACCAAAGTACAGTGGTTCGCTCCGTACCAAAACTGTTCGTCATTGGGTTGCATACGTAATGATACTTGTTTTTCTCCATGGTGTGCACAATAAAGATATACTTACTTACTTACTTACTTACTTACCTACCTACCTACCCTCGGCCCATGCTCGGCCCTCCTGCAAACGTGGCGTGCGCGTGCGCGTGCCGTGCCATGTGTGTTATGTGTTATATCAACAAAACTTTAAAGGCTGGTATTCAGCAGTGCATCCACATCTATTTTGTCTATACTCTTTGTAAAAGTTTTTGGTGACATTACTGACATTAGTGACATTTAACCTTCAGTGAAGTCAAGTCAAGTCAGTGACACTTCGACACTCGTACTTTTATTATTGTTTTTAGTAAGATAATGCAGGAATTTGTATGATAAAACACAACCCGTTAGCATTTGACTCTCAATTTTAATTTGTTTCTTCTGTATTAAATTAGTAATTTAAAATAAAGTGAGAGCAATGTTTTCGGCTCTCAAAAAACTAACCAGGAGTGGCGATGACCGCTGCCCAGCACCTCTGCCTATGTCTTCTTCTTTACAAAAGAAGTTTTCGAAAGGAGTTCATTTTAACAGTAAATTATTATTTTGTTTTATAAATAAATGTATATTAGACATGTTGTACATCGGTGCCATGTAACCATAATTTGTTGCAGTGAAAATATTGATAAAAGGTGACAGGAATGTTGGTAAATCATGCTTATTGCAGCGCCTACAAGGTGGACCATTTATAGAGGAATATGTACCAACCGATCAAATACAAGTGGCTCCAATACACTGGACATATAAAAATAGTGACTACATTGTAAAGGTGAGTAACAGATTAATAAAAAAAATTGCTGTATTATTATGCATTTCTAGTAAGAATATATCGCATTATGCATGACGTAACTTCAGTAAAAGTCTACTGTATTATACTGTTAAGGCTATTCTCCATCTGACAGTGAATACACAGCCCATGACTAAGTACCTGCTTGTCGGCAATAGGCTCACTCCCTATTAGGTGGGACTGAAAATCATAGTTGGCAAAATGTGGGTGTTAATACACCTCTGCCTACTCCTTCGGCGATTTACAGGCGTGAGTATGTATGTATGTATGTATTATACTGTCTGTTTTATCTAGACTTAGCCCCATACATTTATAAAAGTGATATTTTTGAGGAACTTGCTGAGTTTAGTTACTATTTGATGTTTTACTTCTTTTCTCCCAATGAGCACCTGATGACCCTCAATTTTACTGAGCTGTCATCCTGAGTAACCAACTGACCATTCTTCAAACAATGTTACTATTGTTTAGGAAAACTGTTGGAATGTCTAGTAGTTCAAATACAAAGTGGAATAGAATTTCATTATAAAATATAAACTATTTGGCTTTATATTGGAGAAATAATTGAATCTATTATTAATTGTCTCTCAACTAGAAAAATGTGCTCTATAAATATGCTATGCTCATGTAAGTTCTTTTGTTAACTCCCAACACAAAACCAGGGATGTTATATGTTAAACTCATTTATTTATTTTTTATTAAATCATTTATTTCGGATAGGTATCCATAGTGTGTTAGTAACAATGTTGCTTATAAACTAGGGTTAGTATACATTTAATTTATTCAAATATGCATGGAGATGGGATGGTACACATTTAATTTTTATCAGTCAGGGTTAGTATACATTTAATTTATGTCCAATAGGTTGAAGTATGGGAAGTAGTTGACAAAGGTCGTACCAAGAAGAAACCACCCTTGGGCTTAAAATTAGAAAATCAATCTACAACTACAACAGAAGATGGTTATGAGACACCCGTTCTGGATGCCACTTTTCTGGATGTTTATAAGAATGCAAATGGTGTCATATTAATGCTTGATATTACAAAACCTTGGTAAGTTATTTGAAAATTACTGTGTTGTTTGGTTTATACAAAAAAATATGTAAAGTATTTAAGGCAGTTTCCCCTGTCCTTGTCAGTTTTGGATTTCTTCAAACTGTCTAAGTAAAAAAATACCAGAGTGTTGTATTGTATCAGTAAAATTGTGTGTATTCTTTTTTTGAACATAATGTATTTTATGTGTATTTCTCTACAGGACATTTGACTATGTGGTAAAGGAATTAGCACAAGTGCCAGCTGACTTACCGGTTGTAGTGCTCGGTAACCATTGTGATATGCAGCATCACCGGCAAGTGCATGCACATCACATTGAACAAGCTTTACATCATGCAAAACTTCTCAGGTTTGGGACTCATTTACCATCACTTATTTGGCTGTCTTATTTGAAAAAGTTAAATATGCTTGATTATTTTTCAAATCTAAAGAATTTTTTCTTAATCTCCATCATCATCATCATCACCATGCGTGAGTCCCGGTCACATCCGAAGATAGGAAAAAGCGAAATTATTTATCTAATACTTGAAAAATTGTAATCGCCTGTTAAAAACTAAAATTTCGCACATAAATCCGTAAATACAACATTTAACTTTGTTTTCATTATTAGGACAGCACCAATTCGCTACGCCGAGTCTTCAATGAGAAATGGCTTCGGGTTACGTTTGCTCCACAAATTCCTTAGCGTTCCATTCTTAAGACTTCAGAAGATAAGTTTATTGGAACAATTACAACGGAATCAGAAGGACATGGAGGAAATTGAAAGAGAACTTAATGATTTCCAAGTAAGTAGGTACAATTTATGTCCAAATGCGATCAGTTTTTGTTGTGAATTTCATGCCTACTACGGAATTATTTCGTAGAAGAAGAAGGCCGAAGATGGCGTGCGGTTTTAGTCGGTTCGAGTCCGACATAACGGTCGAGGGGCGGGAATAGGGATTGCAATTCGAATACTTCGAAATTCGAAAAATTCGAATTATTCGAATTTTTGGGCCAATTTATAAATTCGAATTTTAAAACCAAGTATTCGAATTATTCGAATTTCGGTTACTATCATGAAAAACTACTAAGCAATAGTAGGCTAGACACTCTCAGCATGCACAGACACCAAAATAAAAGGCCCCCAGTTCCCGATGGTCCCGCTATTCCCAGCCATGGTAGTGGGAAGCTACCGAAACCATCTACTGCTGGCAGCTTACAACTGCAGTATACTACGACTAGACGAGCACCTCACCGAACTCGAGGTAGAACTAATTTGCATAAACTGGCACATATTGAGACTGTCAGAGATCTGAAGAAGGGGGAGGACACGACAACCCTTGAGTGAGGCGACCTGTTCTATTTTAGAGAAGGTGATCAGCTCCCCCAGGGAGGAGTCGGCTTTCTGGTAAAAAGGACCTCATCAGCAGCGTTGTTGAAGTTGTCTGTACCTTGTCCTGAAAATCACGAACAGTCGTTCGCTGAAGGTGATACAGGTATATGCGCCGACCTCGTCTTACCCCAAAGAAACTGCCGAGGTGGTATATGAGGATATTGCTAAGGCCATTAATCACACCGCCAAGGCCACTTACAAAGTTGTTATGGGGGACTTCAATGCCAAAGTGGGAGTACAAGAACGCAGCGAGACGAAAATTTGACGTTATGGAGTGGGGAGCAGAAATCGCATAGGGCAAATGCTAGTCAGCTTTCTCGAGTTACAGGGGCTCTTCTTATGAATAGGTTCTTTAAGAAAAAACCCCACAAGAAATGGACTTGGCAACGCCGGGACTCTGCGATAAAGAACGAGATAGACTTTTTCATAACGGACAGTAAGCACATATTTAGAGATGTCTCTGTGCTCAACAAGTTTAAAACTGGAGGCGATCACCGACTTATCCGAGGTTCTCTAAATATCAACATCAAGGCTGAAAGATTCCGAATGATAAGATAAACCCTCCGACCCACGCCGTTCCAAGTAGCTCTAGGCTCCGAAAAGTCCAACTAGAACTTCAAAATCTTTTCGCAATGCTGGAAACCTCTAGCAGCATTGACGAGAAGGTCAGCATAGTGGTCAAAACATTGCAGGAAGTGTCTGGAAAGTTGTTTCCCGGAAAACGCAGACAGCAAGAGTCCAAGCTCTCTCTGAGACTCTCGAACTTATGAGGAAGAGGCATGAACAACCATCCACACAGTCATCTTCATCGGATGGGAGAACCTTAAAATCAAAATCAACAAATCAAAAAGCTGATACGACGCGACCTCCGACACTCCCAACACTCGCACTATCCCGGAGGCATTTGAGTGAAAGTGAAATAACGAAACTTAAAACTGGGGATGGCAAAACGATTACCTCAAAGTTCGAGATACTTGAAGAGATCGAGAAATTTTATGGACAGCTATATGCATCACGGATAAGTAAACCGATGGGACACAGCTATGAAGACCACAGTTCCCCAGTCACGCGCCATTACACCGAGGAGACGCCGAGCTATCGGAGATATCGAGAGGTGCGAGATAGAGGTGGCTCTCCGGCAACTGAAGAAAAACAAGTGCCCTGGTGATGACGGAATTACTACTAAGCTATTGAAAGCAGGTGGCGCTCCAATCTTGAAAGAGCTAGCGAGTCTCTTTATTTCCGTCATCCAGCAAGGGCTAACACCTAGGGTTTGGAGCGGGAGTGCGGTGGTACTGTTCTTCAAAAAAGGTGATAAGTCCTTGCTGAAGAACTACAGGCCCATCTCACTCCTGAGCCATGTCTACAAGTTGTTCTCGAGGGTCGTCACAAATCGCCTCGCGGGTAATCTCGACGAGTTCCAGCCACCTGTGCAAACCGGGTTTCGAAAAGGCTATAGTACCGTGGACCAGATCCATACTGTTCGGCAGATTGTAGAAAAGAATCAGGAGTACAATCGCCCATGTGTATGGCGTTTGTGGACTACGAAAAAGCCTTCGACTCTATCGAAACGTGGGCAGTGCTGGATGCCCTGCAGCGGTGTTGTGTCGATTGGCGATACATCGAGGTGCTGAGATGCTTATATGACACTACCACAATGTCCGTCCAGCTTCAAGACCAGAAGACGAAACCCTTACTTTTATTAAGTTCAGATTAGATTGTGATTTTAAATGTTTAGAAGAAGATTTACTTTTATTAAATTGAGAGTGAGTATGAATAAGGGAATGCTCACTTAATAAGATACCAAGATACATACCAAGCAAATATAATTAAGTAAAGTTTATTAAACGTAAAAAATTGTATAAAAATGGGCTGCCTTTTTTTTCTTATTGATTAGTGTAGGTATGCTCACTAAAAAATCAAAATGTAATAAAATATGCTCCTTTGCAAAAAAAAACTTGGAAAAATTCGAATAATTCGAATAATTCGAATTTAGGTCAAGTGGAATTCGAATAATTCGAAATTGAAAATTTTTCGAATTTTGCAATCCCTAGGCGGGAAGTATCCAAAGGGTTTTCGTACGAAAAAAAAGTAAGAGTAGCCAACGGTATAAAGATCCACCCAAGGGTAAGGTGTCACCAGTACCAGTCACATTTTCTCGTCTACTAAGCGAGAAATTTTGAAACAAATCTTGCGTGAAATACGATTTTTTTACTATTTATTCTGAATTCATTCTCAATTTTTAGCTCTCGTTGATTAAAGCTTAAAGGAAAACTTGCGTTCATAATATTTTTCGCAATGTTCAATTTTTGGTTCAGAGTCTCATCCATAAATAGCAGGTATACAAGGTTGCAAAATTAAAGTTTAATTAAGTATAGAAGTAAAGGATTTTGTAAAGAGCCTACTTGCTCCAATTCGACATTTCGTCAACATTCCAGTTTATTTGCATAAAATAGGTACTGGCGCTTGAAAAAAATATCGGTTTTATAAATACTATTGCGTTGCATCTTGTTATCTCGTGTTCATGGTCAAATAGTAGCCTAATATATTTTACATACTCACCTTGACTTTTTGAAACTAGTTTGTATACTTACCTATTATTTAATTAATGGTGTTCAATTTGTACGTCGTCAGTTACTTAGTATTTTTTTGGTTAATCATAGAAATAGAGAGGAAGTAGGTGTACGGAAGAAGGTCATGTTTTCCTTTAGCCAAGAATTGGAATAAACATAAAATTAATTAATACCGACTATAATGCATTGCAAAAGATATAAGTGGGTTTTCTTTTTTAAATAAATAATCCAAGGGGCTCTTTCCTACTGTCTCCATGATACTATTTAGTTAAAAAATAAAATCTAACTTACAACACTACCTGAACTTTACCAAGCAATAAGGACATTTTCTTACAGAACTCGGAGGAATCTCATTACAACTTATTTGTGGACCGTCTAGCCAACAAACGTCGACAAAGTTCTAGTCAGCCGGAACCTCGCGCCAGTAACGACAGATCTCCTAGCATTGTGCTGGGCGCTGGTAAACCTATCGTGCCGCCCAGTGTCAATCCTCTTGTAAGTTATTTTTGTACTACTAAGGAGCAAACAAGCACACTGCTCAACGGCTCAACTAACGATAAGGAGTCACTGTGGCCTAATTTCTCAAAGCAAATCAACCATCATAAAAACTCAAAGGCTTAAAGGGTTCCCGCTCTTGGTTGTTCAGTCCTTTTATTGGTCTTTTGATTGGACAGTTAGTGCACATGCTTTTTAACGTTGGTGCACGAAGTTTGCTGGTAACAGAATGCTGGTAAGGTAAACCATCAAAGTTCGGCCGGTTCACAGTTAGACAGAAAGCCGACTGAGTTAAGAAATGTTTTGGAGTATGATTATGACTTCAAGATCTTGATATAACGACAAGTATATAGATAAAAAACACGTTATTTTATCATTAATTGCAGCTGGCACAATCATTAGCTGGAGGAAATACATTGAAATCACCAACACAAGCTGTTCAGGGTCAGTACGTAAGTCCTGAACTAATGAAGCCGAAGAATCAAGTTAGTACTGACATGACGCCGCCTCGTCTGTTTCAACAGGATAGGTGAGAGTTCTGTAACAGATTTTTATTTTGTAGACTGAGGCTGGATTTTAGTCGAATGGATGTTCACTGGTACATGTCCCTTCGAAAGGAGTTCTTACGATTTACGTAATTACATGTCAATACATGTTGAATGTATTGACATGTAATTACATTGGCTGATTTTGAATGAATTTAATTTTACTGAGTAGAATGTGAGAACACAGTCTAAATTGGATTGGATTTTTACTCTTGAAATCTAGCCTAAGTAAATATATATCAATGCCGCTTAGTTCGCCTTGATCGCAGCTCTCGTCACAACACAAGTAGTTGCATTAAAATATTCTAGATCTGAAGCTTCCTATAGTTGCATGCCAGCCCAGATATAAAAGATTTCAAGATTGCTTCAACCGCATTGTAAGCATATTTGTGGTATTTATCAAATCCGTGTTTGGCAATGAATTATATTTTTTTATATATTTTAGCGGGCAAAGTACGCCAACAGGTGCCAATATTTCAGCTTCTTCTGGAGGCCTAGACGAATTTTATGCAGGAACTCTGGACAGCAGCTTTTTGGAAGATCTTCCTCCACTATCCGGTACTACCAATCAAGATGTCACCTATGAAACTGATAGGTAAACAAAACTCAATATAATTAATGTGCGGTAATAAAAAAAGCGAGTGGCGTATGTGGTTAAATCATACTACAGCCAGCGAAACGTTTAATTTGGAAGTTATGACAGCAAATTCAACCTCATCTCAACGACGACGTAATGTTCATAAATCTACTATAAGAAAAGTACGTACGAATTCACGCGCATTCTATTGAATACGCGCGTCAGCGAACGTCCAGCGCTGATTGGCGGGTTGGCAATTCGACTATTATTATGCTGTTCTATGTATTAACCACTAAACTAGCAACGAAGCTAGAGTTTGACTTCGATAATCAGGTATCGAACCTTAACTAATTGCCATTATCTTCCAATTTCAGCGACGAAGAGAACACAACAAATCCAAAAGTGACTATTGATCAAGAAGATTTAGATTTTGACATCAGTTCATCCGCAGAAATCATTCGGCCTGAAACAAAGTTGACTTCGGAACTGGTTACAAGGTCCAGTCATCACGATGGTACCCTGGACACCATGATGAGTCGGATCACCATGGAAGATGACGACGACACCCACGTTAGCAACAGTAGCCTTGATATGTCACATGGAGTATTGTTTGAAAGTAAACATCATATGGAGGAAGAGTTACAGTTGGATAACGACTTTCCTCTTTGGGCGGGTGATACTAGTGCCAGGAGATCTCCTGAAGGTAAATGTTTATTGATTAATCATATTTCTGGCAGGACTTAATTTTTTTAATCTGTGCCATGCGAAAGGTTCGATAACAACCAGGAGTAGGAGAAGATAGATGAATTGACTGCAGGAGTTAGAGGGAATATTAGTAATTACGGTTACTTTTATTCGCCGAAAACCTAACATTAAATCTGTGGGTTATGTCGATAACTTTAGTTTTTTGTCAGATAAACTCATTGCGAATATCATCCCTCGAAGAGACTCCAAGAATATTGCACTGCGCGACTAATAATACGTCGGTATTCACGTTTCGGCACCAGAAGTCATGTCACACATAAGTCATAACTGGCAGGGTACACGTTACTGGTCGAAGATCTTTGTTGCTGCTATCAACTTAATGTACGATTCATTTTATTTTCTTTTTCAGGAGGTGAAGATCCGGACAGAACAAAAGAACCCAGTGAAAAGGTAATAATTCGTTCTAAAACTGCAATCCAAATTGTATTATTAGGTACTGGAGAATCCGCTGCTACTAGAGCATCTTATCAATAATATCTTCAATCAAATTAATACTGCATACCATACATCTATACTATACATTTAGTCCAGTCATTTGGTATTTTTACCTGGAAAGTTTTCCGGGAGTTTTGAAAATTGGCAATTTTATAGATTTTGATATGCTCTTTCCAAATTTGAACTTTGCCACCTCGTATGTTTGCCGCTCGCGCCGCCATTTTGAAAAAATGGCGCCCAAAAGCAGTTTTTTGACAATTACTCCTTTCCGACGCATTTTACAGGAAAAACATATTTAACAAAATAAAAGTAGAGGAAATTTCCTACAATTTGTGATAACTTTTTTTTCCCTAAAATTAATAGTTTCGGTGTAGGAGCGCCGTAAAGTGTAATTCAATACACGTTTCGGCAGAAATACTCATTTCCACACCACCATGAGGTAGAGAAATCGGCGCGTTTTTTTATCGTCGTATCCCTTCTATCTACTTCATTAGAAGCCATGGCTCTGTAAATGCAAACGACACTGTGAAATGATAAACGTATACTGATGACTCAGACTAAATATTTCTGTTGAGCTCAGCCGGGGCTAGATGTTTCTTAGAAGGGAAAGAAGGGGCCTGACACAGAAGGGGCGCATTTCTTTATACCTGCGGAGACATGACAGACTATAGTTACCTATAATTACTATAGATAACCTTCGTATAATTTTTATAATTTACAAATCACAGTATGAGCAGTTTAAAGTAAATATTACACGTTGGTGTGGATGTATAATGGTTAACGGCGCTCGTAAGCCGAAACTATTGATTTTAGGAAAGAAAAGGTTTGACATACATTGTAGGAAATTTTCTCTACTTTTATTTTGTGTAATATGTTTTTCCTGTAAAATGCGCCGGAAAGGAGTTATTATCTAAAAACTGCTTTTGGGCGCCATTTTTTCAAAATGGCGGCGCGAGCGGCAAACATACGAGGTGGCAAAGTTCAAATTTGGAAAGAGCATATCAAAATCTATAAAATTGCCAATTTTCAAAACTCCCGGAAAACTTTCCAGGTAATGTTCTAGGTTTTCGCCCAAATGACTGGACTAATTGGAGATATTTAAAAAAAAATACTTGGGTTATGTTATGTTAACGATACTGAACACGAAAATATATTTTTTGAATTTCCTGTCTGTTTGTCTGTTTGTCCGCGATGGACGCAAAAACTACTGGACGGATTTTGATGCGGTTTTTTTTGTTAGAAAGGGCTTACTCAGACTTAAAATCTTACGTTTGTTTGATCGCAATCGGTTGAGTAGAACCGGAGATATGAGCAAAGGTCGCGATAACCGAGATGCACGCGGGCGGAGCCGCGGGCGGAAGGCTAGTAAGCTATAGAAGTACACGTTGAAGCTGAAAGTTTTAATACAAATAAACATATTATGTACTTATTAGGTATCAAAAAGTGGCTGTGACATACGGACGGTCAGACAGACGGACAGACATGACGAATCTAAAGGGTTCCGTTTTTTGCCATTTGAATGTTTTAGATTCATAATTGATTTGTTTTCTATAATTTTCTTCTACAGGAGAAAAAGCACAAAAAGAAGAAATCAAAAGATAAAGACAGAGGAGATTACAGTGAGAAGCTAGATAAGAAGGAGAAGAAGCATAAACATAAGAAATCCAAAAGTGAAAAGAAACCATCGAACCCACAACAGGACTTGTTAGCGCCGTCCACAGCAGAGTTCAATTACGATGAATATGATAGTATTTAATACCGACGTCGAAAAAATTAATATTTCGTACATTCCAATCTGACTTTATACGTAATTTATAGTTATGTTTATCTATCAAGTACAAATGTTTACTAGTTGTATATTCTGAGAGAAGACCTTTATCCTACCTGAAGCAAAATAATCTGACAAAAACAAAATCTTACGTACCTAATTATTTTCTCTATATGTAATAATTAGATATTCAATTTTTACAATTTTTCATTTATTTCTTACAAAAAGCTTCGTTAAAATTCATTTAAAATGACGATAAGGTCGGGATTTCCTCGAGGACGTGGCGAATGATAAAAAATGGCAAACGATATTGAATATGTGCAATATTTATAACGTATATAATCTTAAGATTAAATTGAAATTACCTTGTTACAACATCAAATATTTTATCATGTTGTGTATGCTTGTTGTCTAAATAAAATGTTTAAGAAGCAATGATTGAAATGTTTTTTACTAACTACTGCAGACTGCTACTGCCAGTGGAAAACCGTTGACCGGACGGGTGTTCAGCCCTTTTGTGTGGGCCATTTCTCCTATATAACGACTGTTATACATGTTCGTATAGCAACCTGAACCGACGCCTTAACCAGACCAATTCAAATACCCTTATTGCCCATATTCATACATACAAATATTTGCATTGAGCGGAGATCGAACCCGCGCCTCCTACGTAGCAGCCGCGATCACTACCGCCACGCCGCAGAAGAAGAAGAGCATTCAGATTCAAGAAGGGCATTAGAAGGTTCTTACAGGTTCGGCAGCGCGAGTGTGATTCCCCTGATGTTGCACACGTCCATAGGCACTATTTTCCAGCAGGTGGGCTGTTCTTGTCTGCCACATGAATGGTATAAAAACATCCTAAAAGCTAAACAGCATTATACCTACTAGCGGTCCAAGATCTGAAGCGTCGAGCGGAGGAAGAAAATCTGCACCGGCTAGTCCGGTTAACTGTACTATGGATATTTCTTTTTACCCATAGTCCGGTTAACCGGACAACTCAACCGTACTACGGGTAATAGATCCTGTAGTCTTTGATGGCTGCTTTACCACGCGGTTCGGTGACTCGTCTTTGCCGCGGTGAACCCTTTGCCGCACCGTAAAGTCTTGAACTTCTTTACCAGCATACGTGTTTCCTTCTTCTCAAAGCCCGGGTCCTTTAAGCGGGGCGCGAAAAAGCATCTGTTATCTGATGAGGCCGTCAAGCTGAGGGCCATCATTGTAACATTGTTGGTATCTGTAATGGTGAGACCCTCTGTCCTGAGACTTCGCTTTGCTTACCATCAGGTGAGTTGATCATATTAATGTATCCAGTATATATTTTTTACAGAGGCTGGCAGACACCCTGTAAGTCATTTTTTATCATACAATTGAGTTACGAGTAGTTGCAATTTTTTACTAAAATCCATTGGGTCTCTATAAATTATAAGCAAAATTATATTTACACAATTTATAAAATGGTACCTTAACATAAAACGAAAAGTTACTATTTTGACTTACGTGGTGTTAGAACTTAAGCGTCGATAAGTTATTATATTAACTACGGGTTAGCCAACAACACGTTAACGGCAACTTCTATTGATAGGTACCTGACACTGAAGCTCTTGCTCTTGGTTTTAACCGTTACTCACTTATAATATAAGTCGTCATTATAAATCGCTATCAGTGAGGCGCTCTATCGAGGCTTCAGGTACTACTATATACTCACGCCTTTTCCCTTCAGGGTAAGCAGAGATAACAGTTCGGCATCTGTTTCTGTCCTTATAGACTTGACGAGCTTCCTCTACTGTTAAAGCAAATTAGGAGACTCAAAACTAAACTCAGTCACAGTTAGGTATAATGCTATAGAGATAGGATCGGTGGATAAAAGAGATGGGATACTGTTGTTCAACAAAAGAAGTTTAATAAATAGAGTACATTCTATTCAAAATGTAAATGTACAACCACATCGATATTTTATTGGTTAGATTATAAAAAATTGGACCACCTGCAAGAAGTCCGTTCATTATTGTAACAATATTACAATTTTACAAAACAAAAAAGTTTCTAGATAACAAAACTTACAGATATTAGTCAACTTTATTTTATACATACTATAGTACACGATTATTTAACATAATATTTACCTAATATTATATTTATACATTCTATGTATAGAAGATAATAATTTTCATTTTGTAATAAGTTAATAAAACTATAAAATTTCTCTTCTGTTAAATGTAGGCATTTCATAAGGCTAATGTAGTTATTGGAAACAATATTTGGTGGTTTTACGGTCTCTTTAAATACAACACGAAGTATGTAACTATGTAATATTCATATATATAATATATTAAATAGCATTTATGAAAAGCACTTTGTACTTGGATTCAATCTTCATATAAATTTAGGTATGCTGTTATTTTTCTCTCCAAAACATTTTTTGATCATCATTAAAATGAAGAAAAAAAATTCAAACAAGCACAATTATGAATGAATAATGAAACAAGTAGCATTGTGAATCGAAAAGAAGGGTTCCAACGACATTTTCATTTGTTGATTTCAGGTCTACCTTTGAGATTCAAGGGTTGGACGAAGGTTCACCTCAGATTCACTTAGAAAATATTTATAGTCTTAATATATCAAAGAAAGAGACAACAGATTAATGAAAATCCAACTTACTACGCTCATGCCATACCCATCAATATGAAGATGAACACATTTTGTTACAACACAAAACGCAACGAAAAATAATGGCAAATAGTAGGTACATCGTACTATAACTCTTTTGAGTTATATTCGTCATCATTAATACATTACCATAACACTTATCTCATGGTTCATTGTATGCGAACACTAATTGCGAATAAGGCCGCTAATTGTACTACGTTATTGTATAGTTCTAGTACACATCACTAACTTTGATCGCGGCTCAGGTGGTGTCCAATAAGGCGAGTTTTTCTATATCTTGAAAACTATATTTGCGTTGAAAATGGAGAGTAAAATAATGAAACATACAATTTAATAATCATTATTACCATCAACTCTTTTCTATATCATAAGTGAAGTAGTCTCCTCATAAATACAACACTTCAAATATTGGATTTCGTGATACATTTTCAACAATTCATGAAAATTTAATAACAAAGTGGTGGATTTGAGCACCTTAATTACGACTAAACGGAATTATGTGCTGGGAAGACCCGATGTAGTTGCATGCTTGAATTCACTAACGCTAATTGATTTGCGTCGCTTCATAAATAACTATATTTTGGTAAACTTCTCCAGTTAAGTTTTTTGTTGAAACTGAATATAATAACGAATTGAAGTGCGTTACATAATACGTTTTTTAATTATGGTGTATTTGCTAATGGATTAATGATGTTTCGAAATGGACTGATATAAGTACAAAAAATGAATTAGCTGCTCTAATATCCATCTGTTGGGGCCACACACCAAAGCAGCATTTGATACACAGCAAATTACCAAGAAAAATGTGCATGTTAAAACGCATTTGCTGCGTAAATGTAGGTAAATTTGCTGCACCAAAATGCACCAAATCATTTGCTGCCTTGGTGTGTGGCCGCCCTTAATGTACGATCAAACAAACGCATCAAAATTGCCTTCACGTTGATTATACTTGCTTGCAAATAGTTTCCACTATACGAACTCATGCGTTTACTCAGAACAAAACGTAACAATATCGTTAAACAAATATTTGATGGCATACAGAAATCTATACTAATATTATAAATGCGAAAGTGACTCTGTCTGTCTGTTAGCTTTCACGCCTAAACCACTGAACCTATTTTAATGAAATTTGGTACGGGGGTAGATTAGACTTTGGGAGAGGACATAGGCTATGTTTAGTCGTGATAACGGACATCCACGCGGGCGTAGCCGAGGGCAACAACTAGTTATACCATTTATAACTCGAGAACGGCTGGACCGCTGGACCGATTTTGATGATTTTATAATATATATATATATATATATATATATATATATATATATAATAGGTGCATAGATGGATGGACTCTGGTCACATATGGGCCCCATTGGTATGGGACCCGATGATGTACGGACCCCATAGGTATATGGGCGCCATTTTTATTTTGGCCCTATGGATATGGAATACCTGTTGTAATGCTTTTCGTTCTCATATGAATTAAGAAATTGATACAGCTAATTAAGGTAAACACAACATCATTTATTCTGAGGCGAAACGAAGTTTGCCGAGTCATTTAGTATTTTATATGGTAGGGCTGACACGTGGCAGCTTATGGCGCCAAACAACCAACAGTAGCACCTAGTCGAAATGACACTTGGTGGAGTTCGGGCGCAGATAAGCGAACACGTTACACCTTTATTTATAAAGAATAGAAATTGCTTTGGACTATATCTGCTATTATATCTATTGGGAGAGGCCTATGTCCAGCAGTGGACTGCAGTAGGCTAATTGATACAGTACAAGTGCAAGATTGGTCGCTGTCACGCACGACGCCACAGTGAATACAAGCTGAATGCGTTGGTTTGACCTTATAGTTCATACTCCATTTATAGACTATGATAAACTCAGACAATTTTAATATAACTTGTGTTTCTATTCATAAAAACATACTCAAAGTTTGACTGATCTCTGCAATATGACGAACATGACGGCGATACGCAGCCGATTGGTATGCTATTTGTATTAAAAAATCTTCTACTCAGATAACTATTAAAACTACTACAGTTACAATTCATATTGTTTTGATTACTAGCCGTCATGTTGCCATTTTCTTCTCACGTAAACATAAATATATATAAAATTTATTTCTATCTTTATGGCCTACATAATTTATGTCAACAATAAAATTCCCTTAATTTTTTGCCAACACAATAGTACCTAAAATATTTAACAACGCAAATAAATAGTCATGATGTTCATAGGCAATTTGTAAATGAATGTCATTTGATATGAAATTACAGACTGTAAAACGGAATGTTTAAACTACTACTGCAATGTACTAGCTTAATGTTCCAATATAAATAGCGAAAATGCTTAAGTTCATAAAATAAAAATCAAATCTTGCAATGAACCATATATAGAAATATAAATGTGGATAGTAATAAATTAATTTTGGCCTCGGTAAAAACAGATTTTGGCATTCAAATAAGACTTGTTTAAAAAGCTAACTGATGAGTACAATCCAACAATATCTAAGTCGATGGATAATTTTACTATACTTAATAATTATATTTTTCTTATCTTATATATCATTTTTATAAACTATTGCTGCAAAATAACTTTCAATGCAATCCTAGCTTCTTTATTCTTAACTTTAACTAAATAATCTTATTTACAGTGTTTATAATATAATTGTTCAATCATTATTTTAAATACAACATCACCCTAAACCTCTCCGAGGAGAGAATTTATCATAGAATAATCTTTGTCCATAACAACAAACTTTTTTATTCGAGAGTCGCGAAAACGAAGCCGAGCGAGGGCGTCAGTCCACGCGAGACGTTTCTGAAAAACCGTCGTCCAGAAAGCTCTGTAAACTATGTGCCTGGTGGCTTAGAGAACTTAACTCAAAATTTGTCTGTTCCACGAAATTATTATGCACATTGTAAGGCTGTTCACGAAATTGTCCTGATGTCCACGGGTCACTCAAATCGTCATTAGGTCTCCGTACACTACTATCGAACGAAGGCAAGCCGGGCCAAGTTTGCGGCGACGGCGTGTTGAGCATGGTGGGAATGTTGTCAACGAGCGGCTGCATCGGCGGCGCCGGCTCTGGGTTGAACGACGGCGTTCCCCACACCAGCGACTCGATACTGGAGGCTGCAGCACTGCAAATCTGGTTAAATCTATCTATTCCCCATGAATTACTAAGATCGGGCGCGGGTGTGTTATTGTGCAATAAATCTGGAGCTTTAGGCACCGATCGTCCGTAAATATCTTGTTGCTGCCTGCTGCTAATCGTAGGTCTGGAAGTTGCTCCTCTGTCTGGACTTGGCAGGTGACAATCTGAACGCATCATTGGACTATAGTTCCCGACGCCAGGACTCTTTTTGTTACTACAAGACACATCTACACTTGGTCTAGGAGAATAAGGGCTTTGATGCAAACGGTCTTGTCTAGACATTGGACTGTACTGTCCAGGAGTTTTATTAGGATTGTTTCTAAGAGTGTCCGTCTTTATAACAATTCCAGGATCTGGACTAGTATGGGTGGAAGGATGCGGAGAAAATGGTTGATGATGTTTAGGCATAGGACTGAAATTGCCGGGATTCCAAGCGTTGGATTTTTGCAAATCAGGTTTAATGATTTGACTTGTGTCCGGACTTGGTTGCGCTGAATATGGACTAGGTTGCGAGGAGTACGGGCTCGGCTGCGTCGAATAAGGACTAGGCTGTGTTGAGTAGGGGCTAGGTTGAGCAGGGCTCGGTTGAGCAGAATATGGACTTCTTTGAGAAGAAAATTGACTATCTTGGCGAGGCATGGGACTATAATTGCCATAATTCCAGCTATTGGGGTTCTTTATACTGTCTTGTTTGATAATATGTGTTTCAGGACTAGGTTTATTATCGTGCGAAGTAGTAGGACTACACTGTTCTATAACTTTACCATGCCTTAATTTATTGTGATTTTCTAACCTACTTAGAGGACTGGCTTCAGACTTATGTGTTGGTGTAGTTCTAAACTGCCCTAGATTCCATGAGTTACAGCTTTTTTGGCTGTGGTTTAATAACTCTGATTGAACCTCGGGACTATTTTGTACTTGACTGTCTGGTTTAGGAGCAGGGCTGAAATGGGGGCTTCCAAGCTCTCCTTTAAGGGATTCGGATCTGGGTGTAGATGAGGAATCTGGTTTAGACTGTGTAGCGGGACTTAGTAGTTTAGGAGTGGTATCCCTTGTCGACCTTTTGCCTTCAGACAGCGTAGTCATCAATTCCATATCATCTTTACCGCTTGTCAGTTCATACGATTTGCTATCTGGTGAGGAACTAATAGGCGTCCGCGCCATTGGCGACTGTTTGTCGGGTACATTAGAAGTAGACTCTGAAATACTTTTTGGCTCTTGAAAAACTGATGCCGATGTGTCCTTTGTTACAGCATCGGATTTAGGATCAGACTTTTCTCCAGTATCTGTTAATGGCTTTTCAGTTTCGAATTTAGAATCAGCTGCAGAATTTTTCACATCTTTCTTCGCCTTTTCACTTTCCTCAGCTTCAATTTCTTTGGCTTTGATTTTCTCTGGATTAAAGCTGTCCTTGAGGTCTTGCAGTTCTTTGCCAGTGTATAAACGTTTCATACCTCTGGGGAGGGCACGACACGAACTCAGATTTAAAGATTCAATGAGAGGACATTTTAGTAGGACTTTCTTTACTGGTTCCAACGATACCGATGAGCCACATAGATTGAGTATTCTGAAATTTAAAAAAAAAACAAATGTGTTTTCTATATTTGAGCGACATTATCTTAACATAATAAAACAATGGAGTTATTCTATTGCAGTACCTGAAATACGGTTTATAGTGTAGGTACATTTTATATCATATCTTAATGACAACCTTTCCCTGCATTTTTTAGTCGTTTCGGAGCGAAAGATTTTGGGCACAGTTTCGTTAGCAAAATCGTCTGGATGTATTATTTTGGCGAAAATTTTGCTAACGAAAATGTGCCCAAAATCTTTCGCTCCGAAACGACTATCAAACCCAGTATATCAAAATTTCATGAATACTTCATCAGCATTATTTACATAATGTAACGTTAACGTTAAGGCTAACATAATGATTATCTAGTACATACAGTTTAATTAGTAGCTATAATTACCTGAGTTTGCTGTCAGGCGACTCGGCGAGCGCCGCGACGGCTACGTCCAGTACTCTAGTGGCGGAGGCCCAGGACAGGTCCAGCTCTATCAGACTGTGCGACCACTTCTCACAGATCAGCTCCAAGCACGCGCTACTCTGTCGGGTCACCTTACAACCTGGGATAGCACAAAACATTCATGTGTTGACTTTTGAACGAGTTTAAATGACCCAAACATATTATAGAAACCATTTCTGTAGAATTTTGTTAACATACATACAATCACGCCTTTATCCCCGGAGGGATAGGCAGAGGTGAATTAACACCCACATTTCACCAATCATTGTATTAGGTCCCACGTAATAAGGGGTGAGCCTATTGCCGTATTCCGGTCACTATTGTTGGCTCGAACCATGTATAGGCTGAGTCTGGGCTGTATATGTCTGTCTGATGTTAAACAGGGCTTTCCCTTAGTCGCCTTGTACGACATCGCATGGGAGGAAATGGGGTGGCCTAAATTCTACTCTGCCGGGAACCACGCAGCGACTTTGTTAACAATCAGGTATAATAAAAAAAACATATTTAGTCCGTCAGTGGAATACACTCCGCTAGATGGCAAAAAGCTGAGATGCAGTCCTAAATACGGCCACCATTCCCACGCACGCGGGCAGAACATTCCATTTTATCGTGTCAAGGTTCAATTCGAAAAAGACAAGTAGGAAGAAGAAACACACGTCCATAAGTCACGGTAACCGCTTGTCCGCCACCTACATACAATCACGCCTTCATCCCCGGAGAGTTAGGTTAGGTTAGCTAGCTAGCTGGTAAGCGGTATAAAAAGCAAGTAAACAGATGCTGCAGGTCCCACGCCGGCACCCTGACGAGGCCCGAGTCCGACAGCCGCTGCAGGCCGCGCACGTCAAGCAGACGCAGCCTCGTAGCGTCATGCAATAACCGCGCCAACGCGTCGTCGCCCAAGCGGTACTCGCCCACCCGCTCAGTCACCGCCTCACCCACTCGGGCAACAGCTAGTGGAGTATAAATAGTACAAAAAGCGACTAACCTCCAAGAAACAGATGCTGCAGATCCCACGCCGGCACTCTAACAAGGCCAGAGTCCGACAGGCGCTGCAGGCCGCGCACGTCCAGCAGACGCAGCCTCGTGGCGCCGCGCACGAGCCGCGCCAGCGCGTCGTCGCCCAGGCGGTACTCGCCCACGCCCACGCGCTCCGTCGCCGCCTCGCCCGCGATCGACAGCTCTTCCAGTGCTGGCCAGCCGTTGCATTCCATCTGTGTGATCAGAAAATGGTTTTTGGTGCTCAAAATTTCTGTCATTTTAAGCGAATTATATTCATTTTACAAATAGTTTGGTATTAAAACAGTGTTGTGTGATACTTTATAAAAAACTCGCCTACGGCTCGTTTTGTTTATTCTCACTCGTAACTTATCACGCATGACAGCTTGACGTGCGTCATGCCGCCGCACGTCGCTGTCAAGCTGTTGTGCGTGACTTGACTTGGTAATATAAACTTCAAACACTGTGATAATAAGATTTAATTTTGTTTAAAGATTGTAAAATCCGTTCCGATGCCGTCCGTTTGGTGGGGTTGAACCTTTATTATGCAACATCGTATACTAGTACAGGGTCTTACCAATACCTTTGAGGCCCAAGCCAACTTCACTCACTAGTCGGTGCACTTGCTATAATCAACGAACGAGGCTGCAGTGCATGCTTTTCTCTCGGGGTTCAGAGTTCAGACGGCAGAGGATGATGTTGAACGTGGTCTAACTACAGAACTTCAGAACGCCTAGTGCGAGTATTTTCATCCCGAGCGTCTATCTCTGGAAGATTAAGGCGCCCAGAGAGAGACGCTCAGGGCTGTTTAGCCGCCCCTCGCAACCTGCCACCCCGAGCGTCTATCTCTGGGCGCCTTTTAGAGTCAAGATTAAGTATGCATAGTGACCAGCAGGCGGTGATTTGATTGGATTAGCGTCACTTGGCGGCAAACTTGTGAAACACTTTTGCGCATACAAATTACCGTTTACTTGCCACCGGTGAATGTAAGAAAAGGAGACAGGTAGGGGCTTCAGGATAAATATCGGTTATTACTCGGACATAATATGTCTTGAACCTAAAATGTGCTCAAAATATGCTCTTTACACGCAATTCACGTTTCTTGAGTATCTTTTGAGGATAGCCGGGGCCTCGTTTGTCTCACGACTTAGGTCCAAGGTACGGTACGTACGAGGAGAGTATAAGAGTAGTAGTAACCTGTTGCGAAGTAGTAGCGTTCTGCAGCACGAGCTGCGAGTTGGCGGCGCGGAACACGCGCATGTTGGGACAGCCGCGCTGCAGCGCTTCAAGCGGCACCGTGGCGGGGTGCGACGCCGCCAGCGTGCCCGAGATGTCCAGCACCTCCAGGCTGCAGCAGTGGCTCTGCGACAAACATACAAACAACATTCATTACATTGGCCTATCTACCCAGTAAAAAAAAAAAAAGAAAAGTAGACAGATACATATATACAGTCCAGACTCAGCCTCAGACACATGGCTCGAGTCAACAATAGTGCCCGGAATACGGCAATAGGCTCACCCATGATTGGTGGAATGTGGGTGTTAATTCACATCTGCCTAACCCTCCGGGGATAAAGGCGTGATTGTATGTATGTATTTATGTATCCAGTAAAAAGACTCCCGCCGAACTACCTGTACCATTAGTCAGTACCATTGATGGTACAATTGGCACTGATTTATCCCACTAGTACCCGGGAAATAAATACAAGTGTTACACTCGACGTTACTTCATTAAAAAAATAAAAGACTTCTGCAAAATATTTGGCTCAGACCAATTTGTTATATACAAAAAAAGAATCTTCCTAGGGTATACTGATCAGCAAACAGTGACTGTAGTGAGTTTTAAATGATTAAAAACCTTAAAACCTTTATTGGCAGATGTGGGTTTATTACAATGTCTTGAATTTGAACCTCGAACTCTTCACTACCGCAATGAATGTAATACTCTTGCAACACAGTAGCCAAGAATAAACAAGTTCGTCAGTTCACATTGCGTACAGAGGCTCTGATTGAGGTAAATATTCGTTTAGAAAAAACCCCATAGTATTAGACATTACTCAAGCATATGAACATGATTCATCAACCCTATGTGTTCATCGACACTAAGGACTAAATTTCTCATAGTTACCGCTATAGACTGCAGAATCTGCGGCATTGCTACAAATTTGTTATTGGCTAAGGTGAGATGTGTGAGTCGCGCTCCAAAATTCTCGGAGATGCGCGCCATTGATGCAGCTGAGAGACATGTACTCGAACCACCGGTTTCAGACTGAAAAATTGGTTTGAATTATTAGTTACATAGAAGAATTTAAGCGTCTGTCTGTCTGCAGAATGAATTACAAGGGCATACATCTAGCTCAAATACAATAGCTGTAGCTCAGATGGTAACAGTCATTTTTTATGTCATTTACAAAATTTCTATGAGTTTATAACACACTCAAACATACAAGACAACAAATGGTTATCTATTCTTTATCAATTTGATAACTTGTATTAACATATTTAAATTGTATACCTAAATAAAAATGCATCGCGGAAATGTATAAACGCGCACGTGGATTTCGAAACGACTGCATCAAATAGTTTTTTCAAAGTTTGATATAAAAAATAACGGGATAAGTAAGAATACCATGTGTGCACGACAATCAATGTGCTGAACAGTAGGTGAAGAAGAATGGACCGCAGGCCAGCAAAAAACGATCGCGCTGCACACGGCACCTTCGGCCAGCATGAACGCGAGTTTGCCGGTACATGTAGCAAGGAGAGAGAGAGAACGCGGCGTCGGTGTAGGAGAGAGAGAGAGAGAGAGCGAGAGCGCGGCCGCAAGCAGCAGAGAAAAGTAGTTAGAACCCGTTCACAGTCCACTGAAGGATCGCGCGAAGTGAAGTAATGTAATTAATTAATAGTAAATTTGTGCCCGTTCATTCCTTCTTTTATTTATATATTCCGATAAGTATAAGTCCTTGAAGTATCGCGCGAACATTTAATGGTCCTTCCGGAGCCGAATTTAGGAATTAAAGCCAGAAAATAAGAAAAATTCGAAAATGGTAGTGACACGCCGACAGGGAGAGGAACCTGCTGCCCAGGGAGCTGACCAGGGGGCCACCGAAGAGGCCCAGGACCCCACTACGCGCAGCGGTTCACAAGAGGCCACGGAACGAACTACGACCACGGATGGCTTCAGGCCGGCTGAGGAGACGCCGACCCGTAGCAGCGCTGAAAATAATGGGGAGCATAGCTCGCAGCGCACCGTGCGGCCACCGAAGTCACGCCGCTCCACCAACTCAAGAAAGAAAAAAGAATTAGAGGTTAAGCAGCGTCTGGCAGAGCTGAAAATAGAACAAATACGAGCTGAAGCTGAAGTACAACGGCTTCGCCTACTACAGTTGCAAGAAAATAGTACAAGTGAAGACGAGTCCGGGGATGACCTGGCATCGGTTCGCATAGGTACGTGGCTACAAAGAGACGCTGAGGCGCCGCAAACACTCGTAAGTCAAGACAACATAGGATCCACAGGCGACGACCATACAAAAGGTAAGCCAAGTGAAAAAGAAGTGGAAAAAAGTGACTGTAAAGTGAACGAAAAATCAAGAGAAAGTGCCTCGGTGAAAAATCCCGTAATTGACGTGTCTACGTTAGCCGCCGCGTTGTCTCAAGCGATGAGAAGCACCAGGGAGCCACCGAAGTACATGCAAGAGCTGCCATTCTTCAGTGGGAGCAGCACGGAGTGGCTCGCCTTTAAAACCACATACGAAGAATCGAGTATATATTTTACAAAAAATGAAAATATTGCAAGAATAAGAAGAAGTCTACGTGGGATTGCCAAAGAGGCAGTCGAGTGCCTACTACTAAGCCAACCAGACCCCGAAACTATAATCAAGGCTCTAGAAAGACGGTTTGGCCGGCCGGAGGCCCTCATTCACGCTGAGATGGAGAGACTCAAGACCCTTCATAAGCTAACTGATAACGCAAGAGATTTATGCGTTTTCGCGGGAAAAATAGCCAACATGGTAGGGACCGTAGAAGCATTGAAAAAGCCGCACTACTTACATAGCCCGGAAATGAGTAGGATTATTATCGAGAAGCTTACACCTATAATAAGAAACAACTGGTACAACTTCTCGGCTAAGAAAAATGAAGATATACCCGAGCTTAAGAAAATATCGATGTTTTTATCAGAAGAAGCAGACAAGTGCAGCTCCTACGCGTTGCCAGAAGCCACGCCCCGAGAAGAAAATAGAGGACACGGGTACCGATCCCAAAAGACAAGAAGAGTAGAACAAACACTTTCTGTAAACAAGAAGACAGCAGAAGATACGTGTCCACAGTGTAAACATGATCACAAGTTATTTGAGTGCAAACAGTTCATCGCGTTAGATACAAATGCGAGATGGGAGGCCGCCAAGAAATATAATATCTGTTATCGCTGTCTACAAGGCAAACACCGACGCGTCACCTGCAAAGCACCCAGGTGCGGTAAGAACAGCTGCCCCATGACACATCACAACCTCCTGCATCACGATAAGCCACCGGGAGAGTACGTCTCGACGAGCGAGGTAACTAATGACGCAATTACAACCTCGGCGGCCGAGCTGACGATAGCAGCAAACCCCCTCAGCAACAAACGAAAGGCTTACCTGAAGATAGCACCAGTGACATTAAAAGGACCCCGTGGTAGCATTGACACGTTCGCGTTATTGGACGAGGGAAGTACCATAACGCTCATTGACGAAACAGTAGCAGACATTATCGGAGCAGACGGACCTAGCAAAGAAATATGGATTCAAGGCGTGAACAGTGACATGAAACATACAAGTAAGACAGTCAGTTTACTCATCAAAGGTAAATACGCCGAGGACGAGCATGACGTGACCGCGCGCACCATGGAACGACTCCGTTTCACACCCGACACCGTGTACGAAGAGCATTTAAGTGACTGTGAACATTTAATAGACATACGTGATAAAGTGATATACGAAAATGCTTCACCGAAAGTGTTATTAGGACAAGACAATTGGCATCTCATAGTGACCCGTCAGCTGCGCACCGGGCACCGCGACCAGCCAGTAGCTTCACTCACCTACCTCGGGTGGGTGCTCCACGGCTGCACCGGCGCGACGACTGCAACAGTATCATTTTGCGGTAAGCTACAACAACACGAAAACAACACAATTGAGGACACAGTTAAAAATTATTTCAAGCTCGAATCGCTAGGCATCGAACCTAGGAAGCCGCGGCAAGATCCCGAGCATCAAGCTATGCAAATACTAGAAAACACAAGCCGCCGGCTGCCAGACGGGAGATTCGAGACCGGCTTACTGTGGAAAAATGAAAATGTAAACATACCAAATAACTACGTAGAAGCCGAGAGACGTCTGCTTACGCTCGAACGAAGACTCGATAGGGATGAAGATCTGAAACAAAAGTATGAAGAACGGATGGAAAACCTATTCAAGTCAGGCTACGCAGAACCAGCTCCTACACCACCACCTACAGGGAAAACTTGGTACCTACCTCATTTTCCGGTCATCAACCCCGCCAAGCCGCACAAGCCGCCGCGTCTAGTTCACGACGCCGCTGCAAAATCAAAAGGTATGTGTCTGAACGATATGTTGCACTCCGGCCCTGACCTACTGCAGTCTCTACCGGGCGTTATTATGAGATTCCGCCAACACCCGTATGCCGTCAGCGCCGACATAAAAGAAATGTTTATGCAAGTAAAAATAAGAAAAGAAGACCGGGACGCACTACGCTTCTTGTGGAGAGGTCAACAACGCACGGGCCAACCAAACGAATATCGTATGACGTCAGTAATATTCGGAGCTACGTCATCCCCTTGCACAGCACTCTACATCAAGAACAGAAACGCGAGAGACTACCTCGAGACACACCCGGACGCCGTAAAAGCCATACAAAAGAATCACTACATGGATGACTACTTACAAAGCTTTCCCACCGTCACAGCTGCGCGAGACACCACACAGACCGTCGACATGATACACAAAAAGGCGGGCTTCGTGCTAGACGGATGGACTTCAAACGAAAAAACTATCTTAAAAGGTTTGTCAATACCACTTGATAACAGTACGACAGTAACACTCGGCGGGCAAGAGACAGAAAAAACACTAGGTCTACTTTGGCACGTCAACGAGGATCACCTTGGCTTTAACGCGAGCAACTTGAAAATATCTCAAGAAGTGAAAACAAGAACGCGACCGCCTACAAAGAGAGAAGCCCTCAGTGTGATCATGGCCTTATTCGACCCATTAGGCCTCATCTCGCCGATAACGACCCCAGGTAAACGTATCTTTCAAGACACCTGGTGCTACAAGACAGAGTGGGACGACCCACTGCCCGAAGAACTCCGAGAGCGATGGAACAAGTGGTTCACTCAACTCAACGAAGTAGAACAGCTGAGGATACCCCGTTGTTATGTTCAAAACAAGTCATCATCATCAGTCATCTCGCATCAACTACACACGTTCGTAGACGCGAGCGAGGAGGCGTACGCCGCAGCCGTGTATTGGCGCACACAACACGCAGATGGCGCCACAACAGTATCCCTAGCAGCCGCCAAGAGCCGAGTAACCCCATTAAAACCCGTATCCATACCAAGACTCGAGCTTCAAGCCGCCCTACTGGGGGCCCGCCTGGCCCAGACTGTGTTGGAAGAACACGAATATGAGGTAACAAACAAAATCTATTGGTGTGACTCACGAACTGCACTAACTTGGATAAGGTCAGAACCCCGCGTGTACAAGCCCTTCGTCGCTCACCGTCTCGCTGAGATAGAAGAATCAACTAAGAAAAATGAATGGCGGTGGCTACCTACTCGACTCAACGTGGCAGACGACGCGACACGTGCGACCCCCGAAGGCTTCGGGGTCACCCACCGATGGTACACTGGCCCCACATTCCTTCAGCAGCCCGAATCAGAGTGGCCGATAGAAGAAAAAACCATTCGCTACGACACAGGTGAGGAGCGAGAAACATGTCACACGTCAGCTTCACAGAAAACGCAAAGTACAAGCGACATACTATGTATAGAAAAATACTCAAAATGGACGCGCTTGATAAGAACGACGGCTCGAGTACTACAGTTCATTGCCCTGTGTCGCCGAAACAAGGTCAAGGCCATGGCTGCCCGCAAACGAACCCGAAAAATAGAAAAGCAAGATCCCGACTGGCGTAAGAAAAAGACTATCCCAATACCTAAACTTAACAAAGATAATGCAGTCAAACAAAGTAGACAGTGTTACCTAAACATACCGAGTGAATATTTAATTCGTGCCGAACAGCTGTGTATCAACGCCAGTCAACGACACAGTTTCGCGAGTGAGATACAACGTTTGACAAGAGGTGAAACGAACGTTCGAGACAACCGTCTGACATATGTGAGTGTGTACATAGATGACTGTGGTACACTGCGAGTGAAAGGTCGGATATCAGCTGCGAAGGCGATAGGAGAAGACACGTCAGATCCAGTGGTACTCGACGGCAAGCATCCCTACACACGCCTCTATATTAAGCACGTACACGAAAAACTACATCACGGCGGGACGGAGATAACAGTCAATGAACTCAGACAGCGTCTATGGATCACGAAGATTCGACCGGCAGTGAAAAGCGAGATAAAGAGATGTATATTCTGCCGTATAAGAAAAGCGAAGCCGGCGACACCCACGACCGGTAACCTACCGGCCGCCCGCCTAGCCCATAATACACGCCCTTTCTCATTCACAGGTCTAGACTACTTCGGCCCCATCGAAGTCACCGTGGCGCGCCATCGAGAGAAGAGGTACGGCGCGCTGTTCACGTGTATGACCTCTCGAGCCATACACCTCGAGGTCGTACACTCACTCAGCGCCGACTCGGCAGTGTCGGCCCTAAGACGATTTATCGCGCGGCGAGGTTGCCCCAAAGAGGTTTGGAGCGACAACGCTACGTGCTTCAAGGCGGCCGAAAAGGAGCTGGCAGAGGCTGCGCGCGACGCACTACAACAAGAGGTTACGAGTCATCACATCGCGTGGAGGTACATACCACCATCGGCCCCCTTCATGGGAGGGGCATGGGAGCGCATGGTGAAGGCCGTTAAAGAAGCCCTACGAGTCACCATGATAGAAAAACATCCTAACGACGAGACGCTCTTGACCTTACTAACCGAAGTCGAGAACATCGTAAACTCGAGGCCCCTCACCCATGTCTCGGTCGACCCCCGTGACCCCGAGGCATTGACCCCAAATCACATTCTCATCGGTCCCAACTGTCACGTGCCCCCACCCGGACACTTCTCAGCTGACGACGTGTCGACTCGCCAACAATGGAAGCGAGCTCAAGCCCTGGCTGACATCTTCTGGAGGAGGTGGGTGAAGGAGTACCTGCCCCTACTGCAACACCGGCGGGAGTCCAGTAGCAGCGGCGTTGCCCCGAAGGTCGGTGACGTAGTCATCATCTGCGACTCTAACCTACCCCGCAACACATGGCCGCGCGGGCGGGTCAGTCGAGTCTACCCAGGTGCTGACGGCGAGGTTCGTGTAGTAGATGTCATCACTAGCGGAGGCAACATCTTGCGTCGGCCTACGAGGAAGATCGTCGTACTACCAACGGAGTTCGCAGACGTAACCGGGTCAGCGACGGCGGGAGAATGTGCACGACAATCAATGTGCTGAACAGTAGGTGAAGAAGAATGGACCGCAGGCCAGCAAAAAACGATCGCGCTGCACACGGCACCTTCGGCCAGCATGAACGCGAGTTTGCCGGTACATGTAGCAAGGAGAGAGAGAGAACGCGGCGTCGGTGTAGGAGAGAGAGAGAGAGAGAGCGAGAGCGCGGCCGCAAGCAGCAGAGAAAAGTAGTTAGAACCCGTTCACAGTCCACTGAAGGATCGCGCGAAGTGAAGTAATGTAATTAATTAATAGTAAATTTGTGCCCGTTCATTCCTTCTTTTATTTATATATTCCGATAAGTATAAGTCCTTGAAGTATCGCGCGAACACCATGCAAGAGGAGTATCAGAAAACAATTTCTCCCCTGCACGGGGAACGTGACGCTGTTGGTGTCACATCATAAGTTTTTATAGGTCACGGCAAAAACTTAACATCAGGTGGGCTTTGTCTTGTTTAACTTAGCAGCATAACTTTCCTAGCTTACTACATCCAATGGGTTGATGGCAATGAGTTCATTCCTATAAAATCGAAAACTCACAGTTCGCGAATTCGAAACTTCTTCGGAAATTCACAGGCGTGACTAAGTTTTTGTCATAAAAATAAAGAAGAGAACTAAGTAGTGACAGACTGATACGTTAAATATAATAGGTATAGATAGTGGTCAGAGATATCAGGTTACATATCTTAGCCACTCACCTATCTATTTTCGAAGCGTGTTTAAATATCTGTATTAGTTTTTGTCTATATAATTGTATGTCATAATATATTATCAACATTAATTTATGACGATGACTAATAATACGTCAAAAGTACAAAAATAGGTACCGTTAGTGATAAATCAATCCTTTGCAGCTTGGGTAAGGCTTGCATGAGGTCGAATAGTTGTTCAGAATTGATGCGGCTCCAACCAGCGACACTCAATTCGACAAGCAAGGGACAGTAGTCAGCCACGCACGCTAGCACCCAAGACACGTTGCTTACTTTCCACTGAGCTGTGTAAACAAACAACATAATTAATAAAGTCCCATCCGCGGCCACAATGGGTGCAATTCGATCAAATTGAAAGTGTTGATAAACAACATGTTAAATGGTCAACGTGGTAATGGTAATTAAGATGATTAAATAATTTCAAATTTGGTCAACCCTTTCTTCGTTGTAATAACAGTCTCACATACCTAAATTATTAGCACATTTTTTGTTGTATCCTATGTTTGGTAATTGGTATGCAATAAAGATAGTATTTATCTATTACATACAAGAATGGATAATTTTATAACTGTAGTTGCGTTTGCTTCGAAGGCTCAGGAGAAGCGAGTGTCCCTACTATGCAAGATACCCTAAGATCAATTCTCGACTCAGAAAGTGTTTCTGGGTGTTGCTTTGCTATTAGAATTTGAATTATATCAGTAGCAGTATAATATCTGGTATATGTGCCTGTTGACAGCAATAGTCTCCTCCTCTGGCAAGGTACCCGCGTATTCTTCATCCTGGCGTTAATTCCAGTCGCATCCGAAACTTTCACCTCGGACCCCAGTCCGCATTTTCCAGTCAAACTGCGGGTTTGACTCATCTTCGATCCGCGAAGCGACTGCCGTACGACCTCCACAACCCATTGGCGATATCGTAGTATTGCAGTTAGTCCAACGTAAAAAATATATTATTTATGGGTAAATATCTACTGAATTCTGAACGAATGGTTAATTTCGACATTCCATCTAATCGTGCGTTTAGCAAAGTCGCAACGCAAAATAATGGGCTACAGAGATTGAAAAAATGTTTTTCGGTTGGACTTGAAATGAATATCGTAATCAAAATATAAAAATTTCCCATGTTTTAAATTTCTTACAACATAAAATTCAATCGAATGAATAAATGCAATTCCAACTACGTACCAATATTTAAACTTTGACATTGCGACAACCGGTTTTCCAGGAGCCATACGAGTTTGTAATCTGTTTTACATTTTTCACTAGTATATTGCGCAAGATCTACATTCTTCCACAACTCTGCTCGACAGCTTACACTGTGCCATAACTTACACACTCTACCAATTCTGAAATCATACAAAAATAAATTAATACACTCAATTCTTTAACCACATTTTCATCAGCAGCATTGAATATGTCTTAATATTTACCTGATCACAGAAGGCAATGTGCCCTCCGAATCCACAACATATTCAAATATCTTTAAAAGTATCTCCTTAGGCATGGAGTGTCCCCAAGGACTTTGTGGTTTGGTCTCCTTACTTACTGTTCCACTTATTCTATTTCTTTCAGTCTTTTCACTTTTCTCTGTAAAGAAGTTGAACGTGTTTTAGAATAGATTAACAGGGCTATAAGGAGGATTGCACTAATTATTGCAACCAGCAATAAAATTATAGAAGATAGTATTCGTTTTATATATCAACACATCATGGTACCTATTAGTAGAATACATAATATTACATATAATGTAAAAATTATATTATGGCTCTCTCTACATCTTGATTAAAACTGCACTCTTGATATGCAAATCGTTTTCCAAAGTATTAATAAGTATCCTAGCAAGAGTCTTAGTAATACATAAGTATTGCAGGCTAATCAATAAGCGTTCTCTTTTCACTAAAAACAGCTGTGCTGTACCTACGTTTTTAATGATTCGAGTTTCATATACAATGAGAATATAACGATATAGATATCGTCCAGCGAGAATATAATCATAGAGAATGAATATCTTGAAAATCAGCTGTAAACTATGACCTGATGAGATTATTTTTAAACTGAGCACTAGCAAGTACTAGCAAGTTACTGACTGCTGATTTTTAACTGCGGCAATACTCCATACTTGAGCCTATTATGTATTTATTTAATGTTATATACAAGTTAGACATTCTAGCTATTTTTAGGTTTGTATTATACATACTTTTACTTTTAGAAGTATTAGCCTTCTTCGGCTTCGGCTTGGGTTCGGTTCGGTTAGGTTTCGAAGTCTTAGGAGGGTGGCGCGGTTTTGGAGCTGCGACGCTCATTGCAGCAGCGGTGTCTCCACGCGATGGATCGTACTCCTCACCAGAACTCACGCTTACCGGCGACGCCGTACGCTTCTTCTTAGACTTCCTTTGACCAAGGTCGGATATTGACGTCGGTGTTGGTGTTACCTGAAACATTACAGCTAGTTAGAAATCTAGGATGTATGATTTTAATACGGATCTTCCCTTCTATGACCCAACTTCTGCGACTGTACTGTAAACAAGAAGACAATACGATGACAGATAGCTGAAATTGCTGCATACCGATTGTAGCTTTCTTTAATAAACTACTTGTAGGATCAATAAATATTCCTTCCATAACTCCAACGAGACAATCATAATATGTGTAGTTAAGGAGTTTCAATATTTGTCAATTTAGTAAAAATCTAGAGCATTCCAGCATGTCTGCAGTCATTGTTTGATACGCCTGCCTCATACCTGGGATTGACATAATACCCTCTATTCATGCTGTACTATCGCGATCATAAGTGCAGTACCAATCTGACGCAATTATTGCGCGTCAACATTAATCGTACTTATGACCTTATTCTTTGAAGACAATTCACACACACATACACGTCAACACTAGTCGTACAGTACTCTTACTAAACTTTTGAAGTTATGACCTTAATCTTTGAAGATAATTCACACACACACACACATACACACACATTAATATTGTTCACTCGTTGATTGATATTGGTAATTTCAATATCATACGTAAGCCGCCCCGTAGCTGAGTCGTTTAAAGTGCGGCTTGACGAATAGTATTAAACCTGTCGGTGATGGTTCGAACCTACCGGAACTAATATAACTTTTTGTGTTTTATATTTAAAAGTTATGATATTATAAATGTTGATACGAATATAAAAATGTTTCTTAGGTAGAATTTTAAACTTAGCGAGAAAATAATTATTTGAGGGTGCATTTGAAATAAAATGGATTCATTGGTTATGAGTGAAGTTGTTGGTTGGTGAAGTCAGTTACGACTACCCTATTTATATATTATATCATCTATGGTTACGACTGTTTGTGTTAATTACTGTTCGAGCGATTACATTTCTTTTTTAATAAATCAATATGTCAAATATAAGTATTGAAGCAAAAGCTAATATTGTGGCCATATTCGAATGGTCTGAATATATCTCAAATTTCTAAAGAGACGGGCTTATCTGTAAGTTAATTAATTAATTAATATTGTTGTAGTGCAATTTTGTTCATTGGTTGCAATTGTGTAATATGGTTGTTGTTTTTTTAGAGAAATACTGTGAGTCGTTGCGTGAAACAATTTGAGGAAGAAGAGTTGCAGAGTTGGAGGAGAAATGGAAGACCTGCTGAAGCGGCGTTATATGGTAGCAGAATATGAAACGAATAACGAAGAGTATTTACTTTAACTGGGAATCAACAATATTTTCTGATGAAAAAACGTTTAAATCATCTCAAAAAGGAAGATTACATTTATGGCATAAGGATAAATTATGTGGGGGTGGATTAGAGCGCAAGGGCCGGATGAATTAGACCCAATATCTACGCGTGCAAATAGTGCAAATTATGTGGAAGTGTTAGAAGATATAATGTTGCCCACAGTGCGAAATGTCTATCCAGATATAAATGAAGGTTTAAGGGCATTAGAAGGTTTCTTCAGGGTCGGCAGCATGAGTGTGACGCCCCTGGTGTTGCATACGTCCAAAGGCCACGGTAATCACTTTCTATCAGGTGGGCCGTGTGCTTGTCTCCCACCTAAGTGGTATAAAAAAATGATATAAGTTTTGTGCACGATAATTCTCCCATCCATCGAGCCACCATACTTCGCGAATGGTTTAGTGAACGTAAATTTATTCCTTGCTGTAGCGAAGGGTGAAAATGTTCAAAAGGGAAGCCGGTGGCAAATCCCAAAGAACAACCATGGCAATTTTGTATGAAATTCTCTCAAATTTTAGATAGGTACTGAATTTTAGGTGTAATACATGTAATAATGCATTAAACTTAAGCATCTCTACCATGACTTCCCTTTGCAGAGCAAGCCGGCAGGAATCGTGTTATGAGTACTCCTCGCCACTGAATTTCCTTGGCCAGCACGATCCCCTGATTTAAACCCTTGTTTAAATATTTTTGTTATTTAATTTCAGTTGAGCCTATTGAGACTACTGAGCCTATCAAGGGACGTGCTGGCCTGTAATTAGTATAAGACTGTATGGTTGAGGTTAAGTTTCAATCCTCTTTTCCGAAAAAAAACTTTCGAGAAAATGAATAATTAAGCTATAACCTCAATATGCAATATTAATTTTATTATAAAAGTATATTTTTTGGATGAAATTATTATAACCACAAATTAACATTGGATAATTCTTTTAATAAACTTTTTTTTTTAAACTATTGTTTTATTTATAATCTATTGTAAATTAAGTATAATATTTTTCTATTTGTAAATAATTATTTCTAATTCTGTTAACTTGTTCCTAAAATTTCATGAAAACAAAACAACAAAAAGTGGAAAAACTAAGATCCGAACCCACAACCTTCGATTTCAACACTATCCGTACCAGCCTTATTACCGACCAGGCTACGCACTGCCTTACGTAGAATCACGAATTTTTGCATTAATTTATATAGATGCATGCTTCGAACATAATAGTATGAAAAGGCGAGCATAACGTTTTCTTTGTTTCGCATCACACACATTTATATTTTCTCATATCGATACTGTGTGACGTATAAATGTATGCGTTAAACATTACATACACATAGATACGCGTTTAAACGGACAAGCCATTATAAACATTACGATGCTAATGCACTTTTAATTACGATAGTACATCTTTAAGGAGTTCTGTTATATATATTTGGAGTACAAAGTGTCGATCTTTGTACCTAAATATAAACAATTCTAGCATGTCCTTGATCACAGTAACGTGCTGCGGGATGGTCATGATTTAACAATTTCTATTTGATTTGGATCAGATCTTTACGAAATTTAAGGGGAACCATTTAAACCTTATTCGAACAAAAAACCATTTTGGAAATCCGTCTACACATGACGGAGTTATCCGTCATGTGTAGACGGATTTCCAAATATAAAAAAAAGAAGATACAAATATAAAAAAAAAATAAACATCTGACATGAGAACCTCCTACTTTTTAGAAGTCAGTTAATCTAGTTGTTCATCAGTTTTTTCCCGAAACTAGGTACGTTGAAATTGTAAAAATCAGGGTGGTTATACAAACGTGGTGTTTTTTTTAAATGCGCGAACCTCTTAACATTTCGAAAATGCTTAGAATTTTAATTTGGTACACCTCAATACAAATGGGTACCAAAAGAAGGATAGTGCGACAAGAAAAAATATGTTCGACATCCATTCATCTATATCTATACTAATATTATAAAGAGGAAAGATTTGTTTGTTTGTTTGTTTTTTTGTTTGTAACGAATAGGCTCCGAAACTACTGGACCGATTTCAATAATTCTTTCACCTATAGAAAGCTACACTATCTGGGAGTAACATAGGCTATATAACATCACGCTACTACTTAAGGGAGCGGAGCAGTGAGCATAAATGTCAATAAATCGGGCAGATTTCCATACATTCTTTACTAATATTAGATTTGTATTTTTGTATTCGAGTAAACTCAAGAACTACTGAACCGATTTCAAAAATTCTTTTACCATTAGAAAGCTGCACTATCACTGACTAACATAGGCTATAATTAATTTTCAAAAAAATAGGGATCATGGATAAAACTTCAATAATGTAACCCAAGGTGTAAAAAAAATGACCTAAAAATTCCTTACATCGCGTACGCTGCGAAAACTATTGAAGATAGAACAAAATAATGTACTGTAGAAATGTATAACTTAAAAACGTCTACATAAAAGTCCGCGACAGCATATGTCTATCTAATAAGGGTAGCTCACAATAACCATTTTTATCTTTTACAAATTATAAAAAAAATATGTGTCATTTTCGAAGCTATTTTTAACAAAACAGTGTTAAGCCTTATCTGACTAAATACATTAGATACATTGTACATTTAATGTAGATCAAAATTTCCCTTTACACTGTATAATTATAATGAATATTTTAGAATCTATTGCAGTATGAAAGTAACGCGCGACGATATAAATTGAAGCCGAAATGCCGATCAAAGTCAGACCACGGAATCTATACCTTTATATTAATTCTTATCTAAATAAATCGTTTGGTATTTAAGATTGTTTCAATAAATACCTGTTGATTACTTTTTGAATTATTGAAATTGGACGTTCTATTCAAAAGATATTACGAAATTATAATGTCAATAAATCCGGTAAATTACCATACATTATTTGAAAACGAATTATTATTACGGGCATGGGCTAAAAGGGTGCAACCACAGGTGTTCGAAGTATTTCACGAGCGAAGACAGGGAAGGTCAGCTGAACACAAGATGCAACGGTAACGGGATCCGAATGCGGGATTGGAACCTCCATGTGATGCATCCTGGGTAACGGAGGCATTAACGCCCCTCACCCAGGGGAGGCGCTACCGCCTACGGCAAATACATACAGCAACGGGAGCAGCTCTATAAAGGGCCGCTCAAAGGCTTCCCACATGTCCCTCTGACTACGAGGAGGCCCAGTAGAGAGCAGGAAAGGGAAGGGCTGGTCACCGAGCGCGGACGTGAGAATTATAGGTCCGGCCTCCTGTCATCCCTTCACGCCCGTCTCCTCCCTTTCCGGAATTCGATGGGACATCGTGCTTCCCACTTCTGAGAGGGCCATCTTGAAATTGTAGATGGCCCAGGGTCAGCCGGGGGGTGCGGAAAATGCCCTAGGCAATTTTACACTCCAGCAACTGAAGACCCGCGATGGCATGCTGTTTAGTGGGTCCGAATTCCACATGGCACTCCTGATGGCTGACGGGGATGGTATCCGAGGCAATTTTAGCACGAAAGAAAAGTTTGTACGGAATCCGAATTCCACGCGGGCGGAGCCGCGGGCAACAGCTAGTACCTCATAAAAATTGAATGCTATTAAACAATAAGACGAAGACTATTTTGTTAAAACTACTAAGTAACACATTATAACTTATCATCTGATCGTCATGACCTCTATATTAGTAGACTAATTGATTATACACTTTTGATAATTTTATAAAATTTTAAAGCAATTAGTACGCTAACTATTCCTGACGATTTAGATTGGAAAAAGTGAATTTCCTAGGTGAGACCTGCACCCGCGAACAGTCCCTAAATTAAAATAATATTTAGAAAGGCAAATTCAATAAAAATTCCACGCGTATTCTATACTTATAATAATTTGAACGCGCTAATCTCAGGAACTACCAGTGCGAATTGAAAAATAGTTTTTCTGTTGAATAGTCCATTTATCGACGAAGGTTTTAGGCTATATAACATCACGCTACTAAAAAAGGAAGCGGACCAGTGATCTTAAATGTCAACAAATCCGGCAGATTTCCATACTTATTTAAACTTGTTAAAAGAGAAAAGATTTGTATTTTTTGCATTCACATTAACTCAAAAACTACTGGACCGATTACAAAAAATATTTTATCATTAGAAAGCTGCATTATTATTGACTTACATAGACTATATTGTATTTTCATCAAAATTAGGGAAGGATTCTTATTTTTTACTAAAACTCCAATATTGCAACCCAGTGTGTAAAACAATGACCTAAAAAATTTTTTACATCGCGTGCGCTACGAAAACTATTAGTGACAGAACAAAATAATGTACTGCGTCCTCGAAAGCATATTATTATGTCTATCTCCTAAGGAAAATCCACACTAAAGGTATGATTCCGTAGCCGACCGCATAAGACGGCACGGCGGCTTCTCAATGATCCCCTTTATCCGTATCGCCATCGGAGTTTAACAAGTAATGGGTATGCAGTATGTGCTGCATGCATCGGCAGTAACCATTTTTATCATTTACAATACAAAAAATTATGTGTAATTTTCTAAACTATTGTTAACAATACAGTATTATTCTTTTCCAATAAAATACGTTAAAAACGTCCTGCATTTCATGTAGGTCAAAATTGCCATTCAAACTACGAATATATACGTACAATGAATAACTTAAAAGATATTGCAATTTAAAAATTGCACGTTATGAAATAAATTCAAGCAGAAATGCCGATCAAAGTTCGAATCCTGGCCAATACACTACCGCGACGTGAACCCACTCCTAACACAAGCAATTCAGCTTAGTTGGAGGGTTAACTGGTTAACAGGAATATAAGTCAATTTCGGTTGCTAATATTCTTTAAAAAAAAAAATGATATCTTTAACAATACTAAAAAGCCTTTATACTCGTAGTATTTAGTTTCTTTTACCGCATCCCGACAATTTTAATCCGTAGGGAAGTGATGTACATATTTGTAAATCTATCTCTATTCTCGAAAAAATTACCTCCTCATAATAATACAATGAAATGCTATAGTGAAATATTCTTACGAAAAATCGTTTTGAAGATTCATATTTCTCTTTGAAAATTCGATTTCTCCATCCGAAAACGCTCTATACAAAATCGTTATTATAAGCAGGTGAAGTCGCGTGCTTGTAGCGCGTCGTACAAATGTATGGAGTGCAAGAGAAATATCTAAAGGGTAAAAAGGGAAAGTGTTAATTACAACACTCACATTACCTAATTTGGTACAGAGATGAATTAGAGCTTAGGAATGGAAAGACCGTTCATCGCGAAAGAAGGGGGTTTAGGGAAGGAAACAGGGGATGAAAGTTTGTAGGAAAATTGAAGGAGGAAGGCGTAGGGGAAGATGAATGAGTGGGGTAAGGGATGGGGGAAGGAGTGAAGGAAGTGTAAAAGTGTGGAGGAAGGAGAAAAGTGGGGGGGGGGCATGAGTGGGGGAGGGAGAATGGATAGGGGCATGAGTGGGTGAATAGGGTAAGGGTGGAGGCATGAGTAGGGGAAGGGGGAAAGGGTAGGGACATGAGTGGCGGAAGGGGGAAAGGGTGGGAGCATTAGTGGGTGGTGGTGGAATGAGTGGGGGGAGGTAGGAAAGCATGAGTGTGGGAAGGTGAAAAGGTTGATTCTCCCGAGGGCTCGGATTTATTTTCCCTCACTTCTTGTGCTTGCCTTTATTTGCTGGTTATGAGTGGAGAGGCAAGAGCAAAACCTGTATTCTACACTGTTGACCGACACATCGTGATCTTGTGCCCTCAGACTCACATTAGCCGCTAACTAAAGGGGTGTTGCTCCATAGGCGCACTACGTGTGGCTATCGCGGGCAGTGCCGCGAGCACAGCTAGTATATTATAAGGCCGGATTTATTAGATCAGCGACAATAAATGTTAAAAATTAAATTAGCCTCGTAACTTTAATTATACCTGCCTAGTAATATTTTAATTCAAGCGTTAACGATTCGGAGGATCCTTTACTGGTAAAGCTTCCGACATTATTATCGGAACGATACGAGGTCCCCGAAACGACACGCTTAAATTAAAATATTAATAGGTTATTAAAATTACAAGGTCAATCAACGTTTTATTTTTGGAGGGCTTTTTTGCGTCGGGGTTTTTGATATATTTACTTTCATTTATATTTTATACTTTTTAAATTAGATAGGTATACTAACGCGATGATAGGCATCTGTCTAAGCACTATTTATTGAGACCATTCTGATGAGCCTGAATATGGCATATCTGCAGTGAGTGGTTGAGGAGTGGGGAATCCCAGACTACTTGATGGTGCAACATTGAGTCAAGGTTACCTTGTCACAGTATATTATAGTATATTTGTATATTTCTGTTTCAGTATAGAAATATACAACACAGACAGGTGAAACTTAAAATATCCCTAGTTTCTCCTCAGTGGTTAACAATGGACAAAAGTGATTACAGGTGTATGTGTGGTGAAATAGATAAGTGACTGATTTCGCGCAGCAGGGGTCTGCCTTTCCTAAAAGGATACAATCATAGTTCATAGGCAGCTAATGTTACTCGATAATCATATTATTGTACTACTTTGGTGTATGATGCAATAGCTAAGGGAGGTAACAAAATATTCTAAAAAAACCTACGGATGAAGGGTTTTTCTGTTGTATTATTTAAGGTTTTTTTTTTTTGTAAAATATGATTACCACGGTTTATGAAGTTTAAAATTGTATTCGTGTTAGGTGTATTTTATCACTTTTCAGTTGCGTAATTTTGAAGTAAAGGTTTTGATTCTGCTGGGATCCTTCTTCATTCTAGCGTTAATCACAGTCACATCCGAAGCTTTCATCTCCGGGGGCCGCTTTACCAGTTTAACTGCAGATTTGGCAGCTCTACGATATTTTTCGTGAAGCGACTGCCATCTGACCTCCACTGGCGATATCGAAGCATTGCAGCTACACTAGTTGTTGGACTTTTTAAGGGCTCGAACTACCCGTAACAACTACCATAGATGTTCGTATGGTAACCGGGACCGACGGCTTAACGTGCTATCCGAGGCACGACTAGACCCAATGCAAATAACCATATGCATATAAATATTTGCACTGAGGGGGGATCGAACTCGCGTCTCCTCCATAGCAGCCGCGTTCACTAATAATGTCACCATTGGGTTGTGGAGGTCAGATGGCAGTCGCTTCGGATGCAACTGGGAATTAAGGCTTGAATGAAGTCTGCACCCCTGAATAATTTGCCAAATTTAATTTATATCAGTTTAGCAGTTAGGCTTGAAATCGTAACAAATAAACTCACTTTTAGATATTTGCATGTTCTTCTATAGAAAATATTGTTGTGGTATCTATTAGAGTAGGTGGTTACAAAGAGTAGAACCAAGCTGGGTCACATAAGTAGAACTCTCCAGGGGTGGTTACAAAGGACTCAGATTAGTAGCTAATTGTAAACCCAATTTTAATACTGTCATTTACTAAATCTAAGGTAGGTATAATCAATTAGTAAAATTCTAAAATAAATGAATTAAAAGGTTACCTACAGAGGAACTTAATACATTGTCATCCAAGATACATAGACATTCCAAATTTAAACTCCATTGAACTCCAGGATGTCTAGACAGCTCAGAGTGTGGTATGGTCAGCAAATTAATTATGAAAATCCTAGAACCCAATTGCAGTTGCACATCTTATATTTATGTAGACTCACTTTGGGTTCTTATGTGGTGTTTAGAATTGACCCAGAATAAATTTAGGTGAAGTTTCAATAAAAGCAATCAGAACTAGGGCATCGAGCCCGGGTTTACTCGACTCGAAAAAACCCGGGTTTTCCGGGTTTTCGGTGCGAGAAAAAAACCCGGGTTTTTTAATCAAAACCCGGGTTTTTTCGGGTTTTTTCTTTTCATTATTTGATAAGTAATTATGAGTATAGGACGCAAAGGGTTCGGCCGAGTTGCTTTTTACCTACAAGATTGGATAGGAGAAGACGACGGGGGCATCGCAAAAGAAGAGAAAAGCTCAAAAGGTCGGATGAGCAAGGGAGGAAGGGAGGTTTTGAAGGGCATCAAAGAGTTCGCTTATAGTAAAGGGTGGGTCATTATCATAATGACTCCCATCAAGATAATTACGCATCCTTACTCGAGCGAACTCTTTGATGCCCTTCAAAAGTTCAACCCCAAGAATGCTCCGCAGGGGATGGCCTCACTGCACATATCTGCACCATTGAGGCCAACCGCTTGCTCTTCGTGAAGCTGCTGGATCAGTACCTTCACCACGGCTACTTTTATAAGATGTAGGAGAAAGCTGTAGTGGTGGCACTGAGTAGCCAGGTAAGGATTTGTACACCGTCTCCATGGTCGATGGTCTATCGTTCGTCTTGGAGTAGGTGTACGAGAAGATGCTGGGGGCTCGTCTCAACTTTATCCGCTGTTGAAAACTAGCCCTCGCCAGATAAAGTTATTTCCACTTCTCTCGATCGGAGAAAACGGATCAAGCTGAAAGGAAAGCAGATGTCTAATTTTTCAGCGGCGCGGAAGAGTGGAGAAGTGTGTAGCCGGGCGGCCTGTGGCGGTTGGCTTTGCCCCGCTCGCAATCCCCGTTCCCCGCGCCTCGGTCACCAGAAGGTGTCATTTGATTGGTGGCCTATGTAAGACACAGCTCACATGTCTCCGCTACGCATCTCCTTTCCGCTTTGGTGAAAATCACCTGTCAGTTTCGCAGCTCCTTTCTCTCCTCTCCGCTTTGGTGGCAACCGGGCCTGAGACTGGTGGAGGAAAAGTGCCCCACAAATTTCAGACGAGTTATTAAAGGCTTCCTAAGCGACAGGAAGGTAAGGCTCTGAAGGTAAGGCCTCTGCATTCCACGACCACATTATAGCGGTCGTGGAATGCAGAGGCTCTACGGAGTCCTGATGCGCCCAGGGTTCAATTGGCGGAACCAACTAGACGGTGGAATGGTGCACGTATAATGGACGTGGATGATGTGGTGATTGTAATAGATAGAGATAGCGTCCTGGAGATTGAGAGATTTCTTTCGAGCACATTAGAAGTGACTTTTAATATTAAAACTGTTTTTGTGAATTGGGAAGCACTGTTTAATTGTCCGAGCGAGCGAGTCTCCGTTTCGACAAGATGACCGATTTTGCTTTTATCGGTGTTACTGGTGTGACACAGAGGCTGAAGAGCCGCAAGAGCTTCATCGCGTACGTCGCTCCTATTATCTGCGAACCCTCTTCAGCCAGAGTTAATCTATGGGGAGCACAGAGGCCACCTATCATCTTCGTCCCGCTATCAGAGAATCTTCCCCCCGGACGGGACCTTGCCTGGACCACTTGGAAGTCCTTAAATAGACTTCGGACGCAGGTCGGTCGAAGTAAGGAAAACCGTATTAGGTGAGGTCATTCAGACGAGATGGATCCACGGTGTGAATGCGGAGCTACTCCACAGACTATGACCCACCTGTTAACTTGTGCTGCCTGCCCAAGCACGTGCACTCCGGAGGAACTTATGAGTGCCTCTGACAACGCTATCGGAGTGGCTACATACTGGGCAAACAAAATATGACAAGATATGCCGTCGACTCGACAGAAGAAGAATGTCTGTGGTTATGTTAGTTCCGATCTGGAGGGCGCATTTCTTAACCGATTTTCACTAAATTTGTCACACATGTTCTTTGATTTAAAACACAACTTTTGTCAAGAGCTTTTTTGATAGGAGGGAAAAAGGGGGAGAAAAGGGGGAAGTTTGCTGTCACGTTATGAAAGATGATTGATGATTTTTAGCTGAAACTTCAAGGACATGATTGCACATAAGCTGTTGTGAAAAAAAATAATGCGTCGTAACGTTATAGGGGGTTTCCCCCGTTTACTATAGCGCTTTTTTAAAGCTCGGATCGTCATTACTTTTTGGTGAAACATCCAAGATGTTTAAAATAAGAACGTATCGTTTTTTTTGGTTAGTTCTGTGAACAGTAGACCTCGCGAGCAGACTTTGCCACATTTTCCTGGTACTGTAGTCAAATCTGGTACCCTTAAAAAGAACTTAACCCGTCAGGGGCATAGCTTATAGCTTCTTTGTAATTCAAATTAAAAAAATAAAGAGGATGAAAAAGCTCGAAAAAAACCCGGGTAACCCGGGTTTTGATTAGGATAAAACCCGAAAACCCGGGTTTTCAAAATTGGCTCGGGTTTCGTATGCCCTAATCAGAACCTAACTATCAATACCATACAAAATGGGAGTCCTTTGGTAATGTTGATAGCTTAAAGCTATATTATGTAAGCTACCAAGAAGTTGTAATTTCTTTTAGCTCTATGGAAGCCTCTCAGGTACTGGCTCCTGAAGGTTAGTAAAAATGTCTATTTTTTTTTAATAGGAAAGTGGTTACTGTGTCCTATGAATGTATCAAGATGTCTATATTATAATCTAATCGAAGACCCTATCCCTGTATTTAGATACTTCTATTTCACATTGTTCAGGACTGAAACCTTCAACACAGGTAAATAGGAAAATATCATTTGAGGAAAGATACTTCTGGATTCTACAAATACACAAATTAAACAATTGGATAGCTGCAAATGCTCAGTCATTCATCAGTCTTACTTTTTTTTTTCATTTCATGTTCCACAAGTCCCTTTGCCATAAACAAAAGCTTTATCAGCTCTTACACTATTACTACCTATGTCAGCTGTTTTATGAATTAAGATTGTATTACAACTCTTTTAGGCAGCTAAGGTGCTTAAAAAACTTAATATTGAATTTGCTAAGCAATATAAATGTATCAATCAATTAGCCTACTGCAGTCCACTGCTGGACATAGGCCTCCCCCAATGTGCGCCACGTTTGCCGATCCTCCGCCTTCCGCATCCAGTCCGTCCCAGCCACCTTTCGCAGGTCGTCGGTCCATCTGGCTAGGGGATGTCCTACCCTCCGTATATTGTGATCTAATCGTATTAGTACAACATAATATAAATGTAATACAATAAATAATATTAGAATATTGTGTATAGAAGAATATGTTCATGGTTCATGGAGGTAACGTAAATTTATAAAAAATATTCAAATTATATTCAGTAAACTCTGAAATAAGATAAGATTTAAAAAATTATGTACATACATAGTATGTTTTTTAATAACAACAATATTTTATTCACTATAATTATGCAAAGCTTTATGTTTGAGTTTTGTTATTAAAGTAGGTCAAATAGAATTCCTTTAAATACGATTAGATCACTATCTACCTCTAAATATATTACATTTTCTCAGTTATAGGATGAGTAATAAAATTAGTCTATGTTTATGCTCAAATTGCAGAAAATGAATTAGAAAAGAAAGTGTAAGTTGTTTCAAATTACTGATAGGCTGCAAAGAGTTAGTTCCTTTGAACTAGTGGTTTGATAACATTAACCATATATAAATTTTGTTAGTTATAGTTCATGAATTTACCTATGAATCCCGATTTCTGCTTTAGGCTGAGTTTTGAAATACAATTGGTATCATAGTTTTACAAGAGACGAAGTAGATATAAAAATTGTCATTCGAAATGTGGTTTAAAATTATATTTTGAATTTTGAATAAATGATACTTTAAAATACATACATACAAGTGATAATTTAAAAAATTACCTTGATAGATATCTCAAGTTAGCAAATAAATTAAAGTATAAACTGATACTCATTGCTAATTAATGTATAATTGAAAGGTTTTTCCTGAATAATCATATCATTCACATATTTTAGTGATAATGATTTGACTTGCATTGAAAATAGGTAGACAACAGTTTCATACCCATAATAATAACATTTAAATGACTATGTGTCTATTTAGTTTTAGCTATTTGAATATTCAAAACAATATGCAAAACATTCCATAGCTGAAACATTTCACCACTGAAAATCCATTAAAATAAATTGGATTCTTACAAAAATTCTATCAATTATACAAGTTTCTCAAAATGAAATTAGGTTTCTATCATCAATAAAATTAGTTCTATAATAGTTTGTCAAAAGAGGGTTTTATAAAAAATTAGAGACCTATAATAATTTACAAACAGACATCTTGGCTAGTTTTCCACACAGCATTAAAAACAGGTTATAAAAAACAAGTTGCTTATATGGACAGTTAGGTAACTGATTATTTTGTGAGATTTAACAGGGTCATTAGCTTTGCACATTTAGTACACATTTTAAAGAAAATACATCATAAGATCAGTGTTGGCAGAACAACAGAAACAAAAGATAATGTTGATATTAGTTTGCAATCTTGGTTGACTTGCAAATATTGTGTTCAAATGTTAAGCATATTTAGTACAACTAGGTAAAATTAAGTGTATGTAATGAGTGACATTGTAGAACAATGTCAATAAAGGTAGTACATATATCTACATAATACTATAACAACCTTATCTCTCCGTTGTAATGTGAATTAAAAATGTATCTGCAAATGTTACATTTAGAAAGAAAAAATACTTACAGTTTCATGTACGCTTGTCCTTCGAATCTTTATCTTAAAAGAGTTTGTATCCACAATCTGACTGTGGTATGTGGTAGTGCAATCAGACTTCTTCGACTTCTTTTTACTACGAGAACTGCAGATACCCAACATAGACCGGGGTTTGCCACTACACGGTATAATTGCACGAGTTCTTTGCTCTCTCGACTCCCTTTTACTCTTTTTTGTTGATAATTGACTAAGTTCATGACTGTATGGTTTACCACTTTGTCGTGGTACATTTTTTAACGGTAACTTTGTATTGGGCTTGAGCTGTTCGTCTTCTGAACTTTCACTATCTTCTACTTCCTCTTCCTCGTCCTCCTCCATCACCTCTTCTTCTGCTGACTCTTCATTCTCTTCATCATCATCCTGACACTCACTACTACTAACTAAGTTCAAGTTTTTTCCACCTTTCACTTGTGACAACACAACACTATGTTTTGAATGTTTCCTATGAGATGAATCTTTTGAGTCTTTTCTCCTTTTACTTTTGGGAGGTAAACAACCATTCATGGTTGAAGCTTCAGACCTCTTCCGAGAATGATGCTTATGTTTTCTATGACGCGGCCGATTGGGATAAGGAAGTGCCCCATTGGCCACTTGGAGCTTTTGATTGGCGATCTCGTCGATGCTCTGCTCGAAATCGGTTTCTAGCTTGACACAGGACACTATGTCGTCACCTTGCGGGTTAGTATCAGAAATGACAGATGCCAGTTTTGGTAAGCGAACTTCTGGGAAGAGATCCTTGCGGACGGTGAGCCTTGCGGCTTCATAACCGCCGTTCACGGGACTTGATCGACCAGACATACCGCCCGCCTCCCGCCACCCTGCATATAACTTCTACTGACCAGTCACCTGTCCGCGAAGTAAACAATCAGTTTGACACATCACATTTTCACTTTTGTGACCAAGCAAATCACCGATCGTTAAGCGATGGTTTGAATAGGTCAATGATTGTCGACAATCTTAGAGCAAAACATTATAAATTCTTCAATTTACACTTCTTGTGCGTTCCAAACATCTTTTTTTCTTCACATATTCGCATTTTAGGTCATCCATGTTCATGTAACGTTGTGATTGCGAAAAACAAAGTACAGATCATTTTCGCGGACACTTGTGCTTGAATATTCGGTGATGACACATAAAATGGACGATATTCGACAGCATGGACATAATACACACTTATTTTTAATTATTTTCGTCCACTGCGAGTTGATGAAAACTGTTGACCTTGTTTAGAAGCTTATTATGTTTCAAATTTTAATCAACAGATGCAGACATTGTCACAAAAAAGTTGTACTTGTTTGAACGCAGTAACCTTGGCGAGGCGTTTGCTTCGCATTGTAAAGACAAAATAGTACGGTAAAAAAAATAACATACATATAAATTTATTTTATTTTATTTTTTCATTATATAGATTTTTTTTTATTATATTTAAAAATAAATAATAAGTATTTTTATAGAAAAGTAAAAGTGAAAGTTCTATTATGCATTTCATTACCTCATAACAAGCATAACAACAAATGTCAAAAATGTATTCAAATGCCAAACGTTGCTCATACAGAAATAGAGATGGCACCACTTGTTAAATTTACAGAAATTCAATACCTACGCCAAGATTATGTACATTTTTTGCTTTGCTTCTCTTTCTCTCAAATGTTGTTGGAATATACTTGTAGATAATTAAAATACTGAAATGATTTTCTTTGTTGCACGGATCAAATAATGTAATAGAAAAATACTGAAATGTTGGAGAGTGGGCGATTTGTGACGACGTATGTGTTGTATGTATTGTGCGTGACGTTCATCAATAGTGATAATGATAACCTACACGGTCTTTCTGTAGCAGAGTACATATAACTGGTGAGTCATATTTATATTTATTACATTTTGCTGTATATACATATCGATGATCTCATACATAAAATTGTAATACTGGCTTACACTTCATTGCTATGCTTATTAAGTCTCGTCAACAACGACATACCTACACTGTACGACTGTGTACCTCTGCTTGTTAATATAGAAGTATTTTTATTTTGCATGTTATTCGCATTGTTTAGCATAATGTAAGGCCAGAAATATATAAATTGTTCTAATGAATTATTTTATCACCGTTTTTATATTATTAGGGGTATACCACCTACCTACCTATCAAAAGAAACAATAGGTATAGACAAAGTTTTTTAAAGGAAGGCTAGTACATAAATAATACATAATATATATAATGCTATAAATAAGCCTATACCTACCTAGCCTTCATTTGGTATATTATTTTATTAACACATACGCACACAAAGAATATTATCTACATAGGGATGGTGGAAAACTTAGTTAGGTACTTATGTAGAATTGTAGACACTAACGAATAGATACCCTGTTACCTACCCATCAGTCATTGTTTTTCTATCTATCTACCTTATATAGAACAAAGAAAAAAAAAGTAGGAAGGAGGAAGGGTAGGTATGTAGGTAGGTACATAACACACTTTTTTTTTCGTGCGGAAATCAGGGCTGGTAATGTATGTCGGTCTCGAACCGACTAAAACAGCACGCTAACTGGGTATCAGATGCCAGGGTGCCATCCTTACGTACATACCTACTAATATTATAAATTGCGAAAGTAACTCGTCTGTCTGTTACGCTTTCACGCATTTTGATGAACTTTAGTACAGAGATAGATTAGACCTTGAGAAAGGACATAGGCTATGTTTGGTCGCGACGCTATAACCGACATATCCACGTAAGCGGAGCCATGGGCAACAGCAACAGCTAATAACAAATAAGAAGTTAACACCATGGTCAGCTGGGGGTCAATAAAGTGCCAAAGGCGGTTTTTCTCGATTAAAAACAAAACTTGAGGTCGAATCTTGAAATCGAATGAGTTCCAGTAGGTGAATTGCGAAAAATCATGGTTTTGGGATGAAAATTTGCAAGTCTACGATTTCCATTCTAATAATTAGTAGGTATGAAGAGTTGAAACTTGGACGTGTTTTAGCTCTTATAGTACATTACATACTTAAGAGTTTCCTGTAAGTTTGAATCAAATCGATTCAGAACTTTTCGCGTATCAGAAAAAATGTTCCGGTCCTTTTACAGGTAGGTACCATTACTATTTACCTGCTCATTCCTGCAATATGCGAAAAGTTCTGAATCGATTTCATTACAACTTTCAGGAAACTATAAAGGATCACGTGTTGAAGTTTCAACGGAGGACCAGTCGCCCACAGGAACCCACTGTGTTAGTGTTTATTGAACGTATAAATATGTTTTTATAGATATCTTGGACCAAAAAATGTGCTCAAAATGTGATACGCGCAGTACACATTTGTTGGGTGTCTTTTGAGGATAGCACGGGGTGCTACTGCGGTGGACGAACTCAAATTCACCAAGCATAGATTATTACAAAGCAATAATCCGCGGGCGCCAGAGCCTCGTTTGTCTTGCGATTTAGGTCCAAGATACGTGTCCGGAGTTATACAACCAGAGGTAAAAAATTCCTTAAACTGATAAATCAGCTACCGTTGCTGATGCGGAACGTAGGTACTTCCTACTTTTTAAATCATTATTAAAGAATTAAAATTAGAAACCTTAAAATGTACTCAAGTATTCATATTGTTGTATTATTTAACTAGTTGACCCAGTAAACTTTTAAGTGATGTTGTGTACATCTTTTACGGGAGCGACTACCAGCACAACCCCAGTAGTTTCGTTGTACCTAAGTTGTGCCGTTCGTTATCATCGTGTGTCCAAATCCGAACCCTATAACCATCGTTACCAGTTATAATCTACCATCATCATCAAAACGTTAGTCCTAGTTTCGTCTCAAGCTTGCATTTAGGACCTTGGGGGTTGCTTTCCTACCCTTCATGGGAGCCACTGCTGTTTTTTACGTGAATCTTCGATATTTCGAATACCATTCGGAGCAATGATAAGCATAAACTACATATAAGGGTTCCCCTTATAAAGCGCCTTCGTCGAGGTCGTATGCCACTTACTCTGACAAAAGAATACATTCTAGGGAAAAGTGGCATACGACCCCGGCTATTCTTGATATTTTCTTGTTTAATACTTTTTATAGCGTGATTTTGCAGTAGTCAGGTTTTAAACCTTAATTTTTATTTATATTATTTTGGCGCAAGCAACACCCAATAATTTATACATATTTGAAATGTGCTAATTGAGCCCTTTAATTTGTTACCAAACACGGTCTATTTATCTCAAAGGAGACGGATACTCTTCCATACATTCGTGGGCCTGATTGACAGAAAATGGAGCTGTCAGCTGTCACAGCTTAAAAATACAGTTGATAAACACAAGAAATAATTAATCGATTAACGGAAATCGATTCAGAATTTATTTTTATTACACTATTATTTGGTATTTTAAATGGTTATTATTATTATTATGATTAAGTTTTGTTCACTCTGATTGATTTAATATCAAATTGTGATGCAAGTGTTTTAATACGCAATATTGTTTAAATAATTTTTAGTAATCGATATTTTATTTTGCTAGTGAAATAAATTTAGTTTTAAGATTTCTCGTCTTCAAGATTTTCAATTGAGCTGGTTTTTAATATTCTGAAATCGAAAAAAATACCGCTTTTTTAAGTCATATCTCAACTCATTACAATTTTGGCCCAGAAGTCCCCGTCTCCTTTATTTTTTACGCAGTACTTTATGACGGCTCGCGGACGATCAAGCAAGACGCTTCTAACGATACATCAATTATACAGTTCTAATAAGTAAAAGAGCTATGAGGTAACAAATGAACATACATACATACAAACAACCTGTCAAAATCATAACCCTCCTTTGGCTTAACCGTAGTTGGGTAAAAAGTAACCGATGCGCGGTGTCATTCTGCGGACAATAGCCGATATATTTGGCGGAAGATTTACGATATTTGGCGGCAGACATATTCCTAAGTAGGTATGCCGTTTCCAGGTCCAATAAACATTCAGTGATTCAGACTAAACAAGTGAGAGCCAGACTCGCGCATGAAGGGTTCCGCGGGCTTATTAGCTAACTTTTCGCGACCAGCGAGCGATGAGCAGTAAGAACGAGATTACTGCGCGATGGATTGTGATACGTCAAAAAAATTGGTATTACGTAAGGCTTTGCGATCAGATCGCCAAGAATGTACTTTTTGCTACGATACTAGCGCCAAACGCGAAAAGGTAGCGATAAGAGGAACTATGTTGCCTCAATGGAAAACAATGTTCCTAAGGGGTCCATTACACGGTAGGTTTTGCTGTCAGTTTAACCATCAATCACGCCGTGATTGACCAATAACTTAACATAACGTCTAATAACCGATTGACCAATATTTGCTCCATAGCACAGACTAGTTAAGGATGCTAGGGATAAAAAACCTTAAAAAACGTAGTGCAAGCAATTTTCGACCTTAATGACATGACATAGAATCGAGTTTTTTTTCTTATATTCGTAACCAGTGTCATCTATAAGCGCAAAAAGACACGTAATTAGGAAAATGTCATTAAGGTCGAAAATCGCTTTTAGTATCTGTGTGAAAGTTGTAGTCAAACCAAGTTCAATAGCGAAAAAAATGTTAATTTTCTTTCTAATTTAAGCTTATAATACAAGAAATCTAGGGAAAAAGTCGCTAAAGGGGCAACACTGCCCCCTCCGTCGGCCGACAAGCGTCTACAACTCTACACGGTCGGGATCCGACACAACGTCCTTCGTTTGTCCTTGGTCGGGCCGACTGCGCTCCCAACCAAGGTAAAAAAAAAAAAGTGCCTCTTTCGCTGATCGCTTGCTATCAAATGTGATACGTAATACCAAATTTGTAACTCACCAAGGAAATTTCGCGATAACTTTGCGATAAAATCCACTTTTTAGTTCTCCTATTGTAAGGTAGAGGCAGCACGGTCGATTGTTTTGCTTTCGTTTCGGCTTTGAGTTACGTATACGTAATTTGCCGTTTTTGCGCGATTACCGCGCAAATATTGCTATCGTTTTGCTATCGCGAGTTAGCTAATAACCCTGCCGTATTATCTAGCCTTGATTTATTTTCATTTATTTTTTGAGTGAATATAGCTTAGCTTAGGTTAGTTAGCCGTTCAATCAACAGCCTAGCCCTCTCCTTTATACTAAACAGTGTCGTCGTCCAACTAGCGGCCTCCTGAATGCTATTCAGCCGTAACATTCTCATCATTTTCACAATTCGTAACGATATCCCTGTTTATTAACGACTATGAAAGAGGGACTAGCAACATCCTATTAACCACTCAATCGATTAAAAGGTAACAATCCTTTTAATTCTACTATTAAAAATATGGGTGTAAAATTTAACTTATCAGTATTACACATTGCCTATTTCTAATGTTTAAGTTCATAAATGGTATCATATTTTTATCCGAATTCCAAGGAGAGGACGGTTCTCAATTGGTCGGAATCTTTTATTATTAAAGAATTGTAAAGGGGTCTGTCTACCTAATAGTAAGGAGATAGTAATCCCGGGCGGGTGAAGTAACTAGGATAATGAGATCGTTAAGTACTGCTATTGCTGCAAATAAGTAGGGTAGCAAGAGTAAGTGGTATAGAGAAGAAAATTATTAATCCTCTCGTTACATGGTATTTTGATAAAACTCTCTAATATGCCTATTAGGTGTTCCTCTTTTTTGATGTGCGCTTTTACCCACACATCTTATATATTCTAAATTGAGCGGTGTCAACACCTGCGTGGTTCCTCTTCTCATTCGGTGTGAGTGAAATCATCATGAGGTCATCATATTCAGTTATAAAAATGAATTCATTAAACTCTCTGGTTATGTTTATGTGTAAGGGATCCTGGTCAAAGCACAGTGCTTTTGATAGTATATTTTCAAATGTTAAGAAGATTTTTCTTAACATTTCCAGTCAAGTGCGAGTCGGACTCGCGCATTGAAGGCACGTCGTCCGGGGATGATCTGAAAAAGGTATGACTATGGTAGACTGGATGCTTAAAAGGTGAAGAATCGGGTGCTACTATTAATTTTCGTTTCGATATTTTTGGAGCATTGCTTATAAGTTAACGCCTTTGAAATCGGATTTTTTATTTTTAAATTATGGATTTAATTTAATTACTTTCATTTGGTTTATCATTCAGAATTAAGATTATGATGGCAGCTATCTGGTTAATTAATGAAATGAAAACCGACTCTACGACCTGTGCGAGATACTACCGGAAATATTTTTTCCACCCCCCATTTCGGATAGAGTATTTTTACTCTTCGATATGTGAGTGCAAAAATCGTTTTTTCAACACACTTGCTTATAAACAGGCTTTTATTTCACCGCAATTAAGCACGGAATGACATCTATTATAAAACTGTGACTTTTTCATTATTATTATTCACATCGTGAGTTATAGACTTCTTTTTTTTAAATTTCATTGATTAAGTTGCTTTGTTCTTAAAAAAGTTTCGATACAAAAAGATCGCGTCCAATATTACAAACGAATTAATATACCTATTGCTTGCTCATTTCATGCAACTTCGTATTTTAAAAGATAATTTCTAGGTACTTGTATGTAATACGTGTTTAATAAATAGATAAAACTTTCACTAAAATGTATTTTTTTTTCTGTGAGTACTTATTTACATAACATAACATAACATAAACTCACGCCTGTATCCCCGAAGGGGTAGGCAGAGGTGCTAGCACCCACATTTCGCCGTTTATGTTTAGGTCCCAATGTAATAGGTGGCGAGCCTATTGCCATTAACCGGGCACTTATAAACCTGCGATAAATACACACATAACTTCGAAAAGCATCGAAAAGTCATTGGTGTGTGCCATGGTAAAACCTGGGATCGAACCCGAGACCTCGTCTCAGCAGTCCATTACCCATACCACTAGGCTTATTTACAGAGAAAAAAAAAACATAATTCAAATAAGTAAGTAGATGACAAGGCATAATGGTGATAGCACCTTAGCCTGTTCCAAAAGGAACAAATAAAAAAAAATCTTAGTTGCGCGCGCATATGAAAACAAATAGATTTTTAATATTGTGTTTTGATTGTGTTATGTAGTATTTTTAGTATAATTTTATTCGCAAGTGTGTTGAAAATAGTCGTATGGCACTCGCGTGTATGGTGATTACCGTCCTCGGCTCTCTTAAGACCCTCGCCTTACGGCTCGGGACTCAATGTCGCTTCAGCGGTAATCACCAACTTTACACGCTTGTACCATAATGTACTATTCCAGACTAATCTATCCCTGGACCAAATTTCAAAGATCCGTTCAGCCGTTAGAGCGTGATTGAGCAACGAGCGAACGATCCAAACATATAACATATATAATAACATATTATATTATATTCAGAAACTTTCGCATTTAAAGTATCGGTAGAAAGTAGGATAGTAAGATACAATAGGATAAGTATTTTTCGTTTGTAAGTATTCATTTAACTAACTATACTTTAGTATATTATAGTATAGATAGTTCATTGATTAAATGAATTATTTAGGTCCTCTGATTGAATTAATTATGTCTCTTATTATTCAATACATCTTTACGACTAGCGTAAAGAGTAGAAAATTATTAAATTTTATTAATTTCCGGCCTTCAAATTGTTAAATGATATCGTAAGATCTGTCCGACTCCGACATAGTAGATCGCATCGATTCATGCTCTTTCTTTTCTTTGTTTTTCCTCGACCCTCGCCACGCCACGTGCACCATGGGGACGGTACAGCTCCCCCGGTCAGACTATAACAAATCTAGTAAATAAATATAATATCTGTATCGCCGCCAACTGGCATAATCAATCAGCCGTTCAATTAACCGCCTAGGCTGTTCACAAAACGTACAACTTAGGCCCTTAGGCCATTCGCACAATAGGGCACGAAATAAGACACAAAGTTAGTGATAGGTTTTTTCATGACGAATTTTTACTTTGTCTTTGAACATTTTTACAATACACTGTAAATAAAATACGAATATGTAGGTAGTAGCTTTATTGAGAAAACTGCGCAATCCGACTTGGATAGATTAGGTTAGAAGGCTAATGCGGGAGTGGAACTCCCGCTTTAGCCTTCGTGGTTATTTCTTTTTATAGCCATGCAGAAACAAGTCATCGAATGGCCCAAGAGCCTAAGCAATAGTCAGCCAGTTTGTTTAATGTTGTACGTTTAGTTAACAGCCTAGGCAGTTAATTGAACTGCTGATTAAGCTAGTTGGCTGCAACATCTACATGCTCATTATTTACGACGTTGGTACCCGTCCCACATTCATTCCCTTTGCTTTTATTAATGCAATTGCCTCTTACATAACTGTTAAATACCTATAAAACAGGGCAATTAAACCCATAAAAGGGCACAACAAGCTCTGTTTATGATGTCAATTTTTTTTGTTTGTTTCAGATCCCCTATGTGTTCTGGATAAAACATTGTAATACTCGTAGACTGCGTTACGTATAACTTTAATTTGAAATACGATACCGTGTAGCAACCACAAGTGATCAGGTATCGAACAGGTGACAGTGAGGGTGTTGTATGTACGTTGTGATGTCAGTGTGGTAGTGTAGTGTGTGGTGGGTGGTGGTGTTGGGCCGAGGTGGCGCGACTGGCGAGTGATGCCCATCGCGGTGATGCAGAGGCATGGTAGACGCGGCTGCGGAGCGCCGGGCCGCCGCCGCCGCCGCCCTCTGCGATGCTTCCTCCAGTCTGACCAAGTAAGTGCACTTGGATTAAAATCTCACTATTGTAAATTCTTTAAAGGTAGATGTTTACTACTTGATGTATCCTATCCAAATTGTGATATTTCTATAAATCAATTTACCTACTTAATCAAAACTTACCGTTAATTTTCTGGAAGTTAAGACATTCAATTAGGTTGATAATGATCAATTTAATTCAACTTCAAGAATTAATAAATTTCAACAGTTAACTTTTAGATTTAGTCTAACCAAAACTTCATTTTTATTACTTTAGATCGAATCCCAAACTGGGCAAAGAGTATTGGGATTTTCTTTTAGGAAATTCTTAGTAGCAGCACGCAGTTTCGATTTTTGGAATAGCTGCCTGAAAAAATTTAAATTAAAATAGTCCAAATCAAAAACATTTATTCTATATAGAGTTACAAAACGGAACTTACAAAATGTCAAAATTGGGGCACATTTTTCCACTTTGGAAGTGTCTCTCGCGCAAACTATTCAGTTAAGAAAAAAATAAAATGATGTTAGAACCTCAAAAGCATTTTTAAAGACCTATCTACATATAGATATCCCACGCATGGGTCGGAAGAAAAATTTTTTTGAATTTCAGTTTTAAGTATGGGGATCCCCAAAATTGTATGCTTTGTTTCTATTTTTGTTTGAAATTCCTAATGCGGTTTACAGAATACATCTACTACCAAGTTTCAATAGCATAGGTTTTATAATTTCGGAGAAAAGTGGCTGTGACATTCGGACGGACAGACAGACAGACAGACAGACGGACGGACAGACATTGACGAATCTATAAGGGTTCCGTTTTTTGCCATTTGGCTACGGAACCCTAAAAAGATTCAGCAAATGGACCACACCGGTTCGAAACGCGGCCCCAACCTGAGAGGACTCCTGCAAGATTCAGCACGCCGCTGTTTTTTACTAACACGTCTCTTCGCTGTCTACCCCATTGGGAAAGAGACGTGACTGTATGTATGTAATATATTTCAGCAGAGATGGGTTAGTGAAATAAGAAAAGGTGGACTGACGACCCGCGAAAGGTGGCTGGGACAGACTGGATGCGGAAGGCGGAGGATCGGCACACGTGGAACGTGGCGCATATTGGGAGAGGCCTATGTCCAGCAGTGGGCTAATTGATTGATTGATTGATTGATTGATTGGGTTAGTGAAAAAAGCTCCGCAGAGATACAGCTAAAGGCGGGGATTATTTATACTTAAATACAAAATATGCAGCGACTCAGAGATATGTAGTTCAGTTTTTCTATAGAGCAAGCTCTGACGGTGTCCAATTCTAATGGCAGACTAACACTTTCATTGCATTTAGGATTCATTTTTCCTAATTTTGTAAAATATACTTGCTAACCCCTAACAAAAAAAAACGTAGCGAACGTGTGCAGGCAAAGCACTAATGGGCATGTGTTTTCGGATCTAAATAGATAGAAGATCTACATTCTACGTCATTTGCATCTGCTCTTCGTTTGACATGCATTACCTAATACATTAAACAAGTTACGTCGGTCGGGCATAAACAAAATGTACTTGGCAGCCAAAGACTTTAATTGATTGATTGCTATTCAGTTCGAATGTCAAGCCATCATTATTGACCATTGGCATCTCGCCGCTGACCCCAATGTTCTGTGATCATTTTATTGAGCGGACATTATTGACAAAGTCACGACATCG